>JAODLD010000088.1:15438979-15450645 GCA_026781065.1 Mormyrops boulengeri | reverse complement strand
CCCCCCCCCCCCCCCCCCCCCCCCCCCCCCCCGCCCCCCCCCCCCCCCCCCCCCCCCCCCCCCCCCCCCGCTACTTTTGGAACTAGATACATATTAGATCAGTACTTATACTATAATATTATCTGCAGTACCTGACATTTTTAAGTTTAATGAAAAATACTCAATGAAAAATAATGTGACATTAACAAGATCATTGTGCCGGCTGTTATGCAGAGATTTGGGTTAGATCTCATTTATTGTATGTTATCTACTCTGCTGAGAAAAGTATTTTAGATATGAAAAGAAAAAGAAAGAACTGAGATCTGCTGGCTGGATTAGCAATCACCGAACTTCTGCTTGTAATGTCCATGAAACTGGTTGTGAGTGGAAATGGTGCAAGTTTTAGTGTGAAACTGGCTCCAGAGAGGTAAATAGGCATTTAGTGTAGGGAGACACAGTTCTGTATACTGGGCCTAGAATAGTAGGTAGGTGGGTAGGTAGGTCAATAGCATTGACTGAACTCTATCATCTATTAAGATAGACAGACAAAAAGACAGATAGGAAGACAGACCATTGTACAGTATAGTCCTTGAAGGTAGGAACAATGGATTTGAAGACCACAGAAATGTTTGCATTTGCTCCACAGTAGGCTCGAAAACATGTGACCTGTTTAGCCTATCAGAGTTGACATTGAATTGGAAACCCTTGAATGCATTCGATAAATAGTTCAGTGCTTTCATCTCATGCACAATGCTGTTTCTTTATAACCCGCAGACAGAATCATTACAGAAGGGAATTGGACAAAAGTAACAAAGTAACGCCAGATGGCCAAACATTGTTTGGATGTCTGCTCCTGTTTTAACTCAACTCAGATCAGCCAAAGTTACTTTACACCCTGAATCAGAAAAGACACTTTGCTCAAACAATGTGTTTCTTTTTGCCTATATAAAATGAAAATCACCAATGAAAACAAAAAGTTATTGCTTACATAATTTACAGTGTGCCACTTCTCATACCTGAATTATATTCCAATAAAGCTATTATCTGTCAGGGACTGTACCTTTCCATCCCTGTCCTATGTGTTCGGTCACTGTTTGGCCAGTAGGTGTCGCTGGTCATCCTATTCCCTTTGTCAATACACTAACCCCTAGTGAATTAGAATTAAAAGGCTAGTGGTTATTGTTGACACATCACTGCAAAGTGTGTTCTCTGCATTTAACTCATATGTGATATTGTGACATAGCAGGGGGCAGCTAATTCAGCACCTGGGGAGCAGTAACTTTCGCAGGGTACCTCAGAGGTGCCGTGCTGATTGGGGATTCAAACCTGCAATCTTTCAATGAGTCTGTTTCCCTAACCATTAAGCCACCACTCTCCTTATTCCCCACCTTGCTGCATAGCTCAGTGGGTTGTGTGTGCAGTACCAAGGCTCTAACCCTGCAAATACGGGTTCAAGGCCAGTTTCACTTGTTTTGTTTAATGGGTTTCTGTTCTTTAGTGTTTTAGTTTTGTTTATCCTATTTGTGTCCAGTTTAATTCTGTCACAATTAGTTCCTCCTAGTGTTAGCCCAGCTGTGTCTCAAAATTCCTAGTGTTTATTTCCTGGTATGTAGTTCATGTTTCCATAGTTTTGGTATTTGTTAAAGTTCCCTAGATTTCTTTGCTTGCTAATTGATGGTTAAGTTTCTCCACTTGTGGCCTGTTTCCCTGCACTGCGCTCATTGGTTAGTTTTCTTGATGATTCATACCTGCCTTTTGTTAGTCCTTGTTATTTGTGTATTTAAGTGCCTGTCTTTGTCCTGCTTCTCAGTCTGCTGTTGTGGCTGTAGCTGTGTGTTTCTGCTCTGTTTAGTATCTAGGTCTGTTACCTGGTTCATAGTCTTTCCTTAGTTGTGTCTAGTTTCTTGGGTTTTCAGTTAATTCAGTAATTTCCCTTGTTTTGTGACACCTCCTGGTCTTTTTGTTTTGTAGTTTTACTCTCTGTGCTCAGTTTCTTTAATAAACCCTTTTTGTCTTGTAACTGCTAGTGGATCGTCACCTTTTTCACTCCTGCGCCAGAACTATCATGCCCATTCCATATGGCCTATATATATTAAAAATAAAGTAGAATGTGTGTGTGGGAGGGTAAAATACAATAATACCACAGAAAAACACCTAAATGTCATAGAGATCATGTAATTTATGCATTATCACACTTTAACTGCCTGTGTCGGCACTTAACAAGCAGACAGTAGGAATAATAATAATAATAGGTTCCACACATAATAAATTTAGAAAATTAGTGGCGTTTTCCAGCGCCATATACTAATTAGGATGTCACACATTGGCACCTCAACTTTATATGTGATGAAACTGAACCAAGTTTGGGGGGCGGTCAGATGGCGGAACGTATGTTTGGCTGCGGCTTGACGGCGAACATGTTGTCGCGGAGAGAGGCGCCCGCGGGGAGCTGTTATGCCGATGCGCGATCCCGGTGCGCGACTCTCCGTGCGACACCGGAGCTGCGGGGGCGGGCAGCACGCGCCAAGGCGCGCTGCCGACATTCGGATCCCGCGATGCCGTTACCTCTTTCCAGAGAGTCCAAAAAGGTGACGAATGTATTATTATTATTATTATTATTATTATTATTATTATCAGTAGTAGTAGTAGTAGTAAAATACAGAAAAATCCTTGAAAAGGACAAACAAGAAGAGGTCACCCCCAAGCATCAATACTTACTATACTATGATCAGTAATAATTTTAAAGTTTTAAGTTTAATGAAAAAACGCCTCCTGTGATTTTCTTTGTGTGATTTCAATATGGCAGCTTTTGTAATTCAGTTATACCGAGATGTGGGTTAGTTCTCCTTTACTTTTTTCCATTATAGTGAGAAAAGTATTTTAGGTATGAAAAAAAAAACTGGACCAGTAATCACCGAATTTCTGCTTGTAATGTCCGTGAAATGAGAAAAAGGTGTAAGCGTTAGTGTGAAACTGGGCCCGGCTTTCGTAAATAGGCACACGTGGTACGGCGGCGGCTGCAGAGGATGCGAACCCCCAAGGAGCCATCACTTCTGTTCCGTAATGTCTTCTTCATTATTTCTGTATACTTGAGGTCGAGCAGATGGTTCTGTAGAGAAATCGATTTCCCAGGGTAAGTACGTCTGATAAGCTGGTAGAGAGGTAGTATTTTATGAAATCCTCTTCGGCATGGTTTCAGAACGGGGGGGGGGGGCATCACAAAGACAACATAAATAAATACCTTCTACGAAGTGGAAGTGTGAAGGTTACGTGAAATCATAGTAGAATGTCTTATTATTACTCTCTGGGGCTTAGGAAGCAAGTAAAACCCTGTGTAATTTTAAATACTCGTGAAATAGGTCATATTTATTTAGGGCATGGTGTTTTATGGCTTATATTTATTTTGCACTTATTGGAGGAGTAGGTCTAGTGTAATTTGTTTGCCCAGAGTTAAACAACATACTCCCTGAAACTGCTGAAGCCCAATATATTACAGAGCAGGTCCCATATACTCTGCTGAACGTTGGCCTTTACATAAATATAAATATGTGAGTGTGTATTTATATGCGCGCGCACACACACACACACACACACAGTACATATTTATTATTCGTTATGTTTTGCAGCTGTACTGCAGTGTAGGACATTACACATTAGTGCTGCAGTGAATTATACTGTGCAGTGTTGTCCTTAATGATGCAGTGCTCTATTGTACCTTTTACACTGTGCTTTTTATGCTGTATTGTGTTGCCTCATATGAACTTTTCAATCCTTTGTAAAAATTAATGCCAGTACAAAATAAAATACTCCCAGAATAATTTTTAAGAATATTTATATACTATAGCTTGTACCAGCTGTTGACATTGTGGTTTGTGTTGCTATTTCCTATATTCATTCATTCATTGAGCCATGCACAATTTGTAACAGAAACATATTTTTTTTTGCAATGCAAGTTGCGCCTGTTTTATATACATGCTCTAAATCATGACATAAATTAATATTGTTCTGTTAGGTCGATCTAATGAGTTTTCAGTTTTGAAAGGTCATATACAGGCCTTGAATGTTAGTGTAATGTTTTTAAAAGAGCTACCGGTGCCAGTTTGGTTGTTGCAATTAATAATTAAATTAACATTTATTATTATTTATGTGAAGTGACATGCATTTGGCGGTTAAGGGCCTTCAGCAAGGGCACAATACTGACGATGGGATTTGAACCAATGGGCTTCTGATCATGGGTGCAGTATCTTAACCTGTTGAGTCACACAACACCGCATTTTAAATTCCCAGCATTCCCCCCCTGCTCATCTTTCCACATTAATAGTGATTATATCGTTAGTTTAATCTGCGACAGGGAATCTTACTTCGACCACTGCAGACTGTGGAAGATGGCAGAGTTTTCAGACTTTTGTTCACACCCTGCAGTGGGATTAGGGGGCTACCCGGCCTTTAAGCACCCGCCCTCAGAAAGCTGGACACAACACTAAACACTGTACTGTGCACAGTGGATGCTCATGCTTCTGACTTATACTGGATGCTGGTTATTAATAACGGAGTGATTTATTAACAATGTGTGTGTTTCATCCCGTTTAACGAGCGTGTTGTAAAACGGCACCCTATTTTACCCACTGTCCCTGGAGATTTTAATTTATATGTAAATGTGTGGAATTCAGCCATCCTCACTTGGTAACACAGGTTACTTGGGTGTCCGTGATAAATAAAAAGCTGTTTTTTTTAATGATATTAGAAACTATTGCAAGACTTCCAGAATATTATAGGATGTACAAGAAATATGTGCAATACTAGAAAGTGTCTATCTGAAAAGGTAACTACATGTGTTCGAACATCTGTAATAGTTGAGGGATATGAAACAATCTTGGAAAAAAAATATGAGTGCAAGCACAAGCCACATCGAATAACAGTGCATACCTGACTCTTGTTTTCAGGCTAATAAATTTTAAATTAAAAACTGCCGTTAAGACTCTTTTGGACCGCCAGATCCCAACTCCCATGAATATTCTCCACATTTGGGAAAACATGGAAAATTTGTAATCACTTCTTATAGCAAAAAGGATCTTGATGAGAAACCAGTATTAATATACTCATTCATTTAATTTACGATCAGTCCCACCTACTGTGTGGTTTTAGTGCCTGAGTCTGTAAATAGAATAAAAGATGAATCACTGTGAGTAACGGTGTTATCCACTTTGCAAATATAACATGTTCATTGTAGCAATGTTAAGTGAAACTACATTCTTTAATATTCTTTAATAATTAAGTGACAATGCCTGACACTTGGCCTAATAAAAAGGAAATATGTAAAAACATTGTTTTACGTTATTGCCAGGTACTACAGAGCCAGAGGTTTCATTTTAATAAGAGGGTAGGGAGAATTACAAGGTAGTTATTAGGATGAATGTATGCCTGAGATTATTCTGGGCCAAAAGATCCATAAAAGATTGGTGTCATATTATTATGTCGCTTCTGGGCACTTTTTTCATTCTAATAAAAGAGAGAGATGGAGAAACAGAGAAAGAGAAGCTCCTTCAGATGAATCTCTATAATTGTGCCATACAAGGATGTCAGACATTCACCGCCCTATCAGAGATTTCTTGTCGTTAGTGATACTGAACAGGGGCATTGGGAAAATTAGAAGAAAATGGTGCCTTTCCCAGAAGAGGAATAACTCCAGTGGAACTGAAAAGGGCACCGGCACATTTTAATATAACTTAAAGAGTCAGTAATCAGATCTCTTAAGCTCGGAACTGTTTGCCAGAACATTCTGGAACAGTAATGAAGTGAACTCCTCCATCTAACAACAGAGGGATAAATCTGTTTGTTCTGTATCACAACCTACCCGGGTAATTAAATTTCGAACTCTAAATCAAATCCGCCCCTCGGCAAAGCTTTGTATTAGGATAAGCCACAGAAAACACGGCTAAGGCTGTGTATTTGTGTCCTCATCCCGTGGGAATAAGCGATTCGAGGAGGAGTTGCGAATGAACTCTGAACCTAATGAGCACATGGGATTGCCCCTCCCGGGGGAGTGGTTGGGTATAAAATACCACATCCTCCAAACGACTGGCTCTTCATTTCTTTAGCTACCCAGTTACCTTTCGTCCACGGATGTTTTCTGGAGCAGTGGTTTTATCATGCTGACATGAAGCTCCAGCACATATGAGGGTGGAGCCACATCCTTCACTGCATCTGAGAGGAATGTTTCCTTCGGACACGGAAAAATGGGGGGGGGGTGGGGTGTGGTTTATTTTTTCTCACTCAACTCTTTCCACTCATTGCCGTGGCTGGCGTGTAATTATTTTGAGAGGGTCAGAGAAAAAATAAACGTAACCCTGTAATATATCAGAAAATGATAAAATAATGTGATGTGGAATCATTATGAACTAAACAGGGTGTACCCCAGCCTTGTACCCTGTGCTTCCTGGGATGGGCTCCAACCCCCACCCTGCGACCCTCACCAGGCTAAGTGGACACCAGTTAGGTCTATACATCGTGGACTGACATCCCATGTGCCCAGTGCATCATGGGATAGGTCCCCGGCGATAGGTACGTCACCAAGGTAAGTGGTTAGTAGATGGATGGATGGATGGATTAGAAGCTAAAGGTTATAGGAGTCTTTAATAAGTATTTTGTATTTTACATTTAATCATGTCAGTTCTTTGACATTTCCCCTATGACAGGGACAGTGTAGCTATATCGAGACGTGTGACGGTGTAAACCCTTCAGTCATTGGACATATACAGTATAAGGATCCACAGACTCCTGCACCTCAGAACAGGCTGACAGGGACGGGGCTCACACTGAGCCTCTTCTGCTGTTAATTACGCTAACAATAATTAACAGATGATGCTAATTATCACGTATAATTACTCCGCAAACGATTATCCTAAATGAGAAATCAAGCTGCCTCGTGACAGTCATACCACGCAGGAATCCTTAACTGGATAGTTCTTAATAAATTGGACCACATTCGGGAGCATAACAGTCTACGTTGGCTCTTGTTTTCTACCGGAATTTATAAAATATGTACACGCCATTAGGACCACTCAGACCGCTGTGCTTTTTCTGTATTGGACGGTTGATTCTGTCCCAGGAATCTTGTCAATCATCTTAACCCCATTTAGTAAGGTAGCAAAGAGTGCAGATTCTGGAACGTGCAAATCCCGCAAACCGATAGCGGCGCCTGTGTCTGAGCGTGCAACAAATGTGGGCTGCAGTGAACGTGCTAATCAGTCGTATTCCAGAAAAATCAGGTTTTCATACTTTAAGAAGAATGATTTGCCTACTTGGTGGCCTAAGGATATCATGGGAAAACCTGTTGGGTGAACAGCAGAAATATGACAGGATGGGTATACAGGCCGTAAGGTCTGGCAGCCAGCTCTCAGCATCTGGGCTGAGCCTTACCAAGGGACATAATAATCGATATGTTTATAATAACCCTGTAAGCTTGATAGTACGGTATTCATCATGCATGTAATATGCTAATTAACATAAAAAATGATATATTAGCTAACTAAACGTGCTATTATAATGCTACACACGCTTGATCAAGTGCTTAGTCATTTTTGGGGGTGATAAAGGCAGGTTTCATAAATAGCACATTCGTATGGCATTGTTAATGTTGCTATACATTATTAATGAATATTTATTAAAAATAAATATTACTATCCTAGTTTTTCAGTACATTAAAATTACATGTAAAAGAAGACATTGTAAATATTATATTAAAAGGTTGATTTAAACCGCAACAGCTGGGCAATTTCTGTCTATGATGTACAAGTAACTTTGCATAAACATTTAATAACTGAATTGCGGTAGGAATAAGAAATAAATAAAAAGAGAAAATGTAAACGAATTCAATGCAACGGATGGGTCTAAACTGAAACATTTTTCCACAATAATCTGGATGAAACATGGAAGGTGAAGCAGTGATGAGAGATGACACCTCTCTGCTAGGCCGGAACCCATTAAGGCCTCGGTGAAAATAATCAGTCCTGACAGCTCTGCGTTTATTTCTACTCTGTAAGAACAGGATCCAGCAAGCGATGCATGACCCTAAACATCTGCCTTTATTTTTTCATTGATCCCAAGTATGCTTCCTGATGTTTCCCACTTTATAGTGTAGGTCTGTGGGCCCCTCACATGTGTGAGGTGGTTTGAAATGGAAAACTAGATATTGAACTGGTTTATGGATTACAGCAGTGTTTCCCAATCTGGTCCTCGGGGACCTACAGACAGTCCGCGTTTTTTTGGGGAGTTGGGAGGGAGTAAAAATGTGGACTGTCTGGCAGGGAGCTCGGAGGGAGCATAAACTTGGTCCGATTGTTTGTCCCCGTGGACATCGGGGAACACTGGATTACTGGGTTAGATTAAGGAGCAGTGGATGCGGATGAAGATTCTTGTTCTGGTGTTGACAGGAGGTTAGTTGAATCAGACATTAGCTGTCAAGGATGTTAGATGTCACATGTTAGAACATTTAGGTAATGATCTTAGAAAAATATTTGTAAACAAAAACATCACTATTCTAGCCCAATTTAGTCTTGACCAGTACATAAACAAATATACACATAAATATATAAGGTATGTGTTTGTGTGTGCATGTGTACACAATACTGTGCAAAAGCCTTAGGCTGCTGAAGAAAATGATGTTTAAATTATCTTTATGCTGATGTAAAGCTATGATTTTAGGTCCGTCAAAGTGTGTCAGATTAGCCGTTTCAAAACCTCTTCTATATCACCCCAGTATTTGCAGTAACCGCCCAGTATGCTGAGGTATTTGTTGACTAGGTCGTTAACCAAATTGGTGGGTAAGCGAGGAACCGCCCCTTACTGATATCTCAAGCATACTGTACCGGTAGTTGGTTTGTGTAAACCATCTTTAGATATTGTTTTAATGTCACCTTTGCACCATTTATAACATTTTTTGTATATTTATAAATGTTTATATAGTACTGTACTGTGGACTGTAATAAACAGAATACAGTAAGTCAGCTCTAATATACATTACTTAGGTTTGCATACTATAAATATATAATTTTTATTTATTCTGAGTAAAGAAAAGGTATAAAGGAAACTCCAACTTGATCACTTTGGCGTAATTTGCATAATTGTTTGACGCTGAAATGCTGCGCTGCAGTTTCCACAACCAAACTTCTCGTACAGCATACAATACCGACTGGTGGGAGAGCTGCTCGTAAGTCCGGGGGGTCGTTAATACAGTAGGTAGGTCTTTACGTGAGGAGTGTCTGTACTTGGAGTGGCTGGGGTGCCCCTGAGGAGAGGTTTGACAATTACAGCTATAAGTCCCTGCATCCGCTAATGCCAACTTTTTCCCGTTCGTCTTTGTAGTTTTGCTCAAATTCCCCATCTTTGGGAACCACTATTGACTGTAGTATTCAATATTTCTGCAGAAGCATTCAGGTTTCTCAAGAACCCCTCGTGCTCGATGGCTGTCCTGCTGACTAATGCCTGCAGCTAAATGCTAGCCAAGTGTTGTTTCCAGGCCCTTTCGCTACCTCTCTTTACTGGGGACTCCACACGGGCTTTGTGAAGGTACGTTTTTACTCATGGCTTTCTCTTGAATAGGTTGATCGATTAAGCACTTTTTGGTTGTTGCATGTACTCTCCAACCTTCCGTGCTACTGACCCACATGCTATGATGGAAAATTCTTATTAGTCTTCATAGTGACCATTCCTCCATGTCAATTCCGACTGAGATGCATTAATCGGTATCCCAAATTCCATTCATTAAGGAATTTTGTATAAATGAGAGCATTGCATTTTATTAAATGATGCGGGCATATACAGGGATGGGGCGACAGGAAGACTGGCCCCAGCTAAAAAGCTGATTGGCCACCAGAGTGGCCCACTCCTTGTCACTCACCAATTCAAAGCATATCATTGGCTAATGATAAGGTTGGCCCCTCTGTATAAATTATAGCCCCTCTTGTATTAATTATAGCCACTACCTTAAATCCCAGAAATGCCCCTTGATATGAAACAATTGATGTAAATGTTAGAAATAGGCAATATAACAAACATCTGCTTATTGAGTGAGGGACCCTATAATCTGTGCCTAACTCAGAATGTATAGGGATAATCAGGGATAATCCTGCTTGTGTCGGCGTTTCCTCTTTCAGTGTACACAGTTGCTAGGGACGCTTCGTAAGAAACACCCTGAGGGCTTGAAAACTTCGCACACAGAGATGGGGTTGCATTCAAACCCAGACTTCTGGAGCTGTGGGTCAGGGGTCATGGGGGTCACAAGGTCACAGGGTTGCCCTTCATTGTCATGCTAAACAATGAGGCTCTTCAAAGTACCACAGGAGCGGCTTCTTCGTTTAGTGGGTCTCTGTAGCGTAATTACTCTCACCGTCAGCATGAAAATTAGCTAAATGTACAAAATCACTTCCTTATTCTGATTGACGGGTCTGCTTGCTCGGCAGATTTCAGTCAATAACAATGACAAAACAAAAAATGGAAACCATCGTTAAAGAAAAAATGTTAAGGGAAAATCCAAGTGCTAATGTGAATCTTTTTGACAGAGATTTTGGATCAGACTGGTTATTGCACCCATTTGGCTTGTTAATGATACTATGGGAGTAAAGTACAGTGACACTGTAAATGTAAAAGAGAAGATGTGCAGATTTAATGCTAAGGGATGCAAAGAAGCTAGCTACATTTCTGTAGGTGTAGGTGCTACATTAGGGTGTAGAGTAGGTGGGAAAGTCTTTGTCTATAAAGCATTCCTTAAACTTTTAAGGGGGGCCAGTAAACTAGCACACTCCAATTCGGGATGCTTATCATGCATCTCCACGGAGAATCCTGAAAGAATTTTCTGCAGCAGGAGTCTTAATAGATGACAGAGTTCAAGTAATGCTGTCAGCAGCAACGGTGTGTGGTTAACTGGGTTAAGCCTGTGATCGGAAGGTTGTCAGTTCTAATCCCATGTTCAGCAGAGTAGCTATATATCCATTGGATCCTTGAACAAGATCCTTAACACCTCAGAAAATACTCCATGGGGCACTAGTTGAGCAGCTGCTCATGTGCCATAAACCTCTCTCTCACCTCTGTATGTGTGCGTATATCCTAAAAAATAGGAGAGCATGATGGAATATTCAGAAAGTAACACATTTAATGTATCTGCCCTCATACTTGTACAAAGAGCAAAGAAAGCATCTTTTCATTAAACAAAGCACTGGAATGAGGCGTTACTCACACAGCGTTCTTCCGTAACTCGCTATCTGAAAGCAAGTTAGCAGGAGACACATCTTGGTAAATATGCAAAATTATTTTAGTATAAATTGTTCAATATATTGTCTTATCTCCTTATTTTACTATTGTTCAGAATCTGCTGTTTAAGATTTAAATATGTTTAACTGCTTGAATTTGGAGAAATTCAATTAGACAAAAGTGGTTAAACATCAAGTAGGAAGGTTTGGTTAGCTGGTATAATGCTGAATAAATGGTTGAGGAATGAATCTACCTCTGAACATTCCAAATTATTTGGGAGACGCTCCATCCACTTTTAGGTGATCCCACGACTTACAAATATGTTTCTGTTTTAAAAACTGATTGGAGGAACATAAATGGAGGTAAGAACATAAGAAATTTACAAACGAGAGGAGGCCATTCGGCCCGTCAAGCTCGTTTGGGGAGAACCTAACTAATAG
>JAODLD010000088.1:15418272-15431783 GCA_026781065.1 Mormyrops boulengeri | reverse complement strand
CACCCCCCACCCTTCGGATCATTTTTAGGGTGCTTTTCCACTGCAACAGGTAGCATACTTTTGGTACGGTACTTTCCCTTTTCCATTGACTTCCAGTCAATTACCAGTACCAAAAGTTCCAGTACGTGAAGTGCCAAAGCAGCTGGGGTACATTTTTGGTTGTTCGGTACTTTGGGGTGTGACTTGCAAATGCTTCCTTATGAAAATACCCTGCCTCTAAAAAAACGTAATAATAATGTGGACAAATGAAGAGATCAAAACTTTAATTGTGATCTAGTTGGAAGAAAAGATAACAAGTTAAGGATGGCATGACGTGAAATAAAAAAAGGATTCTGTATAACATAGTATAGGGCAGCATGGTATTGGAAAATTTCCAAATATGCAAATATGTTTTTGTTGTGATAAATATCGTGATATATATGAAGCAAAAAAGGAGTTCAACATAAATTTCTCACAAACCTGTCTAGGAGTGATTTAAACAGTAAACATGAAAATGATTATGACTGCGTCGGAGAACGCAAGCAGGGCTCATGCAAAAGTGGAGGTGAACTTTAAATAGATTTTTTAAACATATACTGCACAATCGTGAAAAGGAATAATCATTAAAATTGCAAAGCTTCGCATGTTATTTTTCCTATGACAGAGTGAGTATGTTTTGGCAAAACTTAAACCCCCTGCCTGGCCGTACAGTATAAAGGTATGAAAAAGACTGATCTAAATCTAGCTGATGAGCAATGTAAGAACTGCATGTCCATAGCATGGGCTGCTGGTATTAATATTGCGCATGCAGCCCTATAATACACTGCAGCCATTTTTTGTATTCAGTGCAAAATACCCCGCCTTGCCTTGCCTTGGTACCAGTTTTTCCATCAGTGGAAAACCAAAACCTTGAAGTACCGTACTTTTGGTACTTTCTTGAAGTTTCAAAAGTACGGTACCAGGTGTGGTGAAAAAGTGCCCTAAAACGCTGTTAGCGTCCTGATTGTAGCCCAGCTAGGCAGCATGCTGTAGAAATACAACGCTGTCACCTCCTATCCATACATCAGAGGTCTGAATAAGAGTGATCTGGAGCGCACTTTGGAAAGCTAACAGCATCCTGCCACTGTAAGCTGTCACCCTGCAAACCTCCTTGCTGAGAGGGCAGCGCCAGCCTAGCAGACACCCACCACTGAATTCCCTAAGGGACAAGAGTGTAAATCAAATTAGGTTACTGTAATGTCTTGGTAACACACCTGCCAAATTGAGGGACACATTTAAACTCTGTAAACAAAGGGCCAGGGGGTCATGTGTGGCTCTGTGGCTCAGCACTCTGTGCCTGTGGTTGCAAGGTCACCAGTTCAAGCAGAGTGACCATAACCATCGAGCTGCTGATTTCTCTTAATTCCTATTGCTACAGAGTCTGACTGTGCTTTCAATTGTGTCTCATTTTGGATGGAAGCATCTGCTAAATTAATAAATGTAATAACTACAATTTACAACAGGCCTATAGCACAGCTTTATATAATTTACTCTCTTAACAAGTTCATACCTAATTCAACTGACTGAAAAAGCAAGCTAGCTGTTGCCAGCAGTAATTTTATTAACATGATTTAATTTCCAGTTATAGAGTCTAAGCTAATATTTTTATTTGTGCTATTTAACACGGGCAGTATTGTTGGCCTAAGATGTTTCCTACATCGGTGTGTGTTTCCTTATTGAGGTGTGGTTTGGGTGTATTTGCTGGTTTTTTTTATTGGAGAGCAGAAGCATGCCTGGGGGGTTAATCAGCATCATACTGAATCAGATCATTGTCTAAGCATTGGGCAGGTTTCTGCACAGAGGGTTAAGAATGACAGCAGTCATGAGGCAAGCTTTTTTAAAGCAAACATTTTCCAATGCTGAGGGAGTCGTCAAACGTGAGGAAGGTTTAGGCCTCTGTATAGCTGCTGGCTATTTCGTAAGAAATGGGCACGTAGCAAAAAGTTGACATTTTAAAGGGATACATGTCAGGACAGCCGTCATGTGACTTAACCCCGGCTGAGTTAAAAGGGAACTCTGCTGCAGTCAGATATCATGTCTTCATAATTGCATTGCATACACACCCTAATGAATATTTCATCACATTCACATGGGACGCAGAGCTGGCCCATGGCTTTTTTGCCACTGACAACAAAAACCGCTATTTCGATGCCTGCTTGTCTGTGTCAATTAGTGTGTCCTGTAATTTATGGTTCGAGGGCAACCTTCCCCCCAGCCATTTCCATGTTGTATAATCACTGGTTTCTCATGAATCATTTAGCGCCATGAAAAGATAACATTACTCAACATTAAATAACTGCAAAGTGCTAACTGGCCATAATTAGGTGTCCCTCACAACCCACGAAACAAAATATAAAAATGCTTATTGTATTAATTATTCATAAAATCAAATTTACAAGTTCAAACTCAGATGGCTTTTGCTTTGCTTTTTATCAATAATCCACCATGAGTGTTATTTTGAGTCTAATTTTTGTCAAAATGATTGTGTCTATAATTGTCTGAGATGGTAGAGTGCAGTATTTTTAAAAACCTCTTTAGGACTTCGTATACAGAGGAAAGTGATAATTGGTGTCAATTCTAATAACAGTTAGGGTATGCAGTTTTTTTTGGTAGATTTCCCCTTCAAAGGAAAGATGAAAATTTAGTGGGTTTTTTTCCACAGGCAAAAATCTCAATCTGTGGTGGAAAAAACGTCTAAAACTGATAACATAAACCTTTTTCTACCTCGACAGCTTTTTGAGGCGATCTTTCAGTCCAAAACGGGCAGCTCTGTTTCTGTTTCGGTAATGGTTACTTTTGAGAAACGCACGGCCTTTGTTTTCATTTAAATAATCCTCGACGGGTGAAATGTTATTCTTTCACCGACATCTTGTTTTGTCTTCCTGTGGCGTTCCAGGATCTACTATCAGTCATAGAACAGTTATTTATTCTTTCTCCCTTCTTCAAGCAAGGTGCCACAAAGACAAAAACCTCCAAAAGCATTTTATAAGTTATATGACTTGTGTGATGTATGTACTTTGATACTGAATTATACCTTCAGGTTCTTGGATCAAAGTACTCTGCTGGGTAAAAGAATCGGCGTCCCAGTTGACAGGCCTTCATGACATCACAACTTGCTGGACTTTCCCGACACTTTTTTTTATATTACGACCCAAAGTGCACTTTAAACGAAACAGGAAACCATGTCTTTTAGTTTGTTTTCATGCCGACAAGGCGATATGTGAAATGTGTGGCATGTGTCTTAGCCAGAGATGTGTTTAATTATGAGAATGGCCGGTTAGGGTGGCCCTCTGAGTCAGGGGTTAGGGTTTGAAAAGGTGACCCTGTCGTCATGTCACATGTGTTTACATCCATAAGAAAGTCCCAGATCTCCCTCCTAAGTATTTATATAACCTCATACTGATACCCCAGATGTCCTGTCAATAAGACTTAACGACAGAATTTTGCAAAGGATTTGCGCACCCTGAAACTGAGCATATTTGTTCTGCGAGTTTATGCTGTTTTGATAACCTACACTGATGCCGAGTCAAGTTAAGCAAGATATAATAGACAAATGGATTCAAGCACAATTCAGATGGAATTCTGTTTGCTATGAATCACAGAACAACTGGGATTTTCTCCAATGTGATTCATCAAATCACCTAACACATCTGAGGGTACATTTTAGGGTAGACAACAATGCTCTTAATTTCTCTTCAGATCTTTAGATCCCAATCAGCATCTTGCCAGACAGAACATCAAAAGTCAAAATGAAAGGTCTGTTGCTAAATGCTGCATGTGTTGTTTCTTACATTCCAGATGTCTGTAGCCTTTACGATATGCAAGCTGTTTATCTCTGAGTCACTTGGAGTCAGTATTTCAACCCAATGGCTGGAGGGTCAGAGGCGGCCATCAGTCAGAAATGACACCATCAAGAACGGCAGGATCTTTGAAAACCTCACATGTGTGGAGTTCATGTGTACGTCTTGAAGCAGTGGGGAAACTATGTAATTAAGGTGACCTTTATGATCAGCATTTGGAGTAATTAGTGCATTTTAAACCCAAACAACTGGTCCGGCCAATGACTCCCGAATTTATCAGGGTTTAATTGCAGTGTAGAGGGACGTGCAGAAAATGTCAAGTAGATGTTCATATGAATGGTGGCTGATTCAGATAAGCATTATGACTGCTGGTAATATCTTGGGGTTTTGAGGTATCGGTACTGGCAGTGCATTATTTCATGAATGTTAATGTCTATTAATAAAACAGTTGGTGAGACTGCACATCCACACACATAGTAAGCATATTGAATATTGTGATTTATTATAAATTTGGGTTTGGTCAAATTCCACTTAGTAGTATGAAAAGCCGTTGTGCATCATCACTATTTCTGGGGGGAAAAGACTGTTCTTCGGGCTGGCACCTGTTTGAGATGTTTGAATTGTGGATATGCCCATGTGTCAGATATCACAGATTCTGGATCTGCTACGTTTCTGACTGGCCCGTATTACTACATACAGTACGTCCCAGTGTCGGGGCCACCCTGACATACATGAGCTTCTTGTTATTCAGATATCACTCATTTGTGAGACTAATTTTGAAAGTCTCAACTCTGAAACAGCTTGAGAAATGCCGTCTTGTAGCTGTCTCGAAGGAGTAGCGCTTCTCCATGTACACGTTATATTGCGCTCGTGCTCTAGCTAATTATTTTAACTGTGGTTTTGTTAATTACACCGTGTCATCAGGTAGCTGCGTGTCAATTTTACCCAAACGTCATACACGGTTAAGGGTACCTTTAGAGAAAATACACCAGAAACCTCAGCTTGGGAACCAAGTTATTAAACTACATGGATTTGAAAGCCTGAAATTACAGCAGCTGAGATTTTATTTGAATATAGAGGTGGGTACTTATTTTAAGAAAATTATAGGTGGTTAGAAATTTTTGGGTGCCAATTAATCATCCTCTTAGCATTTTGCCGATTTAAACACCATCTTATCCAACGAGATAAGATACAAGTTGTTCATCCATCCGTACATCATTTATCCAGTACAGGATTCTGGGGAGCTTGGCCCCTATCCCAGGATGCAATGGGCACAAATCAGATGTCCCCTCATGCATGTTATCATATACGGCTGGGTCTTACTGCAGCAATCCAGTCTAAATAACTCTCTCAAAAATATAAGATCAGAGCTCCTCCTGAGAGTACAATTGGACACCCCTTTGCTCTCTCAGGTCAAGGTGGTTAACCATCCCACTATCTACTAGCTAAAAATAGGATGTTTTAAGGCAATGTGAATTGACAGTCCTCTGCAGCCTATTAGTTGCTGAGATCACTAGCTCCCCCTTCAGGCCATTGTAGAAGCACACCCTGACTTACACACATCCCCTGGGAGCCCTTCCTCCATCTCATCGATTTAACACGTTGCTCAACGTTGCACGCCTGTAAGATAAAGTCCTGCTTGACCCGACTACACTACAAATGCTATAAATACTGTTAAGATTCTCACGAAAAGCCTATAAGTGTGTTTTAGATGACGCCAGAGTTACACGACAAAAATAAACTGGAAAAAAATGGTGATTTGTTGTTTTTTTCTTGCGATTGGAAGCCACTGTGACACGATATTTTGGGCGTGTGGGTCTCTGGAGTGTGGAAGTAAATTGCAGAGCAGATGAATTCCCTTAGCTTAATTTTTCACGCAGTGGGTTTCCATGTTCTTGGAGGTATGGGTTAGTGTCTTCGTCGCACTTCTCCTCCTTTCTCAGTGTTTTACCTGCAAAAAAGGCAAAAGTCGTACAGATCTAAAGAAACAGCACAGGGTTAAAGCCAGCAGCCTCAGAAAATCGCTCTGGATTCCAGTTGCAAAGAATCAGCTCCTTTCGAAGTCTTTCCCTACCTGGGAATGGGTGCACTCAGATTCTTATAGGCCTTATGCTTATTAAGAACAGGGATGTATGAAGCTAATGTTGGAAAGATTTTGACAACAGCTGCTTTTGTTAGCTCGGTAAATTAAAATCTGGCACATGACCACAGCCCTGGCTGATCTAGAATAAGATTATATCCACTATATAACTAAAACTCTATCTTTGCCTGTCAGTTCATCTTGTCTGGGAGAATTTAAGCCAAAGATCAACTCATTAAGTAGCTAAACATAATGATCATAAAATCTGTACATGTGTTTTTGCCATTTTGGCTTGTGGGACGAAACGGTTCCCCCTCTCTGATAGTTTACAGAAGCTGGCCCGACTTTGTGATTGGGACCCATTCAAGGAATCTCAGTATGCTATGCTCTTGCAGTGACGATCCAAACATGACTGTCTGATTAATCTCCGTTTTGAGGCAGAAACACAGACACATCCAAACAGATGGCGAAGGAAATTCAGCCTTAATTGTTTGGTTTAATCTCAGTACAAACATATTGAAATCATTTTCACATAAAGGTCTTTTAAGAAGGCAGGAGGCAATTTATGTGGTATATATTTGGGCTAAGAGTAAACTACCTATTATTGACTGCACCACAGTGTGTCTTCAAGTAAGCAGGATTTTAATGTATCTTTTGTGCCCGAATGCGAATCGGCACCCTAGGCGGTCGCCAAAGTGAGGTACTAGTGAGGATCAGAGAGCAAGGTCAGCCTGTCACTGGAGCAACTGGGGGGTCAAGGGCCTTGCTGAAAGGCCCAGTTGTGACATCACTCTACCAGTCTTGGGATTCTAACCTGCAACCTTCCGATCACAGGCATACACATATCGTCCCCATCTCTCTGACACTGCGTCTTCTGTAGGATTAGCCTTAATCAATAGCCTGTGACTCATTTGTTTATCTGCTAGCTGAAGATGAAGTGACACCTACAACTTCTTATAGTTTCCAGATCCTTCTGGTGGTGTCAAGTTTACGGTGAGGAACCGTGCGACAGCAGGCTTTTTGTGCACACCTGACAGATGAGGCAGAGGGGCTCCTTCCAGAGGTTTTTCATGTGAATCTGATTCAGTTGTGGCACTGGAAAAAAAAAAACACTTTTACTAATTGATGGCTGAAACCAAAAACCTGACACGTAACTGCGTTTCAGCCACGCGGAGGTGAATTTTCTGCACCTAGATCTGCAGGTGAGATCACGGATAGAACATCTCGACATAAAGCAGGACGAATCTCGCCTGTTTTTTTTTTTTTGTCCTACATAGAATGTTTTTGTGATGTTCGAGCATTTGATCGGGAATGAACATCATAAACCGGTTATTACGATAAAGTTTCATAAGCGACTCTTATCTGACACGAAGCAGAGGTAATAAACGGTTTTACAGCTTTTACCCGCGAATCGCCCCCTAAACACCCCGCCCGCGAAATGTGCCCCGCCTGCTCGAGTTATTTCAGGAAGGAAAACCACATCCAGCCTGCACATCATTGTTTGCTCTAGATTTTCTTCGTTTCGTCTTTTCTTGGTGCCTTCTCTTCTCTTTTTTGTCACCCTGCATACTATCAGTCCAAAATCTGTTATTTTTAAGCTGTCACAATAACTAATATTAAGCCATAGACTTTGGCCATGTTCCAAAATCTGCCTCATAAACGGACAGATACTAGTGTTGATACGTTGCTCGGCTGGTAAGAAGTTTTTTTTTTATTTCATTTTCTTCAAAGTAAACGTGTAAATTGCAAATTTGTGATATATTTACAACATAAAAGTTTGTTATAGAGGTACATTAAGTTTAAGTCTTTCCATATTCCCCAATATGCAAATTTGAAGATGCTTGCGTATGTTCACACAGCTCAAACTATCACCATTATTATTATTATTATTATTATTATTATTATTATTATTATTATTATTATCTGCAGTGGGTTGGTACCCCATCCTGGGTTGTTCCCTGCCTTGCGCTTGTAGCTTCTGGGATGGGCTCTAGAACCCCCTGACCCTGCATTGGACAAGCAGGTATAGAAGATGGATGAATGGATTATTCTTTAGCACTCACTTTAACTATAGCTTTGTGATCCTGACCAAGATAAATGGTTTGAAAATGGAAAGATGGATTTGACTTAAGCATAAACCCAATGGATTTTTGCATACGCAGAATTTGATTGCAGCTTGTAATGGTATCTGGTTTGTTTAAGACTTAATTTTCTAGCTGTTCAGGAGGTCTTACCGCCCAGCCCAAGGCTGATAGAACATTATGCCTGAACAGATTCCAGATCAGTCTGCGGTAATGGATCCGTTGGTGTTTGTACACTTTGCCCCGAGTAAACAGGAGACTAAATAACTGGAGAGGTATAAATATAGGGTGCAAACCAGGGACAGCTGCAGGGACACCATTATCTGCAAACAAGTCAAACAAAAGAGACTCGCCCTTGAGCCCCATGTCGCAATAAATGTTGTTTGTTTTGCACTGCTCTGATGTAATCGTCGGTTAAATATGATATGTAGTTATTGTGAGCAAATATAGGTTAAATGCTGTAAGGGTTCACTGCCGTAGGATACAAAGGGGCAGATCTTTCAGTGGGTGAAATCAGCTTAACGAAGGCTGTGTATCTACAGTCGCCCCGCCTGTTAATGAACTCGATGTTGTCAGACAGGAAGCTTAGCACTTCGTGCTGCGTTTTTATTCACAGACTAAAGCAGTACTTGAACACTGGCTCATTATTACTGAATTTTCAGCATGAAAGTCTAAGGCCAGTTCTTTGTGGTTTCGTCTTGTGGGAATAAAAATAACTTAAGATATACACTAATCAGCCATAACATTAAGACCACTGACAGGTGAAGTGAATAACATTGATTATCTTGTTAAAATGGCACTTGTCATAGGTACTATTATATATATTGAGTGAACAGTCATTATTTGAAGCTGACGTGTCGGAAGCGGGAAAAATGGGCAAGTGTAAGGATCTGAGTAACTTTGACAAGGGTCACGTTAGGATTGCTAGATGACTGGGTCAGAGGATCTCCAAAACAGTAGGTCTTGTGGGGTGCTCCTGGTATGCAGTGGTCAGGTCCTACCAAAAGTGATCCAATGAAGCCAACCAGTGAATTGGCGACGGGTTCTGGGTGCCCAAGGCTCATTGATGCATGTGGGCAGCAACGGCTAGCCAGTCTGGTCTGATGCCACAGAAAAGCTGCTGTGACACGAATTGCAGAAAAAGTTACTGCTGTCTGACAGAAAGGTGTCAGAGCACACAGTGCATCACAACTTGCTGTGTATGTGGCAGCGTAGCTGCAGACTGGTCCGAGTGCCTGTGCTGTCTCCTGTCCACCACTGAGCACCTACAATGGGCATGCAAGCATCAGAACTGGAAGAAGGTGGCCTGGTCTGATGAGTTGCATTTCCTGGACGGCCATTTTCATTCGCGTGGTTAAGAGATGGCACCAGGATGCTCTGTGGGAAGAAGGAAGTCCGGCACAGGTAGTGTGATGCTCTGGGCAATGTTCTGCTGGCAAACCTTGGGTCCTGACATTCGTGTGGATGTGACTTTGACATATGCCACTAACACAAACAATGTTGCAGACCAGGTACACCAATTCATGGCAACGGTATTCCCCGATGGCAGGCACCTCTTTCAGCAGTATAATGTACCCTGCCACACTGTAAAAATTGTTCAGGAATGGATTGAGGAACATGAAAAAGAGCTCAAGGTATTGACTTGGCCTCAAATCTGTGGGATGTACTGGACAAAGAAGTCCGATCCACGGAGGCCCCGCCTCACAACTTACACGACATAAAGGATCTGCTGCTAACATCTTGGTGCCAGATACCACAGGATACCTTCAGAGGTTTTGTGGAGTCCAAGCCTTGAAGGGTCAGAGCTGTGTTGGTGGCACAAGAGGAACCTACACAATATTAGACAGGTGGTTTTAATGTTAATAATAAGAATCGATACTTCATTGATTCCCGTGGGGAAATTCTCTTTACGCCTCCCTGAACTTGCTCTTTGTAGGCAAGAGTAAGCTGGCCGCGAAGGGAGGCCACCTGTTGTGGTGGCCCCAGGTTCGAACCGGCGACCCTCTGATTACAGGCATACAGGCTTAGCCCACTGAGCGGTATCAATAGTTTTGCATAGCAGACACTGCATTGTAGATGTACAGAACTGTGCAAAAGTCTCAGGCAGGTGAAGGAAATTGTGTTTAAATCATTTTTATGTCGTTCTGAAACTGCCATTTTTTTCTCTGTCAAAATGTGTCAGGTTATGCTATTTCAAAACCTCTCTTTAATTCACCCCAGTATTTGCAGGAAGCATCCAATAAGCCCATGTACTAACTAGCCCGTTCGACTAACCAATAACTGATTAAGTTAATTAATTGTTAATTTCACTGTTGGTGAAATTTTCCAAATACATGGAATGGCTAGGGTGCCCCTGAGGAGAGGTTTGGGAACTGAAGCGGTATCTCCAGCAAGATATCAGTGACTTAAAGGAGAACGGAAGAAATTTGTATCATTTTTATTACACTCCTGTTTATTTGCATTGTAGTGTTAAATTATACCTCTTTTCTAAGCAACACTTACAAAGCACTCCTCAGATAAACAGCTTTATCTGCCTTCGACTGCCTGGGATTTTTGCACAGTGCTCGACAACTTGGTATTTTTGGATTGTGGGGTTCTGCTATGCTGAATGCCAGATGTTAAACTGAATAGTCTGAATCCCTATTATAGTCTGATGGAGACTCTCAATCAAATTTATTCTTTAAACAACATAGTCCTAAAAACTTCCTCATTATGTTCGGCATCAATTCTGAGTCATACTTTTCATTTCAGGAATTGTTATATAGCTACGCATGTTTGCTTTTAGTGAATGTTATTCTGCGAGATTAAATATGGCCGGGCCATAAACGGCCGTTTGTAGGAGAAATAATTACAAAGCACTGCGGTTCGCTTTAGCTAGTGAGTCAGCCCCCTTGGAGGGGCCCCGTCTCTGGAATACTAGGCATGTAACTTGATCTAAATTACCATTAAAATGGCCTTTTTATTTTACTTTATTTATACTGTGGCCTTTGTTTTTCTTAGAAAAGGAGACTATTGAGTCTGAAACATTTAGTGGGGGACTGTATGTACACAGTTCATTTTATCTGTTCTCCCAAAGTGTCCCCAGCGTGTATTCAGATATAATAATATACCATTAACATCAAATGGAGTGAGTCTGACAGACTGCATTTGTGCAAAAGGCTGCAGAATTAACATCGCTGCTTCCTCCCTGCAGCACATTGGGTTTTCTGCACTCCTCTCTCTACATTTCAGTTTATTTTTTCGTCATCCTTGGTCTTACCGTATTTCTCCTATTTATGCACCCAGGAATCATCCTGTATAGCCCCCCCCCGCCTGAACTGCTGTCTGAAAGAACAGATTATTACAATTATGTTGATTCGTGGGTCCCAGACGTCATTTAGAACAACTGTCCGATTTGAGCTGTTGTGTTTTAGCGAGAAATCCAGCTTTATTTGCCCGTTGATCAATTACACTGGAAAGTGTTCATTTTCCATGTATCCCATCATGCTCTTCTTTTTAAGACATACACACATGTAGAGGTGAGAGTGAAGCTTAGGGTCTGAGCGTGAGATCAGCCATTTATCCAGCATTTTTAAGGGGGTTAAGGGCCTTCCTCAAGAACCTAACAGAGATGCAGCAACTCTGCCAAGTGTGAGATTTAAACTAGCAACCTTCTGATCATGGGCACATGGTACCCTAGCTAACAGAGACACACATCAGCCTGGGAAAAGGTAGGATTTTGCTCCCGAATATGAAAGGCTGACACAATCACTGAGACTCGAGAAGGTGCAGATCCACTAGAAGGCAGAGGGTTAGAAACATCACACCAGAATGGCGTTATTATTATCCTTGTTACGCAACCTTGAAGAATAATGCAACACACTCACAAAGAGAAAAAAAAATGACTTGGTTGTACGAGCACTGGGGTGAATCATTCTCAAGTTTCCTCACACCGTAAGAGGGGTGCTGAATATTTTAGGAGCCGGAAAGTAAGATTCATTCTGCAGGATAATGTCAGTACAAGCAGCAGCTGGATAAAGTGAGAGGTCATTTTTCAAGCTGTTTTGCTTTTTTTTTCCTAGGTCACCCTGCTCAACATAATGAAAGGAAAACAAAACGCTGGAACAAAGCTTGAGCTGAAAGATTAATGTTACAGCTTCTGCTCGAAGGGAAGCGGCCAGTAGCATAATTGGGGAGTTTTCGGTAGCAGGTGTGCTATAATGATTGTAGGATTTTCACTTTGGACCCTTGAACAAGATTTGCAGTAGAGCTGGTCTGACATTTGGTCTCCATTAATGGCATTTTCTCCATTATGAATGGCAATTTCAGTGACATTGTGTTTTCTAGACAATAATTTGAAGGGAAAACATGGTATGATTCAGTGAGTCGTCAGTTCACCTCCCAGGGTCTGCAGCACGATTTCCCGGTTGGGCCCTTGAGCAAGGCCCTTAATCCCCTCCAATTGCTCTAGGGACTGTCTGATCCTGCTTTCTCAATTGTACGTTACTTTGGATCAAAATGTCTGCTAAGTATGTCAGTGTAAAAAGGGTCCAGCCCTCAGTATGGGTTTCCATAAAGTTACCCCAACGGTCTAGTCTGTTAATTTGGTGATTGGCAAATTGATGTTCTAACAGTTGACCAGAAGGCTCACACACCAGAGTGTGTATTACTGAAGGCAGCCAACGATGGGCGTCTCTTACTTTGCATACTGAACTCCTGTAGCTGTTCATCTTTCTGCAGAAACGAGGGGACTTTGGACAGTATCTATGGGACATGTACTGTGCTCATTCTCTCAGGGTTTGGAACCCTAGCTTTCACTTTACTCCCTCACTGTAATCCTGTAAACTGACCTGTGCCATCAAAATGCACGAGTGTCTGGCTACAGAAGGGGCCTGAGAGCGCGTGTCCTCTGTGAGGCCCCATCTACTCTCAAGCCCCTACGTCATTTCCGTTCGAACGACAGAATCCGTCTTGTCGCGATATGTTACGACTTGTCGACTGCCGCTATACAGTAGAATCTATCTTCCTGTTACGTCATGTGGACGGCCATTTTCATTTGCGTGGTTAAGAGATGGCACCAGGATGCTCTGTGTGTCAAAGTAAACTTTATAGTCATCTCAGCTACTGTATATACAAGTATATAGAGAGACGAGACCACGTGGCTTTACACAGTACAAGAAAAGGCACTTAAAATATACATATAAATAATATATAAAAATTGTAAATTTTAACCTAAACATAAAGATAAAGAATAACAAGGCGAGTAAAGACACAAAAAGGCCTACGATGTGATCTGTTTAGATTTCCAGAAGGTCTTTGATGTTGTCCCCCACAAACAGCTCTTGATTAAGCTCAAAGCTGCAGGGATTTTAGGATCTGTGGCAGCTTGGATTGAAAACTGGTTAACTGACAGGAAGCAGTGAGTAGTTATTAGAGGCACAATGTCACAGTGGGCCTGCGTTCATAGTGGGGTACAGCAGGGTTCAATTTTAGGACCATTATTGTTCCTAATTTACATAAATGATATTGACACCAATACATACAGTAAACTGG
>JAODLD010000088.1:15400245-15415117 GCA_026781065.1 Mormyrops boulengeri | reverse complement strand
TTTAATTTCAGTTTGATACTTCCACTGCGAGCTAACCGCTTAAAGTGAACGAGTGAGACCCGGGATGCTGGGCGGATTGATAGTTGGGACACTCGTAAGTCAAGGTACCACTGTATGCATTTCTGTGTTTGAAAATCAAATCCGCCCCCGTGACACTTCTCAGTTATTTGTAATGTAAAGTTTTGAAGGCTCTCATATCGTTACTGATCTGGTGATTCACTGTATTTCTGTATGATGATTGATATGCTCAACTTCTTCAAAAAGCATTTCCATTGTAGGGTCAGGTTCTATCTAACTTTTCCTGTTTACTTAACTGTTTTATTTTAGTGCTCAATGGCACTTGTATGAAACTGCAGACTACTTGCTGTAATCGAAATCACAGCAAATGGAATGGAAAACACTGAGCTACTCAGTATCGATTCCTTTGTTACAGAAAAAATAAAAAGCCCACATGAAATTTTGAAGGAAATCCCCTCTAATCACTTTTCATTTTCACCATTCAGTTTAGTAACAATATAAATAGGCTTCTTGGTTCACAGCCACACAGCCACAGAGAACATGTGAGGTTTTGTTTTTGCTTTGTTATTTGGAGGAAACATGCTTATTGACATCATCAAAAAATTTACTGGGTTACAGATTGTGATGTCCTAGGCCCATATTGTATAAGGCAGTGTTTCTCGACCTAGTCTTCAAGGAACCCCAGACCCAAGGAACACCTGAACAAAACAATCAAGAACAAATCAAACAAACAAGAATGAACCAAACAAATGTAAAGCAAAAATGTGGACTGTCTAGGGGTCCCTGAGGGCTGGGTTCACAAACACTGGTATATGGAATTCCAGCATGAATCCTATAACTGATATCAGCCTAGTCATGTTTCAGGGGTGGAGGGCCTGTACCACGAGCGGAGGTGTTTGTATAAGAAACGCTTTCAGCCTGGGCTGTGTGTTTCTGTTGCAGATCACAGAACACCTAATGAGCAACCCCCCCTCCTCCTGCTGAGATCATTTGTCAAACAGACTAGCTTGCTCTGGGGTATCCTTAAAAAAAATCTTCTTTTGCATTTATTGGAGCAGCAGGCTTTAATAATTGACGTAGATGGCTTCATTACCATTCATCGTTTAATTAAATGCGGAGTGTGGATAATCTTGTGTCAATATCACTTAATATTGATAGATTCCACCCACATTTTAAGGAGAAACACACACACACACACACACACCATGGAATGGCAGAGCTTTGCACAAGCGTGAAAACTTACCATGCTGCCACTCTGTGGTTTGAACAGATGGTGCCATGCCCTCCTGATTATAGGGTTCATTAAGGTTCCGTTTGATGTATCAGAATTATAAAAATACCGCGATAATTATGCTCAAACACTGTGAGTTAGCTCCATTTTTTCGGCAATCAGGAGCAGAGGCAAGCCTTGTGAGGCAAATTGGCCCTAATTGAAAGGAGCCTGATTAATATTTAAATAAGGCCTTGTACGGGGGCTTGCAGCATGCGGAAAATAAGCCCAACGTCTGAATTAATTGCATCGCACGTTAAATTAAATTTCCCATAATGGGAGCTGGCACAGGGCTTTAGGATTGAGTACAAAGCCAACTCCTCCGCCTTCTCTGGATGTCTGCCATTCAGCTGCGTTGGTTCCACCTCTCTGCCGTGTCCTTTTCAGGCAAAACAAAGGTTCTAGCAGAAGAATGCATCCACATTTTCAGAAATGTTAATCCTTTTTTTGGGACATCGCAGCTGCTGACATTCTCTGCAACATCCCCTGCTTTTTACACCGATGGTTCAGCATTCATCAGTGCATCCACTTCCGGTGTGAAGACAGCGGAAGCTTCTGCAAAGTTCTTTTGGCTTTCCACAGCTTCAGGGCTATTTTTAAGGTGGGGACATGAGAAGGGTCATAACTGATACAGAGGGGCTGACCTTTTCATTAGCTAATGATATGCTTCAAATCGGTGAGTGACAGAGGAAGGGGCACTTTTGGGGCCAATTAGCTTTCAGTTGGGGCCAGTGCCCCTGTGGCCCCACCCCTGTATACGCCCCTGCCATTTTCAGTGCACAGAGAAGTTGCCTAAGGTTACCAGGGATCTGGAGGTCTCTTGTTTAGAAACTCATAAACAATATTAATTACTCCTGAGCTGTGGAAGATCATTAGAACTATCTGGTTGCTCAAGAAACCAAGAACTCTGTAAAAGGAGTATGGAGTGTCCTGACAGTGAATGAAATGAGCGAGGAACACCCTCACACTTGCCAAATTGAAGGGTCTGCTCCCAGTTGTAGGGTTTTTACCATGGGAACAAGTTACTCTTAGATTTACAAAACGAAAAGATCCTATGTGAGTCACAGTTTCTTATGGGCGTTGTGTGGCTCAGTGGGTGGTGCCACTGCTGTATGTCTGTTATTGGAAGGTTGTTGGTTCAAATTCTGGGCTCAGTAGGGCCCCTGATCCCTGTTGCCCCAGGGACTGGTAGCCACTGCTTCGTGAAAAAAATATTTGTCTCTTTGGATAAAAGTATCTGCTAGAAATGTAAACATGCCCAGGGGCATCATGTGCTTTTGAGCCTGCGACCTGTGGAGGCCATTGATTTAAATCCCAGTTGAACCCTTAAGCAAAGCCCTTAACAAATTGCTCCAAGGACTGGTTGACACTGCTCTCTCAATTGTGTCAGTTTGGATAAAAGCGTCTGCTCAATCACTTAATGGATTTCAGTCAGATAATGTCCTGGTAGAGCCCCCCAAAATTCACAACTTCCTGCCTCACCACCAAACATCCACCTTAATTCACAACATCCTCTCTGGGGTTCAACAGCTTCACCATGATAGCCCAACAGATCCACCTGACACTTTATTCCAAGAGGCTTATTTCTGATGAAGGTTGGCAACACAGTGAACCAACAATTCCGTCGCGGGTGTAAAATGCTGCCCCCCCCCCTGCAGAAAACTGGTGGAAACAAAGTAACTCAGCGAGAGTGTGCATCAGGGGGTAACCTCCTGGAATTCACTACAGACAAAGGGTAGGGGGGGTAATATGATGGTTTGCAACAATTGATTAACGACACATGAGATAAAACAGCTCAACACTGTTCATTGTTGGGGAACTTGGATTAGCTTCTTGTACCGTTTTGTTGTTCAGCATAAAACCTACAGCATATTGATATTTTTATAATCACGGCGACTGTTTTGGGAATTTTAGTCTATATTTTTAAATATCTCTTTCAGTTTTGAATCGGCCCTTTTCTACTGGTAGTAATGGGAACCTAGATTCAATCTTTGTTTAGGCTTAACCCTAACCCCGACATCTATGAAGTGAGGTTGTGAGAGTGTGCCTAGCAGGTTAGGCCTCTGTTTCTCTAAATGAAGATCACTGGTTTGGATCTCACCCTTAGCCAAATAGTCACATCTCTGTTGGACCCTTGAGCTGAGTCCTGAACACCCTGAAATGTCGTGGAGGTGCCAAATTTATGACACTGGAAGCTCACATTAAACCCACTGTGCCCTTAACTGCAGGTAGCTGCGTCAGAAAGCAAGATAGGGTACATGAAAAGAAGTGTTCAATTATACTCGCCTGAAAAGCAAATAAAGTCGCATTTTCAAGTTCAGACTTAGTAAAATCTGTATGTTGGTGGCCAGTGGGCGTCTGCAGACATTTTGGGGGATTGTGTCAGTGAAGCTGTCATCCAGGATGTGGAGGGAGCGAGAACAATGTGACCTTTCTGTAGTTTAAGGCAAAAAGTACTGGGGGAAGTTTTAGAGGTGCAGAGTAGACCACAGTACGTGGTGTGTTCATGAGGTGACACACGCACGAAGAGCCCCTCCCTGGCATGGTAAGTCTGAAAAGGAAGTGGGAACCAAGTCTGACCAATGGTACGATGTGCATTAACATTTTAATCCAAAGCGACATGCATTTTTGCGAAAGCGACAACCAGCACGGCAACCTTCTGAGCCGATTCCACCCAATTCCTCCTGCCCGATGCCTCACCCCTGCAAGCCCCGACACTGAATTTGCAGCCATGTTGATGAATAAAAGTTAGTTTAGTAAAAGGTATATAACTTGGTGACTCTTGGTGAATGTGATGCCGTGGTGTACAAACCATTATGTGTGAGTGATGTGTCATCGAGAAGAGGTGTGTCCGTGTTTATCTGAAGACAGCATCCTACTTGGACAGAGGCTGTGGAGATAGGCCCATAGCTAGAAATACATTTTGGCCGGTTTCATGAATGGGAGGGGCAGGGATCATATTTTGCAGGCTAGGGGTGTCCCCTACGGCAAATCAGATGGGTAGCAAAAAAATTTGGGGAGGGGGTTCATACCTGTTATTTTACTACTTGGCTGCATGCCTGTGTGGAGAGCACATCTGGTACACTAACAGCCTGCAGCCAGCAGACGAGGCAGTGGAGCCGTGGCACTTGTCAGCATCCAAACCAGGTGCAATAGAACAGAATAGAAACCCTCACTCACCACTTAAAAGGCTTAAATGAAACACTCAACTCGACCTGTCGTGATAAAAATAAACCTAACCTATCTCTCACTCTCTACTTTCTGGGCTGCATGTTTAAAGAGTATTATAGATGTTCCCCTCTCGCCCAGTCCTCTACTGAGGGTGCGATCTGCGCAGAGAGATCTTCTCTGCAACATCTCCAGACACGGAAGCTTATCAAACAGAAATCTGGAGAATGGCAGAAAGACATATGATGGTACTTTAGGCATTTTTGCGGGCAGATCATGCAGCTTTCTCAGGAACTTCATTGTTCATTTTATATTTAAGCCTACATTCGGGATGACTCAGTACTTATAGAATATCTTTATTGTCATTGTATCTTTAAATGATTGTGGGACTTCAATTTGTCTCACTTCCCAAGCACAGTTGTTCCTGCGAGTTTAGAATAAGTTCATAAATGCTTTGCAAGTATATTTGAAACAATTAGAGCTGATAATAGTGTTGTAGCAATTAGCTTTGCACAATCTGCAGAGCCTGCATGGAAGCTGAAAGCACTCCCTAATTGCCCGTGTGAAGGAGATGTTACGAGAAGCACTTCGTGGTTGAATGTGACCTCGTTTCCTGATGTTCTTTCATGGTGACTGTGTTCCGAGTTTCAGGCAAGTCAAATGACCTGTGTGAAGTTGACCCCCCATATGTTTCAGATTTCAACCAAACTGGTCTCAATCGTATGTGCGCCGGATTGTGCCGTTACAATTTTTGTTTGTGGTGTTTTAGTTTCTGAAACATTAATGTTCGTTTACATGGTGACGTCATCAGCGTGAAGTTGGCCCCCCATTTGTGTCTGATTTCCACCAAACCAATCGCAATCGTGTGTGCTACGTTTGTGCATTTTTGTGCAGTTAAAATTTTTGTTTCTGCTGCTTTAGTTTCTGAGATATTAACATTGTTTGTTTACACGGTCACGTGACACCAGTGTGAAGTTGGTCCCCCATTTGCATCTGATTTCCGCAATCGTGTGTGCTGCTTTTGTGCTGGTCTGTGCCGTTAAAACTGTCCTTTGTGCTGTTTTAGTTTCTGAGATATTAATGTTTGTAAGGTAACCCCCCCCCCCCTCCCATTTTGCCGGTTTGTGACCGAGGTGACATTAGTTTTAGGTTGGATATTCGACGGATATTCAGATCCACACTCTCCAGATTTAGCGGCGGTGTTTCACTCACGCTAGACGGCATAAGGCAGTCAAAAGACGACCAGATCAATTGCACAGCCTCGGAGATGCCCGCGCACCGCTGATTTAGGGACCGTCAACGAATTACTGTCAGAATAAGAAAATACTGATTGCTTGCAATAACTTCAATGCAATGGAATCCAGTAACTCCAAAATGGGTGCGTATTCTACAACTACCTGACATACACAGGACACAATGAATTTTACTCATTTTTAACACTTTATTGTATTTTATATGATCATTTTAAAAGGAAAAAATTAGTAAATAGATTTTTTTTCAATAGCTTCTAGGCAATGGGAGCTTATGACCCCCAAATGGGTGCAAATTATACTACTACCTGAGCACTACAGGACACAGCAACGTTCATTCGATTTTAACCGATTGTGTACTTGATGATTTTTTTCTCTAAAATTAGGGCTTTTTTTTCAATAGCTGCGGCTCTTTGAGCATGAGGCTGCGGCTCTTCTCAGAAGGATAGACACATTCACGTTTTCATGTCTTAATATATTATGATAATACTTTCGTAAATATAAATAATTTATTCATGGGTTAATATTATTTTTCATTCGTCTCCGAGGCTGTGGAATTGATCTGGTAGTAGCATAGACATTAGGCCCAATAGGGGGATTATCTGCCAGACCATGCTGTTTTTAAGGGAACTGTTACCTGGGTGCCTACACGGGATTGTCACCTTAATGCTGTATGGCACTGCCGGTTTTTGTAACATCGTGAGCTGCATCATGCGAGATAGAACTGCTGTGAATGTAGGTATGCAGATTCTCATTTATGCTGTCATAGTCTTATCTCAAAGAATATTACATGATAACTTATTGGCAAACCCTCACTGAATGTGGGACCCGCTTGATTTGATGAGAGGGGGGCGTTTCACCGACAGGCTTGGAATGCAGTAGACATTGTCTGCAGAATCCATACGAGGTTATTGACACATGTGAGGAAATTAAAAGACCTGTCATTTATGATAATGATTTTGTAGCAATTATGGTTTATGCTCGTTATAATCTGATGCCTGTAGGGGGCCTCGTTGGTTTAAAAATGGTAGGCCACTGTAACTGTAACAGTCATATACTTCCTCTTTAGTGGTACTGCAGGGTCTAGGGGCAGATCCCTGAGTCATCTCTAAGAGTCTGGTGTGCACACAACCACCCAAGCACTGCTAAAGTTACTAATTCCCTTTATCCTTTATTAGTATACGGCCACTGAATTAATTAATTTACCATACTTTTAATAACCCATTCTCCAGCTGAAGGCACATTGATGCATCAACGTTGGAACAAAACAGATACACACTGATTTATACATCATAGAGATCACCTCCTAATCATCGTCAGCTTGGCAGAAATGTCAAAATGAAGTTTGATATTTAAATGTCATCATACGATCATACCACCATAAGACGGAATTCTCTGTATCACTCCCTGAATTCTCTTTAAAGTTATTTAGAAGCTTTTGAAAGAGTTATCCTCAAAGCTCGAGGATACTGGTTTGAGAAGAAACACCCACCAGCAGCCTGCCTCCCCTGACCGGCCCCCCAGGTTAAAATGGGGTTTTGTCGTTAGACCTGAAAGTCATATTTCCTCTTGGTAATAAATTTGACTTGGAGCATCAGCCAGTGGGCCAAATTGACCATGCAGGGATTTTGGAAAATCACGATTCCGAAATAAAATATGATTTTGGTGGGAGGGTGGCGCAGTGGTTCGCAGTCCTGGCCCCGTGTGAGTGTGTGCCATGTTGGCGACTGCCCAGGGTTGGTTCCTGCCTGCGCCCATTGTTCCCGGGATAGGCTCCAGTCCCCCCCCCCACGACCCCAGTTGGGATTCAGTGGTTTAAGAAAATGGATGAATGGATTTTGGTGGGAAACTCAGGGGTGTGGCCAGCAATCTGAGGAACAGTATGAAGCAGAGGGATGAGTCGATGTCAAATGTTTTGGCCAGGGGGAGAACCGCCAATATATTCCTGGCAACCCTGACCTACTTTGGAAGGCTGTGTATTATCCGAGCTGAAGTATACAGTGCCTATAAAAAGTACTCACCCCCTTGGATGTTTGACTCTTTTATAAATCAATCGTGATCAACATAATTTGGCTTTTTTGACCAAAAAAAATTACAAAAAACCCACCTTTAATGTCAAAGTGAAAACTGATTTCTACAAAATAATGACAATTAAATAAAAATATGTGCAGTGCTTGATGTCCGCCAAACAAAGCGTCTTGTCTGATGGCCAAAAAGCTCCATTTTGGTCTCATCAGACCAAAGAACTTTCTTCCACTTGACCATGGAGTCTCCAACATACCTTTTGGCAAACTCTAGTTGAGATTTAATATGAGTTATCTTCAAGAGTGGCTTTCTCATTGCCAGTCTCCCATAAAGCTTTGACTGGTGAAGAACCCAGGCAACAGTTGTATGCAAAGTCTCTCCCATCTCAGCTGCTGAAGCTTGTACAATAACTCCTCCAGAGGTGTCCTGGTGGCCTCTCTCTCTAGTCTTCTTCTCATACAGTCACTCAGTTTATGAGGACAGCCTGATCTAGGCAGATTTGCACATGTGCCATATTCCTTCCATTCCATGATGATGGATTTAGCTGAACTCCATGGGATGTTCAGTGCCTTAGAATTTTTTTGTATCCATCCCCTGACTTATACTTTTCAAGAACCTTTTCTCTGATTTGCTTGGAGTGTCCTTTTGTCTTTGTGCTGTAATTGTAGCGAGGAAAACTGATTAACCAGTGAATGGACCTTCCAGACACAGGTGTCTTTATACTACAATCACTTGAGACACAGTCACTGCACTCAGGTGATCCCCATTCCACTAATTGTGAGACTACTAGCACCAATTAGCTGGACCTTTGTTGAATTAGGTCAGTCACTTTAAAGGGGGTGAATATTTATGCAATTACTTATTTTATGTTACATATTTTTATCTAATTGTCATTATTTTGTAGAAATCAGTTTTCACTCTGACATTAAAGGATGTTAATTTTTTGTCAAAAAAAGCCAAATTATGTTTATCATGATTGATTTATAAAAGCAATAAAAGGGTAAAACATCCAAGGGGGTAAATACTTTTTATAGGCACTGTACGTCTACAAAATTATTTTTAACTGTCTGGCATCGACCCTTTGTGTTCCCATCAGTGTTGGCGCGAGAACAACCCCCATGGTACTAAGACTGATTCCCACCCCAGAACATTGGGTATTTCCAGTAATCACCGCTCTCTTTATTGAGTCATATTTAATAGAAAAATGGGAGTGTACCACATTTGGGAGTGGCGGGGGGCTGTTAATTATTACTTGGGACCCACTTGATTGTGGGCTAACGTCTCATCTCGGGGCCTCCAGAAACCGCTGTTGACATTTAGCTCTCGGCAGAATTTAGTCCTAATGAAGCCCTCTGGGTGCCGATGTCTGCTGATCTGCTGTTTAATAGCATTAGTCAGAAACCGTTACACGCTGAAGTTTTGGTCTCCCAGACTACTCCGTTATGTCTGAGCAACGGGAGCCATTGGGGGAGGGCAGGAAGAGTCACAGAGCAGAAGAGCATTAATTACTCTCAAGGGCATGTTTAATTTAGCAGGTGTCTTGGAAAAACAGTTTTTGCAACGTCGGCTTTGCGGGTTTCGGCCTTCTGACATTCTGACACTGGTGTTGGGGCAGAGGGTCCGTTTCACAGAACAAAACCAATATCACTTCTTCAGCACTCTTTACATGGGTGTTCTCCATACCGATCTATAATCTCCATACTCGATCCCTCGATCCCATATTTCATATTTTATTTCAGAATTGTAATTTTCCAAAATACCTGCATGGTCATACTTATGTACAGGATTGGCTTTCCAATGAATACATCAGGTAAAAAACATGGATTTACAAAACATCACATTAAATCGCTTCATTTTTCATAATGCTTGATGTGATGGGTTCTCCTGTTTTTTATCATTCTTATGCCTGAACTTGGAACCGTTTGGATGGCAAATGGCAGAATCAGTACTAATAACACTTATCATTGTTCTGGAAATATCCTTACAGTTGATAACGCCATTTGCTACATAATGTACGGGTGAGGATCGAAACCACAGGCGTAAATGTGTCACTTGCTATATAAAAAAGAGCAATAGCTTGATAGATTACGCAACGTGAAAGATCTGCTGCTTTGTGGGAATTTTTGAAGGTTAATCATTTAGTGAGAATTATCTGTGTCTGACGTTTCATGCAAAACAACAGGTATGAAAAAGGTGCCAAACACGGCTTGAGACTGATTAGCAGCGAATAATCGCTAATTCATCAGGCTAGGCTGACGTCTATTTAGCTACACTCAACAATCTTGCATGGGAAACAAATGACCAAACATCCCCCAAAATGTAATAAAAACCTGTTATTTGACATTGTGGGGACCATATTCCAGGTCCACCCCAAAGATCTGTGAATGCAATCAAAAAACAAAAAATGCCAAAAGTCTTGTATTTTGTTTGGTTCCTTTTGGACAAGGTTAGGCTTGGGTAGGGATTAAGGTCGTCATGTTGTGATTAGAGTTTTCCCTGTATAAATGAATGGAGAGTCCCCACAAAGATATACTTACAAACCTGTGTGTGTGTATGTGTGGGTGGGTGTTACTCCATCCTTTTCCAGGGGACATATTATAACCCCCCCGCCCACACACACACAACTACACACACACACACACACACACACACACACACACACACACTTGCAATTGCCAAATAGGTAGGGGTGATTTTAGCATACGGTATAAGACGAACCATAATTCATACAGCAGGGCGAACCTTATTAGCCAATGATATGATTCGAATCAGTGAGTGACAAGGGAGGGGGCACTCCAGGGGCCAATCAGCATTCAGCTAGGGCTGGTGCCCCTGTGGCCCCGCCCCTGTATATGCCCCTTGAAAATTTGTAATAGCTATATAAATACCAGTGGGAATAATCAGTGGGATAGGTTGCACACCAGTTACTGGGAGCTCAGGTGTGCAATCGGGACCAGGAATCCTCGTGTTTGATGACAGATGGATGCTATGGGATTGTCTCTTGGACGGAAAATCTGAACAATAAAACAAATTCAGGTTCATATTACAAAACAGTCAGACAAAGTATAAATCTCTCATAAACAGAACAAATGAGTCGTATTAAAAACGATTCCTCTTGGAGGGAGAGGTGAATTTTAAAATACCCTAGGAACCAATGCTGAGGAGGTCTAATGGCTATTTCACAGAACACAACATTATCACAGTCGTATTTTTAATCACCTAACTGTGTCCTGTGGGGTAGCAATGCCAGGAATGATGTTATATAAATATACTGTAATATTAAATTAAATCAACCATGATCTTCATTTTATAACACCTTGTGTTAATAGAAAAATCACACAATTTAAGCAACTGTAATTCCGAGGTTCTTTTTCTGAATGTGAAATGAATGTGAATTAATGTTTAACAGCATACAACAGGTAAAATCATAATATAAAAATATTATAATGTGAAAATATTTCTGTTATCAGCATGTCATAGAATTGAGCCAGATGTAATGATCACATTAAGTAAGGAGAGGTTGAATGGCATTGTGGAGAGAGTATTATGAGCACTGATGAGAGCTGGTCAGTTGAATGGCTTCATCTATATTTGGTTATGTTGCCTTCGCATTGGAGGCTATTACAATATCAGGGTGTACCTTTCTTAGCTCAGAATAACCCACCTCTAATCCTCAAAAAGACCCATGTCACTTCACACAGACCGGCGTCACATTGATTGACAGCGATGATTATGGTCCCTCTTTAGATGCCGAGATTTTTTAGTTTATAAAATACCTCCCACTGGCATTTCGTCCGCCGTGGCGGAGGATCACTATTATGAAGTATCTCTGTCAAAAGACATCGGTTTCTCCTTGATAAAGGCAGAGGATAGGATTTTTTTTTGTATTTCAGCAAAAGAGCAGATCAGAATACTAATACTGGCTCAGCTTCGCAGACCTGCCAGGTATCACTTTTGCACTCGTTTTATGGATATATTCAGCTACACCGCAAAGGCTGGTATGCAGCATGCCAACTCTGTGGCAGATTCTGCAGACTTAAAATCATGTGTATTTGTACATCATAACAGGAAGAAGAGCAAGAAAGTGATATGATGAAACCAAGATTAAATAAAAATAATAAGGTTATTGGTTGCTGGTTTGCATTTTGTGGTTGGCAGCCTGATTTCACCTTTTAGATAAAAGTGTCTGTTAAATTAATGTAATGTTTACCAGTAGGATGCATCCAGAAGGAATTTTGAGAATATGACTCTGGTCCACAGTGGGCCTCAGAGGCGACTCTAGGGACCCTGGGGGCCTTAGGCAAAAAACTCCATGTGGTCCTCCAACTCCCCCTCCCCTGGCATGGTAACATTTATTACCTTTATATTGCTGTGAAATGTAAAATAATAATATCAACAAAGAATTTAGTAAACACAAGACCTTTATTTTCACTTTTGTGTAAAACGGAATACACAAATAATTTTTTTATTTTATTTTTTCACTAATTACATTGAATGTGAATTGTTTTGTCTTGGAATTATTAGAATAATTTATTAATAATTTGAAATGAAACGGATTAAAGAAATTGATGGTGTTATCTATGGTCACTGAAATTGTTTTTCTGCAGTGTTTACATTTGACCTCATTTTGTTTGGTGTTGTCTTCACTGAACAGACCGGCGGATGGACCCAACATTCTATTTAAGTATAAGCTGCTGTGGTTGAAGGCAATTTGCTGGCTCAGTCTTTGTGCTCATGTCATTCATGCTTCGCTTTCAGTTAATGCAAGCTAATGTTAGTTGGACAGGATGGAGGCACGTGACTGAACATGACGTAGTATTTTTTTTAAGGGGACACTTCATGAACTTGTGCATTGGGGAAAGTATTAACTGAATTAACCAACATCAGTAAAATTAAGTCAGTAGGAAGTTTTAATTTTCAGTTTTGATACACTTTCAGTAAATTGTCCAGCCCAACTTGTGCCTATAATCGTCTTGGCTGTAGTCAAGCGCATAATAAGAGCATTGGGGGTGTTGAAGTTTCCACCAATTTAAGGGGGTCCAGGAGGTTGTATTGGCTGGTTTTGATTATTCGGGGGGGGAGGGTAAAACCCCCACCCTCCATAATTTATGCCCATGGCTATAGTATTGTTACAGTCACCATATTGTTAATATCTATGCCTGTTGAAGAAAACATGCAGTAATGAGCTTCCCTCAGGCCCAGCCTGATTTAATCTGGGCCCACCCATCGGCCACTTTCCGCATCCGCCCCCGGTGCCGGCCCCCTTCTCCATATGTGAATTTCCAGCCTGTGTCCTGGTCTTGCTCCTTTATAAATGTGTGCATAAATGCCAGTGAAGTTCTTCGCTCCATGAGGAGGCCGTTCTGCAGTCAGCTGTCTGTCTGTTGCCATTATGGCTGTGAATTAGTAATGCAGCTGACATTTTATAGAGATTGTCCTGTTAAATGGAGCTAGGATGAAGAGGTGGCATTCACTGCATATTTCCTAGAAGCTATAATGCTGGATTTATTTTAAAAAAGGGTTTCTTTAAAAGTAGATTTTGTTGCCGGAAGGCGTGGGACAGCGGTACTGAGGCTCTGCGGTTGGGTTTTTCCTCTCCAGACCAGGGGGTTTCACATGGAGACAGGAAAGCAGCTTGGGGTCTTTTTTGGTTTTTGCCGTCCACCATAATATTTTCGCAAATCTAGATAGAGGGCATTGTGGAGCTTCTCCCTGAAGCATTAGCAGACATGGTTTCCACATGCCCAGCTGTCCACTGATGAATCCCCCCTTCCCTCATTTATATAATACGGTGAAGACTAACTTTACTTTAACAGTCAATTTTTCACCTGAGAGACCTAACAGTTTGCACCCCATCAGTGGGTGGAGGGACGGATATATAGATAGTTGGATGGATGGATGGATGGATGGATGGATGGATTGTCTCAAGACTTTCCTTCTCTGCTGCCTGTATCAGACTGGGATTAGAAACAAAAATAACAATATCAGACACTCCCGCTTGCATCCCATGTAACTGACCATATGTGGACAAAGACACGCCCCCAATCCAGAGAGACACAGCCCCATAATCCAGGGAGACACTCCCCTAATCCAGAGACACACCTCCTCAATCTACCAAGACACACCCCATAATCCTGAGAGACATGCCCCCATAATCTAGCAAGACACAGCTCCATAATCCAGAGAGACATACCTTCATAATACAGGGAGATATTTCGCCCAATCGAGAGAGAGACACACCCCCAAACCAGAGACACACCTCCCTAATCCAGAAACACACCCCCATAATCCAGTGAGACACTCTCCCAATCCAGAAAGACGCACCCCCACAATTCAGAGAGACATTCCCCCCACACAGAAAGCCACACCTTCACAATCCAGAGAGATGCACCCCAATAATCCAGAGAGACGTGCCCCCTAATCCAGAGAGACGTGCCCCCTAATCCAGAGAGACGTGCCCCCTAATCCAGAGAGACATGCTAGCTGGGGAAGTTGACACCAATGCCACACTTCTCTCACTTCCTCTCTGCAGTTCCTTGCCCCTTCCCCGCTCGCCTCACTTGACCCCAGTAGCTATCATTGTAGGGGTATGGTATCAAGAGGAAGTCTGCATGGTGTTTCTGTTTTATCTCGCACGTGCACAGCACCTCTGAGGCGTCAGACTCCTTCTCATGGCTAAGACTCTCAGTGACTCCTGAAGAGTCTCTTCACTGGCACTCTCAGAGCATCCAGCCATCCGGGAAGAGCTTGTCAAAACGTTCGAGGGGGAGTCTTGCCTCCACTTTAGTGTTTCCAAAATTATTCTCCTTGTATATTTAATCAAATCTGAAAGACGGATTACGGAGTGTGACAAAAGCGTATGATACATTTTTAAAGGGCAAGATATCTGGGTTTTAGGATCAGTCTAACTGATTGTCAAATCGGATCGCAGTAAACAGAAGGGGTACAGAGCTGATTATCCACGTTTGATAAAATCAGGTTCAGATTTAGGCTCGTTTCAGGTTGCAGCATGGGCTAGTGGCTTGAGAGAGGTGCACTGACACAATGGCTCTCAGGGCCCTTTAATTATGATTAAGGGAGCCCTGTGTGACCAGCGGGCGCCCCCCCCCCCCCCCCCCCCGCGGCCACGCCGGGGGGGGGG
>JAODLD010000088.1:15366689-15395159 GCA_026781065.1 Mormyrops boulengeri | reverse complement strand
GTGCCATCCAGCGACAGCCAAACACGAAACTGACGGGAGCCACCTGGAAACAGGACATGGACTGTCCCCGGCCACCATGGGTAAATGACCTCACATGTCCTACCACTATACAAACTTTTATTACAGTGGGGGGGGGCTGAGGCCCCAAACTGACTTATTGAATGGGGCCCCAGAAACACCAACCCCCCGCTTTGTACTCAGACAATTTATGACTGATTCCCAGAAGTAGGCACAAGGAGGTTAGAGACATGACACCCTCAAATTCTACTACCAGTGATCATGTGACAGGATGGGGAGACAACCTTTATAGTTGGGCGGCTATTTTTCACCTTGGAGCAGCGATGCTATGAGTTACATATCACCCAATGGCTGCAGCTCATTTAGATGGCACACCGTAATACATACGTGTTGATCAGACAGGGGCCGCCCATCGTCTGATTGGCTCCGCTATCCCAGCTTTCATGGCTGTAGCAGGTAGCCTTGGGGTCTCGGAGAGTCAGGGTTTAATTGCATTTATTTGAATCAGTGAACATGGAGATTGAATCAGCTTCCATGCTAACCAGAAGGCAGAGATTGCATCTGTGTGAAATGGACTCGCCTGACAGTGGGCTCTGAGTACAGACTTGTATTTGCTTAATTTGATGCAGTTCTTAGTTTTTAATTGCACCATTTCTGATCTAGGCATAAAGCTCTATTTATTAATTATTTTATACACCAGTCAATTCATAAATCAGCAATCAAACTACTAGATGGAGAAATCGGCCAAATATTTGAATACTGATACTAAAAACATGACAAAAAGGTAGTAATGTATGAATGAAACTGTACATTGTATCAATTAAAAACATTGATCAGTGATATTGTAGACATAAGGAAACTGCCCCTGTAAATTCAAATATGTGTCTCGTGCTGAAGTAGCGTACAGGACAGGCTTCCCTTTGGCTTTTGGGTATAATGATTACCGCCGGAGGAAGTCAGACTTTACAGAACGATTGATTCTGTAATCCAAGGCAATTACAAAGTGCTGCACCCAATGGGAATTATATTAGAATTATTAGAATTATACAGAACTGTGGGCCGAATAATCACTTTGAGGCAAATATACATGGACCTGGGCCCTCAGGGGTAATGTGGAGGTGGGGTGGGTGGGAATTTGTAGGCCGTAAAATTTTTGGAAGAAGTCATGCAGAACCGGGCAGTGAGCATGATATGGTGTGCTTAAGCAAGACAATTAATGCAGATTCAGGGTAGGTGAAAATCAGTGCATGCACTTCCGCCCCCTACAGGGTGAGCTGCATAATGACGGGACGTTGAGACGAGCCCGGTGTGGCTTCATATTACCCCTCGCAGAGCTCGAGTTTTTTTTTGTGGTGAAACGCTCGACCACCGGGTTCTCCGTGTCTGACCCGAAGACAGAGCGGAAATCTGATCATTTTCACAGAAACGTCTTTACGCAGGAAGGAGGAATTTTTGTTTCCTCTCTAGCTTATCTTGTAGCGGTTTGTAGATTAACACATAAACACCACCCAAACCACACACACATCCAGGCACACACGCAGCAGGAAGCCAGCCGCTGCCTTCAGAGAACTTAATCTACCTGTAAAACATATTTTATTAGTCATGTTCAGAAATTGGAAGAGGAAAAAGGAATGTTATCTGAACCGGTGCCTCTTATTCTGTACAAATGCACCCTGCAGGTATAATGAGGAAGTGCTTCCTTTTATTATGACATCAACACACACTTTCAGAGCTTAAAGACACAGCTAAGTAAGAGCATATGGTCGGCTTGGGCCCTGCAAATGATGTTGTGAGGGTGTAGCATTGCCTGCTAGCTGATTATGGTATTATAATTCTCAGTGAAGCTTCTTTCATACAGTACAGTATGTTTATAGGAGCAGTTGTGTAGCTTTGTAAGTTTAATGAGTACCCTGACTCCCCGGTATCTTTAAACAGAATTTTCACTTTATTTTTTGTTATAGTTTGCTTTTTTTTTCCTGTCATCACCATGCCCTGTTATCATCAGGCGAGGTCTGAACTGACGTGATTGATGGCGAAATCGCTGGCAGCCTTTTGTTGTGTGGCATCAGAGACCACATGACCACGTCCCTCAGCTGAAGCGGCAAGGCATCCGGGACGGGACTGGGACGATAATGCGTTCGGTCGTGGCGGTTGTGAAGGTGGCCTTCATTTCAAAGTGTGATAGAACTTTGACCAGGGGCTGTGCACCCTCTACATTTTGTAAAATGGACTCTCCCCCCCACCCCCTTTCAAACAAGGGCCTGCTGCTGGGCGGTGCTTTGTCGTCAGAGGGCCTTCCGCCCAATTTGACCCTCTGCCTAGCCAATCACACAAATTCGCCACCAATCGCGACGTAGCTGTGTAGTGATGCAATTGAAGAGCATATTTCCAAAACTCACTCAGTCTACGTGATACGTTTTGAAAATGTAACAAGTAAGTAATGTACGATGTAAGTCCGTCTTGAGATTACGTGAGGATATAGTGAGTATTGGTTCTCAATACCGTAACATAGGCGAGGAAGCCTGACTTTAGCTCATTGGTGATCCCATTTCAAAAATAACAAAAAATGCGCCAAGTGAGATTTGTCCATAGCATCACCATCTAGTCCCAGTATATGAACACCGGCATGTCCAGAACATTTCCTTTCCTGCATCTTTGGAAAAGGCCTCAAACTCTCAGTCCCTCAGGTTTAGTGGCTGGTGAAACCGGCCACATATTCAGAAAGAAACCTTCAGTCTAGCAACCAGCCCTTGCTGGAACAGTTAGAATAAACCTCTCAGATATACAGGTCATCTAAGAAACACAAATATGTATCCCTGGTACAATAAAGGGTAAAAGATGGAGGTTAAGGAAAAATAGGTAAGAGCTGTTGATCCAGAACAATCATATAAATGGTGAAATTGATCTTTGAAAGAGTTTACATCAAAGTGTGCCTACAGGTAAAAGGTCCTCCCAGGCCTGTCAGAGAAACCGTCAGATCCAGCTCATAACGGTTTCCACTTTAGAAAAATCCTTTCAGGCACATGTAACCATTTACTATACACAATACCTGCTTCTGTTCTGATTTGCACTGAAACCTGCACTGTAAAAAATTCAATTATTTATTAAAAAATAAGATACCCCCACCGAGCTGAGCTCTGTATGCAGAAACTCTCTGTAAGACCCATATTCGCTGTGCTTAGTGATGATGAAGTGTCTGTCTGATGTTTTCTGGATTCCTTCTACTTTCTATAGCTGCTTACCCTAAGCAGGGTTGCATGGCATCCAGAGCCTATCCCAGAAGCCACAGGTGTAAGGCAGGGAACCACACAGGATGGGGCACCAACCCACTGCAGAGCATACCATTCACTCACTCATATCTCCCTATAGGTGATTTTGGTAACAACACATCATCTTAGCACATTTTAAGACATGCAAACGTCTCTCTCTTACACAGACTCTACAGAGAGTTAAACCCTGGTCCCAGAGGTGCCAGACAGCAGTACTAACCACTGTGCCTCTCCGTTTCTGGAGTCTAGATATCAATATGCATATTTTTCTTTATAGAGTAACCCTTGTGTATTCTCACAGATGACATTTGGGGTTTTGGGGGTTATGGTCTAGTGTGCATGTGGAATCTTTGAGTTGATCAGTCGGGACTCCCCCTGCTGGGTCCTCAATCTGGCCCCTGAGGGACCTCCTCCAACCGGCTCCTGAAACGTCTGCCCCGTTGGTGGTGTCACCTCACCCACGTGCCCTCAGAGCCTCTGACATGAAAGATGCAAATAACATACGTGTCCCAAGCTTATGTGCCATTTTTCATTTTTTACATGCCAGGCCTATAACTTCCCTTCCTCCTAGCCGATCTCATAAACCCAAACCTCGTTTGTCATTTTTTAAATTCTCAGCGACATTCAATAAACACAATAGCAATAGCAGATGCTCTTCCTCTATAATTCAAAGCAAAATGACAGATTTATTATTAATAGTTACGTAATGTAATAGCACAACCTGCTGTAACTATCATAAGACCATGTCGTTTAAATGATATGGCTGGTGTTGTGCCCAAACATGGCGATTCAATTTTTTTTGAGATATGAGTTATGCTCCAACAAAACGCTGCTTGGATAAAACATATAAACTTCTAAAGTAAATGTGCAGCTCTGTGATTAATTCACTGTGAGGTGCTTCTTAGGCCTCATTTAACATTCACAGCCAAAACAAATCAAAATAAAAATGTTCGTCTGCTCAAACAAAAATCCCTCGCAGCACAATTTTGTCGAGGTTTTTTTTTTTTTTAAACAAAAGCTGGTAACTCAACAAGTCCAAACTAGTTCTGGGGGGATGCTTGTAGCGTGACAGTCAAATGAAAACTGTTCAGAGTCCCTGTGGTATTCATTTACAGGCAAGATTGCTCCTGTATCTCCCTGCGAGGCCTGATGGGAAATGAAAAGTACTTTGAGAAAGTAGGCCTCCTAATTAAGTTACACACCTCAGCTTTCACTCAGCATCTTCATTACTCAAAATTAACAATGCACTCGTTGTGTGGTGGTTATCCTTCATTGTGTTTTGTTTTGTTTCAATCATTTTTTTATTATTCTTATTTTCTGACACTTCTCAAACAAATCATCCAAAGCAGTCTAGGACAGTGACAGCATTTTTTTTTTAACATGCCCGGTTGCCCCCTGAATTACTGCTGATCTTGGTTACCCGCTGTAACTTAATCAAACCTCTATAACCACACTGAAAGAAAAAAAATAAACTGTTTTTTTTAATAGTGTCCAAGAAGGTCAAAGCTGACTTTTTATTTCAGTGGTTTCTTTAACTATTTTTATTATTCTTCAAAGGAACTAAAGTAGAATAAACAGAAAATATATGCAGCCTAATATAACGGTTGCATATTTGTTTACTTTGAACAAGTAATATTCTGCCGGTGTAGCGGTAATGTATCCCCTTAATGAGTTGGTAACCTGAGAGTATCCTCATCGGATATTCTGGGATGTAAATTTACACGGCTCTTCCCCCATATTATTATTTTATTATTATATTACCATGTAAAAGAATAATCTTAATGAGCACCCACCCCCCAGATGTACTTTGAAGACAAGGAACCCCTCTGTTGATGGATAAACAGTGTCATTGTATCCCAGACTCATCTCCTGTTAACCCACAATATTGCGGCTGGTGAATGCAGAGCGAATGCAAAGCTGCCTTTTTTCATTTATTTATTAAGCATAAGCTATCAAAATTATTTGAGCATAAATCCACGTCCCTGTAAGTGTTTTCAGGAGGCTCGACCATCCATTGGATCTTGAACTAGCAACTGTTTGGTTACAGAGCTGAGTCCTAATAAACCCCTGGGACACTCGTTATTAATGCTGCTAACTTGCTACATTCTAAAATATAGGTATGTAAGTTAATGTAAGTTACCAGCATGACTAATGTGTTTAGGACCCTGCTCCTGCCTTGACTCCTTTTCAACAGCGTGTGTATTTTTGATCGATTGCTGGCCTTGGCCTTTCACAGATGCATTGTTTTTAATTGTCTTCCGAGGACGGCAAGGTGTTGCCATGGCTATTTACATCCGGCCTCTGATGCGGCTGGGTCACTCTAACAGTCATATCCATGCATTTCCCATTATCTCTGCAATGCCCTGGTGAGAATCCTTGCCCGTTTGTCATTGAGGGAGAGTGATTACAGTCGAATTGTTTTGTACCATATGGTTTATTTATTCATTTCTCCATTGAATCTCAGCCGTTATTGCTTCCTTTCACAGGCTTTTTTTTTAATATCTAAAGCCTTTCTGAGGTCAACAGTGCACCTACTTTAACATGAGGTGCGACGTTGGGAAAAAAAATTTCATTGAGTAAAATGGAGTTTGTTACAATCAGTGTTGAACTTTAATGCTAAAATATGTGACATGGCACAACATGGTTGTAAATCACAGTTGCAGTCTGTCACTGAAATCCTATAGATAATGCTTGGAAGGACCCAACAAGGAATTGATTAAAGCACAACATTTTTATTTATATAGATGTTTAATTCCCATTTATGAAATGTTCATCAAAGATCAACTACGTTACCTCCTAAAGTAAGTATTAAGTGCTGCTGACAGATAAAGTTAAAACACGTATTAAGAGTAAGGTATTATGCTGCGATAACGCTACGCTAATCCATTATGGTTTTATGTTCTGGTTGTGGAGGAGCCTTTGTCAGCACCTAAAATAGAGTCCTTGGATGAAAGCTTCTTTCAGGCAGCTAAACAGTCTGTTTTTGTGGCTTCATGCTCCAAGATGGAGGGCAGAGCACAGAAAGCTTCAGATTTACAAAACATGGGATTCGCTGTTTAGCTTAGCATTAGCTGTTTCAAAACTATGGCTATTTATATGCAATATGTGTTTGTAGAATCACTAATGATGCCAGTGTACCGTCCCTAATAAAAGACAAGGAAATTAATAATGAAATTTGTTTGCGGTTAAAAAAAGAAGAAATTAATATGAGATCTATTGGAGTCTGTGGAGGAAACAGTTGGGCTACGGTTTTGGATGTAATTTTTTTTTTATAATTGCTTAACTGGCTGTCTTACAGATTTTTTTTCCCCCTGATTAAAAAGTTATGTGGGAGGTGTCAAAGCAGTAATTAATTTCTATACGAAATACATCTGTACAAATCCAAATGTATTACAGTCGATTTAATGAATGTGTTTTCAGTTGGATTATTTCAAGAGCTGAAAGAATTTATAATTTCATCCCTTCTAACAAGTCACTGGCTGTTACCTTGAATTAAAGTGATTTAGCTCAGTTTAAAGGAGTTGTGTTTATCTTCCTGGCTTATAACCATAAGTAGCCTTTGTTAGTGAAATAAAGTGATGTTTCATGCACAGATGGTGATGCCGACGATTTAATGCCCTGTTTTGAAATTCGAATTCATCTTGCCAGTGAATAAAACTTTATTGGAATCACTTTTAAATCCAGGGCATTAAACATAAGTTCATAATTAATTAATTGTGCACATATTGTATCACTGAGTTGTCTTCTGTAACTGTGTTTCTGTTTTGCTGTAATCGTGCTCTGACCTTGTGTAGTGCAAAAGTGTGACCTGTTAGGTTGTCCAGGTTGGACCTATTGTATATATTGTTATATAAATGACTGTATAATGTGAGATATTTAGATTTTTTTCTCCTACATATGCACTACAATGTTTGCATGAATTATCAGTATACCACTACAGCAAAGTCCATGACATACACTATATGGACAAAAGTATTGGGACACTGGCCATTATACCTACAGGAAATTTTATGACATCCCATTCTAAATCCATAGGCATCAATATGGAGTTGGTTCCCACTTTGCAGCTATAACAGCTGCCAGTCCTATGGGAAGACTGTCTGCAAGATTCTGGAATATGTCTGTGGGAATTTTTGCCCATTCATCCAGAAGAGTATTTGTGAGGTCTGGCACTGATGTTGGACCTGAAGGCCTGGCGCGCAATCTCCGTTCTAGTTCATCCCACAGGTGTTTGATGGGGCTGAGGTCAAGTTCTTCCACAGCAAACTCACCCAACCATGTCTTTATGGACCTTGCTTTGTGCACTGAGCCACTATCATGCTGGGACAGGAAAGGGCTTCTCCAAACTGTTCCCATTAAGGTGGAAGCATAGAATTGTCCAAAATGTCTTTGTATACTGAAGCATTAAGAGTTCCCTTCACTGGAACTAAGAGGCTAAGCCCAACCCCTGAAGAACAAACCCATACCATTATCCCTCCTCCACCAAACTTTACATTTGGCCCAATGTAGTCAGGCAGGTAACGTTCTCTTCGCATCTGCGAAATCCAGACTCGTCTATCAGATCGCCAAACAAAGAAGCATGATTCGTCACTCCACAGAACACGTTTCCACTGCTCCAGAGTCCAGGGACAGCGTGCTTTACACCGCTCCATTCAACGCTTGGCATTGCGATTGGTGATGTGAGGCTTGCATGCAGCTCCTCTGCCATGAAAGCCCATTCCATGAAGCTCTCGGCACACAGTTTTTGTGCTGGGATTAATGCCAGAGGAAGTTTGAGTCAACACAGCGTTGGCGACTTTTAGCACTATGTGCCTCAGCACTCTGCTTCCACTTTGCAATAATACTACTTACAGTTGACTGTAAAGTATCTAGCAGGGAGGAAATTTCACAAACTGACTTATTGCGAAGGTGGCATCCCGTGACAGAACCATGCTCGGATTCAGTGAGCTCTTCAGAACGACCCATTCTTTCACAAATGTTTGTAAACCTGACTGCATGGCTATGTGCATGATTTTATACACCTGGGGTAATGGATCTGAATGAAACACCTGAATTCATTAATTAAGAGGTGTATCCCAATACTTTTGTCTATATAATATATTTTCCAGGAGTTGGGTTTTGTCAGGTGTGGGTCATTTAAATTTCTTTTTGATATGTAAAATCTGTTTTAGTTTGGTGAACGTCATGAACAGGAGAAGTGATTCATTCATCAAATGCATTGATGGTCGAGCTGGGGTGTGTCTGTCTGTATGGTGAACTTTATTCTCAATTGTTTTGTCCCAAACAGTGTTATCCTGTACCAAGCCTCGGCGACGATGACTTCAATATCCCCCCCATCACCCCCCCGACACTGCCAGAGCACGCTTTAGTCCACATGCCAGAGTCGGAGGCCGGAGGCTACCACCTCCTGTGCCCCCCTGTTTCTCAAAATGGACTCAACCCATTCCACCCCCAGACCATGGACCTTCCCGCAATCACCGTGTCCAACTTGCTGAGCCATGATGGGCCCCTGCTTTCCAGTTCATTATCTATGGTAGGTCTTTCCCACTCTTTGCATTTGTAACCTCTCAAGGCTGTTTCTTGGTGATTCTAGATGGGGCCATAATTCATAGAGAGGCTAACCTTATGATTAACCAATGATATGTTTGAATCAGTGCGTGACAGGGGAGGGGGGCAGTCTGAGGGCTAATCAGCTTTTGACTGGGGTCCCTGTGACTCCCCCCCATTCATGTCCCTGGGAGCTCTCCATTTTTATCATGTGAAGTTATAAAAAAAAAGTTTATGGAACAAACATGGAGGAACTGTCTACTGGTTGTGGTATTTAAGAATGAAGACTGAGTTTCTTAACCCTTGACATATATATTGTTTACGGCGTAATTTAATTCTGTTGCTCGTCCTTTTTCCTTTTCTTTCCTTTTTTTTTTTTTTAAAAAAAAAAAAAAAACATTCTACAAACGGGTAGTGGAGCATCTCCAAACCTGTATCTGGGTGCAGAACCGGAGCCTTTAGATTGGAAGATGATATTTGATCAGTAGCACTAGACGGTCTTTAAATAAATGCCACAACCTAACCCAAACACAGGCAGTCATCTCTAGAAAATGCAACAATCAAAACAATACCATCTCATATACAATGACCAATAAGTAAGTGCGTAATGGAAATAATCCTATACTACAGAGACCATTAAAATTGGCAGATTCTGAAAGAATGTTTTTCTTTTTGGTCTTATCGATCCAAAAACATATATGAGACTTTTGACATTATGTTATGCCTGATCTGGAAAATAATTACAAACCAACAGTTGCCATCATTTTATGGCTGTTGAACCTTTGAGTGACGCACTTTAGCCAAGTGGCCTTGGTTGGTGGGGAGGGTGGTCATAGAGAATGTGGAAAATATCAGCTCTGTAATTTCCGTTGCATAAAAGCTACGGTATCTGCTAACAGAGTAACAAATGATTTTTTTGTCAGTATTTAAGATTAAAGGAGATTGAAAAACATAAAGAAGATAACACCAGGTCCGATTGGGGGAATACTTTTTAGAACAGTTCAGTTGTTCCAACTGGAAATATAATGGTTTGTGGCTTCATAACTGATCTGAGAACAGAGAAATGAAACCTAAGGTTTGGGTCAGGATGGCTCATCGCTGCGTTGATCGCTTGCATGTAGCGCTACTGAATGGCACACTGAGTAATTGTGGCTAACCAGGCATCTCAAATGGGTCTGTGACAAATTCAGACATAAACCCAAGTGAAACATTTTAACGTGACTAAGTGCCTTTCGCGTGACCTTTGGTTTCCAAACTCCTAAAGTTTTTGCTCACACAAGTTAGTGCTAAATTGGACTTAATCTGCTGCATGATGGGCCTGAAATTGAATTATCACACCGGGTATTAATATTAATATGTTACAATATGCAGCTCAGCTCAATTGCTAATTAGCCCGTGGCAATAACAGTCTAAAGAATTATGTAATTATGAAGTAACATCTTAATGATATGAGTCAGTTGTAATTTTGTGGCCAATTTGCAATCGTTCCTCCGTGTTCACCTAGCATCGACGCAGTGGGCCGTTAATCCTAATCGCATTTTTGGCATGGTCTGAGAACATTTGCGCATCCCTTGCGCCTCACACGACTGTGGGAATTAAAAACTAGCATTGCAAAAATGTTGCAGGGTCGTGTCAGAAGAATAAATGCATAAATAAATAGAAACACACACACACACAAACACACACAAAATAGAATTCATGCATAATGAAAGATCTCAAGAATCACCCAAGGCATTTATTCTTTTTACCTTAATGTTCTCAGTGCTGGAAGGATATCCATTAGGAGCGCCTATGAATTATGGTTGCCAGGCAACAGAGGAGAGCTCAAGCTTCGGCATAGAATGAAATAGCTGTTTGATAGAATGAAATTTTGTCCAAGCATTAGGCTGTTGAAACGGCCTTTTCTTGTGGAACATAAAGTGCTTTTATTTGTCTCATGCATTTTTTAGTAGAAAATTATTTCAGTTCCAGGGCCTTGAATTGCTTTGCCACAGGAAGATATTTGATTTTAATGTGTTTTGCTAAAATACATTGGAGAGAAAGGGGAAAGGAGTAGACTCATTGAACTGTGATTTGTGGGCTTTATTTAAGGAGAAGTATAAGCTTGTTCAATGCACGTTAGGATTTCAGATTGTGGAACCCAAAGGAATACATTAGGCGAGCCAAACATGGGTTTTGTTCATATAAACCGAAAGGTTCTGTGAGAACAATTCAGATGAAGAGCTCACCCTTGACCACATCCTATCCAATCATGCATGCATTTCGCTTGAAAGACGCAATTTTGCCGTTTCTCTGAGGCTGGGCGTTAAGAATGCAGGCGTATCTTTTGCATGTATTTATTTGTTTGGCTCACGTATAGAAAGGAGAAAAAAATGCAGAGGTCTCCACCTCCAGTATGTGAAAAAGCAGAGCATGCTGGTATACAAAGTGTCCGTTGGATGAGTTGACACAATGAGGCCCAGAAATCACCTTTTGCATAGAAAAAAGACTGTTATAGTGAAAGAGACGAGCCAGATTGTTCACCATAACCTTGCTGTGGGAATTCTGGTGTTTGCTTAGTAATCTTATAGCTGAAAATATTTCAGTTAGCTAGAATGAAAAGGAAAAACATACAGGACCCCGAATAAGCAGGAAATCGGCAGACGCTCAGAATAAATCACATTACATGCTAAAATTTTAGGGGTGACATTTTTGCATTTATAAAGAACCTGGAAAAGGTTTTGAGCCATTTTCCGTAAAATCAGCAAGAGTAATTCTGTGAGTCACTTTTTGGTAATTAATACTAAACAGAAATCTGTATAGTTTCCTGCAGAATCAGTGTGGGCTGCTCTGTTACTCACAATGTATCCATTGCAGTTCATATTTTAGCTGTGTAGTATAATTTTGTATACTAGCATATTTACTAAGCACAATATATAAATATACTTATGTATATATTCATACGTTTCAAATAGATTTAATTACTGCACATAACGCAAATATATATATCGTGTGTGTGTGTGTGTAGAATTGGGATAGTCACACGAATACACTGCATGTATTATGCATAAATAATTAGGTTAGTCATTTGTGCTACATATATATGAAATCGGGTAAACCCCTTATATATGCGATTTTCTTCTTAATATTTGTCATCTGTACTAAAGATTTCAAATATGAGCTTTCTAATTAAGCATTGTAGCTAAGCAGTGGCTTCAATTTTGTCACAAAATTATTTAGCTACATTCTGGATCTGTGCTAGTCATGTGGGGCCTGTGTAATGTCTGATTGGGATTAATTACATTAAATTCAAATAATATCCCTTAGATTCCAGTTTTTCTCAGCTAAAGAGATACCCTTTTTTGTACTTGCGATTTGTTTGTCGCAACAATTGGCAATTATTTGAATTATGAAAACAATGCAAATCAATGAAAACAATGTAAATGAATTTATTTAATCTCTTGTTTTAAAAATAGGTAATATCTATCTATCTATCTATCTATCTATCTATCTATCTATCTATCTATCACAGTTGTGGCCTATTAAGAATTTGCTGGATAAAATTTATTTTACTGTATAAAATGAGTGTATTATCCTTAATTTCGGGAACAAAAGCTGCAATAGTATGTATAAGCTGCAGATCAGAGCATCTTCCCTGTAATGCTGCAGAGAGCTGTAATGGGTCACCTGGGTTTATTGTTAAATTTGTGAGCTTTAAATTTGGCTGGTGCTTCTTAATCAGCTACATTCAGGACACCCAGATTATTGAATACTGCCCGCAGCAAAAAAAGAGTTCAACCCTCTGTTGTTAAACAGAAACACCTACACATGTTCTGTATGTCACAGACTGTTTTCAGGTGAATTCATTTGCAGAATTTACCATGGTCACTAATTTTTATGGGAAATGCGTTTGTTCAAGTTTGTTATATGCAGACGAGACAAATCACCAACAACCAGAAGATGATTTGAATAATCACTTTTTTACATTTATTACATAAGCTAACATGTTTTTTTTTTATTGTGGGTTTAATTGCACTTCCAATAAAGATCTAAATTATTCAGACTCAGATTAGTTTTGGGATTTTATTGGGTGCCCTGTAAATTAGCCAGCTGCTGCTGCAAATTCGACACCTTTTGTAAAAGAACAAAATTTGAGTTGTGCAATTACAAAGTAACACCTTTTATATACAGATACACACTGTGATAAAAACCCAGTGTGTTTGAACTTGGCGATGCAAGTCAGAGCTGTACTTTTGAAATGATACCAGTAAGTGAAAAAAGGTAAATACACAGTTTAGAGTCAAACAGCTCTCCCCCTAATGGAGTTACTCATGCTATCCAGAGGCATCGCGTTTTTTATTCTGTTCACCGCTGATGTTTTCTGGCTCATGTAAAGCGACTATTCTGAGGGGCACTCTGGGGAAAGACTCATTAATCCATTAAATCTGAGTGCTTCACCTTGTTTTATTTATTTACCTGACTTTTATCCAAAGTGATGCACATTTTTTTTTCCAGAGAGAGCAGGGCCAGGCAATTGCAGGTTAAGAGGCTTGCTCAGGGTTCTCTGTCGGCCATGGGCTTTGAACCAATGACCTTCTGTATGTGTTGAAGTCCTACAGCATGTGTTAATATGAAACATGGCTTGTCTTGTGAATCCTAATGACATCATAATATGGACAGATTAGTAATATTCAGCACATGCTCAGATGGCATCAGGGGTGACCAGGACCCTGGAAAGTGGCAGCTGTGTATGTGAGGTTCCTGCTGGGACCCCTATCACAGAGTGGCCCTGTATCATTCAAACATTTTATATGCATATTATCTAAGTAATAAAGGTCACCAATTTTAAAAGAGCTGATGTCGTATGTAAACAGTGCGTCAGTCAGTCAAGGACACCCCAATAAGCCACGCTGTGCATAGTTTTAATTAACAAATATTTGCTTGTGCGTACAGAAATATCAGTTTATGTATTTATTTATTTATTATGGAATTTTTTTGTTAAATGACTTACATAGCTACACCGCTAGTTGTACACATATGTAAAAAAAAAACAAAAGTATAATTACTGAAGTATCTCTGTAGTATTTGAGTGACGACAAATAGTGTGATCTTTTGACCCAGTTGAGATTCCTGAAATATGCCAGCAAATATAGTCACGTGTTGGACAAGCTTGTTCGCAGCAAGATGCCAAGTCCCGCGCCCAGTGCTGGGGAAAGTTCACTTTAGTGGGAGATTCAAAGGCAAGGACAGAGCCATTTCTGTTTCCTCTGAGGAACAAATGAACACAAATGGAGTATCTCTCCAGTAAAATACACAGGCTATTTCAATCGTTTATTATGTTATAGTATGTCTCTCCTTCCCTGGAAATGGCTTTAAACATTTACCTCTCATTTTATCAACTCGTTTTATATACGTGCATCTTAACACTAACACCTTAAATCAGCAGTGAAATTGTCCGTCTCTGTGCTGTTGTGACTTACAAAAGACTCATATTGTACTTATCTGTGTAAACTGAGCAAACCTGAAACCATGAACACAGTTGCTGTGCGTGCACAGCCGTGCAAGATCTAGTGCAAAACGATAGCTGTGCAACGCCAGCCAGCAGCCAAGACATCAAAGCTCTTTACGATCTTGGGGCAGAAGTCGTAAACTTTCTTTTTTTTCGGATACAGTTCGAGAAGATCTGCATTCCAAAAGGATGTCGTGCCTCGGTAGAGATAGGACTTAGGTGTGGTAATCGAGGCCTGTCCTGTTTCTGTGGTTCAGAAACTCTTCAGATCGTGCTCCTCTCCGCTTCACGGAGACGTGTGAACTTTTCGGGTGACGTCACGTTATTTTTTATGTAAACAGACAATCAGGTCTTAATTATCCCCATGAGGTTTCAATTAATGCCTCAAATATAACCATTTTTGTTATTTTGCCTTTTTTATATGGTAATTTCTGGTTCTGTGGCCCGTGCACATGTGTTGCCATGGTAGCCTGCAACAGGCCTTCCTACTGACTGCAACACGCGTAGAGACGGGATTCCAGCAGTGGGCCAGCAAATGACGTGCTGGGTGTCAGACAACAGTGGGCAGGGTTAAGAGGGAAGGGGTCGGAGGGTGTCTCTTGCCTCGCGTTCCTCGGTGGTGGTTTTCTGGCCTGAATCCAGATCCCGCTGCTTCTGTTAAGTGCCAGCTGAAGGGAGCAGGCTTTAAGACCTAGGGGACCACCTGCATTCCTGACCTCACAGCAATCCCATGGCTGGCTCGCGGCTGAAACAGTTGGAGTTCCCAAGAATATAGCACCATCCTCTTTAGATTCCTCCCTGCTCAAACAAAATGGGGGCGTATCTCTATAACTCAGGTTTTTGTTGTATTTATTCTTGTTAATAATGTATGTGGGATTAAATTAATAAAAGTAAATCCTGGTGAAATTGAGCATGTCTTATCTCTCACGAAGATGCAGGAAATGGCAAACGCAGACTCGCCCCGATACAACAGTCATGCGCAGATGGAAACCCCCCGACCCAGGATCCAATCAGTCGTGATGCAACACGGTCAGCTGTCCACAATCAACCAATCACAGCTCAGCGCACAGCTTGGCTTGAGTGGGAACAACATTACCCACAATTCCCCATCACCCCCTGGAAGCAAGTCAGCAACCCCTTCACCATCTAGTTCAGTACATGAAGATGAAACTGATGAGTCATTAAAGGTATATCCTTCACACATTTATTATTATTATTACTATTTTATTTTTATTTTTTTGGGAAACTGTTGATAAAAGTGATGTTCTCAAAAGCCCATTATGTGTTCTTCCACCAGCAGTTCTAGGAATGATCCTCAATTTTATTTTCGTGAGAACAGCTGAGAATAATTGTGAATTTTTTTAGCTTACATTTTTCAGAAGTTTCAACCTCTACAAAAATTACAAGAAATGGTGAAAAGTAACAGTAAGTTTTATTGTTAAATGTTACACTACCCTAACCCTACCCAAGAGCAAAATACCATTCAATATGACGTGTTCATAGTTGTGAGTCATTTTTGACCTTCTGGGTATTTATCAAATCACTGTTATTTCCAAAAAGCCAGCTAACCACTACTATGCTATTTTGAGCTTCATTTTAATACTTATTTTCAGCATTAAAAATGTAATACAGATATGAGGACAGAAAAGAACAACAATTTGTACAACAGTTTCTGCCTCAGGTTTATAGAATGTTAAAAAGATAGATAGATAGAAGATAACGTTTCCGGAAGCTGCGATAATGAAGTTCTGCATCAATGCAATTTTCAGTGCCGTGTTCTTGGTGTGTGGAGATTGGATGTACTGCTTCATATAACCTTGTCTGATATGTCACATATATTTCCCGCTTGTTCTAAAATCATTTATTTAAGAACTGTAGTATTTACATGATTTTTTGTTTGGTACATGCCAGTAAACTCTGGGTATTATAGTATTTTATATGTAGCTAAAGGTGTTTACCTATGTCTATGTGACATTTTTTACATGATTTGTATATGATTGCTGTGTGTGTGTATATATATATATATATTTCTGCAATATACCTCATTTATGTCCATTGCTGTCTAACAAATTTGAGACATTAAGTCATGAACCATAGCCGAGGCTCTGTTGCGGTGATGTCAAATTACCCATAATCCCACATTCGTTTTTGTGGAAATTCCGGGTCGTCTGGACGACGGCCATCAGCCCATCACTGTAAATGAGATCATCTGTTTTTGGGGATTCCGATTTTCCCAGTTGCGTCAGACGTTACTGATATTAGGTGCGGTGTGTTTTTAGAGCAACGGCGCAGAGAAAAGGCCAGCGGCGGACATGGGAAAGAAGCCGAAGACGCCCAAGAAGAAGAAGAAGAAGGACCCCAACGAGCCGCAGAAGCCAGTGTCGGCCTACGCGCTATTCTTCCGCGACACGCAGGCGGCCATCAAAGGCCAGAACCCTAACGCCACCTTCGGCGAAGTTTCCAAGATTGTGGCCTCTATGTGGGATGGTCTGGGTGAAGAGCAGAAACAGGTACTTTCCGCCACCCCCCCACCCCCCCCCAAAAACAAGTAGTGGTGTGGCTCACTCTCCAACTACATGCAGGAAATCCTCTGCACCCCAACAAATACTTCATTGTAATGCACATGTGAAGGTGTCTGACTAGTACAGCAGCACGCGAGGTACAAATTGAAATTCTTTTAGACAAGTAAAGTGATGATTATATAGACAAGAACCTTTAAAACATTGTTGATTCTGCATGTCGCACTCCACTGCTCAGTCTGAAATCTCAGATAGGCCACCAGGTGGCTAAGCCTCCTCTCCTGGACGGAGGACGGCTACATTGTCACAATTTCACTGAGCTTCACAGTGACCCCTTTTCACACTCCCTGCCAACACACAGAAGAGAAATAAAATCTGTAATGGACTGAGTAATGGGGTTATGAACCATGCCTGGCATTCCCTCAGCCTTATTTACAGTGCCAAGCCCGTCACACACATACTGTCTAATAACACTCTCACACATACTCTCATACTCTCATACATACTCTTACACCTACTCTCACACATACCCATACTGTCTAATACTTTGACAAACATACTGTCATACTCATACATATGCATATTTTTACACATACTCTCACACATATTCTATCATACACCCACACATTCTCATACTGTCTTGAATTCTCACACATGCCCATACTGTCTAAAAACCACACACATACTTTCTAATTTATTGTCTAATACTGTCACACACATACTCTCCCATACTCATGCACACTCATACTTCTACATATCCATACATTCACATATATTCGGTCATATTCTGTAATTCTGTCACCCATGCTCAATCTCCGATCCTCTCTCACGTGCCGTCTAACACTCTCCCCATGGAGTCAAACACTTCCTCAGACAAAAGGAGGCAAAAAAGGCCTGACTCACACAAGCTGTAAATCAGCGCAATGCAATCTCATCAAACGCGGCCGCAAATATACATCCCTCAGCACTGCTGCCCGGGAATATCGAAAGAGACTAGTAAGTAACATCACACAGTAAGCTATAAAGAATAGAAGATAGCAAGATGGGAGCCTTGGCAGAGTAACTCGTAAGTCTGCTGTGTTTTCAACTCAATCCGTGTGCTTTTCCACAAACCAAGCCTTGTGTACTCAGAATCACAAATTGTTTTAACATCCATAAATCCTTTAAGTGTGTGGGTCGCCTTTCCTCCTCCCCAGCAGAACTGGCACTTTAAACTATCTGAAAAGTCCCATAGAGCTATGACTTTGTTCTCTTATGTAATATCACGGATTAGTGCAGTTGCTGTCAGCGGAAAAAGCACTGCCAGTGATTTTTGGAGATGACGGCTCGCGGAGAAGGCCAGCGATACGACCCTGCAGTGAGTGTTTAAGGCAGTCCTCATTTACGCAGGCCCAGAGAAGAGTGTTTGGGCGTGTCCAGCATATGGGTCTGTCCCAGGGGGGCGAGTGGATTCGCACGCCAATGTGAGAAATGCGGAGCTGCCACACACACACGTTCCAGGCCAAAACTGCCACAGTTTGCCAGGATTTCATTATTTTTTTTAATTTTATTTTGTTACAAATAAGCATCTGAATTCTCTTCGTCGAAATACACTGTTTTATGATTGTTTTTACTGATGTCAGGGGTAGGGAAAAAATAAAAGAAAAATGTGCAAATGTGTTTATCTGTCTTACTGCTGTGTAATTAACATCGCAAAATGGGAAAATGATGTTTTTCACCGCTCGCAGATTTAATTTGCTGCAATTTTGAGCCTGCCCCCCTGAATTAAAAGAATCTGGGAGACAATGAGGCCAAACCAAGCTTCCAAAGTGGCCTGCGCCCCCCCCCAAACACTGCCTTGTCAGGGTCCAGACTGATCCCATTAATTAATTTCCCTGTCGAGTCCATCAAATCACATCTCTCCTCACTCCCCATCAGCCAGAGATGTGTTCTTACTAAATGCTGGAAATGAACCAGCACAAATAAGACCAGATAGCTATTTCATATCCAGTGATGTCTTCTGGATCCCCTGAGAATTTTAAGCTAGTCCACTACTGTGTGGAATAGTGAGTTATGGAGGTTTCTATTTTCCCCCCATAATCCCTTCTAGCTACTGTAACATTTAACTGAATGATGACACCTGACTACCATGATGTCATCATCCATGACGGTAAAATATGCGATTTTTAATTATCAAATGGCCAATAGTAAGTAAGGAAACTTAATTCGGAACAACTTCTTTGAGAAAAGACATTTGTGATAATAAAGTAGATTTATAATAATAATGATTAATTAAATAAGAATTTATTACACAGTGGTCATCATCAGTAGGGATTGAGTGTCTGAACTGGGGGGGCCACATCACAATGTGAGAAAAACCTGTTATTTTGCCATTGTGGGGAGAATTTCTTCGGTCCCCCCAAGGGGAAACTCAATTTTATAAAACTCAATGACTGCGACCAAAAAAATAAAAATGCCAAAAATCTCGTATTTTGTTTACTTACGGTTAAGGTTAGGGCTGGGTGGGGGTTAAGGTCGTCATCTAGGGATTAGAGTTTTTCCCATAGAAATTAATGGATAGTCCCCACAAAGATATGAATGTGTGTGTGTGTGTGTGTGTGTGTGTGTGTGTGCGTGTCTCTTTTAATATGCTGTCCTAATTAAGTCTGTGAAAAGCGTGTTTTCAAGTGACAAAATGACAAGATAATAATCATCCATGCAAAAAAAAAAACAAAAAATAATAGGCCTGTCTGCTTGAAAGAACAAAGAGAAATTTAATCACACCAGAAAGGCAATATTTAATAATATTCTCCATTGTCTGTCACATATAAAACGTTTAAAAAGTCACACCCCTATGCCAGCCAGAGGGACATTTCAATTTTATTTTATTAAAAATTCCATATCAGCTGATTGGTATGAGGATAGTTTAGGAAAATGGCCATCATTTCTAGAACAGACCCATCATTGTGTTTCTATATAAACAGCTACCTGTTTAGGACAAGGCTGAAGTTTTATGGGGTCACCAAAATGTCACTGATCTGAGCAGGGCAGTAGCCCATTTTTCTATGGGTGATAAAGCTATCACTGGTGTCACACATTTCTTTATTAAATGCCCCCCTGCGTGATAAATCATGAAGTGTCATTTCCCTGTACTGGTTGTGTCTTGGCCTACTGTAAATGCATTTCTTGGTTTTTTTTGACAGAGCTTCACTTTATTTATTCCTTCCCGTTACGCTGCTGCTGTGACTTTAGTCTTCTCTATTGAGTTTTCTATTGAGTTTAATTGTGACTTGTTACAGTGACAATAAAGGCACTCTTGTTGTTCACATGCACGACACACATTGCATGTATATACCCTTGTGTCCAGCCTCCCTGTTTCACACTTTCCTGAGTTTTGCACATTAAGTGCGGTGCGACCCCCGCCCCACGTCACTAGCCGTCTGTTTGTTGCACTGTAGTCCTGTGGAATGTTATCCGGTGCTGCTGCATACCTGCACATGGATCAGAGTCAAAGTACCGCCATTGTCAGCTTAAGCCGTACGATCCATGGTCATATGCTGAGAATAAACTACGATCCCTTAGTGCAAGAAAACTGAAAAAAAAAGAAAAGAAATACGAATGTGTAAGACATTTAAACACTGACGATCTGACGATTTATACACAACATGCTGTGATATGGACATAAAATTCAGTTTAAAATGCATGGATGGTTTGACAATAGAGCCCACTTGATTATTATTATCGTTGTTATTATGTGTCTTGTTGTGTATTATTATTATTATCATTATCATCATCATCACTGTTGCTTGGTGTCTGTATGTCTTTGTTTTGTGCCATTGTATAACTGTATTTGGATGATATGACAATTAAAGCCCACTTGGCTTGACTTGACTTGTCCATCGTTGGCAGCTGTACAAGAAGAAGACAGAGGCGGCCAAGAAGGAGTACCTGAAGCAGCTGGCGGCGTACAGAGCTAGCTTGGTATCCAAGGTGAGGCTTGGCGCAGCCCTCCGACGCTACATGGGAATTCTGCATGTAGATCTGACCCTACTGGACCGTGAAGGACATGTAGCTGGGGGTGTGTGTGTCTTTGATTAATGGATCCTTAGGTTTCCATGGTTGAATGCAGCACCCCGTACTGTAAGCGCTAGCCAGCCCCGCTGTGTGGTCTAATAGCGTGTGTATTGTTAATGCACACATGCTTGAATATTCATCTAGCATTTTACTCTTAAAGAAAGGCCTGCTTTGGTTCATTAATCCTGTGCCAAAGCATGTCACTGTAAAAAGAGTCATTAACTGGCTCTGATTCGCAGTCTTGTTGATTATAATTTTATTGTCCCCCTGAGTGTTTTAAGCTTTAGAAGGGAGTATTATAAGATGTAGATAATGAAGATTTCATAAGGTGCCCAGCACAACCTGGATTTTCAGTCTGCTTTGTGGTTTGGACTTTTGGATTTGTCTTGAAATGGCAGTGGTCGTTTCAAAAGTTCATGCTAAATATTAGGTTCAGAAACATCTCAGAACTCCAACTCATATCAGTAAGATGACATATTATCATTTTTCAAAGAAATAGTCAAGTACTGATAACCTGAACCAGTTTTGCTGCTGCATTTAAAGGTTTTGGGGAAAACTGGCTAATCGGTTTCCGTTGCATGTTAATCCCCACACTCTGATCATAATGAGGTTCGATTCTCTGCTAAGCAGCACGAATGTTTGAGTCACATGACGAGTCACATGATGTACTGACATGTTTTGCTTTTCTTGAACCTCTGGCAGAGTTACAGCGAACCTGTAGAGGTGAAAACGTCCCAGGCATCGCAGATGCTGGGCCCCAAGCCTCCACTCTTCCCAGCAGCTCCCCCCGTCCACTCGGGGCTTTACTTGGGCCCCCCGTACCACCCTCAGGCCTCCATGAACCCCTCCCACCTGCCAGGTCTGCACCCTGGCCTGCCCCGCAGCATCGCCCCCAAGGCCAGTGCCCCCATGCCTGTGTCCATGGCCAGGATGGCGGCGTCGCCACCCCCGCAGCTCCAGATCAGCCCCCCCCTACACCAGCACCTGGGGCTCCCTCCAACACACCAGCCTATTGCCATGCAGCAGCAACAGCAGCCGCAGCTGACCGGCCACCAGATGGCGCTGCACTCTCCATCTATGCCACAGGTTGGTGTGCCCCCCCCCCCACTATGGTTAGCTCCCAACAAAAGCATGCCATTCCACATTATATTCAATTGTCTGTATTTACGTAAAAAATTTTCAGCAGATGCTTTAATCTAAAGCGATGAGCAAATGAGACAGCAGGGTGGTCCCTGGACCATGTGGGGGTTAACAGTCAAACCTGTCTGCCAACCCTGGGATTTGAGCCATCAATTTTCCAGTCACAGGCACTGCATCCTAACCCACCAAGTCACACACACTATTTGCCAGTGAAGCGAAACAAAACATCTTTTACATTTTGGTCATATCATACAGACCTATTTAATTTGGGTGTCTCCCTTAAATGTGGAATAGTATAACTTGCCCTGGGATTCAAACAGACAGCTTTCTGCTTCAAATGCTCATAACTGTTACAGCTATCAGCTGTGGGTGGCTTTCTGATTTCCCTCAAAACCAGGTGCGTTTCATCTGTATTTCTTGACTTAATACCTTGAATTCATCATGGATTTAAGGGGTGGTTTGAGGTTGGCCTTTCCAAAATATAGATGACTGAGGGAGAGATGAGCAACAGGTGGAATATGAGACGCAACAACAAGGCAGATCACCAGTGATAGACTTCAGGATTAGCTGGGTTTACTGATGAATGAGGTTTCGAAGCATTACCTTCCAAAGCTTGAAACGTCAGTGGTGTCGCTCTATATTTACCATTATGCAACCATGTCAGATACCATGTCAGGCTAATTTCCAGCTCTGTAAATATTAAGTTCTTGCTTTGTTTGGAAGACGTTGTGTATCTCTTGCTCCAGTGCTGCTTTCACTTGTACCTGGGCATTCACTGGTATCTCAGCCTAGCCACACTTATGCCCATTCAACTCTTTGACAGCGGTATGTTTTTAATGTGTCGTTCGCCTCATTTGTACATCACTTTGGACAAAAGCATCTGCTAAATAAAGTTAAATGTAAATGTATAAATAAGTAATAGCAATACAACTCTAATTTTTTTACACAAATGAGCAGAAAGTAACATGTGGAAGTGGAAGTATAGCACATTTATAGCAAAAAGGTTGTATTGATTCATTTATTTCAGCAAGGTGTGGATTGTGTTCTAACCTCCTTTTATCCATAACAATATGCTTTTTATGTAACATGTGAGTTTGCTTATCAGTGGTCAGTGGACGTAATCCCACAGAGATCACAACCTGCCCACACGAACAGATTGCTTTTAGTGTGAAGAGGCTGTTTATGCCCGGTGTCATCTCTATGCTTTCTTTCTTTTTGTTCTTTCTTTTCATAATTTCCAGCGTTCCATCCTGTGCCCCACAATATGAAAGTAGTCAAAAATAAAGCATTAATATCTGTCATATTGCTTCATAACCCTATGCTTTGTGTCTATGGCACAGACCGATTTTCAATTTTCCCTCGTAATAAACAGATGCATTAGGATTTGGATGTAATTTAAGGTTGCAAAAAAATGGAAGAAAAAAAAACAACAACAACATTGAGATTGATGAATACATCAGTTGCGGAGACAAAAATATCTCAGTATCTGATGAAAATCCTTCTCCGCGCGGACAGGAAATGAAATTAGTTCCCAAGTAAATCTCCGAGATGGTGATCGCAGCTTACCTGGCTACCGGCCCTTTACGGCTGGATGCTGTGTTCTACAGGAACCGTTAAGGCTGCAGAAATCTAATTAAGGAACAAATGACCCTTTCGACATCAAATTAATCTTTATCACTGCTGCCCAGCGTACAGATATTACCTTGCCAGTCTCACCTCGAAAGTTCCTGTAGGTTTTACCCAAGGCTCATGTAGAAACCAATGAGGTTATTATAAGGTTCAGATTAGATGTTTATGCTCCTAGTACTCAAAGCTTAATTTGTTCCTTAATAATGACCACGAGATGCAGATGTTTTGAATATAGTTAATATGTTAAGATTTGTGTAGCCTGTGATGTTACTGGGCGTTTTAGAATCGTTATAAATCACTCACATGTACGACAGCTAGCTTTTTGATGGTATGTGGTTAATTCAGCATGGAGGGGAGCACTCTGACAGTTTCAGAAGATTCAGTGTTGCTTCTTTCATCCGTTCGTTTCTGAATTCTGTGGATTAGCTGTAAAATATAACCCAAGCATCAGCTTTCTGGTGTTACTGCTAACGATAAAGTTGTTCCTGTTTTCTTGTACACAGAACGTGACAGATTGTCAAACAATAGTCAATTTTCTGATTAAAAGCATCTGATTGTGCTACATATTCTGATTATCCCCCTTTTTCAAAATGATTATTTAATGTATTTTGGCCGTTCCATATATAACAATCCCCCTGACAGAATGATTGAGGCTAAATCAAACGGACTTGGCATGCATGCTAATTTGAACATGCTTACAGTCTTTTTGTTTTTTTGCTGCACATTTTTCATTCACATACCATTATATGAATTATATTGACCTACATATCGGTGCAAAAACAACAACCAATTAACTGGGTTAATCATAAATCAATAACTGAAAGCTAACTGTGCTGCTTGCATGTCACACAGGTACAGCAAGAAATCTTGCTGTAAATCTTTCCCAGATTTACTTAACCCAAAATAAGTCATCACAATTTAATTATAATAAAACTACTTTAACTGCCGCTACAACAACAACAACTACTACTACTACTACTACTAATAATAATAATAATAATAATAATTAATACAGGGTTATGAAGTGAATATGACATTTCAATTATGGCCTGAAATGATTTCATTATGTGATTGTTGGGGTTTTTTAACGCAGTGGAGATTTGGAAAAAGAAAAAGAAAAAACAAGCACATTCAATGTAAATCACTTCGGAAAAGTTAAACGTCCCTCATTTGAATGTGAAAGGCTTTATTGTACGAAGCAGGGCCGTGGGGATTTGACAGAACACTGTATTCATACACAGAGTAGCTACCTGAATGAACCAAACTCTAATTTATCACTCCTCGGAATACAAATGAGAGCCAGAGTGCCCGTCTTCTTAATCACACGGATTAGGGGCTGAAATTGTCTGAAGGCCAATTTTAGATTAGCCTCTTACTCCTTGTATGGGTGAGTCAGTCTTTATAAAGAGAGGAAACACTTAAGCTATACTTTTCTTATTCCGTTGGGGAGTCATAAGCTTCATCCCTTTAGATCTCTCCTTTATATCGGTTATAAACCCCGCCAGCATAATAATCCTCCCTCGTTTTGCATATTTGTGAAGCACAAATAAAAAAGGGAGAGGGAGGGGCATGTGGTTCAACTTTGGTTTGCTGTAGCAATGGGGCTGGGGGGGCTGTACAAAAAGACAGATGGTCCTTTTGTGATCGAGTGAAGGAGAAGTATTTGGGGGGGGACAATGAGTGAATAGGTAGAGTCGGGGGAGGGGCGGGGAACATGGGAGCCACCTGCTGTCGCAGCTTTTCAGGACGCCATTCTTGTTCACCTCTAGGATTTACTTCCTTTCCATGTTCCTTTTCTTTGGATGAGTGCGGGGAAAAGGTCTCGAAATTAAAATATCCGCTCCACTCCGGTTCCCCTTTCTGCGTAATCACATAAAGATAATTATAAAGTATTTATAACGACAGCGCATCTCGCTCTATTCCTTTATGTGTCGACAGCAGTTCGTAAGTCATATATGTTTTTTTTATTACTTGTTTGTCGCATTCCTTAAACCACTTGTTGTATCAGTAGGTGAGGGGGTGGGGGTGAGGGCGGATGGGGTGCTGCAATGACCACTAAGCCTCGTGATGCAATAAGCTAGCTTGTAGAATGGATGCGCATTTATTTCCTCGCCAGCTGAGAACATTGCTAACAACTTCCTCTTGCCTATCGCTAACAATTTCTTGTGGCTGTCATCTCACTCGTTTGAAAAAATCTATAACCAATGAAAAGGGAGGCAAGTCTACACATGAACGTTACATTCAAATCCTGTCCCCCTGATGGGGAGGACAGAATTTAAATTAATAGGGATCGCGTAAGACTTGTGGGTTGGTCTGTTTAGCCAAGACTCTGTGACACTCCAGAGAACCCCAAATAGCTCACGGTTGGAGATAATGGCCATTTGTCACCTTTAGCCGACAATGGATCTGACCGCATTACGACATCCTGTATTCTCCCCTGACAATGGATCTGACCGCATTACGACATCCTGTATTCTCCCCTGAAGGAGGCAATCTATGCTGCTGTAAATGATCGCAAATGAGTCGGGGGGGGGGGTCTTCTATTACCACAATGATCTGGTTAATTAATTATGATTTGATATTTGTTAACAAAATAGGCTGATTAGATTCATAATTAGTTGAGCCTGTAGTCACGAACTAACATAAGTGTAAGCAGAAAACATAAGAAAACAAGGCAGCGATGTGCTGAAAATTCGCGCGCAGCACACTGGGTTACTGCAATAATCAAATGAGTTTAAACCAAAGAATGACGCAAACAAAATTTGAGCGGCAGATCAGGCATAAACATGTTTACACGAACGCTTGGTTTTACCACAGTAGGAGTAATAAACAAGGTGCTTTTGCATGAGTGACATGCCGAAACTTCCTTGACTCGTATAGATTTCCCCTGTGTCTTTCTTCAAGCCACTGGCTGTTATTTATTCCTGTAGTAACTGTGATTTTTTTGTGCGTTTCCAAAGCAGGGATTTCCCCTACAAGGAGAGTTCCAGAACATCCTGGGCTGCAACTCTCCCGGTGGCCAGGCGGCGTCCCCGGTGATGGATTACATGCGGTCCGGTTGTAGGAACCCCCCTGCACAGAGTGTGGAGTGGAGCAGCGAGTACTGCAGTAACGGGTCAGTGACCTGCCCTGGGCCCTCATTAGCATGCTGCCCCCCGATTAACTGCTGAACTTTATAAAGTGGAGACATGATGGTCTGTTTCCCTTGACATTACATCAACACCCAGACCATTTACTGGTTAGGACACTGTGCCTGTGATCAGAATATCACAAGTTCAAATCGCAGAGTCAGCAGAGTGATTTCTCTGTTGGGCCCCTGAGCAAAACCCTTAACCCCAAGTTTTCCTCTGCATTCACAATTTTGCATTACATGCCTCTGCTAAATAAAGATGGGAAATGTATTTATTAGAAAAATGCAGAGTCAAAACTAGCTGGAGAATTTTATTGGCAATTATTTCTGACCGTTTAAAATGGTTAAACAAGTTTTTCTTTCCATCCTTCTCCAGAAGCCTGCCGAGAGACAAAGCCCTGTACCTCACTTGATCGGGAGATGGGAATTTCCACGGAAATCCCCCGTTGCCTTCTCACGTTGGAACCAGACCTTCATCTCTGCGGAAAATCCAGTCGCTGAGCACTTACAACTTCATATGTTACACTCGCGATTTTTCCAGATCGGCCACGAAAGGAATTCAAATAACGAAATGCAAGGACTTGCTTTTTCAGAAAAAAAAACAAAAAATAAAACAAGAACAATTTGATTGCACCAAACTGGGACGGGAAGAGAAATTTGGAACAAAATGCTTACTTCTGATGGTTATTGCTATGGAGTCTGCCTAGCAAATGGCCTTAGAATCTGTAGTTTTTTTTTTCAGGAAAGAAATTGTAGTCTTCTGTTATTCTTTTAAAAGTCAGTGTTGAAAGGGTTGTCTGAAGACTTTCAACAGCTTTTTATAGCCAACATAGCATCTCTGTAAATATATTTGACCTTACACTCTTTTAGAGTATAAAAACATTTAAGTATGGTGTGATTTAATCAAGACAAGCTTGCATACGTCTTTAAAAGGGGCGTTAAATTCAAAATATCCTCCTATTTTTTGCCTAATTTTAAGAAGTGTTCCAACTGAGAAATTACTATATTTTACACACAAAAAAAAAACAATTTAACCTGGTTCTCAAAAATTATTATAAAAATCTGTTGACCCACAAAGTAGCATGAGTTATCTGAAGAGGCAGGAAAAGGAGAATGAATCAAAAGGAAAGAAAGTTTATTTTGTACTACATAGAAAAACCTTTTTGTATCAATTGTTGTGTGTTAATTAGTAAGTGCCCCTCAAACTCTGTGTGGAACAACCAATGGCTTCTGTGATGTTAAATAGACACAGTGACAGACTGAAAACTACTAAATTATAAATCGGGCACATCTGTGTATTATTATTATTATTATTATTATTATTATTATTATTTCTCGATAATCTTTTATTAAAGAAACGTTTTTTCGCTTGTTTACGATATAATGAAATTTAGGTGGTTGTAAGTAACTATGTTAGCACCAAAAGGACATCTTTTTCTGTTTATTTTTGGACAAGTGGATCCAGGCAAACCATGTGAATATTATTATTTAGTTTTTATTGTGTTTCCAAAAAATAAATAAACAAGTCAAACCTGCATTTTCATGCAGCAATCTAACTCTGTCTGGCTGCTTACATTTGTCCCACAGGATGTGTGATGTAACTAAACAGGACGGGGCTTTTTTGGGAGAGGCAGCCCCCCCCCCCGCGTCGGGGGGGGGCGGGGGCCCGGGGGGGGG
>JAODLD010000088.1:15349317-15359383 GCA_026781065.1 Mormyrops boulengeri | reverse complement strand
GTTCTCCCCAAACGAGCTTGATGGGCCGAATGGCCTCCTCTCGTTTGTAAATTTCTTATGTTCTTATGTTCTTACACGCAGTGCAAAATAGCTGTTATATAGCATAACTAAGAACTGGCCTAGCCTGTTATGGCTGTAAACTATATAACATTACCGTACACTAAAATTAATCAATTAAACATTACAATTAATTAGTCTAGCATTTCATTAAATGTAATAAAAATAATAATGAGAACGTGTTTTGCGCTTTGGGAACCCCCGGAATGCACCCCAGACGCTAACAGTCTCTTGTCGGCAAGACTACATATGCAAGCGTGAAATGTCACGGCGGAGTGCGTGCGGCTCGAGTACCCGGAAGCTGGTAGGTGGCTGTTTAGGCGCTAAAATAATATGTTTCACAGTTCTAATATTACTTTCTCACACCAGACCAAAAAAAATAAATAAATTAGAAAACACACATAGCACCACCAGGCTATGCATGGGCTTGAAACGTAACTAAACAAATGCCACAGATTCTTTCTGGTGCAAATATTTCAGCTATTAAAGAAATTAGTTGATTCTAAATGAGTAATATTATCTCCCAAAACAATTCAGTATATTTTATTTTGCAAAAGATGCTAATCCCATTTATTTTATTTCACCCACAGGCATATTAAGAATGAAAAATAAAATATTTTATTTGGGCAAAGACTTTCAAATACATTTAAATATAGTCCTACGGAAAATGCAAAACACACTTTAAAGTAAACGGCGTGATGTTTACTGTTCCAGCTCTTTTGACTTGGATTTCAACTTTTTATTTCAATAAAAATTGCTTAGGGTATTATTAATGAATTACCTTTTGGTTCAAGAGTAGAAGGGACATGAGGGTGAGGTAGGTGAGTAGGCCTGTTGAGAGAGTGACCCATGGGCAAATGAAGCTTTATTTGCCATTTGTGTAGGTAGGCTTCCATTAGAATGCTAGCTTTCGCATACCCCATCATGCTCTCCTTTTTAAGATATACATGTACATAGAGATGAGAGCAAAGCTTAGGATCAGAGCACATGCTCAGCCATTCATCCAGGGCCCCTGGACCATTTTTCAGGGCTCATCCTTAAGGGCCTTGCTCAAGGATCCAATGGGGATGTGGCTATTTTGCCAAGCAAACCTGTAGGTGTCAGTCTTAGACATCGGGGTCTAGGTGTGTGTTTTGTGGTGGTTGGTCTTGGTGTTCAGGGTCTGAGTGTGTTTTGTAGGGGTTGGTCTTGGTGTTCAGGGTCTAAGTGTGTTTTGTAGGGGTTGGTCTTGGTGTTCAGGGTCTAAGTGTGTTTTGTAGGGGTTGGTCTTGGTGTTCAGGGTCTAAGTGTGTTTTGTGGGGGTTGGTCTGGATGTTTAGTGTCAGTGCATATGAATGGGGCAAAATCATATTCAGTCCAATGAACTGAACAAGTTTTAATATAGGTATATTTCTTCACATAAATTAATTGATTGCTGAACAGGCCGAACACAATGTCATACCTCACTCTGAATGGAGTTTGTGTTTCCAGCGGAAAACCTAACGCACAACATAATTACTCAGTGGAGACTACAGCAAATTACAGATGAATTCTCACGAGATGCAGTACGATTAGCATGATCAAATATCGGTCACGTCTTCGTTCTCCTTGCAAACACTGCTCTTCTCTTTCACAAGATAAAATAATTGCCCCTTCAGCAAATTTTCCACTCCACGGCTACACATTTAGGGTAATCATGCACAGTCACAGATAAGTCACGCAGAGCGTCGTTTGCATATTCATTTCCAAAAAGAGGCAAACGATAGAGAGCTGCAATTGTTCTCCAGCCTCTGGAAATTCTCTCCCTCTACAAATGTGTCTATTTATCGAGATGACGGGCTAATCATGTAGCAATAGACTTGCAATGATGCCTCAGAAAAACAGTATTCAAATTAACCAGAGCAAATCCAGTTGACCGCATGGAAGGCAGGGATTCTCTGCTCCAGTGTACCAACTGTCCAAATGTTTATTTCAGAATGTACGATAGGGCAATAAGTACGAATCATGTGAAAACATAATTAAATAAACTTTGGCAGTGCACTTACTATCAGGAGTAAACACAAGTTAATAATTTAGGTAATGAGCCACTTTGCTCCATAATTAATACCATGAGTAAATGTATTAACAAATTCTTATTAGTGGTCGGGCACGTAGCCATGTAGAAAAATTACAGGTTTGACACTCCCACCGCGCTTCCTGCCCCCCGGACACCTTGAAATTTATTTGCTCCCAACCTGGCACATAGCCAGGTAGTAAAATAACAAGTTCATACCCCCCCTTGAAATTTATTTTTGGTTTTGGACCTGTCAGTGCTGTTATTAGTATGTAAGGTGAGGCCCATCACTTGTCAACATTCATTTTTATGTATTTTATCTATGTAACGGGCCCTTATATCCAAAGTGAGGTACATTTGAGAACGCAGGGTCAGCCGGTCCCTGGGGCGACTGGGGATTAAGGGCCTCGCTCAAGGGTCCAACAATGAAATCACTCTGTCAGCCAAGGGATTTAAACCAGCCACCTTCTGACCCTTGCATCCCAACCCGATGAGCCAAACACAATTATTAGCGAAAAATAGATTGCACCTGATGGTTTGGCCAGGCTATAGATTATAGCGGGTTGGTGTACATGATTAAATACCAACGATCAAACAAGTAAAAGAATCGTTTGCCAAAAACAAAACCAGTCCCACTCTTATTAATGCAGTTTTTTCTCCCTCAAACTTACTCTGAACTAAGCAGTGGTTTGCCCTCTGTCATTCTGAGATTTACATTATGAATAGCTGATTTGTCCCCCTGTCTTTGTGGACAAATATCATTATGGGCATTACATGTTTGCAGATGTCTGATTTGTTGACAAAATACCCTGAGTTTTGACCCAAGTGACAGGGGTCAATGGTTTCATATCTTACAATAATCAAATGTGATTCAATAAATATATTTGTATAAATACAAAGGATTTGCTTGATGTTTTTGCTTCTTGGGGGTGCAAAAATAGGATCAGTGAAGGTGCCAATTTTTATGAGAACAATATGTACTTTCGTTTGTTTGTTTAATCATTTGTTCACTCGCTCGCCCATCCTGCACGGTTATGAACACGCTTCTATCTAGCGTCTTTCGCGGGTTGTCGGAGGGCAGATTGGGAAAACACCCAGAGCGCACCTCTGACACAGCGGGGACCTCTTAGTGGGCGTCGAGACAAACGGAGAAACAGAAAGCGGGCAGGAAAAAGAAACCTAACCAAGGGGCGTCCGATGAAGGACTCCGTTATTTGAGAATTGTTTTGTACTGCATATAGTACATTTTTATCGTAAATAGTATCCTCTGGAAATCCAATCTGTGGTAACTTCTCAGTGATGATGCCTCTTTCTGCTACTGCGCTAAAGACTGTAAAGGCTTACAATTCCTAATAATAATTATTAATAATAATAATAATAATAATGTATATTATTGTTGTTCTTCCTCTTATTTTTGTGCTTGTTGTTATTGTCATTATTATTTGTTTGTGTGTTTGGTTGTGACCCTACCCAGCATGGATGGATGGATGGATGGATGGATGGATCATATGACTCCAGGTACAGATGATAGAATTTCATACAACACCACCAAGCCAGATTTTTTGCAAAACAAATTTTGCTTCATAATTATCATTTTTTAAATTCCTTCATTATATCCCCACTGTGTTTGTCACACCCCATCCTATGTACTATAACACCTTTTAATTAAACTGGATGTAATGGTGCCTTATAAGTTATGTTCACTCCTTGAAAGAGCAGTTATTACTTCTTATTTCACATGCTTTCAGATTTCTTATTTCAGATGCTTTTATCCTAAACGAGATACAAATGACAAAACAATTGCGGGGCCAAGGGCCTTGCTCAGGGGCCCAATGGTGGCGTCACATGGCTGACCATGGGATTTGAACCTACGCCCTGCCAATCTCCGGAACAGTGGCCTAACCCAAACATCTGCTCCGGCAATGTAAAATGATCCATTGTAGCTATGACTTTAATATGACTTTAATAAGGTCAGACGGGTGTGAAATCAGGTGGTAGAGTAACGCTGTGCAAGCTGGAAAGACACGTACCAAACGAGTGCACCTGAAAGTTTCAGGGGCAGAACACGCCAAAGCATTGGTTAGGCCCAACAAACACAGAGTGGGCCGCAATCCACAGTATTCTTACGAAATGTAGCAGATGGGGCACTTTGTTTTTTTTTTCTTCCTGTTTGTACCATGCTGGTGTGGTTTTTTTTTTTTAACGTCGGAAAAGGCGACTCGCGGAGCTCAGAGATGGCAGCACTCCCATAAACTTCACACCCACCGGCAAACAAGTGGGGCGACAGAATCTTCCAGAAAACGAGAGACGCCTGCTCAGCTTGCTTCGGGCATGCGACAGTGGCCGGGTCCTCATCGCGATTACCGAGTAATGAAACTTAACTCTGGCTGGAAATATTTCTCTTTCCCAGCCATAATCTGCATGACCTTACATATTGCCCAAAAAAATCAATGACTTACCCAACAATTCTTCACAAACAGGATTAACGAGCGTAGGTGGTAACTGTGTAAATTCACAAAAAAGAGAACTTTCCATCCTAAAAAAAATGAAATGGGTTCCTTTTCTTACTGCCATTCCTGAAGGCATATGCGCTGGTGCATTAATTTTCTGTCCCCCCCCCCAATCCCAGTGTGAATTGGAACACAGCGAATAGTGTGTTTGTGGATCATCCGAGCCCTTTGGCAGGCCGTGAAGGAAGACAGAATCATCTTCCTGCTCACTGATGCATTTAGAGGGCCGAGGTAGCTGGCAGATGACAGCAAAGTCACTCGAGACAAGATCCGTCGATCTAAGACACATTCTGGTGTTGGGGGACCAGCCGAACGGGCTCCGACAATGAGCTCCGGTCTCCTTGGGATGCCTTTTCATCTCCTGCCTTGAAGCCAGCCTGCCAGACTTTTAAAAAAGACTTTATATGATTCCAGCTTTTGCTGATATAACCTAAGGATATATCCATCAAGTCATCATTTTGATGTTAGGAGCATGAAGTCCCAAATGAGCGAACAGTCTATGGTAACGGTGCAATGGAAACCTGAATATGCTTGTTAGTCGTAAATTTAGAAGGGGAATGATTTTAAATTCTTCGTGGTCAGTGCTATCGAGGGCCAAGGCGTGAAGTAGATCTCTGTTACATGGACCGTGATTGCGGCAACTGGTCCTCAGGAGAATCAGCAGGCCGACCCTGACAGATCTTAGACTAAATGAGACCTTAACTGATACTCGTGGTACACCCTCTGGGCCATGGTGAGGGGGGTGAAGACCTCCCAGGTGAATACTTGTCTGAAAGACTCGTCAGATTTCCCGGAAAGTCCGAGAGGCCGTCTAGTGCTGGTGACTTCGAAGAGCGATTTTAAAGCCTAGTGGCCATTTTTAACATCAACGGTACGGCCTTAATCCTCGCCTGAACAAAAAACTTGCACCTAGTTGCTTTATGGAGTATTACTTACAAAATGCATCAATCCACAAGGTGACAAAGGCAGCCGCCTAGGGCATCATCTTCTGATAGGGTGCTGACCTGCCAGCCAGTTGCACTTTGCGTCCATCTGGAGGCGCCAGCGGGGAAGTTTGTGTAAGGCACGTCGCGTATTGGCTTCAAGCAATATCGAAGGAATGAGTTTCAATTATAAAATTAAGAATTCCTTATAGGTGTATACATATTTTTGAAAACTATGGTCATATTTATTTTAAATGTAAACCTAACTCGGTGTGAGAGTAGGTTAGTCTGCACATATGAATATATATGAATATAAAAGTTTTATAAAGAGAATGATGTGAAATTTTTATGAGGTAAATAATCCTTTTCTTGTGCTTATTGTAAATAACGCATGCATGTATACATGGGTATAAATTATTATAAATAAATTATTATTAATCTAAACCGGTTAATATACCTCACCCCGTCAATAATCATATTCGTCACAAAATAGGCGGAGACCTCAAGCCCCAGTGTTCAAAAAGTTGCGCCCTTATATAACCCAGTATCCCCGACCAGGATAAATGGCTGGAAGATGGATCGATAGATATAAGGTTTGCATCGTCTGTAAACTGTTATTTGAAAAAGTACCCGTAAATATAGGCCTAATAAATATAGTCATCTTGACATAAATGTGTGCATTCAAAATGACAAAATACTGCCTTTGTCTTCCTTTACATTCCTGAAGATATAGCATTTAAGCTTGTAAATTGTGTTGATTGTAGTATTTATAAAAATCTGATATTGGCAAGAGAGGTCTCTGCTGACAAAACATAGCTAGCAGATGTGTAGGAAAACACGACGATTAAATGGAACGGTGTCGCAAAGCTTGATACTAATGGAGAATTTACAGTGTGCTTTCAACTGGCGAAATTGTTTAATCAACCCGAGGTGAATTGAAAAGCATAAATTTTAGACAGCAAATTCTGCTGAGTGTGTCACTTAACTTTATATATGAAGCCATTTTCTCACACCTAGCAAAATTGCGTTATCGAGAATAGTTGTCATCATTTTGAAATATGATTCTAACAAGGAGAAAAGTAACCAGTCCTAAGGACATTCTTCGGAAATAAAACGATATTTGTTGTTGGCCATTACAGTTTAATAAAATAAAATGTAAAATGTTCTTTCATAAAATGTCACAAGAATAGATATGTCTGCTACCTGAAATATGAATGATTGTGTCTTTCACTTTAAGGTCACTACAAATACCAGCGATGAATACTGTGGAAAACGACAGTGCGATGTCACAAGGTTCACAGTGAAAAGGGCACCTAATTTAGTTTAATAAATGCATTCAGGCTGTTATCCACCCGTATGAAGGTGCAACACTGACATGATTCCCAGATCTGAAAACAGGCCTACATTGCTTCATAATTTACTGTTCAATATATAAATCCCGAAATATTTGAACTAGTTAAAACTTGAATTTACTTGGCAATTACAAAGTTGTAATTTCGCAATTCTGGGTTCATAATAATAACAATAACAACAACATTACTAATAATAAAAAAATGATAATGACAGGTGTGATCAAACAGTAGGTGAAAATCAACCTTTTTCATTATTTTGAAACAGATCTACCTCCAATGTTACAAATGTTGCTTACTACTGCCACCTACTGGTAACTCAATGTACCGACTCTAACTCTTTCCCGCACATGCTTTCTTACCACCTCGATCTGCTCTAATACCTCATTTGTGCTCCACATGATGTACAAAGTGCTTATTTACTGACCACTGCTTCACTATTAGTGTGGGCTGATGGACTTTGAGATTGAGGTTGTCGGCTCTGACGACACCCCCGACGTCGGCGTCGGTGTAGATGCAGGAAGCCTCTGTCAAGGGCTTGTGAGTAATCATGTTGAACAGCAGGTGGTTAAACAAAAGAAAACTGCCAAAAGAGAGGGAAAAAAAACCAAACCCTTCTACCGCATTAAACCCCGAGTTTTCAGATGATTCTTGGTCTCGGGTTTATATTTGTGCGTAATAATCGCTTTACATAAGCTGCTGTATGCATGCATACAGTTGATTGATTAACTTTGCTGGATTGTGCATTTGTGTCTGTGGCTGATCGCGTTTGCTGAGGGAGCCTCCTCCACTGCAGCATCCATTAGCCGTCCTGCTAGCGTTACTGGCCAGGATTAAGCATGTGGCTGGGTGGAGTTCGCTTCCTTGTTACAAAGCTGTCATTGATGGTCCGGACAGAGCGCCCATTATTAAAAGCCATCGGAGCGAAGCTTAGGCGCGGGACACTGCAAACTTACAGGAAGGATTAACTGTCACTTCATGCTTTTTTTTCCTCCGATGTCACAGTTGACTTGTTAGTAACTTAGTAGCCTATAATAACAATCGTAAGAATAATTCGTTATACTGTCGATGCACGTGACTAGGATCATGCCTATGACTTAGCGATCAGGTCCGCAGTCTTATGCATTAATTTCCACTCTGGTCCGATCCGTAAAACTCATAGTCCATTGTCAGACCTCGAATTTTTACAACTTTTAAACAGTGAAAACCTGAAAGCAAACCTGGACTTGAGGATCAGCAAGTCACCAGGCTGGGGCTGCTAAACCGGGGCTTAAATGTGCTATTGATTATGGCAGGGGGGTTTTCAGGAAATGGTCTGATCTTGCTTTTCCCAAATGACCCCCCCCCCCCTCCCCGGCCGCGCGCCCAAAGCCAGTGAACTATGACATCGAAGAAAGAAAGACAGAAAGAAAAGAAAACGTTAGTCACATGAAAAGGGGCTCGTGTTCCGCAAGCAAAACCACAGGTAATATCACAACTAAAGATTGGTGTAATTTATAAGCCGTGAGACCTTCGTCTACGCTGGTCTCTAAGGTGTCAAGTGGCACGTTTCATTTCTGAATATGAGGGAGCATGGCGAGACTAAAGCAGATACACTTTCATACATTTTATGTGTTTTTGGAAAACATCCTGCCAGCTCTGTGATAAACGTAAGTTAAATCATATTTTTAAAAGATAACGTCTTCATAATTATATAATAATTATAATAGTATGCAAGTATTAAAACAGAGGAATATAATTCATTTCAGGAGGAATGAAAATAGCACAATAAATCTAAAATGTCAATAAGGACAAGAGACATATTTTATCTGTCGATGGCCAATCATTATTGTTACACTGCTGCCCCCTAGTGTAATAAAGCAGCCTGTGCATGTCAGAACACCATCTCCCTGTAGTACTTATTTATACAGTACAGTACCTTATTCCTTACCGTATACTATAAATAAAAGCCTTAAGTTAGTGTAAGTTAAACTGTAGTATAAACTGAAATCAGTACAATAATTAAAATGAAAGGCTATTTAAAAATGATTATTACATTTTTTAGTTATTAAACTGGTTCACCGCTACAAATGTCGTATTTTATATGTGAAATGTCCATTAGGTTTTCATATAAAAAAATATATGTAGAACTACAATATTGAAAAGACAATGATATTATATTTCGGTATGAAGCTGAACACGTGGTTTCCCCTTTTTTTTCGGTATAATAGCATCGTAACAAGAATATATGATGTAATTCACTGCGCAGAGTCCAAACGTTTTTCTTTAGATATATATTTTTTTCTGACCCAAAGCGGTGCCCTGATCCTCACAGCTGCCCGGAGCGGATTGCGCTGCCACGCCTGCCCTTCAACGCCAGCTCTCGTCCATTTCCTTGTTTACCCGGAAAGTGCTGCGTTTACCTCCCCAAATGAGCCGGGCTGCGTGCAATGGCTTTTATAAAGAAGAAAGAGCGTCCCAAAGAGAGGTAACGAAGCATGAGTGCGTGTCTGCTGTGCTGATCCGTAGCCCGGTCATATTTAAAAGTGATTGTTTAATTCAGTTTGTTTTTTAGTGATCGTTATTGTTATTGCATGCATGCAGCACCGGTGCTTCCTGATCGCGGTGCTCCGACTTCAGGCGACTTTTAACCGAGCCTCCTGGATCCGGCGCGCCGCTTTAGGCCGGTCAACCTTCCTGTCGTTATAGGTGCTTATGTAGATTTCGGACCTTTTTCATAAAACGCTGTTTTATTTAGGATCGCACGCGAAAACGCGCCGGTGTCATTGACGATTGCTCCCGAAACACTTCGGCGGTCTGGTTGGAGTTCATGCCCTTTGTGCACCATCAGATGTCTTATGCGGGATTATTATTATTATTATTATTATTATTATTATTATTATTATTATTATTATTATTATTATACAGTGGGCTTTAACTAAAAGTTTGTATTTTGTATTGTATTATTACAGTGATTCAGTCTGGTGCTTTAAAATCGTTTATTTCCCAGTGTTGACTCCTTGCCTGTCGGGAATGAATGCTGTAGGTGAAGTTGCGAGATAGATTCCGGTAACATGCGGTTAAGCCAGAAGACATGCCCCCCCCCCCCCCCCCCGGGGGGGCGGCGGAAAAAGGGAACCCGCGCGGGGACGGGGGGCCCCGGCCCCCGCCACCGCGCCCCACGGGGGGGGGGGGGGGGGGGGGGGGGGGGGGGTA
>JAODLD010000088.1:15243647-15279765 GCA_026781065.1 Mormyrops boulengeri | reverse complement strand
TGGCTGGTTCTGAAGGTGGGAAAATGAAGGCCCCCCCCCCCCAATAAAAATCTCACATCTTCCCATTAAAAAGACGTCTTAACTCTCCACCATGATTATCCATGCTACAAGGTCCAACTGACAGCGCTACTTTGAGGAGAGCTCTTCATCTTCTACCTGTGTGTTGATAGAATTGTGGTTCAGAACATGGGCCTGTGATCTGAAGCAGGCAGGTGTTTGTCGTCGTACCTTTGAGGGAGGTTCCTCACTAAATTAGCCTTGTTTGTATAAACCTTCAGCAGCGAGGATAGTAACTATGAACTTGTGTTTGACATGCCTGAGAAATTAGGTCAATTTCAGATGCATTATGGGAAAATGTCATGTAGAAACAGGAGAGCCATGGATTAGATCCATAGACACCAGGGAGCATCTCAAACTGTGTGATGTTTTTGCGAGGGGTGTAAAAAGCACAAATCGTTATTCAAAACTGCAGAGAAGTGGTCAGCAACTGGTGGACTAAGACCAAACTACAACTGGACCTGGACTGTGTGATGGACCCCCCCAGTGGACCTTGGCTATGTGTTGCTAATGGAATTTGGCCCTCAGGGAAAAATAGATGGGGACCCCTGTTCTCCAGTAAAAAAAGAGCCTGAGTAAATGTGGTCAGGCCTGCATTGGTTGTGTTCTAAAAGGATCCCTTGCATTATGCTACAAACAGTAAGTTGTTGGTGAATGACAAGCTGGTCAATTAACTCTCAGCCAATCAGGTTGTGAGTGGTGGTAAACGCTACCACTGGGTGTGGGAAATAGTGTCCATCCCGTAAATAAAGAAGCCTTTTCTCACATCAGCTTCAGCCTTACACATCACTGCTGCACCAGTGCCCTGCTGCGTTTTGTCCGAGTCTGGCGGTGACGTTACGCTGCCCCCTTAGAGAAACACAATCTCATACTCGGCTCTTCAGCACCAGCAGTAAACTTGGGTCAGCTGTGAAAACCCAAGCCTGCTTTGTGGTCAAATCACAGAGAGATAGAAAATACAACAGGACGTGTCCTCAAAACAGAGGACCACCATGATACGCAATCACAATAAGAACAAACGAGAGGAGGCCTTTCGACCCATCAAGCTCGTTTGGGGAGAACTTAACTAATAGCTCAGAGTTGCTAAAATCTTATCTAGCTCTGATTTAAAGGAACCCAGGGTTTTAGCTTGCCAATAAAACACTTTGCCATTAGCATTCCTGATGAAATACTTTATATTATAAACTTATTTGCTGAATAAATTAGCATGCTGAATAGTTATCTTCATATATTAAACAGTAAATAGGTGGCACCGTGATCTGTGTCTCCAGCGTTCAGGGTTGAAATCCCATTTATGTTCTGTCTATGGATTTAGCATGTTCTTCAAGGGTTGCATAGGATTCCTTGCAAAGTCAAAACACAGATATTTAGATTAATTGGCATCTCAAAATTGCCCTTAGTGTGAGTATGTGCCCTGTGATGGACTGGCATCCCCTCCAGGGTGTCCCCCTGCCTCATGCCCTGTGATTGACTGGCATCCCGTCCAGGGTGTCCCCCTGCCTCGTGCACTGTGATGGACTGGCATCCCGCCCAGGTGTCCCCCTGCCTCGTGCCCTGTGATGGACTGGCATCCCGTCCAGGGTGTCCCCCTGACTCGTGCCCTGTGATTGACTGGCATCCCGTCCAGGGTGTCCCCCTGCCTCGTGCCCTGTGATGGACTGGCATCCCCTCCAGGGTGTCCCCCTGCCTCGTGCCCAGTGATGGACTGGCATCCCATCCAGCGTGTCCCCCTGCCTCGTGCCCTGTGCATTCTGGGATGTACTCCAGGCTAACTTGGACCCTGTAGTGGATATAAGATTGTTGAAGATAGATGGATGGATGAACAACTTCTCTCTGGTTATAATCTAATTGAGGAGGCTGTAGAGGGACCCTTTCAGTGAACCCTGCATCCTGCAGAATACAAGCCTGACATTTCCAGCCACCTGAACAATGGCTCCTCTGTTGTATGAGGTCATGGTTACCTAAGATGCTCCGATTCCATACTGGTTCGTTTATGAACAGAGCTGTAATGACACATAGCCATGGGTGATAGGTTGTGTCCGCTCCCCCAGAAGGCTGCAGGTTCGACTCCCAGGAGGGGGCCCTGTTTTTACACCGGTGAGCACCTTAACCTCCGACACAAGAGCTATAAAACCAGTCCGTCGTAAAAGTACGAGTGGAGTTTTGTGGCAGTATGTCAGCTAAGCAAACAAACTAAATGTTCCTTCAGTACATTTTCAACCATGAGCCTGACACAGTGTGCATCCCACATCCGTGCCACCATGGCAGACATCTAACTGTTTCTCTTGGCCTCTGTGCTCCGTGTTCCCACTCGAATGAAATGACTTTTCCATGCAGGGACTCTCAGAAAGCTGAGCCCAGCATTTTAGGTAATAATAGACACTGGAATAGACCACAGATCATTTGAACATTTCTTGGCACCTCGCAGAAGAGGGTCGATTCATTCTGAAGCCTCTCCCAAAGCTCCCTTTACACCTTTTAAATTACTTTTCTTATTCGTGGAGAACTTAAGAAGCAGGATGAATTTCAGTACATGCTGAAAGGGCAATATCAAAACAAGCCCTCAGATCTCTAACTGCGAGGCGCTCAGTCCAGATAGCGGTGTTGCCTCCATGGGCAATGTAAATAAATAAAAGGCCAGGGGATCCACGTTTCTCTCCAGCTTCTTGGTTGCTTTACATCAACGTTCAATGGAAGTTTTACTGAATAGACAAAGTCAATGAGTACAACTGCAAAAGGACTACAAAAACAGCAGCAGAAGTCTTAACAAAGAGTGGCATTTGTGTTCCTTTAATCAATATTAATAGGCATTCAAACAAAGCTCACTATAGAATAAAAAGCCTCTGTGTCGAGGACCAGGACCGCAGGACGTGACCTCGGTCTGCCGCAGCAGTGGGCGTTATTGGGGCACTTTGCTCGGGGGGTGAAGGCGGTCATTAAAAAACAGGACCTTTCGGTCCAGATCCCAGGTGCCCTGGTGTTTGATCCACAAGCAGACTGCTAAACCTGAATTCATTAACAAAGGAGGGAGAAGCAGATCCTTTGGAAAAAGGCACTCAGACTGTATGGTCTACAGCTCTTCTGGAACTTTCCATCCAGGTTTGGCATGGTTCCATGGTGCCAAAGCAGGAAAGCTTAATGCTGTAATGGGGAACAGAGATTTACTTTTATGTAACAGACACTGTTATCCAACGTACATTTTTTAAGGGTGTTACTCAAGGGTCCAATAATGACATCACTCAGCTGACAATGGGATTTGAACCAACAACCTTCTGATCACAAGCATAGAATCTTAACCCACAGTGCCCCACACCAGGCTTTCATTGGGCTGTGGTTGAGTAGGGGTTCTGCAGTTTCCCTCCTGATCTCATTGGACAGCCTGGCTCAATTACCGAATCATGTTTACTCTGCAGTAGCGTACGTGGGGCCCTTACATGCATTCAGTTTTAGGAAGTCATGAGTTCATAAGCGCTGCCAGGCCTGTTGGGTTCAAGCCCAACTTGCCAGGGTCCCAGTCGGCTCCCCGCCCTGAGGTAAAGGGTGCTACTCTATAGTTTTTTTTTTTGTTTTTTGCACCCAGTCACTCATTGCATGTAGCCAAACTTCCCGGAAGTGGGGCTTTGGGAGACTTTGTGATTGGACTAGAACATTGAGCATCAGCATTTTGAAACAGAAACAATCCCCGTTTCTTTGTATTTGAAGGTTTCGGATAAAACGAGAATTCAGCAGAACGTGATCATTTCAGACACGCAGATTATGATGTCATTTATCACAGGGGTCCATTCTTGACTCTCCCAGGCGACCCATCATATTAATATTCATTTAGCAGATATTTCAGACATACAACTGAGAAAGCAGGGTCAATCAGTCCCTGCCAGCCTTGGGATTTGAACCAGCAACCCCTGGAACACACACACATGCACACGCACGCACACACACACATATACATATACATACATACATACATCTGGTTAGGATGCTGAGCCACACACACCCACCAAAAAATAACAAACTAATGCTGAAAACTGCACAGTATGCAGGCACTTTGTATTTAGAAATATTTAGCTAGAAATTTGCGAGGAAATCTATTTATGAAGGCCGCAGATGTATTTTGCATCAATCCTGTGAGCTTTGCTAAGGTCTATGGGTGATTACAGTTAGTGATTAAGGTCACTGCCTTTGAGCCAAAAATCTCACGGCACAAGCTGCCCCCTAGTGGACAATCCTATACATATAGGGTAACTGCTTAAATATCACAATTATCTTGCCAACACACACATCAGTGTTATAATTGATTAGCAATGCTCATAATTAAAAGTCTTTCAGAATAAATTCAGTAGATCCAAGCAACATATGGTGTGTAACCAGCTTACATTAATACCATGTCTGTGTTGAGGATGACTCATTTTATCTGTAAAGCTGGAAGACACACACGAGGCCTTCCCAGTGAGCCCAAAGGTGGCTTTTATCGGCACTCAAACCACACATCTGCCCCCTGTTGGCTACAAACAGTCACTGCACTAAATATGAAATAAACACGTTCCGTATTTAGGTGATGCTGAAGCAGCGTATTCGCTATTTAACTATGATCTTCTGACTATATGTGTGAGCTATTTGTTCAGTTTTTGAAACATCTGGTGCGAACTAGGGGGCCCTGGAAACAACACGCGCGCCCCCGCCTGTACCTATCGTCACGGCCTGGACCCACGCACCGTGGAGAGGAGTCCAAAATCATGTTTTCCAACAGACGCGCCAGGACAGCCAGCGGGAACTCGCGACTGCCTCACGCCACTGGGAACGAAACGCAAATTCCCACGGAGTGGGACGTGACCACAGATCTGCAGTGAAATATCAGGGAAATATCAGCTCAGAGAGCTAAGAACATCATTTGGGGGAAGCAAAGACTCTGAGACATGAATTGCATACTTTTTAAAGATTCCCTCATATTCTGTGAAGTAGGAGTGTAATATCTGTGTAACTTTCACTGTGATTCCATTGTAATAAATGTCATTTAATTGTGGCAATTGTGTTCTGTCTATATATATATATATATATTCTCCAATTAGTTAATTGCATGTGACGATTAGGAATGCATTTTCAGATCTTATCTCCGCAGCTGTTGAGGCTATGACGTTTTTTAATGTTTTCGCTTCATGACGTTGGTAATATACTTCTCCTTGATGTCCTCATCATTATCTCCATGAAAGATGACAGCCGGCTAAACCACAAGGGTTACATGTGGATTTTCGCCAGCGCGTGTAACTCGATAAGACAGAACTGCTAATGGACGACAGAGGTTTATTTATACGCATTACATAATAGAATAAAGGAAACACTACTCTGTCTTAAACAATAAATTACATAATAGAAAAGTCAATAATCCATCCATTTTCTGGCGGCTTATCCTGGTCAGGGTTTGGTAATTTATTTCGCAAATAAACATGCGAGTGCGAAACGAGATCAGAAATGCAAATAACAAGATATGTTATTCTAACTATTAAGGATTCCAGAAGTAAACCTGCACATCTTGCATAAACAGGGACATTTTAAAAGCTGCTGCAGGAAAGTGATGTTGCAGATTAAAATCCCTTTCTTTCAGACTATATATATACTGTATGTGTGTGTCTACATGCATTCTGACCCTATATCCTTTCTCAGAATAGTTCACTTTAACTCTAAACGGATGCATGACAGCTGCTTCCCACGTGTCTCACCTTTGTGTCAGTTTATCCTTTTATAATACATAAAATCAGGTTTTTATACGAGTGTTTCTTTACTGGTGGCTTTCAATCATCAGCTGACTGCTGGTCGATAACGGGACTAATGTGAAACTGCGGACCATGAACTCCTTTAGATGACCTTAATGCAAAACAAGCAGATAGAGAAAGACAAAACCAGCCATAGACAGCTGTGATTCCTTCCTACTGCAGGTTTGGCACAATATCTCAGCAACAAGGTATTAAAACTGCTTAACTGAAACATTTATTAAATGTCTGGCCCTGTTTGTCTTTAGGACACTTGAGATGGTTTAAATCCCTCAGGAAAGGAGTCGGCCTTTGGCTTTTGTACAGCCAGGAATGTCATACTGTACGTGTTGCGTCATTTTCTCCAGATCTAGGAGTTTGCTGGGTCCTGGAACTGGGCCACTGTGTCAGCTCCACGCCAGCCCTCAAACGATATTCCAAATGCCTTTGAACATCTCTGCGGCATTGTAGCAGGGTTCCACAATGTGGCTGTACAGGACAGCAGAAACGGTGGCGATGCTCAAGGATTTTTAGGACTATTGTACTCAAGGGCCAAAATCTTAGCCAAGGTCCATTTAGCTAACTGTGCTTATCATCAATTGCATCTCACATAGACACGAGGTAAAGTTAGGCATCGAGCTGACTGAACATTTGCACATTATTTATTCGAATATTTAACGATACCATTACGATTGTTTTCCAAGTAAATTACTGTTTTGTGCATCAAGCATTGATCAAAATGCACGTCATCAACAGTCTTCTTGGATGAAATACTCTGATTTGTCGACAACTTCTCTTTTTGCCCCTGCACCAAAAAGTTGTATTCAAAGTCTGCATCAATAATAAAGTAGGGTAAGAAGACCCCGCCCATCTCCCTCGAGCACCGCGGTAATGGCTGCCTCATTCAGCGCCAGGAGACGCCGGCCAATTATCAGAAGCGATGGAGATAAATGAACAGGTCCTCCCCATGCTGCTGACTGGCAAACACAGCCTACATCTAGCATGGCGTGTGCAGTTTTTAATCCATGGATTTTTACTCGAGAGAAAAATTGTCAAGTCTTTTTCAGTTGTTTTTAAATGTCTGCACCTCCAAGAAATACACAAACTCCGCCAGAACCAACTTCAGCTGGTCTCCTTCCAACTGAGACACGGCTCATTTTTCTATCGAAGCACAGCCCAGTTGCGTGATGTTGCCTGCATCCTCAGATCAGTTACAGGTACACTGAGGAGAACTTCATCAAACTGTAATACCTGACCGATATAGTTTACTTGCTTGGATAGGTCTGGTTTCACCTCAGAAAGGGCCCCTACCATTTTTTCACCTCTCTACATCATGGGGGTGGAGTGGTGGCTCTGAGGCTAGGGATCTGTGCCAGCAATTGGAAGGTTGCTGGTTCGAATCCCATGAATGCCCAGAGTGATTCTACTCCATTGGGCCCTTGAGCAAGGCCCTTAACCTGCAATTGCTTCATCCTGAGTATGATGTTACTCTACATCCAGCCCTGTAAGGAGGTCCTCCAACTTACAGGGAATAACTTGGGAGTTGGTGGCAGGATTGGCACTCCAGCCACTGGGAAAAAAAACTCACACTGGTCCATTTGGACTAGTGTGGTGCTGAGGTATCACCTGCCACATGGCTGCACTCAGGTTCTCACTCCTGAGCTGGTTTGCCATGTGATGGGTGTGGTAACGCACTGTATGAGTTCATGCTTCTTACCTCTCCTCTACATCAAGGTTTCTTCCAAAGACAGCAGTGTGGTGCCTGTGCCCAGACAAAATATGAAATTAGCATTTATCAGGAGATATGATATGACTGTTTGAGTTTGGATGGAGGGAAAGCTGACCAAGGAGCTGCTTTGTTGTTTCTGGGGCCTCACATCAGAAGCTACAGCATCTCCTAAATAAGGGTCATGTTTATAAAATAGCACAGTGACTGTTTGTGGCCAACAGGAGGTCCGGTGATTAGAGTGGTGGCAAATACCGCCGAGCTGACCTGTCACGTTCCATCTGCTCGTGGCACTCTAACGGCCGTCCGACAGGAGAACAGACACTCCGCGCTGACCTCATTCTTCCCTGGTTAGGAATTCCAGATCACAGCATGTCACCTTATGATTTCCACTGAGGAGATGCTCGAGACTTAGCAGAGCATCAACATCATATCAGCTTTTATAGATGTTTCTTTTGTTTTATTAGACAGAATAACAAACTCCTGCAATGCAAAGACAAAGCACAGAATAATTGCCTCAAGAGCTATTTATTAGCATATCAGATCGTTCTCTTTACAGATCTGGTAACAACTTCGAATTTATTTACATATTCTTACAGCATTTACAGGGAAGAAAAATAATTTGCTGATGAAAAAGTGGAGCAGCAATGCCATCTATCTGACGCACGGATGCTAAAAATGGCAGCCGCTCAACAAATTCAATTAAGTCTTTATAGTACCACAAAAACGGGCTGTCAGAGAAAACATCGCAGCTGATAAAACTATATGGAAGCGAATTACGTGAGGCTTGTGATATTACAATACTGTCTGCAGCACATCACCAGTGCAAAACCCGACAGCGCAATGGAAAGTGACGCGGCTCTGAAAGTACAGCTATCGCGGGCCATAACATGCGCCTACGGCCCCTGGGTGTATATACACACAGCGTGACTGCTTCTGCTCACATGTAAGCAGCATTCTTTAGATTTCTCACCGATATGGCTACACGATTCACATGGGCACGGCGCGACAGAGCATAACGTCGTGCCAAGGATGCCAGTTAGCTGACGTCGTATCTGTTCCATTTGATTGAAAGAAGCAAGAATACTGTATTTCAAGCGGGAGGGCTCGGAAAGGGCAGCCGTCGCAAAGTCGATTTTTTATTTGCTTAGGTTTGTGTCTTTGACTTGATGCCAGGTCAGGTCGCATGTTCGAGAAGCATGCAGGTTCTACGGAGGTCACATGTCGGACGCATAGAAACTGATGGACTCAGATTCACAGACGATGCAGAGCGCCAAAAACAGGTGGACAAGGCGGAGAAGGCGACCTTTCCCTCAAACATGAGAAACCTTCTGCGATTCTCTGGCTTGCTTGATGCTGTACAGCCACTTGATGACCCGGGCATTCCTCTCCACGGCTGATATGCCGTAGGGCACGCGCTCGTTGGCCTCCTCGTCATCCGTCAGGTCGTCGTTGCTGTGCCGTGATTGCTCGCAGTCTGAGCTGATCATGCTCGCACTGCGGAAGTTCAGTGAGATGATGTCCGAGTTGGCCCGGGTGAAGTTCTCCACACCAAAGTTTTCAAGCTCCTCGGGATCCAGTCCGCAGTAGTTGAAAAAGCGCTCGACGTCGGCGCCGGCCCGGGCATACCTGTCGCTGAGGTCAGATTTAGATCTGTGCAGTGAGGGTCTCCGGGTCACTGCACTTCCCGGTTCCATAGTCTCACTGTCAGGGGATTTGAGGGTGTTGGTAGCCAGTAGGTTGGGCTTAGGCGGGAGGGGTGGAGCGGAGCTGCTGCTCGGTGTGGCCCTCAGAGGCTTACCGTTGCATATCCTCCGGAGGTCTGACGAGCTGTGGGACACATGGAGTGATGAGTCACTGGACTGTTCCTCAAAGAGACGCCTGCTGATGTTCAGGTTGCTCCCGTGGGGACTCGAGGCACCTTGGGAGGGGAAGACCTTCAGGGACTCGGCGAAAGAGCGCCGATTGAGCTCCACCGACTCGGAGCGCTGGGGGGCCCAGCTCCTGGCACTGTGCTTGTGCGCTGTCCCCGTGGATGAGGTCTCAGAGCTGTTCAAGATGTTCTTGAGGATCTCTAGGTTGAGATTCTCCCTCTTGACACAGGTGTCTGACTTGGAATTGTTGTTGGAGGCCTTCAGGGCAGGGCTGCTGCACGCCCGCCTGGTGATGGGGCATGCTGGTTTGGGCAGCACGGCCGGCTTGACCGGCTCCTGCTTGGCGTTGATCACTTCCTGGCTCTTGACGTACTTGGCCTTGTCGGCTTCCAGCCGCTCCACCGCGCTCAGCCGCTTGGGGTTGGGCTCTGCCTGCCGACGGAAGTAGTCTGGCCCCTTATTAAGGATGCGGAGAGGCACAGCGGAGGCGTAGGTGGTGGCCTGGCCCGTGGGCTTGACCATGCTATCTGTCTGTAGTGTTTCTGTGGGCATGCTTGACGGTCTTTCCCCGGCAGCCGTCTTGAATTCCGTGGTCGGCTCTCCTCGGAGTGCTGCCCAGAAACATGTGCATCAAGCCAGGTGAACGAGCGATTAATCCTCTCTCCACTGACGGTCAGCAACGAGGGCTCCTCTCGCGGCTCATCAAATTCCGCTGATTTCTCGCTTCCAAAGGGCGGCTCTTTTGTACGCGCCGGACACAAGTCTGCATTAATCCTTTCAGAAGGCTCCCGTGGGGCTGAAAGAGGGATCCCGGAGTCTCGTCTGAGCCGTTCTGTTCGGCGCAGGCTGTGGCGATCTGAAACACAAAGACAACCAACCATGTGTCAGAGACCGAGTGACATCACGTTTATAGCAACAGGGAGAGCTCTTGTCTATGTGCGGGGTGGGGGGGGGTAAATCAGCTGTTAACGCTGCTGCTGGTTCTGACTCATGAGTCACACACCCAAGAGATGGCAGAAAAGGCCCCCACATCTAAAACAAGGAATTTATTTATTCTGGAACACCAACTCCGGTATCACTGTTTATGAAACCATGATGAATTACAGCAACCATTCTCATCTGAGATACTTCAGCATATGCCTTGTACCCCTTCCTGAAATGTACTCCGTTTACTCACCTTGAAATTAACGGTCAATGAAAAGGCAGGTAAACTGCACTTCGTAAGCTTTCGGGTAGGATGTCAGATTTAGTTTGCGATTGACTTTCACCTGACTTGTGGAGCACTTGTGGAACTGATTCATGAACCACCATGCATAGGCATATCAGACAGCCACAGAAGTACTGATGACAATGAACAATAATGAAACAGAGTGGCACTGGTATTCTACTTCATAAGAAAAATGAGAGCAAGGGGACTATTTAAAGTGGCACTCTATGACGTTGAGGCAGAGGACGCAGACTCCACACAACATACCTACTGCTTTTTTGGATCACCGAACTGCTACTTACCTTCCTGTGGTTCGACTGTGAAACGTTCTATTAGAGATAAAATTAAAGTCATGTGACTTAATCTGACATGGCCAACAAAGCTACTTGGGGCCTTCTGTAATTCTGTGCCAGCCATCCTGTGTTTGAGCCTACCAGCAGGGATCTTTCCCTACTAGGAGTTACAGTACAAGGAATTTATTTGTCGATCTGGTGTTTACTGGTGGATTTATACTCCTGTATTGTACATTAACACAGGCCGAGCCTGAGAGTCTCCATGTGCTTCTCCTGGAGCTCTCAGTCCCTTTAATTCTCTTACTTCCGTTGGAGAAAAGCATCCAATATCTAAAGGTAACTGCAATATTGTCCCACAATGCACCTGAGATGGGGATGTGCTGCATAAATGAAAGGAATTATGGGAAACTGACAGCACAGTCAGCACACCCAAAGGTATATTTGAGGAAACTGCTGTGAAGCAACATCCCCAACGATGGTGGCCACCGCAAAAAGCACAGTACTCATAAGATTAAGAAACTGAATGCCCCCGTTTTAATTTGCTTGTACTCATGGAAACACTAGCATAGGTATAATTATGTAAAATGTACAAGAATTATGGTCTGTTCACGATATTTGCTAAAGAGATTTCTCCTGTTTCGATAATAATGCATTGAAAATTTTACAGGCAATATTGTAAGCCACCTGTCAGTTTTAGCTGTGTGGAACTGCCATAAATAAGCTTAAAAACAGTTTAGCAAAACTTTGCACATCAATCCTACGCTAAGGATGCCAGACCTCACCTCTGTGAGTAACACACATCGTTTATGTTACATTAATATGACAATTTGATTTTAATATACATTACAATCGTTTTGTTTGTAATAAGTGACGATTTAAGAACCACAAATTGCCAAACACATCATCATGATAGAGTAGCACGCTAGTTAGCTCACACAGCTAACTGCAGCCTAGCAGGGAGCAGCCATTTTGGTTTTCCTCAGTCAGCACTAAAACTGAATGGACGCGTGTATAATTGATGGGGACCATCGTGCCCGCTTGGCGGGTAGTGCATTCACCCCCCTCCAGGCCTAAACACGGCATCAGCTCAGTGTGTTGAGCTTCCCTGGCATTTTAAAACATGCAGGGTGACTCAGACTTGGCCCAAGTGAGCCGCGTGCAAGTGTGCCATGTACGCTGGCCTCCGCTCTGCCCGGTGACCTGGATTGCTATTGTTCGTTTGTTTACTTATTTAACTAATGTTACATTTTTAATCACTGAGCATAAGGTTGGCATTTTTCAGCAGAAAATGTAGCTTAGCAATCACAAGTTTCTCAGGCAAACAGCTTTTGTTACATAGTCAATTTTCCAGACTTTTTTTTTCCGCCAAGACTCACTTATGCATTAAACCTACATTAGCTTTGGTCCCAGTTCTAAAGAATGAGCTCACAACACCCCGACACAGTGAGGATATATAGCGCATCAAGGCGACAGAATGATTTCGGCATCCACTTTGGTACTAAAATAATGCTATAATGAAGCCCAAAATGGGATTAATGTATCCACCTGCCGCTCTGTCACACAGATCACAGAGACTGACTCTATTCAATTCAGCTTATTTTCATACAGCACCTTTCACAACAGATTTGCCCCAAGGCCCTTGAAAGGAGTGTGTGGCTAATCTATTACTATATCATTTATACCAAATGGTGCATGAAACTGGGAAAGAGAGAAATAAAGAATGCCATAAGACAGTGGAGGAGAGGAAGCAAAAACTCCTGAGTGGGAAGAAAAAAAACCTCTGGGGGTCCAAGGTCGACTGGCTCGCCCTCCCCCCCCAAACATGGTAACAACCTAGGGGACTTCAGATGCATCGATTGTGTGACATTTCTTATAGAAATCGAACACAAAATAATACAGTCCAAATAACAAGGGCATCTGCAATTACCTCTATTTACCGATTTTGATTGCAGATGGATCTGTGGATTCAGTGCAATAAACAATAGATACTGAGCTAGTCTGAGTCTAAAGTCAAACTGCCCAAAGCAAGCAGGTCACTGTCAGAGCTGCTCACTCACCATAAAACACAACAGACTCTCCTGTCACGCCGTCCTGCTCCTCCCACTGGCACTTTGAAAGACGACTGCTGGAAGTAATGGGAGACTCTGCAGGCATTTGGTTGGACGCCCGATTCTGCCCTTATTATCCACCGCGACCATGAAAGAACAGCCGGGGTCGCGGTCATGCTTTTCACACGGGCATGCATGACCGACCCGGTCAAGGGAGAGGGGCCCCGAAGCGGCAGACGGCCGGCGCTGGGGAGGACCGCACAGAGCAAGCCCGTGTCACCATTATGCCAAAGGGGCAAGAGGAGAATGACAGTATACTGTAGGTATCCTTCAACATGCCTGTTCTTGTCAAGTCCCCTTTCAAAGGTGTGTTTTCCACTCTAGCAACTGTTCACAAAGGTAGTTGACTAAAGTTTGCGTTCAGATGGAGGCTCCACAGTGCAGCTCTTGTAATGGGCATTCAAAGGATCGTTGAATAAAGTTAACAAAATTATAACAATAAAATAGATGTTAATATTTACAAAGGTACACTTAAAAAGTGACACCCAAGTGAGACAGCAGGGCCAAACAGCCCCTGGAGCAATTGCGGGTTAAGGGCCTTGCTCATGGGCCCATCGATGAAATCACTCCGCTAGCCACAGAATTTGAACCAACTTCCTGCTGATCACAAGTATAGTGGCTTAACCCACAGTGCCATATGCTAGGCTCTCTCCGGAGGGTCTAATGGTGAAATCACTCTGTCAACCTTGGGATTTGATCTGACAACCTTCTGATCACAGGCACAGAGCCACACTGCTCTAACCCTGGGGATAATATCAGCCAACAATCCTCCTGGGTCCAGGTGCGAGTACAGGTCTCCGACTGACGTGCTCTCAGCCAAATCTATGTGGGATCTGTCTTGTTACCGCTGTTACGGTATCCTGGACAACACACCATAATTATCATCCATGCAGCTCTCTTATGGCGTGTCCTTCCAGGGGGGGCTGCAAACTTGGGTACTTTGCCGCAAAAAACTGTAGAAAGATACAGTCCCAAGTGGACAGGTACAGAACATGGTGAGACAGGGAGAGATACTGTGGTCTGCATCTGAGTGCCATTCTGGTGTTTTTATTTCAAAAAGAGAATCAGTTACTGTGTGAAATTGCAAAAATTGTTCCATACCAAAGCTAACCTGCGCACTTCGGCTTCAGCAGTGACATAGGGGGTCACAGCCAGAATTGTTTGTACCTGAACAGTTATTAAAATTAAAGACTATTTTCTTCCCTTACTGTAAAAAAACAGATCAAGTCATCTAGCCTTGACATAACTCTTAAATACTTGAAAGACACTTGCAGAAAAGGCCAGGCTCTCTGGGATTCAAACCCACGACCTGCCCCACTCTACCTGTTGAGTTACTCGTAACCATGAGCAACCCACAGCGCCCCTTGTGCCTGTATGCAAAAGTCATTAACTGAGGTCTTAAAAGCAAAACGGCAGTCACACACAGCTTAGGGAGCAGCGTCGTGTTCACTGACAGGATTATTTCATTGCTGGAAAGCAGTTTTACATTTCTGGGGTATTTGATGTGAAGGTGTAAACGAGTAAGATGGACATTTCAAATGTTGTAGCTTATGATTGTTATAATTTAGATGACAGAATTTGTTTATACAGGCAAATATTGTAACCAAATGTCATAAATATTCCTTAAATGCATTCATCCATCCATCCATCCATCCAAGTCATTTATCCTGATCAGGGTTGTGGATGCTATAATTATTAATCTATTAATCTAAATTTGCTGCCTCATTTCCAAAGTAAACACGTGGCTGAATGAAATGCCTTTTATAGTGTTTAATGGATCATTGGTCATACATGCTGCTTCAAGCCCCATAAGTGCTCTGATTAAATCACAAGTAAAACCTTTTAACCTTAAAGACCGATTTAAAATAAGCTGGAGTTTCTTCCAAATACGGGAAAATACACTGGCTTGCCTTGTATAGTACATTCAGAACAGAAAAGGTTCAGGTTCAGATGTGAGGAGCAGGACCAATACAGACGGTCACAGCACCTCAAAATGCCAGGTCACACCCCTACAGCAAACGAGTCCAGTCAGAGCCTCTCTTGTATTGACACGCTCATTGAGAGCTGCTCTTAGTGTTACCATTTTGCAGGGAACTCAGGAGCTATTCTGGGCAGGTCACCAAGCTTACAGTGCCACCACACTCAGGTCGTTTAGACAACTGGGGGCATTTTGCTGATCTGATCGATTCAAGCTGAACAAAGCAAGTTTCAGTAAAACAAATAACATCGACCGTCCTGATTTACGTCATGAGCCTAAGCCCCGCCCCCTTTTAAGTTTCCATGGAGCTCCAGCCAATGACAGAGGACTAAGACTAAGGTAGACAGACTCTGAGAGGCTGTAGGGGAGGCAGATGCGGAGCATACAAGCTGCACATATAGCACCCCGTATCGGCGCAATACCTTCAACTGCTAGCTCATTAAAAGGAACCTTGTAGAAATGAACGATGCGGTATTATGCGGTATTAGCACATCAGGAGAATGGCTATGAGGGGCGGCTTGATAGAATGTCCATTTCAGAGTAGCAACACTAGGGCCTTTGTGTGACCTGCTTGTCTGGAGCTTAAAGAAAACACAGACACCATGGCAACCCATGTTTTTTTTAAATTACACCACTCCTGGTCACAACGGGAAATTGTCTCATTAACAAAACAATGAGTCATGCTTTTGGAGCTACCGCTGACCTCATGACCAAAACCGAATCTACCAGTTAATGTCGGACGCCGTGTTCTACCCGTAGTCAGGTGAGCGAGGGTTATGGCTGGGGTCTCATTTGCTCAATAGGATCATGTGGTTGAAGCTCAATGAAGATAAATCCCACTAGAGGTCCAGTTTTTCAAGCTATGCACAGTTTCAGTGAGATCACATAAAGGGCACTCCCAGGAAGATGGAAAGAACCTAGCAGGCCTGCCAGGCACAGGAAGGCAAACGGGGGCAAATGGACGAATGGGCAGGGTGTGGCTCAGCATGTCAGTCTGCTGTGTCTTATCAGAAGGTTGCTGGTTCAGATCCGATGGTCAGCAGAGAGATTTCACAATAGTACACAAGTATGCTGGCATGTATCTAGTTTATTTTTCAGGGGATTAAGGGCCTCATTTAAGGGCCCAAAGGAAATGAGGCTACACTGCCAGGGATTCGAACCCACAACCATCTGATTGTGGCATAGTGACCTAAACAGCTGAGCCTCACACAGGCCCCCATGTTGCTTTAGATAAAATCATCTGATAAATGAATGAAATGTAAACTGTAAACAGGCTGGATCCAAGATCCAGCACAAATTCCAGCACAGCAAGAGGAGACATTAGGAAGATTCTAGACTTGACCGCAATTTAGCACCTTGCTAACTCCCACCAATAAGGTCAGACCTATTACTCATAATCTGATTTGGGACGCACACTAATTAGAATCTGTTACCCGCTAGAGGGTGAGTCAGCGAATTCATCCATCTGCATATGCTAGCTGGCCAGAGTAAAATGACATCACCAAGAGCACAGTAGACTTTTGAGTCGTCCAACTTTTTGATTAGGAATAATTTTCCTCTAGAGTGAAAAATCTCATCGTCACCAGTTTGCAAAACTTCCATAACATCAACTGGGTAAGGTCTGACCCATTATCGGGTATATTCAGAGAACATGGTCCACCAGAATCAGGGAGATGTTCTCCAGAGCATTCATTACAGACTATGATTTTTTTTTGGTAGTTAAAAATTCATAGACAGCATTGACAGCTTACAAGAAATAAAAATAAATTACACGCACGGTCGGCCTACACATCTTGCATCCTGTTACTAGATTCCTTGAATGCGCTGTTACACAAGCAGTATTTAACATTTGTTCCATCTGCTCACCACTTGTTTACAACCCTGGAAGAAACCAACAATTGTGATTTTCAAACGCCCCCCCATGCTGACAAGAGTAGCCACCCACCCACCCCAATTTACTACAATAAAACCCGCAACATTTGTGCTACTGTACATGACAACACTGGCATTTTCACCCTATTCACCACTGACATTATATGCTTTGATAGGTGCACCTGTGTTTTGAAAACCTTCCCAGCATACACTGTAACACATCCTGCCTTTAAACCATTACCTTTCCTATGTACATACAACAAAAAGGCCCAGTAAGAATAAGGGCCTGTTCTGTCTTTTGAGGTCAATCAGGTTCAAGGTTTCTTTCAGAAGCACTTTAAACCAGTGGTTCTCAACGTTTTTGTACAGTATCCAAGGACCCCCTGTGTCCAGGAAAACAGTTTTGGGCCCCTACACAGGTTATGATTCTATGTTTCTCTTGTATTCGTTCTACAACAATGACAATTGTTACTTCCCGCACAAAACTAAAGACTCGGGGAGAGAGAGCTTTTCAGTCTGTTGTACCGAAGCTTTGTAATGAGCTTCCACTACAACTTCGATGTGCTGCTTCTTTAGACTCTTTTAAAACAAAGCTGAACACCTATTTATTCAACCAGGCCTGTGGTTCTGTTTCTTGTTATTAATTGTTCTGATTTCATTCTATTTTATGCAATTGCATTGTTTTTTTATCTTCTGTATATTTATTTTCTTATCATTTTATGTGCAGCGCTTTGTGACTTTGTGTCTGTGAAAAGCGCTTTAAAAATAAACTTTGCTTACTTACAGTAATTGCCAAGGTTTATTAATACAAACGTATTTTATTTTGATTACGCTGCTATTTTTTGGTAAAATAAGTCAAACAAGGTTTCACTCCACTATGTCCGCCAACACTCTTTTATTCCATCTATAATATTGCGGTCAAAACAGAAGGTGAATGTTTATAAACAAAAAAATCTACATCCAAAACCTATTTGGCAAATGGCTCTAAAAATCAAAATTCTGACAACCATTAAACATGTTTAATAGCCAAAAAGACCCTCATTTCAAGGTATCAGCCTTTAACTAAATAAATCAAATATTGCAAATGACGATATTTTTAGCAATATTTCATAACAAAACAAACCTTGTGACACTGATTCCTCGCCTTTCCCCTCCGTCAGCTTCCCCATGACATTCTAACTGAACTGTTTGATTAGCTGTGAATTCTGGGATTCTGTGCAACATCACATCCAATCCTCTCACACAGTGTAAAACCAGGAAGTTATAGTTTTGGTTTCTATCAAAATCTTTAACAAAGCCTTGAATTTTAATGCACAGTTAAAGTATACCAATATAAACAGTACTGTGTCATCCTACATCTCTTTTGGAAAAAATCATCGATAAACCATAAAAAATCTATATTCTACTGCCCAGTCCCAGCTTTGGCAATATCATAATTTTTTTCTGCACCTTTCACATGAATTGCACGGCTCCCTCTGTTCTCACTGAGGCCCCCTTAGCGGGCCACGACCCCCACAGTTGAGAAGCACTGCTTTAAATGACCAGTAACCAGCCATTTGTTCCCAGCTAATGGTGCCCAAGGGAGGCTTTCCTGCAGACTTGCATTATAAAACCACACTCATTCACAGAACGTGGAAGCAGAGAAGCTTAACGTCCTGACTAAGCCTCCAAACGTCCAGCAGGCAGCAAAAAAAAAAATCTATCTGATGTTTCCTAGGTCCCCTAAGGTTCCAGGAGCTTTGCCAGGGAACAAACACCTTGCTCAGGTTTGGAACAAAGATCGTGTATGATAGGCCGAGATGACCACAGAAGGTATGGGTAAAAACATCACGCACCAAGCCTGATGAAGACCAGAGATGAACTTTTAACTCGAATCATCAGATCCATCCCCCCAATGAATCTTACGTGTGGTTCCCCGATGGTGGAATGAGCTGCCCAACCACATCTGGGTCCATATTCACAAAGCATCTTAAGGCTAAAAGTAGATCCTAACTTGCCTATTTAGGAGAAACTCCTAAAAAATAATGGGTGTGTCGGTCCTAAATATAGGACTCCCTATTTCTTTGACTAAGAGCAATTCACAAAGCCCCTTAGCACTAAAAGTAGCATCTAAGTCTGGGAGAACTAAAAATAGTGGAGAGGACTCCTAAGTCACTAAGACCAGTTCACACACAGTCGCAAAATGGCTGCTGTCAATCAACCATCAACCAATCGCAATGTCTTGGAAACATTAAACGAATGCGGAAAGGATACCGCCTCAGTCGGAAAGGAATGATGATTGTTGTGGAGCTTGTGAGGGAAGCAATAACATCTCCAACAAACCGAAACAACCCAGTCATATACATTGGGAACCGCTTATAGTGATCAAGTCTGTCTGGGTGAAATTGACAAGCGGATCATCCAGTATAAGCGCATGATCATTTTAACCGTTTTTTCCCACATTTTCTTTATTTCTCAGGCAGATTACCATCTAACTGACATCTGTATAATTATTACATGAAAATAAGGTAATAGAATGGACAGCGATGCTATGTACTGAATTTTACTGACTCGTTCAAAATACTGTACAGCTGTTTCAAACACTTTTCAAATTAACGTACAAATTAAATGACTGAATTGTGTATATAATTCAAATGCGCTATAATACATAAAATACAGCTTACTGTAGTTTCGCTGCTGCATTTTGTTGGCTCGGTTTTGGCAGTTTATCATAAACTTTGATGAGTCTATATTCGCAATTGAGAGATAATGACTTTCTTTCCCGTCACGTTTTCTGTGCAGGCAGCATTAGCCTCAGGTAGCTAATCAGAAGCAGACGGGTTACAGCAAGACAAAGCAGGGCGATCAATAATAATGTAGTTTAATTTTTTTCCCATATGTTGTCATGTTTAAAAAGACCAAAGATGAACACTGTAAGCTACTTGATAAAGTGAAACATTTAACCAGTATTTGTACTGGAATGATTCTATCCCAAGCTTTTTGATCCATATAAGCGGTCGATCACTATAACCATGATCACTATAAGCAGTTTCCACTATATTTGTGCTTATGGGATGCCGTGTGGACATTTTCACCAGCACATACTGGCCTATCATCAACCAATCCCAGTGGTTATTGCAGGCAAACTGGATGAGAACCGACACCAGCCATAGCAAGAGAGTCTTACTCTTAGCCTAGGAATTGGCTCTTTTCCTTACTAAAAGTTGCTCTCAGACACTTTGTGAATAGGTTTTAGGAAAAACTTGTGCAATTTAGGAGTACTCTTAGTGGTAAGATAAAATGCTTTGTGAATATGGACCCAGGTTATCAGACTCCCTCTCCACCTCAGAGAAACGCCTCAAGACCCATCTGATCTAGGAACAGCTCCAGTAGCCCACACCACTGAATGTTCCCTTACAATGCATAGATGTCAAGTCACATTTTACCTGTGAGACTGATGTTTTATGTCTTGGCTGCTATCTCACAGCCATGAGAAATAAGTCTTATTGATTGTGATGCGCGTAAACCAAACAAAAAAAGTTTCCTTCAGTGCCAGAAATGACCTGCGGCAAAGGCCTACCTGTATACAGGTAAAAATATATGCCACCCTCTTCAGCCTCCCTGCGTTCATTTCCGGGTTAAAAATCAATAAGCCGGGGGGGGCGGGGGGGGTTCTCTCGCTGCTACCCCGGGAGTGGGGCGCTCGCTGTAACCTGGGTAGTTGGGTAGTGCTGCCACACTGTTGTCAGCTGCGCCCAAGGTGGCTATGACGAGTCAGCCTGACAGGAAATGCCCCTGGCATTATTTGGCAGTGTTCAGATCAGTGCAGCCTTCAGGAGGATTGCATCAGGAAATCAAAACTAGCTGAAGATACACATCTTCTTAACTGCCATAGTTATTTTGTAGCAACAATGATAAAAGCAAAAGAACGTGAGGACTTTTTTTGATGGTTCAGTTTTTACCGAATGTGCGATTTCTGTCAACAAACTCCCTGTTTTCACTGGAGTTAGGTTGACATGTATGTTAATGCTGCACCTTTCGCTGATTTGAATAGTTGTCTTATTAGGTTCTTGCCTTGTTTGGAAGACACTGCGTAGCTCTTACTCCAGTACTACTTACACTTGTACCTGGGCATTCACTGGAAGCTCAGCCTAGCTGCACTTATGCCCAGTCAACTGCTTGACAGCCATATGTCTCTAATGTGTATCACTTTGGACACAACTGTCAGCTAAATAAAAATAAAATGCAAAAGCAATCTACTGTTAAGAAAAAAATTCTGTAAAAAGTGTCTCTAAATCATCAGAGTTCCCCCTCTGGCTCTGCCAGCCGCACAAAGGCTATTTGAGGGAAAACATTGGTTGTGTTAATGTGACATGACAGATCACAGATTAGATAAAGCATATAATTGATACCTTCCTCCCGAACATAAGCAGTGGGACTTTCAAAGGTAAACAGAGGGATCTTAATTAGTCTAACAGACCACCATACTGCATCCACTCCTCTGTTAAGACGCCGTCCAAAACCCACGACTGGGAGCTACTGGCAATGCAGACTGACCTCCTGCAGCAGCCAACGTCTGTCTGAAAGGGCAGCGAAACATTATTATTACACAGGGAAAATAGCCAACATCTATAACCTTGCAAAATGAAACTGGAAAGAGTAAAGTATACAAACTGTATATTGTATATAACAAATGATCCTCGACTTATTATGAGGTTACGTTCCGAAGAACCCAACATAAGCTGAAAATATCGTTAATTCGAAAATGGATTTGATATGGCACACTCGCATTGAGAAGACACAGTGGGCTTGGGAAAATTTGGCTAAACACAGGAAAGAAAACGCAGTACAATACATTATTAAACACAGTACGAGATGTTTACGCTTGCGATCGGTACTGGCACCGTGTTTGGGTAGATGCTGCCATCGCCTAGCATCAGCAGGAAGTATCGTACGGCATATCGCTAGCCCGGGAACCGATATAAATTCAAAGTCCCATGACTACTGAATGTGCATCGCTATCGTACCATCACAAAGCCGAAATATCCTAAGTCGGATCAACCTAAAACGAGGAGGATCTGTATGTTGTATATATTGTGCGTATATCATGTTATTGGGCAATATTGTTATTTGCAATTTATTGTTCTTTATCGTTATGTGTTGTTAAGTCTACAGGGAGGCACGCAAAAAGTATTTCACTGTCCTTGAACAAATAAAAATAAAACTTTTGAATCCTTGACTGAAAAATGGTGGTGTGTAGGATCTTGTCTACCTTTTATATAAGTTGACCTGTCTGAGGATTAAATTACAGTCAAAGAGATAATAGCACATGTGGTCATGGGGGGGGCAGGGGGGACCTGCATATTAGCAGCTGTCCGCCTCACGCCTGACAGACCACGAGAATGTGCATGCAGAGACCTAAACATCGCTATGCGCTATGGCCGGATGGCGCACAAAAGCAGGTATTCCTCAGACAGGGCCAACATTCCCGCCTTGGGCTTCTCAGAGATCCATGCCGCGAAAAGCGGGTCAGACACGGTGACCCAGTTTTCCACGATTCGGAGCCGAGGCGGCCATCACTGGAGTGTGGTTACATAAAGGACTGCGGCCATCTCTCTCTCGTTTGTCCATTACTGAATGAAACCGTTACTCATTGAGGTTATTTTAACGCAATTTAGCATAGTGGCCACAACGTCAAACGTGTCAGCTGCGGTGAACATCCCACCAGATGACGGCGCCCCGTCCTGACGGACTTCTCAGCAGGGGTGGGGCGGTGTGGAGGGCTCCGGAAACAATGAGACCAGCCGGCAGTGACCGTGTGGCTTTTCGGCGAGGTGAGCGCCTCCGAAAGTGACCCGCGGGGCTCGGGACACTGCAGAGATGGTCGCCATGTCGACTGGCCCCTTTAACAATGCGCCCATCTACTTTAAAACCACCGCGGACAGCCAGACTGACCTACTCGCTTTCGGAAGCATGCCAGACGCTTGTCTCCCCGGGCATCAACGATAATTAAATCCCCCCCTTGCCCCCTGTCCCAACAGAAGGTTCTAAAGCCCCTGCCTGTAGCTCATGCACCCATACATACCCAGTATGGATCCAGTCTCCAAAGCACAGCGTCCCGCAGCCTCTGACCCCTCTGAAGACACAACCAGAGAAGCCTGCTTCATTTCAGCTCTTTTAAACACCCCGCACGACCCCCCCTACTCCACCCAGTCCACCAATCTCCTTCAAAAAGACCCCCACCCCCTGCTGAGCAGTCATGTGACCAGGCAGGGTAGGAATCATCTGACAGCCGTTGCGAACGAGATTGTTTGAACAACCTAAATCCAGGCCGTCACATTAACTAACGCCGCCCCCCCCCACGATTTCCCCCATCTGCACAGCCAGATGTGACAGATGGAGGATGCCTTTGTCATTAACGGATATTACCGTAAATCTGCGTTTTTTTTTTTCCCCACTGCCATCTCATAAAACCCCATTTTTATTCAATAGCACCATTATTACACTGTCAGTCTTATTATCTGCAGGTACAATTCAACAGTATTTTTCAGTCAAATCCTTAAAAACGATTTAAAAGCTTAACCACTAGTTCAGTGAGGTTTTCCCACAATCCCGTATAAGAAACCGATTTTGACAAAAATATCATTCCGCTAACTGATCCCCTTCACTGCTGACGAGGAGACAACCTCACACGATAAACAGTGAGCTCTTTTTGGTATGGTAGGGGTCATTTTAGAATTTATTGAAGGTGTAAGGCATAAGAGTGCCATAATTCATACAGAACTACCAACCTTACCATTAGCCAATCATATGTATTGAATGGGTGAAGAACAAGTGAGGAGGCACTGGGGGGCCAATCAGCTTTCGGCTAGGGCCTGTGCTCCTGTGGCTCCGGCCAATCCCTGGCTTCATCCTGCCTTGTTTGTCACTGGGGGGTGGAGGGGGGCAACTGACTTATCACAAACTGTCAGGGTAACGATGGCCACGTCCATTCTGTCTGCCTCAAAGGACCTGTGATTTTGTGCTAACCTCCACCCGCCTGACCCTAACAGATGCAGGAAAGGATGTTAGCGATTAGCAGCCGCTACTTGAAAACACCCCATAATAACACATGCAGCCCTTAATGGGTCTCCGCCCAATCGGATACCATGGGGCTGGTTTGTGCTACGTGAGAGAGCATCACCCACACGTTCCGTTAATCGCGAGGGGAAACACAGCAGGAATCTCCCCCCACCGGCGATAATGCCATTTCCTGCCCCAGTGATAACTCTATTTCCTGTATCATGCACGGCCCTGTGGCTTGTCCCGGGAGGGTGGGGGGGACCTGAAGAGCCAGACTCTCCCATTTACCCTTTCAGCACTTCTGACCACTATGGAAAGCACCACCTAAAAGATATCACATTTGCGTGGGGCCCCCGAGGTTTGGGGTCCCCGCGTTGGCCACAAACAGACCATTACTATCAATATTAAAAAAAAAAAAAAACGTGTTCCTTATTTAGGAGATGCTGAAGCAGCATGTTATGCTAACCAGCTAGCATCTTCTGACTCTACTCACTAGCTATTTATTTAGTTTTTGAAACTAATATTGGGTCAGGGGGCCCAATATTTGAGTGGTGCCCCAGAAACAACAGACCCACCGCTCTCAGGGTCTGTCAGAAAGGGCCAAATATCCTTCATCAGATCCCTTCATCTGGTGTACTGTTTGAAAAGTGTGATATCAACTGTGAAGAACTAAATAGGAGATAGAGGGCGCTCCTGAGCATCGAGCCCCTGCGCTGCTGGGGTTTTTAACTGGTTTTTGATGGGACGCTGGATGCTACACACTGGTTAGCAAGCAGCTAATGTCAGGTTTCTTCTAGCATCACGGCTAATGGTCGCCACATCTTAGCTTAGCGAGCAGCACCCAGGCTAACCGGTATGTGGTGGGGGCCTGGGGGCTGAGGGATGGAGCCATGCACTAACCTGCAGCAGCCTCAGGTCTTCTAGTGTCCAGACTGGCCCCTCACTGGCTCTCTGGTCTCCTCTGTGATCTTCAGGTTCCCAGTATGGGCAATACCTGCAGAACAGTACAGGGTCCGGGTGAGACTGAAATCCATCACAGGAGGCACAGGATACCCACTGGGCCACTGTACTACTCCAGACACACCATGGCAAACAATAAAAGCCAGCATTTCATTGGACAGCCCTTTTGCCCCACACCTCCCTGATGGCGGGTTTGATTCCCATCCTGCACAGCATTTCATTGGACAGCCCTTTTGCCCCACACCTCCCTGATGGCGGGTTTGATTCCCATCCTGCACAGCATTTCATTGGACAGTACTAGGATGTGTCACATTGGGCCCAATTGTCTCTGAACCAATAATGTGGGTTTAGGTCAACATTGGCCAAGTGCTAATCGATACCAGCAACCCTGTCTATCCACATGGTCTGGGAACCATTGCTCTCACTACTGGCTGCCGAAGTTCATGTCATGTTTCAGATCCTAACGTCGATTTCTTTATTTTTACGGAGCCAACAGCTTCTGGCCACAACCAACGGAACGCTATGTCCAGCAGCCGCGGAGAAAGGTGCCGCATCATATGCCCTGACGGGGACGTTCCCTGAGCACTGCGCCATCAGGTGCGCTAAAGATAGTGATAACAACAGTGTTAACAGCCGCACTAACGACAGGGGATCCCCCTTATAAATCATCCGGAGGGCTCGCCCCTTCGGCAGAAAGATACGTTATTTTCCGCCATGAATCTTTAATAGAGAGTCATCCATAAAGGTCCAGTCTGAGAAATGACGTTCAGATGAAGCCATAATCTCAAATGCGTGGTGCTGAGGCTTCGGTTACAAAGTAGGGGCACTTTATTCACCCCTATGGGGATATAGGGCAGTCTGCACATACCTCATATACCAGAGAGACAGACACATATCTCATATACCAGGTACCAGCAAGTGTCAAGGGTCTTACGCAAGGATCCGGCCGTGGAATAAATCTTCCTGCCATAGGATTTCAACCCATAACCTTCTGGACACGGACTCAGAGCCCTAAACCAGTGAGCTACACATGACTCTGAACCTGTCAGTGTGGCTGAACCTGGCCCTCGACAAGGGTGAGCCTAAATCTGCTGCTCATCTAGCAGAAGCGCAAATTTTGGCCACACGGGGGAACAAAAGGGCACCAGGTCTCGACCTGGAACAGCTGAGCCAGCTGGGTGTTTAGATGGGGTTCAGATCCTCCCGATGTTCATTAGCACTCCAGTTTCTTCCCACAGTCCAAAAATCCCACTGCGAAAAAGATCTGGTATCACTGGAAACATCGCATGCGAGTGTCACTGGCACGGAGAATACCACTTCTCGAAATTGTCTTCAGCACGCGAGTTATAACCTGAGTGTTTTCCCTGTGGTGGACTAGCATCCTGCACAGGGTGTCCTCCCGCCTTGTGCCCTGTGCATTGTGGGATACACTCCAGACCCTGTACTGGATAAGCGGCTATGAGAGATAGATGGATGGATGATAACTTAACAAATAAGTCGTGCATCTTTGACTTTAAAGTAAAATAATATCTCTGATCCGTTTCAGAGCAAACAGTAGTGCATTATTCTGGCAATTTCCATCGATGCAGTGAAACAAGAAACATCTATACTTGACTGAAAGATGTCGATGCTAGTTTTAGTGTGGGGACAAGCCTCATTATCATGCGAGTCGCTGAGCACGTAAGAGAAATCAAGAGAGGAGACAGACAGACTGGACGTGCAGGACTGACTGTCATCATGTGTGAGGACCTGGTACTGATCCTTTTGTGCTTTCTGGAGGGTCCCTGAGCTTCGGCACAGTCAGCATAGCAAGGAAGGGACCCCCAGAGACCTGCTGTCACATCACAGGGCAATTGGAGAGGAAACTTTGCAGCTAAACACCCAGCTTCACAAGCAGGCATGTGTTCAGCTCCAAGCTGCTTCCGGTGCGTACCGTAACAACCAAAAGATGATGTAACATACGGAAACGGCAGCTGCCTTCTCTCCTAAAAAAGATTTCTATCCAACACAGTAGTACCAACAGCTACCAGAGAGCCTAGTCCCCGGCAGAGTGAACATGCGTGTGTGGGCCACCCCCCACCCACGTTTGTCACCAGGGGGAGCATCGGGCCCGGATATTACTGACCCGGCACCACCGTGGAGGGAGGAACGACCGACGCGCTTCTGACATACGTGCTTAAGGAGTGTTTAACGAGTACTTAACGAGCAATTCACACGTGCTTAACGAGTGGCTAATGAGTGCTTAACAAGCGATTAACGAGTGGTGAGCTTGTCACATCTGCTGTCTGCGGAGTAACTCGTGTCACCTTGGACGTGCCGTTGTGATGGGTGAGGAGAAGACAAAGCTGACATGACAGAGGTCGAGAACTACCCTACCAGCTACCTAAAACTCAGAGCTACAGATCCTGTATTGGTACAGAACCGTACAGAAACTATACAAACAAACAAAAACAAACAGAGCCTATACAGTTGACGACAACATATTTGAATGACGCCACAGTCCATTCATTGGAATGACTGCAGTATTAAATGTGTTCAAGGCAAAGACCCGATCGAAACTCGTGGCTTGGATCACCATTTCATTTCCAGCTTGCGATGGAAACATGAGCTTTATTTCCGTTACCTCATGGAATATCATTTTGCTCCAATCAATCTTCGTAGCCTTATTAGAAATTTATTTCGTATCAGAGACACCAAACTAAACAAACATGCCGGGTGTAGCTGGGAAACGATGAACAAATGCTTCCAGAATCACCCTTCGTGCTGTTCTCAGTAATATAAGATCTGTCCCGTGTGTCAGGACTCAAAAGACAGAGGGGAGGTGAGTTTGCATCTATAACAATAAATATATTTGTGTTTTTTAGATATAATGATGCTGTATTTGTATGCAGGAATTGTTTAGTTTATGCGTATCCATCATGCTCTGCTTTGAGACACACCTACAGTATACAGGTGAGAATGAAGCTTGGGGTTTAACTGCAGGGTCAGCCATTTATCCAACACTCCCGGAACATTTTTGTGTGGGAAGAATTTTGTTTAAGGGTTTTGTTGAAGATCTTTCGTGATGCAGCTATTTTGTCAAGGATGGGATTCAAGCCAGCATCCTTCCAATCCCAGACACGGAGGCCTAACCCCCAGGACCACAATTAGTATAGCTAAATCGACAATGCAATTCATTCTGCTATTAGCAGAGTAGACGTGGGTCGTGAGAGCAGTGGATTGCCATGTTTGGCCTCTAAGGATTATGACTGGAGAGGCAGAGAGGTGCGTGGCGGGATGGAAAGAAGCTGCCAGAAAGATCTGGGGGAGGAACAAGGGGCTGTCTGGGCTATTTATGTTTGTAATTTCGGACAGGGTTCACCGGCAGTGTGACTGTAGTCTCAAACCACCTCATCGTCTTAAGAATGCTGCTATCTGAACTTCTGAAGTTACCTAGAGACAAAGCATTCTAAAAAACATTTATGTAGCAGTTAATTTTATCCAAAGCAAACTACACTGTTTTGAGAAAGCAGAGTCATCCAGTCTCTGGAGCAATCAGGACTAAGGGCCTTGCTCAAAAGCCCAACAAAAAAATTGCTCTGCTGACCCTGGGATTTGAACCTACAACCATCCGATCACAGACAGAGTACCCTAACCCACCCTTTAGACTATGGAGAACAAGGCCATTGACTTGAGGACTTCTCAAGATTCCTCCCTGTACCTTCTGATCATAGCCAGAACCTAACACGAAACTTCGCTTCAATGTCGAGAGACCCCACAGCAACATTAAGAACGCCTCTCAGTGCCTGTACCTCGTAACCACCCGGCAGGACAGAACTGCTGCTGCCGTTTGGGCTTCTTTGGTTCCTGAAGGTCTGAGAAGTTGTTCACCTCAGGAAAAAGGTGCATCTATAAACTCAGGAGCGAACAGTTTCAGGAGCTGACTGTTTAAAGGAGACACTTAGTTCTCACTGCCTACATTTCAGAAAGAAACCACGATGGCTCTCGTTCAGAGCCTTGACCTGGCACACAGCTTACATACCATGGTAAACCTTCATACCTGTGCTGAACGTGTGCTGCTAGTCAAATGGACTCTTCAGAGGCAGGGGGGCTGCATTTCTGCACTCCAAACATCATTTATTCAAAACAACAGACAGTTGGGTTGTTAAAAGTGGGAGCTCGCTACCATAAACTTGCTAACTCAGTTTGTGGGATGGAGGAATAAGCTGTTGTACCTTCATAAATGGTACTTCAATATATATCTAGCTGTATAACTGAATGGCTGTGTGACAATTAACACAATCACACACACAAAGCAGCAGTCTGCAGTAGAGAGAGATCCGGGATAAGACAAGGAACGGTACTCTGTGTGTGACCATTTCCATGTCGCTTTTCATGGGAACCGGGTTTGAAACAAAACCTTCTCTGTACAGCTAAGTACAGATGTATGGGAGAGTGCAGGAGGTACAAACCTCGTATTAAGAGATTCACATTTTATTTATTTATCAGACAATTCTACCCAGAAAGTTAGGTGTAACTGAGAAAGGAAGGTCAGATAGTGCCAGGAGAAATTGGGGATTAAGGGCCTTGCTCAGGGACCCAACAATGACAGTAGGATTTGAACCTGCAACCTTCCGGTCACTGACACAGCAGCCTAACCCACTGAGTCGCACACCACCCATTTTAACCTGTGGGAAATGAGTCCATTAACTTAAGGCCTTTTCAACATGTCTCCCTGTACATTGTCTAAAGTGATTAAGGAGCTGTAACAGAATCACCGCAGCCCATATTTAGTCAGTAATTTGGATTCTCAAGAGGATTTTAGCGTCACACAACAAGTCAAGCCTGCATGAATAATATGTCTAAAAAGGAGAAAGCGAATGCACCTACTGTCAGGTACAGCAGGCTTTATAACAACCCGGATATCATCTGTACTTACTGTGTAAATGAAACTGTCCAGGGACAGTCGTTTTTAGCTAATTATGAGGAACAAAGTCAAAGTCACACCCATTAAGAATGTTTCACTGTCAACCTGAAAACTCAAATGAAACATTCACACTTATTCTGCCTGGTATTAGATGAATTATAGCTTGCTAAATACTGAATGAAAAAGTTTTGGTAATTTAGTTTTTTGATTTATCAAACTTTCATCTGGCAACATACTTTTTTTGAAAAACAAGATCAGACACACACACACACGTGGGTCAGCTGGGGTCAAGAATGCAGAAGTGAAATCATTCCATCAACCAGGGGATTAGAGCTGGACCTTCTGACCACAGATACAGGATCCTATCCCACTGAGCCACACGTCACCCCCGATATGCCCTTTTCCTGCTTCCATATTTTAAAAATAATATCCAGACACAAAGAAAGTTTGAGTGATTGTGTGGTGGAGGGCGGCGGGACTAAATAATTTCTACAGAAAGAAAGTCCCACAATGAAAGGAGCAGATTATACAACAGCAGCTGGAGTCCAGCAACAGGTCCAGGCAGGCAGATTAAGGTACGACTGTAAACGCAACTGGAGAAATAAGGCCAGCATCATCTATCACTAAAGTCAAGACACGAGCGGAGACGACGAGGCAGGTAACACTCCCCCCGATAACCCAGCCTGACGTCAAACTCGCAAACGAGGGCGACCACGCCTGCCTGTGCTCAGCCGGCAATTTTAACGGAGCCCGAAGGAGGAGGCTGATTCCGATCTAGATTATCTGGCATCACACATCACACTGAAGATCTGGATATATTATGTGTGTGCAAAAAGCCGCAGCCCGACCTGTTGTGACATCTCCGTAGACCTGCAATGTAATGGAGGGGGTCGGACGTGAGGAGGCACCTGCAGTGCTCTGCGCATGCCCAGTGGGGCTCAGACGCCACCCCCACTCTGTGACTGAGGGCTAATCTCATCATGGCCACTCGCCAGCCAGGGGGGAGGAGGGGCATTTGGGTTGGGCAGGATCAAAGCGAAGCAGAGTATCGACAGAATTAAATTTTAATAAGCGAGCTCCTTCTCAGACAGCACGCCGGCTGGCTGTTCTGATAGTGACTCGACTGTCTTTTGTTTCAGTTAGCTTTTAAAGGAACGGCGTCCTTAGTACCAGCCAATCAGAGCAGAGACGAGTCACCGGCGGCCATCGACGGCTTAATCCCCCCGTCCGGTGACCCAACCCATCTCTACCTGTCGCACTTCAGATTTCCAGCCTGGATCCGTCCCATACATTATGGGGGGAGGGTTCGTACTCGGATCCCCGGTGGTGGTATGGGAAACAGAGCAGAGTGGTCTCCAGGGATACATTAATGCGGGGTGTCCATGGGGATCCCATCAGGGAGCAATACTGTAGGCCCTCCGGGAAGTGTGAAGGGGGGGGCAAGATTCTCTGCTGCCCTCCTGTCTCCACCGTGGCAGTAATTCCAACCAAATGTGGACCCACATCAGCTGAGCCCCCCCAACAAAGCTGCTATTGTTTAGGAAAATGAGAAACACTCCTTTGCCACATTCAGACGGGGGCTGAAACGCCCCCCGCCTCTGGAACACTCAGCGGGGGGTTTTGGGCTGCCGGGCCCCTCAGGGAGCCAAGGACCGCAGACAGGTCATGTGCACCGCGGTCTCAGTGGGGGTGGACTTAAAGAACCATTATGGATTCCAGAATTAGACTGAATGTTAACGGGGTCGTCTCTCTGCCAAGATGGACGCGAAGACGTCATGAACGATCAAACACACCCAGGATTCTTGTGCGCGGGGGCACACAGTCGGTCACCCAATACTGTCTCACACCCCTCCCGAAAGCATCCCGGGAATCCAAGTCATGTGACGCGCGGGCGAACTCGCACAAGGCTCCTTAATCTCAAGGACCGACCTTCCCTGCTCTAAACACCAAGCGATTTTTCTTGATTATTGTTTTACTCATCTCTGCAGGCTACAAGAACTGAAGAACTTCAAGAACTTCACCAAGAAAACAAAATATCCTCCCCAAAAAACTGATCTTTCCACAAAAACATCAGATAAACGCTGTGCAGTTTACCAGTTAGGGGTTGCCTGAATTCCTGAGCTCAGCCGCTCAGACATAAAATAAAGGAATTAAAAATTAGACTGGAATGAACGCACTCACGTGCTCTCGTGTCGGAGGACGGTGTGACGCTGACCACGCACTTCCAGATCTGGTGAAGGACAAAGCACAGGATGACTGTACACATCGTGCAGGTCCATGGAACGGTGCCGACCCCTGAAGCTGACGCCTACCTGCCCCTGGAAAGCTGCTTCCTGACAGACCCCATTACCTTAAGTCCGCGTGAGCATCCGCCCTAATCGCTGGCTGACATCACCGCACTCGGGGGCAGAGGCAACCACAAAGGGATGAGATACAACGGCTTAAAATGGAGACTTAAGCAGTATAAGCACACCTGGTCTGACCAAACGTATGCAAGCAAGGCAGCGCGTAAAGCAGTCTGTTTGGGACCTGTGTTTATGCAGAAGGGTGTAGGTTTGAACCCCAGGAGAAAGATTAAACCACAATGATATAGAACTGATTTTTTAAAAGGCTAAAAACAAACAGCTACACAATGCATTAAACCCTCCAGGGCACAAGAGAGCACGACAGAAAATACACACATAGTTTAACTCGCAGAATCAGCACCTGCTTAAAGGTCCAACAATAGGCTCCTCCTTGCTTAAACTTCCAGAATACTGTAGAATGGAAAAAGGTTCCATATCTCAGGGTTCAACAGCCTTGTTCAACCTGTAAGTGACCTGCCACCTTCCAGACCTGAATCCAAGGGCAGGATTATTCTTGCGCGTGCTCTGGGAACCAAATCCTCAGATGGCACTTAAATTCGTTAAAGATTTAAGGCTCTAATTGAATGCCGCGGCCTGTTTGGTTAGATTTAGAGTGACATTGCTGAGGTCAAATCCACAGTAAGGTCCTTCAACAACACAGAGGACGAACTACACAGAACTTGCTCATGTGACGTACGATGCAGCACCTCAAAATCCAACCAATTAAATCAAAAACACACTGGGGGCACCTGCATGCATTTTAGTTACATTAAAATGCACAGATTGGGTCACTCAGGTGCGTACGCGGCTGAATTTGTTTAAAACACACATAGGGGTGTATGTTGGAGGGGAGGGGGGCACAGGTACACTGTGAAAGCTGATTGGCCCCCAGAGTGTTCAGTCCTTTGTTACTCACCACTTCAAAAAACCATTATAAATGACTCGCCAAATTAGTATTACAAGAAAAGAAATGTGGCTGACGATTATGAGTTATTAAATAACGGATATAATAGACAAAAAGGGCTCCCCCAAAAAAACACAAGTTTCCACATAAATAAAGACGGTGAGGCTAAAGCGTCTTCACAAACATCCCACACAGGCATCGATTGTCCGGCTGAGAGCAGCCAGGACAGCATTTCCGGCAGTGTGGAAACATGACGCCCCCCCCCCCCCCAGCAAACAAATAAACACATGCAGTATTAATGAAAGCTGGCTCGTCTCCGGGTAAACATGCTTCCCATGTTTCTGAGAAGGGCTCACACGCAAACAAGGGGTGGGGCGGCGAGCGCGATGACACCTCTCAGAGACGGACTACAGCCAGATCATCACATCGTGCGGGGGTGTGAGCCAGCAACCATCCAGCTATGTGGATAAACAGAGAGGAGGAGATAAAACACAAGACAGACTAACCCAGAAGGTGGAGCCAACAGCACCGTTACACGCAGACCCATGTCGATTGATACACAGAGTGGAGGGTGGGCTATGGCCCTACAGGTTAGGCTGCTGTGCCTGTAAGCAGAAGGTTATTGGTTCAAACCCCAAGGATGGCAGAATGATTTCATTAGCAAGGCTCTTAACCTCAGTTGCTCCAGGTACTGGCTGACCCTGCTCTTTGGAATAAAGCATCCACTGAAAAAATTAAATGTAATTTAAAAGCTGGTTATTTCCAGAAATCGCTAATCGCTAATCTCATAATAATCAAGGAAGAGAAAAATAAATCCAAAGGGTGGGTTTAGGAAAAAGAATCACAATATTCACATATGGTGCACAATAAGACAACTGAAGAACTAGTCAGTGTATTGATGTGGAGCCATTTTGGCTACAGTACTTTTATGCGCCCCACAAGGATGCTCATCTCTTAGGTATCTGGCAAAGTAACAATTAACAGTAAGCGATAAACAATAAAAATTAAATAAGGGAATTCCCGCTTTAGGGATTCTGAGTATCTCAGCTAAGCGGGATGCGTTTGTCGTCCTTTAATCCCTGGCTAAGTCGGATCACAGTCGGTCAGGAGGTTAATAAAGCAGGATTTTCCTGACGGGCCCCTTTGGAGACCAGCTGCACAGATATAAATTGGCAAACAGCATCAGCTGTTATTCCTCACCTTGTCTGTAGGGGGCGCCAGGGGTCCTCCCAGGGGTCCCCGTCACCACCCTTGGGAAATTTAATCCTCTACCCATCTGTCTAAATATTGACATAATGTTGCCAATCAAAAAATAAATAAAACCAAAGCAAGGTCCCTGTGAAAAACACCAGCGCCCCCACACATACAAAGGCATGTAGGCATCTAGGTGGGCTTCCTGGCACCAAGGGGCTAGAGGAGATGGATGCTGTTGGTGGTTCTTTATCAAGCAGTTTCTTTCAGAGTGGTACACAGGTCACGTGGGGCACCATAAATAAGGTGTCTTACTTGAAGGTGTCAGGTCTTACAGTAGATAGCTTAAGGGGGACCCCCCCTCCAGGAATATTCCAGGGTGAGTCCAGCCAGGCCGTCTCAGTACAGGAGAAAAACAAAACCTGAGACGAAGATCCAGCCCAAAAAGGCCCAGAAAAAGGCGGGAAAAGAAATCCCCATCAAACTTATAAAGAAATTCAACGTGAAGATTTGGTGGATATCGTGGAGTCCCATCCAATGCTTTCTGAAAGCATGTAATTACACACAGCTGACAGTAGCAGTCTCATTATGAAGGTGTACACGAACAGAGCTACAGCAGCATACGTTCTAGGCACTGTCTCTTTGATCCTCTTGTTCATTTTTGGCAGGTGCAGTTTCAGTTCACAGCCCATAGGTGTCATGGCGCATGTTCAAAAAACCAGAATGTGGTGCAGTGCACCATGGGAGAGGTGCAAGGAAGACTGGCCTCTGCTCCCGCAGCTCAGCATGAACTCTCGGTAACCACAAAAATGCATTTCAGCCAGTAAGGTTAATGTTTCGTAGCCAAGCTCATGATAGCCAATAAGAAAAAAAGAACGACTTTCCCTGTGGGGTCTTCCATGACCCAGTAGGGGGTACAGTGAGTCAGCGTGAACCCACAGCCCACGGGGGGCCTGTTGGGAGCCAGCATGCCCAGAACTGAGGCTTTAAGAGTCAGACAGATGGACCCAAATCCCAGATCACGCCAGGGGGAGGACAGCTAATCCATCCGGGAGAGGTAGAGCTGCACAGACGATCAAAACAAAAGAAGCTACCCCCCCCCCCCACACACACACACACAAAAAAACACAAATCCGTTCATATTACAGAGAGCCAGCTTACACCAGAACAATGTCTGCCTTCCAAAAATAATCCATTGATCGGTACAAGGATAAAAAAAATAAAGAAAATCAGACACAAAGTGCCTTTCGAGGTAGAGGGTAGCAAAAACAGCACATTGTCCCCCAGCTGCGTCTCAGGTCAGCGCCATTCCTTCCACATTCCTCCGTGAGATTGGCAGGGGCCGGGGCGGGGGTCATGCGGGTCTGTTAATCAAGGCCCCTCTGGGGACAGGTAACAGACATGGACTCAACACCTCTGGTAGCTGCTGATTATCTGAATCAATATCCACAGACGGGACTCATCATAATGACACAATGAACCATATTACCGTACGTTCGTCTCGTCGCTCGCTCCTTTTAACACAGGACGACTCACGTCGTCGACGAAACACCCTCCCGGCAGAGAAACGTGCCAAGCGCACTCAGTTAGCTAACGGTACTGATATCCTCATTCATTTTTTTGTTAATAAAAAATGCTAATATGAAGAAATGCACATTATGCAGGGTGAAGTGTGCGAAATGTAAATATTTTCTCAGCCTTGCTGCCATATTGCTTGGTTAGTGTGGTAGCCGCCACAAGCATCTGCGCCAATATAGTCTGAGAGATGCACAAACGAAAATGACAACACTGAGGACTAGACGCTCAGACAGCAGACACCTTATCGAAGTCTCAACCTCACAGAGATAAAGTTATCAGCTCAGCGGGGGGGGGGGGGGGGGGGGGGGGGGGGGGGGGGGGGGGGGGGGGGGGG
>JAODLD010000088.1:15197150-15243631 GCA_026781065.1 Mormyrops boulengeri | reverse complement strand
AAAATAAAGAAATAAAACACATAAAAGACCTGTCCCAGGTGGCGACTGGAACTTAACATCTTAGCATAAGCGACACATTTGCCTCAGGCCCCGACTGCCTGTCCCCAGAAGCCATTCGGCGATTGCCTCAGATGGGCAGAGAAGCGCACACCCGTCCTTTTGGGGAACGTGTCAATGAGGTGATGGCTGTTCCTAAAAGTGAGGACCTCAAGAGAGTCTCTGCAAAGGGTGACCAGGAGAACCATGTGATAACAGGAACTGCAAACTAAAAGGCCTATTGAGGTAATTTCTCCCATTTTTGGGGATGAACCAGGTCCACGCCAGGACGGTTGGGGGAAAAACAAACAAGAAAAGCGGTGAGTTTGGTGGTCATGAGTCTCAGGAATGACATCAACACTTACTGGGAGTGAAATGAAACAGAACACTCCCACAGTACACGGGTGAGGCAAAATAACTCCGGGTCTCCCCCCGGGTAGCTGGGCACCCCCCTGCCATACCCCCACACGTCTATGTGGGGGGGGGTCTATTTTCCACCCAGCACTCATTTAATGAGCTGAGGGATGACTGAAAACATGCCTGTGCATGTGTGGGGGTATTTGTGTGGGGCTAGGAAATGATCAAATGAGCTTAACCCAACTTCAAGGCATCCAGCAAGAAACTGCCCGAAGCCCAGTCCCAGGAGGGGGGGGGCTGGGGGACAGGAATCTGTCCTGCGGTTTCCCCCGAACATCAACATGAAACAAAACAAATAATCAAAAAAGGCAGGAAAACAGAAATAGCCAGCACCCTAGACCAAAATGCTAGATTAACGCTGTATATTTTTGTACACATAGCGACTGGAACGGTGATCTCCACACAATAGCAGAGCTCAGGCCAGAAGGGTCTGTCGTCTCCGGGAGGCGCATCTAGCCTGCAAAAGGCCTCCATCAGCTTGCTTAAGCGTTTTTATAAACGCGGGACTGTTTATCTTGGAAGGCTTAGGCGGTGTTTCGTTCACAGCTCCATCTTAAAGTCTTCAGCTACATACTGGCGCAATCGCAGACCTTAAGAAAAAAAATAACGCAGTGACAGCACAGTCTGTAGATTTGTGACGACAACAGCGATTGAGAAGAACATTTCAGGGAAGGAAAGTAAAAAAAAAAATGCTGTTTCAATTATACATTGAGGTTTTGGAGAAAGTGTGCATGAAAACCTTATTATGTACAGAAATCACAGGCGGCTGTGAAATTTAATGGCTTAAGTTATTATCGATGGATGAATGAACAAGGGGAAGGAAACAGCTTTAACTGCGATCATCCATCACCACGCATTCCCCCCCCCCATAACGTCGTAAGTGGCAGAGATTTCCCTCAGACGCAAGCTATGGCTTCTCTTCACCCTCCACCGCAAGCGAATGCTTCAGCTGTGCTTAACGGAGCCACCCATTGGTGAGCTGGACCACAGAAGTTAAGTTACATGCCACGCCATTGGCTGAGAACTCACCGCATGACCTACATGCCTGGCAAACGAAACATGCGACTCCTCAGTGCACCGTCACAGGTTCAAATCTACCCCCGTCTCTATAAGCACTCACTCTACATCGCCCCCTACTGTCTGTGGTCTGGTTTCATTCACATGAAAAATAGATACATTTTAAAAAGATCAAATAAAAAAATAGATAACTGGAATCTGTCTTCTCCAACCCCCCCCCCCCCATGCCAGTCCTGAGCTTGTACTCCTAAAAGGTACACATCCAATTTTTTTTCTGAAAGGAAAAAACCTCAGCTCTTAAACACAAGACAACGTCTAATAAGTCACAAATACCCAAGGTTTGAACGGACACCAAAAATAATGAAAAGAAAAAGCCTCAGAATCACTCCACTCTCACGCCGTCCCCGTTTCCACGACAGCAAACTTATGTATGAACACACTGTGTCTTTGTAGTATCCATCAAAAGGTAGGAGATGGGAAAAAAAGCAATCCCTTGTTTTTGGAAAAAAAACAGGAAAAAAGACCCAAAAATCTCACGCCAAGGGCGGGACTCGCTCTAAGGGCCAGAGGAGACAGGGAATGGCATTCCTCAAGTCCGCCAAGAGGTGTTTCTAATCGACGCGATACTCCTGTGATTCTGAGCAGGGTTCCGGAAATAACTACAAAGCAGGAGGATGCCATCGACCTGTGACTCCCGTCCACTGGAACGCAGGTCCAACGCCACTACAGTTCCTCTGAGTGTGTCACGCCGCCGTCTGTGAATTCCCGTGACTGGAGACATCGTCCCAAACTCGTACAGTTGACACACCGCGGTATTCCCTGGCATTCACTGGATGTGACCCTCCATGGATCACAGCTACCGTGAGACATCACAGGAGAGCTGGTCTCCTAATGGTGGGTAGAGTGTGCTTCTCTTGCCAACATAACTCAGACGTTTCCTCGAGAGTCATGCACACCCTGGCGGCTGGACTGACACTCCGAGCAAAAATAACCAGCGTGACCCGGCTGCTGGGCCACCCTTGGGTTAGAGGGAAAGTGTGAAAGCTCACAGTGCGACCTCAACCTCTGCCAACTAGTCCAGACTTTCCAGACTCAGTCCAGTCCACACTCATTCCAGTCCAGACTCAGTCCAATCCAGTCCAGACGCAATCCTGTCCTAACACAGACCAGTCCAGACTTATTCCAGTTCATTTCAGATGCAGACCAGTCCACACTCATGCCAAGCCAGTCCCAGGACAAACTGGTCCAGACTCTAGTCTAGTCCAGTCCAACTTTTAGTATGACACAAAGACTAACAGTTAAGTTAACTAACAAAGACTAATGGAATAGCAGCTTTTATCAAGAAGTATTTCATCTCAACTGCTTTATTTCAATTCCTCTATGTAAGATTCAGATACGATTGTGGTTGAAAACTACAACTTTTGGACAGTTGGACAGGTGTGGATCTCACAGCATCGAAAAAAAGAAAATAAAATCCAAGATGATCATCTCAGAAAAACTCTTATTCTCAACAAGATTTGCGATTAGCAGGAACTCTGAAGGACCTGTCAAGCTAGCAAGCATCAAAGTGACATATAGAGACCCCCCCAAAGAGAGTATGCAGTTTTTATCTTCATCCTAAGGAGGATTCAGCGTATTTTTGGTAAGTTCTTAATCAAACAGGCAGAAGTTTGAAAGATAAGCAGAGGTGCATGTTCGTACATCACGCTACAGCAAGAGATGAAAAGCATACTTTAAAATATGCGGACAAAAATAATAAAATCAACAGGTTGCTGACTCAAACAAACATTGAAAACTGGCAATTATGAACCTCGCAACAAAAGCATCAGCTAAATAATCAGACAATTTTACAGTTTTGAAGGTTCAGCAAACTTCTCCTAGTGTTAGCATACAGTCTGTCCCCCATTCATTTCCCACATGTCCCTCTCAGGCGAGCAACCTTCCAGGACCTACCCAGAACCACGTCCATCCTCCTGTCCAATACTGCAGACCACTACACGCCATTTCTCACCATCTGCACATGAGATTAAAAAACGACTCGTTGAATGACACCATCATACTGACCTAAAATGCAGTACCGGAAGGACTAAAACTTGTGGTTTTCAAAATGAAAGGCTTTAGTATAAGCAATTGAGATTTGTGATGGTGACTTTTGGCCTGAATCCCCTGAATGGAGTTGTTTTCGAGTTGAGGGAGTCAAAGGGAGAGTGTTTATCAAAGACAGAGACACAATTCAGGACTTCAGAGCCTCTATCGGCGTGTGTTTTAAACAGACGGGTCAAGCTACACTGCAGCAGCCTTGCAGTGACATGTCACAATTAATGCTATACCTGCTATTTGTTTTCATAAACATGCGACGTCCACTACAGTTTATCGTATGAGTTTTTATGGAGTACATTTCTGGAAAGGCAGACCTGCCACTGTAGACCGTTTATGGGAGAACTTTTATAGGATTGCCGTAAAGCAGTCAGGAATCACCTTGACATAGTGTCTCTTTCTGTGGACAAATAGACACCAGCTTCCAGCATGGTAAAACAACTGCTATTAAAACGGGGTGGGTTCTGGACACAAGAAACAATTACACATACGGTTTGAACAACCTGACTAGGAATACAGTTTGTTCCTTTTTAAAAACACTCACACTGAAGAGCAGAGAAACATTAATAAAAACCAAAGTCAGTCTGCTGCAGAAAAGAGCCAATTAGATGGTGAATAATGTCTGAAAAATAATTTCATTGGTGGAAGAAAATACTCTATAAAGGCGCCCAATACCAGCACAGACACGGTTCAGTCACGGGAATCTCTTCACCTCTGCATTAACATATTATTTATTTAATATATTTAAAACCATGAAGGACATACCAGACAACTGCTATGAAATGTGTTAAAGTAGAAAACAACCCATAAAGGACAGAAAAGCCACAGTTTCGGTGCATCAGGTAAACATATAAACGATCGTGCCGGAGGTGCGGCGTCCGATTGCCTTGATCTCATGTATTAAATACGATCTGCGTGGTCTTGCGGTCTGATCGCCCGCATAAGTCACATCGTCACCTCCTCATGGTCGAGGCTTTATGGACCGGTTTCGGAGCCTTTGCCCGCCGCCTAGTCTCCCTTCCTTCATCCGTGCTGTCGTTTTGGCTGACAGCGGCGTTCGCACCCGGGGGAGGCATGCATCAATGGTTACTTTAATTAAAATTAAACATCCTTTATAAATAGGACCTTTTGCACTGCCGTGCATTGCAAACGATCCCCATCCGGACCAACGGTACCGACCCAATTTCTCCACCATCTCCTTTAAAAAACGTGTGACTTTCCGCGTAATAAAAAAGGTCCCCAGTGTCGCCTGCATGCCACGCCGAATGCACCGCAGCGCTGCCCGGCACCCGTACCGGCGGACAGCCGAACTACTAATCCAAACTTAAGTTATTTTTTAACTAAACCTAATACATGGCAGAAAGGATCTAAAGGGATCTAAGGCGGCGTGGGATCGGGAGTCGGAAAACTGCTCCCCCTGAAATGAAAATGATGCAAGTCGGGGAAACAAGGATGCTAATGTATCATTTTTTGCAATAAACTATTAATACTGATGTTTTTATTTTTCACCACAGGGTGGAAACAATACGCGTGCATGCTGCAAAAGGGACGTACAATCGCACGTCCGCATCAAACAGCGCGGTTCTAATTATGAAATGCCCCTTATACGCATTTATAAGGAACTGTTAAGTTGCGATTGTTTAAAATAAAATAAAACCGGTCTTACCTCCAGCGATCGACCAGTAGCAGCGGGAGAGATGCTGCCAATACGCTGTTTCTTTCTAACCGGTCCGGCAGCGCTCTCCCAAGTCCCGTCAGGACCCTCCAGTTTTACTGCAAAAAAGGGGGGAGGAGGTACTTTTTAAAGCATAAATCCCTTGTCACGCTTTTAAGTACAACCCTTGTTGGGCTCCGCGTATTAAATATGACTGTCTGTCACTATAAAAACCCACTTAGAAGTATCTGTTTCAGCGCAGCGTGGGCGTTAGTAGCGCTTTTATTCGGATGCTCACCCACGGCCTTCAAATGATACAGTCCGGGTCTCTTAAAGACGTCGAGCTCGTTTAGGGTGAAAGTCAAATTGTTAACTTAGCAGGTCAATAAGTAGGTCAGCGTAATGATCACTCTGTACACATATTACTCACGTCACACTTCGTGAGATATTCAAACGTGTTTTTATGTAAATATGTTTAAATGCTTATGCAAACGAAATATGCAGGATCTTCAGTTTTATAGATTATAACCTGCCAAAACATCAGAAGGCAACTTACCATGATGACTAGTTTCCAACACACCAATCGTGTCACATTTTTTTTTACATGTACACTTGCATGAACCAGATAAGCTTTTGGAAGATGGATGGATGGATATTGATTTTCACTGTATAAATGCAATTATTTTAAATTGTACTTAATATTTTGATGAGAAATCTATGACATCGATGGAAAAATGAAATTATATTGCTCAATTTTATTAATCAGTTTTAGACTAAGCGGTATAACCCATAAGCACGTTATATTCGTTCATGCACACACAGTATCTGAAAGCAGGGGCGTTATTCAAGGACAGCAGTGAGAAGATTACCCTACCAACCACGGGGATTGAACCCATGCCCTTCCGGACAGAGATCCCGAACCCACAGAGCTAAACACCAACCTAGATACAGTTTCAATGCAATCTAGAATTGAATTGCAACCATTAATCTACTGAGCACAACATTTAAACAGTGCTGCACTAAAAAAGAAAAGGTTTGACAGGCTGATAAAATATAAACATCCTGAAAGCCATCAAACATTTTATATTTAACCTAGAGTGCAGTTTTTGTTTTGTTTTCTTCGCCATATTATATATCGCCATTCCTAATTAATAATGATGGCGAGGTACTGCATTTATATCGCTTAAATCATATATGAATGACTTTGACTAAATAAACATCCATCGATCCATCGATCTTGCATAGCCTACACGTTTTGTCCTGCACAAATGGGAAAAGGCAACAGTTGTGTCGGGTAAAAATGAACTCAATGGCAAAGACTGAGTATCATTGTACTTGTCTACAGTAGGCAGGAAATTATATAGCGCTCCTTAACACTGTTTAAATGTTTAAAATGTAACTTAGCTTTACGACTTCGAATAGATGCGCAAAGTTACACCTTACAGCTCGTCCGCTCCCGAGCAATATAAAAAATAAAATATACTATATTTTCAAAAACAAGAAACTTATTCAGCGCCGTGTGTTGAGAGAGCAGCTGTCATCTTCTCACACGCTCGGTTTGCGCTGCTCTTGGTCGGCGATGAAGCCTGATGTGGTTTTTCACTTCAATCACAGTTTGATGTAATCGCGAAATTCCCCTTAAAAGTGCGTGTAATTGTGCTATATCCGCGTTTTTCTTACAACTGTGTTAACTGTTTAACTTTTGTTATCCGAGCCAAATATATACACACCAATATATTCTGAATAGATAGTTTATAATGCTTGAAATGAAAGTGTGTTGTAGGGTAAAATTTACCAGCCTTATCTCAGGTGTTTTTGAAGCGCGAGTCCTGCTCGTTCGCATAAACATGTCTACTGTTTGCAGGCTGTTATTTGTTTGTTGTGACCCCCAACAAATGTGGTATCCATATTTATTTGTACAATCCATTTAACTCACGTTTTAAAACTCATTTCCCAGCATGTTCTGTGTCAGTATGTTCCGCTCATTTAATTTGTACAACTAGCAGTTAATTTATACAAAGGTTGAATAATGTCAACATGGTGGAGCTATTAAAGTGATTAGACAGGATGTGGACACCCTGTCAGACAGGAAGTGAGCTCGCCAGTCCTGTACCGACTTTAATCACAGCTTTTTGCCCTGATGGAAACTTAAAGACCTTTTTAAGATCATTCAGCCAGAATCTTCTGGAAGCTTCCATCTTCGTGCACTGTGCCACTGAATGCTCACTGACACACATTCAGGTTCAGGTGTGCAGCTGCAGGTTCAAACCATGTATTTTCATGGAGCCCCTGGGGGTTGGGGGCCGCCTTTTGGCCGCACACTAAAGACATGCCTTCCTTATTTAGGAGGTGCTGAAGCAGTGTGTGATGCTAACCAGCTAGCTAGCTACAATCTCCAGACTGAACTCGCTGACTATTTATTTAGTTGGGGGGCGGGGGGAGGAGGGGCCAACATGACTTTTTGAGAGCAACGACAAACCTGCCCTTGCAAGCGCTTCAGCCGACTGCTGGCCAACCAATGTCATCCCTGGATTCCAATGCTGGCCTAGGGGTGTTTATCAGCTTGCATACTTGACCCTTCTTGTATTCTCGCGTACCTGATAGACAACATCTTCCATTGCCGAAGTACAGTTTCATTCTCAAGAATAGAAGTATGGAGGTCGGTAAAAAAATCCCTGGAAGTCATTCTTGCCCAGCACCAGATATCAAGGATACATCGGTATCACTCTCTCCAACGAGAACAATCCCATGATTCATTGCATCCCAGTTTGTTCTTGGGTGGCAACTTAGCAAGAATGCTCTTGGCAAGAACACAAGTATGTTCTTTGCATTCTTGGTATTGATAAACATGATATCGCAGTAGGGCCCATTCCTGAGCTTCCCATAGGACTGGACTGCTGCCTGTTAGGCTTAAAAACACCCAATTGAGGCCCAAAACCTGCGTGCCTCGCCTGCCGGGTGTCTGTGGGAGGCACACAGTAAAGAAGCTTTTCACTTTGGGGAGACTTTCCCTCATGGTTACTAAGCAACTGCTAAATGGGTTGAAAATTAGAACCGTAGTTGTCAGGCAAAAGCTGCTCTAATATCCTGCACACCACAATTATCGCACTTCTCAGTGTTAAACGCAAAAGGAAGCTGATTATGCTTTGGCCCATTGATGAATATCGATGATAATATCATTACAATATTATATCGATTTGCTAAGTGTTTAATTAAATGCTAATTCAGGTGGCCCAGCAGCCCCACAACTCCAGGGTTGTAGGTTCAAATCAAACTGGTGTTTTGCATTTGACAAACAGTGGACTTCTGAGACTTCGACAATATTTTTCTCTGTTAAAATGTGTTTTTTTCAAGAAAAGTGGCCAGAAGTTGGTTGTACCAGCAGCAGTTAGAGTGTGGGTGAGCACATTTACGCCGGATGGTTGTGTGGTCATGACCTACCAGATCAACTGCTCTCCCTGTAAATCTCTCATGTACAATCTCTCTGTATAAACAGGCCATGGATAAAAAGGGTGCTGTTTAGATGACATTGGAAGATCTGAGCATATAATAGTTCATAATCCTTGCTCAGAATTAATAATTATTATTGTTTACTTACACAACAGCAAGCAACCTTGTGATTCATTCACACTAGAAGAAGATTTAATGTATCTGTGCAACCAATGGAATTCACAGCTAGACAGATAATCATGCAGCACTGACTGGCTAATAGTTTATTCTCTGGGTGAAAACATCTTGACCAGATTATCACTACAGGGGCCGATGGAGTGAATGGGACAGGGGCCTGGGCCATAACTCCACATTCTGAGAGCATTACACAAACACAAATTAACACTCAACTAATGTAAAATGCCAGCTAACCAGATTTACTATCCATATAATGATATGCCTAAGTTACATTTAGCAGACACTTTTATCCATACTATTTTATTAGCAAAAGCGGCTCCAGACAGTTCCTGCTTTCAAATGGGGGTTGAAGGCCTTGCTCAGGGTCCTAAAAGTGAAATCACTCCAGGATTTAAACCAATGACCTTCCGATCACAGGCTCAACATCCTCACTCACTTCCTAAAGCATTGAGTGAAGACTAATAATCACTGCAACCCTTGAGGGTCACCCACCCAATAGAGCCTAGGGGTTTGACGTTTTGGGGTTTAAGATTTTGGGAGTGTGGGATGGGTTGGAGGCCCATCCTGGGTTATTCCCTAAGTCTGTTCATGTGGGTCGTTGCACTGCTGATACTGTCAGGTTCCCAGATGACCTATCACTAAGGTCTTAGCTCCTGTTTGTGTTAAAGTAGCCCTTTCACATGATTTCACTACATGAGTTAGATGTGACAAGTGAGCATGCTGAGGTCACCTTCTCGCAAAAAAAAGACCTCTACAGGTCAAGTAAAGCAGTTTGACCTGAACCAGCTAAATGAAAATGATGGATTGCACCAGGCAGACTATTAAAGGTCTTGCCAACTCAATTAATAATGTTTTATTCTTGTAATTGCTGTGATTACATTTATTAAATTATTTCTCCTGGATGAGAAGCTCTTAAGAAAGGGGCACACTTATCAGCTTTTAAGGTCAAAGGTTTTAACACCAGAACCACCAGCTGTGAATCATTTATCACAAGCAACGTCCACTATGGAGGAAACACAGGCAAACAGTTCCCAGAGCAATTGGGGGGACAAGAAGATAACAGTGAAGTGATCATGCTAACTCTGGGTTTTAAACCAACCACCTTCAAATCCCAAAGCCAGCATGTAAACCACACACCACCCTTGTGAAGAGCCCCTGAGAGCCGTGGCAAACCGAGTGGGTTCATCTGAAGCTCACTTTGGTAGACATAGAGGGTCAGGGACCACCCAAATCCATGACGCGGGATTGAAACAAAGACAAGATGTTGAGAAACGTGTTCTTCGATTGAGCGACCGCTTCAGCCCATCCGGTGCCTTTACTCTTCCTGCCCCCCTCCTCGGTGCCCCCTTCCCCCACACAGCCGGCTGTGTCAGTGTTTAGCAGATCAGTCAGACCACACTCCCAGACATCAGCTTGGGGGGTAACTTGTGAGTGTGTCCTGATGGATTGGCTTCTCACCGCTATTCCAGGCAACTTCCTTTTGAGTGGGAGGTGTGTGGCCTTTGTACTTGTGATCAGAAGGTCGCAGGTTTGAATCCTCTTCATACCAGACTAGTCACATCTCAGGTGGGGCAGTGACCAAGACCCTTAATCAAACCGCCCGCACCCCCCAAAAAAAAATGCTTCAAGGGTCCTGGATAAAAGGATGACCCCGTGCTCTGACCTGGAGCTTCAACCACCTTTGTACTGTATGTGTTACAGGAGAGCATAATGGAAAGATCAGTGAAAGCTAATATGTTCTCATGTGCTTTTACAGATGAAGAAACACTGCTTCATTTCACCTATATGTACGATTACAGCTATTATATGGCCGATGGTATGTAGATACACCAATTAATCAGAGGAGTTTCCTATTTAATCCACACACGCACACTATTTAATCCACAAGATGTATAATTAAGCACACGGTTACACAATATCATGCAACAAACATTATCAGTAGAATAGGTGGTTGTTGTGCAGGAGAACATAGTGACTATCCACTTGGCACATTCATAGAAGCCTTCTTTCCAACAAGTGAGTTCGCCACATTTCTGCCCTGATAAAGCTGCTCTGGCCAACCGCAAGTGAAGTGACTGTGAAGGTCAAAACATCTGGGAGAAAGCTCAGCTGTGAAGTGGTCGGCCACACAAGCTCACAGAAAAGGACCTGATCACTCATCATCAGTACACAACCGGAACGCAGCAAATCCATCAAGGTTCCAGCATCTACAGTAATGGAAAGCCTTCGCAGAAAAGTAGAAGCTATTAGAGCAACAATGAACTGACCGACTTCATATTGATACCCTTGGTTTCGTAATAAGATGTTGCACAAGCTGGTGTCCACATACTTTGGCCATACACATAACATTGTATGTTATTACTCAAGAATTAATGCAGATTTGCGCTTTTAAGGAGATTATGAAACATGCACCGTGGTATTTTAGCTAACAATAAAACAAGAGAGAGTACAGCTGGATGAATTTTCGGAGACGTACCAGGATACGAACCGTAATCTGATCCCGAGTGTTACTCCATATGCTCACATCCAAGGGCTCGTCATTCATATTTCCTAATTTGATGTGGATGTTGGAACTTGTTCAAAGCATATGCCTCCCAAAGTCAAAACACATAAAAAGCCACATAAATATTAATTACCGTCCAACGTGGGTTCTAAGGGACCGTTTGACCTCTCACACGTTCAATAAACATCACGCTCTACTGAAAGCGGCTGCTTTGACCCCTGTGACCACCAGCGAATTAAACAAATACACTATTTACGAGTCGTGTGTTATTTACATTGAGCTTCATAGGGTCCGCACTACAGGGAGTATCTACAGAGCGATGGCGTGATGTGATTTGATTTATTTTTCTTGCTGGGGTCATGCCCCCCTCTGCCCCCGAGAGGAATCACCTGCCTGGGTTTTCTGCTTTTCTCACGGGCTTGAGAAGTCACTGCCCCAGGCTCAGGGTCACGCTTTTGGAAGCCGCTTTGCATCTGTTATGTGAGAGGAACCGGGATTTGGAAAAAGGAGTGGACCTGTCTTTACAAAAGTATGAAAGGATGAAGATATAAACCGACAGGGGAGTGTGCCATTTCCCTTTACAAACCAGTCCAAGCAGTCATCATCCCAAGTAGACTATTGGGGCACTGCGATCGGAAGGTTGTTGGTTCAAATCCAATGGTTGGCAAAGCGATATCACTGTTGGGCTCCAGATAAGGAATCTTAAACTCCCATTGCTCCAGGAACTGGCTGACCCTGGTAGTTTTAAAATACATTTTCTCTCTTCTTTAGAAAAATTCACAATTGCAATTTTGTAAAATGTATTGTCTACTTACCTTGTTCTTCTTACCTTTTTTTAGCCTCCAGCCACCACTGATCTGGTACCAGGCAGAATAAGTGTGAATGTTTCATTTGAGTTTTCAGGTTGACAGTGAAACTTAATGGGTGTGACTTTGACTTTGTTCCTCATAATTAGCTAAAAACGACTGTCCCTGGACAGTTTCATTTACACAGTAAGTACAGATGATATCAGGGTTGTTATAAAGCCTCCTGTACCTGACAGTAGCTGCATTCGCTTTCTCCTTTTTAGACATATTGTTCTTGCAGACTTGACTTGTTGTGTGACGCTAAAATCCTCATGAGAATCCAAAGTACTGACTAAATATGGGCCGCGGTGATTCTGTTACAGCTCCTTAATCGCTTTAGACAATGTACAGGGAGACATGTTGAAAAGGCCTCAAGTTAATGGACTCATTTCCCACAGGTTAAAGCGGGTGGTGTGTGACTCAGTGGGTTAAGATGCTGTGTCTATGGTTGGAAGGTTTCGGTTTCAAGCCCCATGGTCAGCTTAGTGATGTTGCAGTTGGTCCCCTTTGTGGGGCCCCTTTGTGAGGCCCTTCCTACAAGTTCCCATCAGGTTAATGGTTGTGGCCTGTTGCTCAGTGTGTTAGAATGCTGTGCTGGGGATTCAAAGGTTGCTGGTTTAGATCCCACTGGCAGATTTCTCTGATTTCTCTCCTGGGTCATTGAGCAAGGCCCTTAAGCCCCATTAGCTGCAGGGAGTGTCTGATTCTACATTCATCAAAACGTGTGACTCTTTAGATAAAAGCTTTGTCCGCTTTTAAAGGTTCCTGTCAATATTCAAGCCTTGTTACCCTGATGGGAGGATACTGCACCACCAACGGAGTCAACGTGCCACCCAATAATCTGTCATTTTCATGTTATTTTTCGTCTCCAGTCCTTCTTGTTCTTCTTCCCCAGAAAAAAAAGACAGTGTGTAAAGACAGAGACCAAATCCACAGACCATGGACCGTTTCCCCCTTCTCTCAAAACATCAAGAGTCATCCATTGCCGTGTGGGCTCTGTGGCACAATGGATAGCGCGTTGGACTTCTAGACTTTATCTGGGGTGAGGCCATTCAAAGGTTGTGGGTTCGAGTCCCACCAGAGTCATTGAGTTTTTGGGGGAGATGGTGATTGGAAGATTGTCCATTCAAATCCCTGCGCTGGCTGACTGGCTGCTGTTGGGCCCTTGACCAACGCCATTACCCCCTGAAATACTACAGTGGCCTTGGATAAATGTCAGACCCCAAGCTTCACTCCTGACTGTGTATGTGTTTGTGTATGTCTCAGAGGAGAGCATGGTGTCATATGTATAAAAAAGTGTTCCAATGTATTGTAGTGGTGCTTTAGCAAACGTGGTGCTTCCTTTTGTCTTATTTCCTTAATAACTGATTACAGGTGCTGGGTTTTCTGACCCCGCCCCCCTTCCAGAACATTCCAGAAAGTAAAACCAGCTGCCATTTTCCCATCATTTTTTGCCATTGTTGGGTCTGCCTGCTGCCCGGCCTTCACGGGTCTGCCTGCTGCCCGGCCTTCACGGGTCTGCCTGCTGCCCGGCCTTCACCCTCCCTCACAGGCGAGTCAGCTTTTTTCTGGTCGGCTTGACACCCCGGGGCAGGGTGGTGGGGGCAAGCAGAGTATGTAGGACCGTTGTGCTGAGAGTCAGAGCCCCCTAACATGAAGACTCTGTGGGGGGGTGGCAGTGTAGTGAATCACACTCACAAGCAGGCACCTTCTGCTAGCGATTAGTTAATTAGCTCCAGGGACACATCCAGTTTTTCTTTTTTTTTGTTTTTTTCAAAAATCACCTGAAAGTAAGTTCCGCTGGGCCTGTGAATGGAAGGTTGTTGGCTCAAACCCCAGAGTCATCCAAGTGAAATCCAAGTGGGCCCTGGAGCTCAGCCTGTAACCCCCAGCTGCCCCAGGGGCTGTCTGACTCTGCTCTCCTTGTGTCACATTGGAAATAAATACCGTAAATGACAAACTTCTTCTGTTCTCAGATCAGTTCTTTGCCAGAAGGGAAATAAGGTTACTGAATCTCCCAGGTTTCTCCCTCGACTGAATGTCACCTGCTCTACATGTCCGCGACACAAGGCATTGGTAAACAATGATACCTCCAAATGCTACCGTCCACATGCACCCACAATGCCTCTGGGCTCTCACCGTGTGTCAAGAATATGTTGCCCGTCGTAGGATATGCGTTTGCGGGAGAGCAGGATCAAGGAAGTGTTCTGCAGTGCAACTGCAATGCAGCAGCTGAGCAGACGGCAGCCAGCTTCAGACATCGCCGTGGCAACGCTGCCTAATAACCCTGGGAGCAGGGTTCCGGAAAATACTTAACGTATGAGCTCACTGGCTGGGAGAGATATGGTGCGTAACGGGGTTTGTTTTCTCAGCAGGCCCTAAGTAATGATTTCACTGCCCCTTCGGCCCGTCCTTAAAGCAGTTGTACTCTGAACGATGTCTGCAATGAAAAAATAAAAACTTACAGCAAGAGTTTGAAGACCCTGACATGGGTGAATGAAGGCGCGGTTTCTCAGCGTTCTCGTGCTGTGTCTGTAAGCAATCTGGAACAGTCCGCACACACGCGGACAGGCATAAAAAGGCACTAATTAGTGAAACGGCATAAGAGGCCGATCACGACAACAGAGAAGTGAGTTTTACAGAAATTTTCAATGAACAGCCAGTAATTTGGGAAAAAAATAGCACACCTAAAGAGAATTTACAACTGAATCATAAAATTTACCAAAATGACACAGACACGCACAGGTTTGTAATTATATCTTTGTGGGGACTCTCCATTCATTTCTATGGGGAAAACTTTAATCCCTACATGACGACCTTAACCCCCTACCCAGCACTAACTTTAACCATAAGTAACCAAACAAAATACAAGACATTTTTAGTTTTTTGATAGCAGTCACAGATCTTTGTGGGGACCTAAAAAACCACGCACACCCAGAAAACATAACACTGTCACTTTAAACTTCATTAACACATGTTTATTGGGGCAGTTGAGGCATTTGCCCCCACCCCACCCCATCCCAAATAAATGAACACTAATTAGTTTAAATGGTGTTTTCATTAAGTTGGACCCCCCCCCCCGTCCAATAAAGGTGTAGCCCCCCTTTTCATAAATGTGATCTAATGTGCAGGAGCATTACCACAGTTGTGGATGCAGGCCGGGACGAAGACGAAACTCAAGACCCCCGAAAGCTGTGGGCTCTGCATTTCCTCACAAAGCGGGCTGAGCCAGGCGCTCCACCGAGATAGCCGGCCTCCAGCGGGACGGCGACTCCCCGCAGGGCAATAATCTATTTCCTGGACTCTCCGCCACGCTGAGTCAGCGTTTTGTCTTCCTTCCCCTTTCTGCCTCAGCTGGGAGCTCTACTCTCTGGTTTCTCAGCTTCTCTGGGAAGAAGGATGTGTCCCGTCCAAAGGAACCAAGGAGAACGTCAGGGCTTCTCTTGTTTTACTAGAAAGAGATATTTCTGTGTGCTCAGCAGTATTACGGGATAGCACTGGGGAGACCACAGCGTAACCCTGTAAATCTGTTTTCAGTGAGATTTCAGACAAATAATGTGAAAAAATACATCACTCTCAGTTATATAGGATATTTGTTCCGGTTGATTTGAAAGAGATATTTTTACTACTTGTGTAACAGTTATCGATTATGTTATTGATTACCCTGCAGATTCAGGAGAACATCATAGAAGTCATGCTTGCATTTTTATTTTTGTATCTTATGTCTTGTATGTTCAGTTCAGCCCGTTGCTGACTGGGGTAGGATCCAATGTACTCTAACACAACCCTGACCAGCATAAGTGGCTGGAAGATATATAGGCAGATGGATGGATATTTATGGCCTGGCAGCTCACTGGCTCAGTAGTTAGAACTGTAGCCTCCCACCTCCCAGGTGCTGAATTACATTCCCTCCCCTATCTCAATGTCTGTGGGGTTTGCACATTTTCCTCCTGTTTACATGGGGTCTAAAAACACATTTAGGTGGCATGATGTCTCTACGTTGCCCTTAGTGTGCCTGTTGTGTACAAGGACATAGTGAGCGTGGAGTCTATCCCAGAATGCACAGGGCAGGGGGACACCCTGGCCGGGATGCCAGTCCATCGCAGGGCACCAGGCAGGGGGACACCCTGGACGGGATGCCAGTCTATCTTTCATTGCATGCATGTCTTTGAATATCCATGTATCAAGGGGACTGCATGCAAACCCCACCCTCAAAAAAAGTGAGGTCAGGAGTCAAACTCTAGAGGCGTGAAGTGGCAGCACCACCCACTGAGCCACTGCTCCTCATTTTGAAAACTGATCATGGAAAAATATATTTCTCAAGGACAGCTTATAAATCCTACTTTGTAGTTTCATGACAAATCTTTCAAGGGAGAAAATAAAGGCAGTCAGCGTTGGATAGAGAGAAAAGCTGCAGTCATCCAGGAATCAAATGCAGATGGTTCAGTCCACGAGAAGCTAACGATGTTTAATAGCATAGCCTCCCAGAGCCCTTATTCTACATATGGAACTCGTTATCGATTAGCTTTGTGCTCCTGAAGCAGAACGAAGGCCGTTCAGGAGCAACACAGCGATTCCAAGACTCCGTCACAAGCCCCCTGCTGAGATGTTCACGTCAACATCAAACAATTTTTAAACTTGCTTATTATAGCTGAAAGAGTTTGCCCATTGATCTGGCTTGGTACATCAGTGAAGTGAACAAGGCTTAACGCCTAGCTCAAGGGCATGACGTTTATACTCAGACTGCAAACTACCCATCTCCTGATACTTATGTAATTGTTCTACATTAATTTAGCAGAGACTTTTATCCAAAGTGATGTATATTTTCAGAAAGCGCAGACAGGCACTTCCTGGAGGAATTGAGGTTAAGGGCCTTGCTTAAAGGCAAAGTCATTCTGCCAAACATAGGACAACCTTCAAATTGTCAAATTTGAACCAATAAACTCCGGATCCCAAGATTCGAACCAACAACCTTCTGATTGCTAACATTACAGCCTAACCAGCAGAGCCACAAGCTGCTTCATTAGTTCCACTGCTTATTCTGTATGTAGATACTACAGAGAAACAGCTGGATTCTGAAAAAGGCCTTAGAGTCTGGATTCATGGAAAAGGTTTCCAGATAAGGACCCCAATTAGCAAAAATATCCTTACAAAATAGCTGTAGTGTTCAACATAGCATATTCATGTAAAGAAATAAATGAATTTTTATTGATAAAGAAGTGTAAAGTTTAACTCTAATGAAATGGCAGATTATACTCCTAAATGGCTAATGTGTAAGATATTTAATAACCTGCCATCCTTAATATACGGTCTTTGGTCCTAGGGGGCTTCAGCACATATAATAACTGTGATTTACTCAAGTGTGACATTCCTAAGTGCTTTCCAGCCATTTCCGCTTTTCCTTTCTCTTCAGCAGCCTCCCACAGTCGGCATGTAAGATGCTGAAAACGTGGAACTTATTTTTATTAAATGCTTCATAAAATAAATAAAGACCAAGCTTTTTATGTGTCGAAAAGTTTGTTGTATAATGTACCAGCAGCTGGATTGACTGTTTAGCTATCTATCTATCTATCTATCTATCTATAGAAATATTCAAATGAAAAAACTCTCAAACCTGTGATGGACACAGACTCTGAATTAGTAGATAAGTAGAACATGGTGATTAGTCCTTCTACAGATACTAACTCCACGCTGATGCATGAGTCATGCATCTTAATCTCACGGGATGAAAAATGGCAAGTTTTATTCAAATGACATCTGCTAATGGAAACAAACCCTATTCAGAATTTCACTCTATTGAATTATTGAAAATTTGCTTAGAATTTGCACAAACGGCTACTTTGACTCCTTAGAATAATGGCATGTTATGCATTACAGTGTACAGAACTGTTTTTGATTCTCTGTTGAACACTGCAGCTGAGGACAGAAAAGCTCTCAGATCTCTGAGTGTGTGTCATGGAAAACAGTGAAAAGTGCTACCGGAAGAGGGTGTGTATGTTCTGGGGTCAGGGGATAGGCGTCACCATACACCTGTGTGGGATTGTTAAGGGTACAAAAGCTGTCACTTTTGGTGAAAAGAGAAAGAGAAAGAGAGAGTGAGCGAGAGAGAGAGAGAGAGAGCAGAGGCTCCGCCCACCTTTGTCTTTTGTTAGAATTGGAAATGTCCTCTTGGGTGTTTGATGTGCTATCCCGAGCCCATAGTGCCCCATGGGACACCAACAAACTCCCAGTTCCATGCACTGAGTCCCCCGGAAAGGAAACAGAACCCCGGCCCTGAACCTGAATGCTCTGCTGACCCTTGCGATGGACTGGCACCTAGCATGCGGCGCTGCTCGATCCGCTCTCCACTGACACTCCTAGGGCTGTCGAGTATTTTCCTAACCTGTTCCTAACTCTGTGGATCACAGAAATGATTCTGGAAAGCAGCCCCATTCAGAGAGTCAACCCATCAATCAATAAATCAGTCAGTCAGTCAACCAGCTAACCAACCAAACAGTCACTCACTCACTCAATCAATCAATTATTCAATCAATCAACCAAAGTTTTACTTGTCACAGACACAATTAAACTCAGTACAATGTTTGGTGAAATGCTTGATTGCTGGACCTCAAGTGACTGACTGTGAAACAGAGGACGTACGTTTAAAAAGGCAAAACATTAAAAATTAATCAACAACCATGGATATCCAGAAGCAGCGCACAATTAACAGTATAGTATCAGGTGTAGTGCAAAGAAGTATATGAACAAATAAATTGGTATTTGTATAAGTGAGATGTACAGTGGAAGTTCGTATCAACTGAACATGCATACCTGCCAGGAGGGGTTTCTGGAGCCCCGCAGGGGGCGTGTTCGTGTGCTTCACCCACTGGGTGGGAATGATGCAAACAAACAGGCTCCTCCCTCACAGGGGGCAGGTCAGTTATCTCACCATCTGTACTCTTGGCTGCAAGGACATTTTCTCCCCCCTACACCTCTACCGGAAGTGTGTGGGTAGCGAGGTGGGGCCCCCTAGGAACCGGTCAGGGCATAATTCGATCCAGGAGCCGGTCTGTGTAACCTAAGACTCCCAAGAGGGTTTCCACTCAGAAGACTGGGAATGCTGCCATATTTGAGACCCAATGGGGTATAAACAAGGTCTTATGAGAAAGTCTTGAAGTCTTTAAAAACTGAAGGGGTGAATTAAGAATATGATGCTGAATAAAGGCCACGTGAATTTGTGTAGGGGGCTCAGTGGGCAGCATTGTCACCTCACGCTTCCAGGGCTGAGGGTTCGCATCCCGCCTCTGCTCTGTTCCTGGGGTTCGCTTGCTGCCCCAGCACTGTGTGGGTGTCATTCAGGTTCTCTAGGTTCCTCCGCCAGTCTAAGGGCCTGATCGTAGGAGAACTGGCATCTATGAACAGCCCATTGTGCATGTTTCAGCGACTGACATCCTACCCAAGGTGCGCCCATTGTCTGGAATAGGCTCCAGGCTTGCTAGAGAGGGTAAGCTGGGTGGGTATCCATATTTACTGATTATTGCATTTGCAATCATTTATATTAGGAGACTATTTCAATCAAAACTATATACAACTGACGATGCAGAGTCAGACAGTCCCTGGAGGGGTTAAGGGCCTTGCTCGAGGGCCCAACAGTAACATCACTTTGCTGACTACAGGATTTGAACCAATGATGTTCCAATCACAGGCATAGACCTAACTTGAATTTATACGGTACTGTGTGCTTCAGCTGGTCAAACTGTTGCTTCCTAGCTACAGCCACACCCACCCCACCCGGTGTCCTTACTATGTTTCCCAGTTTTCATCTGGTGGCTTTAGTTTCCCTCCACAGTCCAAAGCGGTACCATCTGGGGAAATCTGGGTCATCACCGAAAACAACTAACCTCCACTCTCTGTGCTTAATAAAATAAAGATTTTTTCACTCTGTTAGGAAATAGTCATGCCAGGTTAGTAGGATCACTTCCCGTACTCGGGCTAGGCGGGGTAATTCCAGAAAAATCCCTACCCCATCACCCTTTTGGGCAATGCATGATTAATCTCCACATCCGGGGGTGTATGCAGGGGCGGGACAACAGGGGCACTGACCCCAGCTGAAAACTGGTTGCCTGCCAGAATGCTGTATCCCCTGTCTTTCACCAATTCAAAACATTTTATTGGCTAATGATAAGGTTGGCCCCGTTGTAGGTATTACGGCTCCTCTTGTGCCCCCCACCATAAAAAATCGTAGAATCACCCCTTTGCACAACATTCTGGAAATTTCTGTATAAAGGCAAACTGCACATCTCAGACCAAAACAGAAACCATGCAGTGCGATTCCATGTGGTTCCTTACAGCTCAGCATTTAGCTGATTGGGCGTGTCACATGACACCGAGACTCGCTGAGGCGGCCATTTTGTTGTCTCGAAAATAACATTGCATAAATAAAAGTCAACACCATAAATAAAACAGTCTTTAAATAGCTCAGATGCACATTATATAATTAAATGAAGTGACTGACTTTGTTTTTGGTCAGCAACATAATACCTTGTGCAAGGGTGGTGTGTGACCCAGGTTTGTTGGTTCATACCCCAGAGTCGGCAGAGTGACGTTACCATTGGGCCCTTGATTAAGGCCCTTAGCCCCGAATTGATCTAGGCACTGTCTGGCTCTTCTTTCTCAAAAAATATATGTTACTTTGAGTAAAATTGCTTTCTTAATGTAAGTATTCTGTAAAACATTACAGTAGACCCAAGAGGTAATTAGCAAAATAAGGGTAAAAGATATTATAAAGTGATTTAATAGGCTTATGTTCTTACAAGTGTCTGAAGGTACTAGAGGAAACTCCATTCTGTTGTCGATGGTGGGTCAAGTATTGTTCCAAAGGAGTCCTTTTGGGAGGAGGTGTGATCTAGTGAGTTGGGTGTATAGTTTACCTTGCTTCAGTTCAGTGTCTGTCTTCTAGAAGGTTCCAGCCCCACTGGGATAGCAATGATTTGCTGTAGGATGGGCGTGATCGCTCAGAATGGGTTTGTAGTTTTTGGCTTTGCCCCTCCAAAGGGGGTGAGAGAACCTACATCAAGCCAGGAAAATGAACCCCTTAACCCCCCTTCAACAGGGGAAATAATCCTCAAGCCTGTAGGCTTCCTCTGGCGTGAGCTGAACATCTTTCTCTTGTTGAGAATTTGGCCACGTCTTGAGACACGGCTGAAGGGTGAGTCACTGGACCGGGCTTTCTTCCACTGTTTCCAAGACCACGGGATTTTTTTTCATAGCACCGTTTTCCTAGAAAAACGGTTTTATCCACCACATCTCGACCCAATCATCCGTCTCCGAGAAGCCGGGAGACAGCACTCGATGAAACTGCCACCTCGTTCCCGATACCACGGCGTCTGATCTGCTTGGACTTGGATCGCGAACCTATTTGCCGAGCTGACTTGGGCTGTCATTCCCCATGAAACATGGATAGGGGAAGGGTAACACTGTGGATCTGCACTTTGAGACACTGTGTATGAAATTAGAAGGTCATCAGTTCAAATCCCAGGGTTAATAGAATAACTTGTGTGTAAGCATATGTTGCGTCAGATAAAAATGACTACTAAGCAAATCACTCTCACAAAATGGCCTTCCACCATTTTTCATGTAAGCCTGATTGGAAGAACTGCTTAATTTGCTTTGAAATTACGCTTTTGCAGGTGGGCTCAGTTTCGATACACAGTACAAAAGTTTCAGGCAGTCTAAAAAAATGATGTTCAAATGATCTTCAGAGTGTCAACTAAGCCATTTTAAAACTTCTCCTAAAGTCAGCCCAGTATTTCCAGCCAACAATCCAATACACCCAAGTATTTTGTGACTTGACCACTACCCCACCTCATATGGCTAATCAATACCTCATTCAACTTTTGAAACCAATTAATTAATTAATTAGTTCATTCATTCACTAATTGAGCTGGTGGTGAAATGTAATAAACGGAATGAATACTGTATATGGAATGACTGGGGTACCCCTAAGGAGAGGCTTGGCAACTGAAGCCATGTTCATCTATCCATCCAGCAAGATATCAGTAAATTTTTGGAGAACAGGAAATTCTTGTTTATTTTTTATTGTGTTAATATTAATTTGCATTTGTTCTACTGTTAAGCTAATGCTAAGATGGAGGACATTCTTTTTAGTTTTTACTCTTGTTAGTGATGCTCTTAATTTTTATATGTTTACTATTCAGATAAATAGTTTTAAAGATTTCCTTTGACTGCCTACAGTATGACGTTTGCACAGTACTATACTTTTCATCCTATGCTTATGCTTTTATTTACTTTATTTAGCTAGCCACCAGAAAATCATGCTGTATTTGATTAAAAGTCAAAACTCGTGCATTTCTTCCGGTACGTTTCAGAATATGGTACGTGCATTGCAGAACACGTTTCAATATGCTACAGGCATATGGACGAAAACGACATGGGGGAGGGGATATAATGCCGGTGGGACCTGCATATGTCTCCGCGTGAGGTATGCTACGTAAATAAGCTCAGTGTTTTCCCAGGAAAAGCAGAAATAGCCACAGGGTGTTGGAGATCTACAGCATTAAGGTTCTGCATTCTTCCCTTGGGACTCACATTAACTCCAATTACATGGAAATGCCCAGCCAACTCTCTGTTCTTTAGCAGAGTGTGTGAAATTAGCCAGGAATGTTTCATACCTCATGACTGCTGTTAACTGTCTCTGCTGGCATAGAATATCAGCAGAAGCCTGGAGGCAGGTTATGTGGAAACTGCAAGCTTGGTTATGTGTTTAACTTACATGGAGAGTTAGCTAAAGTGTGTGTGAACAGCCCTGAAGGAGAGCTTAATAATTCGATTTTTAGAAATGTCTATGTGGTCAATAGAAAGGTGTCTATATAAGAAGTATCTCATCCAGATTGTCCCTCTGCCTCATGTCCTGTGATGGACTGGCACCCCATCCAAGGTGTCCCCCTGACTCGTGCACTGTGATGGACTGGCATCCCGTCCAGGGTGTCCCCCTGCCTCGTGCCCTGTGATGGACCAGCATCCCGTCCAGGGTGTCCTCCTGCCTCAGGCCCTGTGTGTCCTGTGATGGGTTCCAGGCTAATCATAATCCTGTACTGGGTAACTGATAAAGCAGCGGAACTGATGGATGCAGGGGTGGGTTAACTGTTTCTGGGGTCTCACTAAAAAAGTCACTAACCCCCCCCCATTTTAGCGACTGTTTGGGGCCAACAGGAAACCCCCCAAACCTCAAGGGTCCTAGGCAAATGTGTAGTTTGAGTGGTGGTAAATACTGCTGCTGGATGGATGGATGGATGGATGGATGGATGGATATACAAACACCTTGAGCCATCTTGAAGAAAAAAATCCAAGACTAAAATGAGTTCTCTATAACCCAATTATGAGTTATAAAATGCCTTTAAATACATATGATCACTGTGAACAAGCTTTGACCTTTTCTCATGGCAGTAAGCTCTAGTTCACATGGAACACATTTCTCTTGAGAAAGAGAGGGAGAACCCTGAAAGGGAGCCTGCTCTGCAGCACGGCGGCAGTGCAAGGGGGTCGTTTGGCTTTATGGGGCCGACATCGCGGCCAGGACGCTCTGTTCCAGTGAGCTGTATTAAACTGAAGCTGCATAGGGCGGAGGGCGTCGTAAACCTGGAGGTGGAGACAAAATGATGTATTAGTGGTTACACATCCTAAATTGAAAACTCCAGTGCCGGTCAAAGCAAATATAATAAAAACCCATTCAGACCATCTTGAAATCGACAGAATTGAAAAATTTTGGTTTGTCTTACGCAACAATATTTTATTAGAAAGCAGATTTTTTTTCCTCCCTAAAACGATTCACTCTGTCCTATTGTTCTGGTGTGTTTATATATACTGTATGAGCTATGAAATTATGATTTATATGTCATTTGTACAGTATGAGAACAGGTACATTGCAATGTACCAATGGAATTTGCATATACCATCTTGCTCTGTTTTAACACAGACACACGTATAAAGGAGAGAGCGAAGCCTGGGGTCTTAGTGCAGTGGCAGCCATTTATCTGACACCGCTGGAGTGTTTTTGGTGGGTGATGTGGCTACTGTGCTGTGGATGGGATTTGAATCAGCAACGTTCCAGCACAGAGGCCTAATCAGCTGAGCCACACACCACCATCCACCCATTTTCTGTAACCGCTTGTCCTATTCAGGTTTTTGTGGGGGGTCCAGAGTCTATACTGGGGGCTACAGGTACAAGGCAAGGAACGACCCAGGATGGGGCGCCAGCCCATCGCAGGGCACAGTCGCACACTATTCACTCACACAGGCACACCTACAGGGAATTCGGTAACGCCAATCAGCCTCAGTATGTTTTTGAACCTTGGGAGGGGAAACTGGAGTACCTGTAGGAAATCCCATAATGACATGGGGAGAACATGCAAACTCCACACACATAGAGCCATGTCAGAGGCTTGAACCAACATCCCAAAGGTGCAGGACAGCAATGCTAACCACTGCACCACTATGCCCCCCAAACCATGCAATATGTAGTATTGTAATATGGATCCAATTTTCTGACCCAAGTAGAGACCCGACATCTCTGAGACACATGTTATGTCTTTTTGCCTGGTCCTCGGTTCCTGACCCCAGCGGGCCCAGATGTTGAGACACTGTCTGCCCCACCCTGACCAGCTTGTGCTGAATGATGGACCTTTTTACAAACCCCGCTATCAGCTTCATTAACACATGGCCTGTTTAACCCGATATGCTTGACAGGGAGACGTATAAGTATGAAAGCACTTTCTTTCGGAACAGACGGCTCACTCATTTCCCATCTTCATTTTACCACCAGCGAATGCTCAAAGAGATGCAGGATAAAGACATGCTTCAGAGCCACCAGGGCTGCCTGTTACAGGGGCTCTGGGATCTGCTTTGTGTAACCTACTCACACATTCACACTGAGCTGCTGAGATTTATATCAGTGACACTCTTTCAGCCGCATGATCCCGGGGCTTTTCAACACTGAATCAGCCAGCCGATGCACAGACGTCTTCGCGGATTAAAGTTCTCCGGAAATTTCCATACAGTCAGTGAATCCGGACGTAAGAGTCAAGGCGGGTGGATCTGGCATATGGCATATCGGGTACCTGGAAGCCCTTGAGGAGGGTGTCCTGTCCTCTAGCGTACCGCTGACGATACATACCCCTCCCCCCAACCCCCCAACCTCACATGCCAGCTGCCCGACACCTACCAACACTCTCGTTGGCCGGATGCCCCGTCTCTGTGCCAGTGATGACATCACAAACAGTTGCATACCTTTGCATCAGGTGGTGGCCAGTGTTGGGTGTTCAATGTGTTAACATGAAGACTTCCAGAAGCTGCCAGTGTGTAAAATACCTTTATAGTGCCCCCTGCTGGTTTGGAAGAGAAATACCTCAAAAACCTGGGGTCAGTCCAAAAAAACGTGGTGGGCTGCGTTGGGCATTTTGTGCATTCAAGCAAGGACCAGCATAAGCTGTCCATATTTCAAATACCTCTAGAGTGCCTACTGCTGGTTTAGACAGGAGATAACTCAAAAATCTGGATTCAGTCCAAAAATAGCTGAGAACATTGCTGAGTGTTATGTGTATTAAGATGGGGACCTGCAAAAGCTGTCAGTCTTTCTAATACCCTTACAGCACCTCCTTCTAATATGGAGCTAAAATATTTCATAATTCAGGGGTCAAGTTTAAAAAAACGTTCCTTCTGTAATCAGGTTTTAACATGCAGCGCCTATCATACATCACACTGAAACTTTGTAAACTTTTTTTTTTCAATTCTCCTCGTCTCATATGAAGTTGCTGTTAATTATAACAGAAGTGCAGTTTCTTTTCAGAGCAAAAATCCCTTGTCAGAAGCGAGTGGTGCGATGGAAAATGGCCGTCCTAGAATATATTTGTTTGTCTGATGATTTGAAAGGCCTAGATAACTTCACTCCGCCACATCTCTGCGAAAAACTGTCGCTCAAAATCCCCTTTCAGCCTAAATCAATGGCAGACGTATTTCTCGGCAACAAAAGTACAAGCCTCAATTTTCCCATCTGGGACGACATATGGTGAATTTTTATTTCTATTCAAAGAAAATAAACTGATGGATCCCTTTTCAGGCTTTATTGCTTACAGTTCCACAGAGCTACTGGAGTTTTCAGCTGGTCAAAATAAACCGAAGTCATCGGGATCTCGCTGAGTACTTTGAGACGTCTTGTCAGTACTTCCATTACCTAATGCACACAGAAATGACATTTTTGGCATCTGCAATCTTTGAGTTTCTACTCAGCTAACAAAGTTATATACAAGGTTTCTGTTGCAGAATCAGTCTGGTAGAGACTCTGTCAGTCATTAGCCTCTGACTGGTTATAGTATAGAACAGAGAATTTCTGTTCTATCTGGGAATTAGACTGAATAGTAACTGTATGTGCTTGCAATGGAATATATGGGTCATTGATTATTTAATTAAATGCAAAGGTTTGGTCTTCATTTTTCTGGGAGCCTGTTAACCGGTTGAGTATAAAGAGTCACAATCACAGAGTATACAGCTGGTTGGTTGAAACAAAACCTTGGTCTGGATTTGAACTTTCTGGACCTGAATTTTCCACCTCTGTCTGTAATGGATTACTTCCCCAACACTCTGTGTAGTTCATTTTCTGATCTTTGGGCACAGATCAACTGGAGGATATGAAAAGTTGTCATCACCATCAACCAACTGAGAAAATAGTATGATTAGAGCCCTGTAACTTGCTTTAAGATTACCTAAACCTCTTAGTACAAAATCGTTTCAGTACTGATCAGTCCCTGTTGAATGTGAATCTACAATCTGAGGGGGATTTATGCTCTTTTTATGGAAATCCATCACAAATTATTGGATTTAGTCTTTATATTAATTTCCTGTAGTTTTTAAGTATTATTACCATTATTATAATAAGCTAATTCATATTAGCTAATGCTGATGTTCCTGGTGATTTTAGTGGCGGCAACATGGTTCAAGGAAATGTCCATGCCTGGAATTGTGTTTAGGTATATAATACCTCAGCTGAAATTACTGATCACTTAGCAGAAATGAGCAGCTAACCACCTGGTTAGCATTACAGTGTTATCGCAGCGCATACATTATTTTATGAAAGCACAGTAATTAGTTTGTGTTAAACACCGCACGGGCTGTTTTGGTTATGTACGCTAGGCGTGAGAACAAGTAACACACGTAACCCGTGACAGTCAGTTTGTCTTATATTAGAGACTATAGTGACACCGCGTGGTTATAAAATGAAATGAGCGGAGAATTCTGTGCCAATTGAAAAACAAATGCGAGTTGATGGATGGATGGATGGATGGATGGATGGATGGAGTGATGTTTTCATTTCAGATTCCCCGCGCGGGCAGAATTAATTATCTAACTTTGTACCCATAATTCTTATTTGCGATGCATGTCGAGGACTTTATTGGCGGAGTGTGAGCCTTGACAGAAAGCAAGGCAAGAAACCAACATGTTACTGTACCTTAAACTTCTCAAATTTACCTGAAATGCAAAGACCAGAATCCGCCACCCAACCGTGCCTCCGCGGGCTTTGGTCCGCCGTTTTAAACATTAAATATATTAAGTATGCATTCGATATATTTAAATAAATAGTTGCAGAAGCTGAGTAAAAAAACAAAGACACAAAATATACAGTAGATTTAAAACGGCTTAGAGAAGTTGCGCCGTTTTGTCTACCGGTACCGGGGTACTTTATCGTTTATCAGCTTCCAGGCACCGCCGGTGGAGGCGGCGGGGAGGTGAAATGCGTCCGGGGTGACACCGATTCGGGAAGGGGGGTTGCCAGGGAGGGGGGTCGGGAGGATTTGGGACATCGTTATAAAATCCGTTCCCCCGTCTGCAGATGAGGTCAAATCACGGGTACATCGGCGCAGTGACTGTCTGGAGATAACGCTGAATAACAGACCCGGGCGATTCAGCGTCACTATATGTGTGTCATCTTATATAACAGCCTAGAGCAAACGTATAGTCTAAAAAATGTTATAGGGAGCATGCGCAGAACGAGTGAGACCGCACACGCTGTAAAACTACATGCTGAAGCAAGGATCGCCAACCTGTCCGTCGGTGACACGTTTCTGTGACCATGGGGTAATGTTTTGATTGAGAAAAAGAATAACTACAACTATTTGGGATACTTTTTAAAATACTGAACTATGTCCATAGTTCATTTTCTTTAATACATTTAGCGATTTAATATATATGTGTTTGTGTGTGTGTGTGTGTATTTAAGACTAAACTAAAAGTTTTAAATAAATAATAATAATAATTATTATTATTATTATCAACATAATCATCATCCCAGGACATCTGTTCCAATGCAGGATCATGACAGACTGCACACATGCAGATCCTGGATGGGAATTGAACAATGTTCCTCACTGGGGTCAATGCAGCTTCTCATAGCTCTGTACTGTATACAGTGATGCCATCTCACAAATAAACTAAAATCCAGCACTATGATGTCCTCACACTTGGCTGAGATCACGGATAACCACGCAGGAGAGCTGTGTGAGATGTTCCCAGTATAACCCCTGAAATGTGCCGAGGACGGCACTCGTTCTATTTTCAAGCTTCCACAGAAGAGGGTCCAGGGCAGAGTCTCTGCCCCTTGGCAGTACCAGCTCACGGTGTCCTACTTCTGCAGGAATTTGGCATGAGCTCGGAAAGCGCGATAGGATACATGGCATCGGTATGAAGGTGGTCAGTGCTACTGGGATCTCCAGCATTTCGAAAGTTGGGAAGTTCTGACAAGACTAGTCAGACAGATTTCTTTGTCACAGACTATGACTTCGCAAAGACCTGGGATCTTGCAGGGTCACTGTTTGCAAGACTGCAACTAGATTCCTTTTGAGATTATTTCCCATCATGCTCCTGGTGGAAATTTACAGGAAGAAGAAAACTGTTCAACAATGGAGCAGAAACAGAAGCAGCTTTTGCCCACAGCTGCTCTTGCGTGTGCGACGGTTTGCTTTGACAAAACAGCGAAAAGGAGAAGACATGGCAGAACGTGGACCCGACTCTGGTTGCATGGATGGGGACAGGAGTTTCCTCCCTGTCAATCTAACCTACCGGAGATCTTGAACCCGCTCTGCTAGTTCCCCTTTGGTGCTGGATAGACCTCATGTTAACAATGTCCATGTCACTATTAGCCTGAGGCAAGACTACAGACCTACAATAATATTAAAGATGGTTGATTGTACTGGAACATCTAGATGAGATAATACTGACTTCAGACAGCTATCCTACCACCTTAGGCCAGAAGATCAGGATGACGGGAGGGTGCAACAACTCTTGTGATTTTATTCCAACATTAGATATTTGTCTGTGACACTGAAATCACCTGCAAGGTCATTTGGCGCAAGCCCAGCATTAGTCTAAATTGACTCAACATTTTATGTAAGCATATAATCATACATTTAGACCGGTCAGGCACTTGCTGAAAACACTGGAATGCTTAAGATAAGCGCCTTTGCTCTTAATTTGCTGCATCAGGGGGTAAAATTTGCATATACGTACATGTTCTTTGCATAAAAGCATAAAATAAAAACCTGACAAGCTCCTTCCGCTAACCTTTGTAGATACAGCTTAGATCATTTAAAGTACGTTTTGCATATCTGACACTTTTATGTAAAGCGTCACATTTTAATTTACGACAACAAGGATATTTTAGCAGAGGAGCTCAGGCTGCATATCTAAGACACCGCCGGGGACTGGGAACTTTTAATGACGAGGCAGTGTCCTTAATCTCAATGCTACTGGCTGCCCTGCAGTAACAGCCTCAGATTCGGTGGGAGGTGAAGCGACGTGCAGAGATACAAGTTTACTGACAATTTGCTTTACTGACTCCCCCTAGTGGTCAGCACTAATAATAACACAGTGATGAGACACCGAACAAACTGGTGCTTACAAACCAGTGTATCACTTGGTCACCTGATAAACATGCTTCTTCCCCACCCTAGGAGAGGAATTTTTCCTAGTACAGTATTACAGCGGTCTGTGTTGATGTAAATGGCCAGCATGTTAGTTACATTAGGTTTATTTATATTTATACCATGTCTACAAGACTGTATGCTATATTAATGTGGTACATTTACCACATTGCTGCTGAGCCGCGAGCTACCAAACAAATTTCGTTGTATTTCTGATACAATGATAATAAAGTCTCTTATCTCTTATCCAATCTTATGTTATTGGAGTATTCCATGAATAACAGAATATACTGGAATGTGCCCAATATATCTTGAAACATGTGCGAGAGAGCCCTCATGCACTTGACTATTTGACAGTGGGACAGCCCTAAGCCCTCATGGACCTAATGGGAACATGCCTCAATGTACGTGAGTCCATGAGTGCAGACACTGAGATTGGGTCATACAGTCCATTCACAGATAGGGCTGGGCCGTCTCGAAAAGCGCGGGACGGTCACATGACAGCCCTGAAAATAGCAGAGACTTTCTCGCCGACATCATCCCGGATTTACTGAGGTTCCTGGGTCTGGGCTACAGGGGTGTTGTTAGGCTTGCTTCAGATGGGCTTTAGCCTCCATTGAATTTATTTATTGGCTTAAGTCATGAATAGCTTTTTATATTATATAAGTTTGTCATCCCCCCCCCCTCCCCCAGGTAAAGACTCAGCCCCCTAGGCCATCATCTCATAACTGAGCCCCTGCTGTGCTAAATAATACTAATAAAAAACATAGGTAATGTCTAAAAAGTTCAAGTGCTCGTGTCATTTCGTCTTTGTTTTCCGTTTCACAAGCAAGGTGAACAGTCAGACCGCACACTGCAGTGAAATGCAAGCTGGTCAATTATAAAAACTGTCAAAGCAAAAAAGAGATTAAAAGTAATAATATAATAGACGTAAAAGTAAAGTTACACTCTAGAAAATGAATGGACCAGAGATGTGCAACACAGATCAAAATCAAGTGTGAGGTGCATCGATAAGGACGGAATATCAGTATAGAAGTATAATCAGCGGTAAGCAGTCTGATGGCAGCAGAAGCGCCTTCCCGACCTCAGCCTACTAAAGCGGTGGCTGGTTGTTTGGGTGGCCTGTGTTCCTACTGATTTTGGCAGCTCTGCTCCGGCTTCGTGTGAGGTAAGTGTCTTGCTGGGAGGGCAAAGTTCAGCCGAAGGTATCACCTGCAGCTCTGCAGAGCTATACGGTCCGGGACAGAGCAATTTCCAAACCAGACTGTGATTGGCGTGGTGAAGATGCTCTCCAACGGTCCCGAGCAGAATGCTGTGAGAATGGCTAGGGGCGTACGCGCCCCTGCCAAACCCCTCCGTCACATCAGAGACCCCCCCGTCGTTTACAGCTCCCTCCTCTGCAGACCATTGACGCGATGAGCGGGTCACCCAATGTGGGCGATGAGGCTAACGTGTGGCGAACTCTTAGCAGTCAAGCGGCTCGTCACGTTGGCAGGCAAACCCACGCAAGGCACAAACTCAATCCAGTCCTTTTCAGCGCAGTTTGCGCTATTTACTAAGATAAATCTCAAACGTTTGTAACATCTTTGCTGTTACAGGGTTTCAATCTTAAATAAAGGATGCCGCCCCCTCCCCCCGGTTCACCGACAATAAAATCTGTACGGAAATACGGTGCAAATGGTGTCCCGTACGCCTCACGGTGTGTTGGTGCCCGCCCAGGGTTGGTTCCTGCCTGTGCCCGTTGCTCGCCGGACAGGCTCCGGTCCCCCCGCGACCCCAGTGGGGATTAAGCGGTAACGATAATGGATGGATGGATGGTGTCCCATATTGGTTCAAAACGGACACAGCATTTTAATTTCAATATACCCGTGATATACGAAAATGGTGATAATTCTAACCCATGTCTCTCTCCAGCTGGAGCAGACCAGGTCTAAACTGGATATGTGAGACGTCAGCAGGTGGTCCTGTTTTCTTTTATTTGGATTTTCAAAACAACTTTTTTTTGGGACAGATTCGGTTGACATATAACGTACGTGACATCACCTCACACCTGCAAGGTGGAGCCCGTTCCTCACCCACGTGTGTGTGCAGTTTGACTCCACTCCCTGCGGTATGGGCTTCTTGCTTTGACTAGTGATTCCCTATCATCCTTTTCCCCCTGTGAACACGCGGTGGTGGGGGCACGTTTTTTCTCGTGCTTCTTACGCAACGTTGTTTGGAAAGTATGTTCGGGTGACTCTTGAGCTCGCAATGCTTCTATTTCACCACAGGGTGGCGACAAAATCAAGGCTTCGAGGCAGATAATGCGACGTTGCGTTTGTCCAGATACTGACCTTATCCTCATTATAAAAAGATCGGTGTTTTAGTAAAATAATTATAGACTGCGATCGAACTCAAAGGCTGCCCTTTGGCTGTGCTAGTTTTTGTTCTGCCTGAGCTTTTAATTGCTTTATTTTCTGTAATGATTTGGATAACCTCACCTGGTGCCGCAGGTGAAAAATGAGCACTAATTAAACTCCTTTAAAAAAAGAAAAAAAATCTGCAGGGCTGCGGTGTTTCAGGATGAGCTGCCGACCCCTACTGGAGAGATGTGGTAATGACTTTACTTAAACAGCTTGAACAGCAGGCTGCACAATGTTTAAACCCAAATTACTCTAGGGGCTACCTGACCCTGCTTTCTCTCTGTCTTTTCTCCTGGGGTTGTCACATCGTCAACCAGGCGCTTCACACCTCTCATAACAGATGGTGACAGGTACCAATTCATTAATGCCAGAGGTGGATGTTTCAGGTCCAGAGAGTATAAATCCAGACCAAGATATTGTTTCAACCAACCAGTTGAGTACTCTGTGACTGTGACTCTTTATACTCAACTGGTTGGTTGAAACAATATCTTAACAGTATCATAACAATATCTGTAGTAGAAGCTCTTTTACATCTAGAACTTGACTTCCATACCCGCTTGGTCCTCATAAGTTCTATATATCACTGTAATATGAACTAGAACTGTACACGCCACAGATCTTGTTCATAAGTACTATAGAAGTGTACTATGGACTAGAACTCCACCCACCACTGGTCAAATTCATTAACACCCCATAACTGATGGCAACGTCTATGACAAATTCAACAAGGTTAGAAAAGTCATTGGTGTAAAAATAAGTATGAATAGATGATGGACATCCCCCTTGAGTCTTAGTTAAAATTATATGACATTTAAAAAAACACAATTTAATTTAAGGCAGAGTAGTTGACAGGGCTATCGTGTAACCAGAATAAGTCCTTGTAAAGCATTAACCTCTGACTTTGTGCATTGACGAATGCATTGAACCGTTCATTGCTTTTACACGTGGCTTCACATCGTCGACGTTTCCGTCAACTCATTTTATATCCTTTGAAAATGACAAAAAATAATTCTAATTCTTGAATGACCATATTACCTCACAGCAGGAGCACTGAATTAACTGGCGTCCAGCCAAAAGTGCTACTTTACTTTTAGTTATCTTGGTGGATTCCAAATAAATAAATAAATATTCATTTTTTCTTTTGGTGGCACCGAAGACAAACGAAGGAAAGCTTTAATCCCTCTGTCAGCCTGAAATATATACCAAGTGGAGGGCATATTTAACGGAGTCAGGGATCAATGATGTTCCTTTAATGAACCGGGCTATACATTAACCTGATGTTCTGCTGGTTAAAAAAATCAGCTGTCGAAGTGGAGATGAACGACAAGCTGAGTACGACCGTCCAATTGGACACCGAGACCTTCTGGCATCAATACGCCTGTGAGGTACAAATTATAGCCCCTCCATTGTTTATTTAGCCTGTGGCTCCAGCACTGATGGATAACGATGGGTAGTGTGGGAGGTGGGTCAGGAATCCTGGTGCTCTGCTCCCAGATCAGACCATTCTCAGCCAGTGAGGACCCACACGTTCTGACTCTGACCTACACAAATCTGCACATCCCAATATCTTTGGGACTCTCCAGTCTGTTAAAAAACATTATCACATTTTAATTGGTTTTCTTCTTCAGCCTAAAAAAAAATCTGCTGATGATTAATATGTAACATTGTCAGATAAAAGAGTTATGAATTATGCCTCCAATTATGGCCCCGAACAGCTCTCTATACAGAAAAGTGCATTGTTAGAAATCAAACTGTAAACTCTCTCAGTATTGGAGACCTTTAAATAATTTCGACCAATCATGTGGCAGCTCTTCCGCAAAGGAGAGCTTTGGATAATATTGACCAATCATGTGGCACTTGTTCCGCATTGGAGAGCTTTGGTTAATGTCGACCAATCATGTGGCACCTCTTCTGCATTGGAGAGCTTTGGTTAATGTTGACCAATCATGTGGCACCTCTTCTGCATTGGAGAGCTTTGGATAATGTTGACCAATCATGTGGCACCTCTTCTGCATTGGAAAGCTTTGGATAATGTTGACCAGTTGTGAGACACCTTTTCCATATGGGAGACCTTTGGATAATCAACCAATCACGAGGCACCTTTGCTGCTGTTCACGCTTATATTTTGCATTTTTATGAAGATATTACAGGAGAGCGTGCAGAACAATAATTAAAAAAAAACCCAGTCAAATACTCACTTCCTCCATATCGTGCTACATTCTAGAACAGTATGTTTATGGTCACTTCCATAGGGTATTTCACATTTTTAATCAGAATCCCAGTCCGATGCATAAAAGCACATGACATCGGAGAATTGCCATGCAAACTGCCTGGGTAATGGATACGGAGTGTAAATTTGAAGTCCCGTGAGGTTAATTAAACATGACGTAGAGTGAAAGGCTTGGGCCCAGGCATGTGAAACAGGGCCGCTTTGGTAGGCTGTCAGTCCTCCATTTAATGCTGGGTGCTGGAATATTATTATGTTGCTTGGCAACGAGTTAATTTCTACTTTGTTGTGTTGGGTAATGCCTGAAGTAATCCATTTGGATGGAGTCTGTTTGGCCTGGACATCCTCCTGTAGCATGCAGGAGATAAACCACTAGCCTGTGCCTTGGTGCTGTGAAATCCTCTCCGCATGAGACGAAACGACAGGCTCACGGCTTACCTGCTGAGGCAACGGAGGAGCCTCGCATCCCTTTGAGGACGAAACTATTCATGAGAAATTGCCTTTTGTCCCCGATCCTCGGGGATTCTGGGAAGGCTTATGATGTGACTTTCCTTTCCCAGTAAAATATCAGTGATCGCAAAGTCCCTAATTAATTTATCCAGTTCAAACGTTATGAAGAAAGGACTCCTTTGGGACGATAGATGCTGTGCTGTTGGCTTTGAAGATGTAAAATACATTTAGTCACGTTTTCGTTGAAGGGCGATACATTACATTTACATTTATTTTATTTAGCAGACACTTTTGTAGAAAGTGATGTACGAATGAGGCAAACTGAAACAAATTTCAGCACGTCTCAATGTACACTTAAGAATGATGACATAAGTGCTTAGCATTCATTAGCATTTGAACCAGCTGACATCAACCTTTCACTGACAGTGTGTCTCTTCTTGAGAAACAATGAAATGCTTTTACAGTAAGGATAATGATGTATATTACACAGGAAAACGTCTCCCCTAATAGTGCCTTCTGGATAAAAACTGCCCTGTCATTTGCTTTAGAGATTCAAAAGGCATTTGACTACATCTTCGTTGAGGGGAAATTAGCATTAGCGTGCAGGGGTGCCGTTAGATATTTTGTGCTCCATGAAAGTATATCATATCAAGCCCCAAACCCCAGCCAATCCAATTAGGTCCCACATTTTTAAGGGCGCCTAGAATCGTCCTGACTCCGCCCCCCCCAACTTTTACAGTGCCCCTGTTAGCGTGACACAACTTCTGCTTAAGAATGACAACTGACATAAACAAGTGGCATTCATTATAATTTCTACCAGCTGTCATCAAACTTTTACCGGGAGGTAACATGTCTCTACTCTTCAATAAATCAGCCCACCGATTTTCATGAAGTACCCCAGCAGGGCACAACGTCACTTTGGGCGCTAAGATGACACAGTGTTGGCGTCTGCAGGTCGTGATGTCGAGAGGGCGTGATGATGAGCGGCGGAATGAGATGAAGAAAGAAAAAGGTGGCAAACAAAAACCATGATTTTTAGGAATAATTTTGAGTACAGTTATTCAGAGTCCTACAAAAATTGCTATGTGGAAAGATTAATTCCAAAAAACAATATTTTTCATATAAAACTTACTAATTTAGCAATGCACATTTTTTTTCAGAAAGCAGGGTCAAACAAGCCCTGGAGCAATTGCTTGCTCAAGCACCCAACAGTGAAATCACTCTGCTGCCATGGGATTTGAACTAGCGCCTTCCGATCACTATCACAGGCAGCCTAACCCACAGAATCTTGTATACTATAAATGTTTAACAGACTATGCTAATTTGTGAAAAAATGCATATTTTGCAATATTTTGTGGGTATTTACAATGTTTCGATTTGTAACACAACATATAGCTTTTAAAGATTAGAAAATACCAGCTCATTTATAAGGAATAATATGTATTTATGCTTATTAATCGGGTTTAATTGTTACTATGAGACCTGGCTTGGACAATATCTAAGCAAAATGGATAGGGGATGGACGGATGAAAGTGATGTCAAAATGAAAAGGGGTCACAGTGGCCCCTGGCAGTCTGTGAAGGTGGACGCAGGTGACCCGGTCAGTGCTTCTGGTGTGTTCCACCTGGCCCTTATTTCCCAAAAATTGCCTTCCTCATTCACTTCACTCCTGGTAACCTAGAAACCCCAGCAGATGACCCTGCAGTCTGTTTGTGTCTCGAGGACCCCGGGCTGCCCCTACAGGTGCCTGAAAAAGCTTGTGACCTCAGAAAAACAGAAAATAAACAACCGCAGTAATCGGCATAATAATTCAGGATTTAATTCAACAATGCAGCTTATTTTTTATTATTTACTGCACACTTTTATCTAAAGTGATGTACAATTGAAAGGGCATAAAATGGGACAATAAGTAGCAATTTGGGTTAAGAGCCTGAAAATGAAATTACCATGGGATTTGACCCAATGATCTCCTAATTAGAGGTACAGAGTCCTAACCTATTGTGCCACACAGTGCCCATTCAACTGAGGCTTTTGTCCAAACTGACGTCCCACTGAGGATCAGAGAGCAGGGTCAACCAGTCCCTGGAGAAACTGGGACTTAAACGACGGGCCTTGCTCAAGGGCCCAGTGGTGGTGGATCACTGCCACCTTTCAAGGGATTTGATCCAGCAAGATTCTGATTATTAGTATTCCAACCCAAAAATTCACATATCCACTGCCTAAGCATTAGGTTTGGTTGTAAGGTTTTCACAATACTAGTATAACTGTATATGTTCTCAGAGAAGAGGATTTAATTCACCCCTGCTGATTTGTCTAAAAAATTCATGCAACTATACTGCACTAGTGCCCTCCATGGGATAGTAAATTGTTAATAGGACTTCGAAGCGTGTTGCGATATGGCTCTGTCTTTATCCTAACATTAGATTAATATCCTAGCAAAATGAAATGCTTAGAAATATTAGCTGTTGCCATGGGAATAATCCACCCAGATCTTTATCCCCATTGTTTATTTTAATATTTAAAAAAATCATCAACTGGTAGGAAGGTTTGATAGAAGACAACGATACAGATACTGTATTAATTGTTTTAATGAATTACAGGACTACCATTTCGAAGCAACTTTTTTTAAAATTTACGGCAGTTGTCCCCCAGAATTCAGTGTAAAGCGCAGGATATTAGGGTAAACAACTTTGGTCAACTGGCTGGCGTGAGATTTTCAAATTCGAAGAAGTCTCATTAACCTGTATGTACCAGTTTTATTACCTCGTAAATATCTGTAGGGTTTGCAAACTACCCTAACGCTTAGTTGTAGAAAACATCATTAGTGCCCAGTACAGTGTGGCATTAGGAGATCAGCTACATAGCTATTATTTTATAATGAATTTAACGAAAAACTAATTACAGCCATTATATAACGTGATGGTGGGATACGGCTATGTTTCCTCGAAATATGGTTTTAACTAGAGGATAAAAGGTGAAATTATGCAAATACTCTCCGCATCCCATCTCTTTGCATTTCATTAGATCTTACAGGTTTCTAAAAAGAAATGATGCATTGATGAAAATCCCTTTGTCATCATGGCTTAAATTATATCGGTTTTTATGTATACCGGCCTTTCAGATGGATGCTTTCAAACATTGTTCGGCGAATCCCCTTCAGGGGATTCTGAAGGCTTTAAGAGCGCAAGCCTTACATCACAGCATTGGATCGGCGTCCCGGCACGCAGACCCGCGCCCTGTGATTCATCGTGCGCTCCGCAGCTGTCGTGACACCGGCGTGTTGCGGGGAATAAACTCAAGCGGCGGTTCTCACCCGACACGAAAAGCTCCGAGTCACGCCTCGGGCTCCTCGGCTCCTCGGGAGCCTATTGCGCGCTGCGCTGGATCATAAATACAACGACAGTTGTTCGGACCCCTAATTGTATGTAAAGCTGTAGAGCAACAGCGGCTATCGATATTAGTAATAGAGCTAGATCGTGAGAGATTAATAACATTAATTGCGTTTACCTGTCTAGTAGCCTTTCTACTTATACGAAGTACATTTGTAATCTCTTCCTCGGCTTATGCAATAAACTTAGAGTTCTCTGGTTACCCCCCCACTGTCCAAAAAGGCGTCTCTACATTTCCTTGTAGAGTGTGTCTATGGCGTGTGTGGGAGTCCGAGCCCTGCAAAGCACTGGCACCCCACCTTGGGTGTGCCTTGCCAAATGCATTCTGGGATAGGCTCCAAGCCCACCGCGACCCTGTATTGGATAAGAGGTATGGAAAGTGAGTGGATGACAATCCTAGTGGTTTGATAATCCTGTTTATTTCTGTGCCTGACTTGCTTATGGAGCTCTTCATGCAGCAAAGAAAGGTAAATATCCATGATATGTTTGGTAATTACTGTACATAGTGATTTTTCATCTCCCGTTATGGCTCTGTAGATTCAGGGAAGCCTCTGTGCATGCACTGTGTACACTAAAGACAACCAGACTAGGTCACCACACATCTAAACCCATCCACTATGAAAATCATTATGCCAAATCACCCCCACCCCAAGATACCCCACAAGTGGACAGGTAACATATTTGCATAACCCTACATCAGGAGAAAATAAAAACCTTTCTTCTCTCAAGGCCCTGCTCTGCCTATGAAGCATTTTATTGCATTTCCTGTATAGGAATCTTTGTCCATCTCAAATAGTTTGGTGATGACAATATACCACCTAATCAGGAAAAGAGATTCCCATTTCAATTCCGCATTTCACCCCGGTTTTATCGCGCTGCCTATTGTTCACTGCAGAACTCCACTAATTCAGCTTTTTTAAAATGTAAACTTCTTTACATGACATGTTGATTCCTAATTCCTAATTTATTCATGCATTTCCAATGGAACACAGCAGTGTTTCCCAATCCAGTCGAGGGGGGGGGAGGGACGACTCACAGACGGTCTACATTTTTGCTCCCTCCCAGCTCCTTGCAAGTCTCTGTGGGTCTTGGTCATTGGGAAGCAGTGCGACACAGGAATTTCGATAGATAGATAGATAGATAGATAGATAGATAGATAGATAGATAGATTAGATAATATGAGGTAGAGGGGGAGTGCTCACCTATAAGCATTTAAGTGATTACTCGGTCATTAACTGAGAAAAGTTAGTGCTGTCAAACATAGTCATAGTGTTTATCATGGAGTGTTTCGCTGGTTTGTTTCTGGCTCTTCCTTGCTGTCATTTATTCTTTTTGGAAATTACTTTGTCTCAAAATCATTATAAAATTACATTTACATAATACGTATTTACTTATCAGATGCTTTTGTCCAAAGGGATATAGAATTGAGAAAGCGGGGTCAGCCGGTTCCTGGAGGAATTGGGGTTAAGGACTTTGCTAAAGGACCTAACTGTGACATTATCACTCTGTCAAGCATGTAATTTGAGCTGATCACATGCACAGAGTCCTGACTCACAGCGTGAATCCTAACTCACAGAGTCCAAACTCACAGAGTCCTAACTCACAGAGCCACACGCTGGCCGCAAATTATTGAAGCCTTGCTAAATGGAAGACATGTTAAGTGTTACGTGTTATATTTCATTTCTTTTTCTGTCGATAAAGACGATGAAATTTTATACTGGAATACTAATAGAATCTAATTTTTGGGGAGGAGCTTCTCAGGAGTGAATGTGTGAGGGGAGCTGTGAGATGGATTAGGAGGGGGAAATTGGCCGGGGTATTACTGCTGAATGGACCCCTTTGGTTGTGAGTTACATCAGAAGATATAGCAAAGCTTTAGCCGTGACACAGCACTCTGCATGTTAGCGGGTGATGAGTGACCTGGAATATTATGAGACCTCAATGACACTTGGGATAAAGACAGAAAAAAGAATACACAATGCCCTGGAAAACTATAATGTGAGTTAAGAATTATGAAACTTTATAAAAATTAGATTATAACATTTCATTCCAACGTCAGTAATAGTAAGATTAATTTTTGTTGACACTATAGCCAGAGAACAGCCGCAAAGCTGTACGTGAGTCACTTGACAATGTTAAACGGACATACATGAAATACCGAATAAAACAAAACCTGCAAGCATTTTGCGTGGATGGGATCGGTGACTAGATGTACTGGAGGCTCCTTGGATCTGTGGTTTACTAAACACAGCACCCATCATGCAAGCAGGCACACTGGCGTTGGAAATGGGGGGAGGGGGTTACAGTTTTGCCTCACACATCTGGGACCAGGGTTTGAGTCTCAACCAGAGTTCCATGTGTGTGGAGTCTGCATGTTCTCCCCGTGTCATCATGGGCTTTCCTCTGGGCTCTCCAGTTTCCCTCCACAGTCCAAAAACATGAAGAGGCTAATTGGAGTTATCAAATTGCCCATAGGTGTGTGTGTCTGAGTAAATGGAGTGTAAGTGTGCCCTGCAGTGGGTTCCTGCCCCATCCTGGGTTGTTCCTTGCCTTACGCTCATAATCTCTGGGATAGGCTCTGGATCCCCAGCAACCCTGAATAGGACAAGCAGTTACATAAAATGGATGGATGGATGGATGGATGGATAGGAGGAAGGAAATAGGGGGGCTCAATTACACCAAATAGAAATGGTCACGTGACTGACCCTTCTGAGACAGATAGCTCACCTCTGACTCCAGCCCTGGACAAAATTGGCCAGGCTGAGACCGACCCCTCATAAGACGAAGACTAGAACACATGACAGATTATGGGCTGCTTGAAAATGGAAAGGTTACATTAAAGTCACCATTAGTGTCCTTAAGGCAGGGGAACCACTGGAGATGGATGTGGTCCAAAGAGCAGGCTAAATGTCACTCCCAGAGGTAATAGTGCAGGATAAAAACCTCTCATCTGATGGCAGGACACTCCATCTCTACCGCAGTATGTTCTACCATGTGGTCTGATGACTTCGTGCTTCAGCATAGCCTGTTTGTTGCTTTCCATCTCCAGGGACGGCACTCACCCAAACTCCTCGGGCCCAAAGTGTTCAGTCTTGGCAACGTAAGAGCAAACATGCATTGAAAAGTGGTGTCCAATGCATACCAAATGGGACACTGAAAAATCAGTACAATCCAAATGGCCTGGAAAGGAATTTGGCAGTTAATCCTATATAAACCTACCAATAAATAAAAATGACCTCAGCCAGACTCATCCCAAAACTCAGTGATTCAGGTTATGGACTTTATTGACGTTACCTTAGACGATACACAATCAAAGAAAGACCCCAAGCTATGACATCGCAAAAGATCACCCATGCCTTCTATTGGCTATAAACCCTATGCTGTCATTCTGGGTCCCTGAGGGGAGCTCTCTCGGGGGGATGTTCTCAGGTTTCATCCATCCATGTCATTTTTTACAAAAGCATTAGATTCTACCCCTAGGTTTTCTCAACTGGAATCGGTTTTAATTTCCAAAGACATAGATGAGAATGCATGAGGGTTTTCCCTGCTGCTGGTGTTGGTGTTACACATGGAAACATACATGCAGGTGAATGAGAATCAGAAGAATTTTATTATATGCAGAAATATGCAAATAAAGGTCTGCAGGGAGGTATGTGAGGTCAGGTGGGCATTTAACAACCCATCAGCACTCAGTCAGTGTGGGAGCTGGAGATTCAAGATGACCTTTGCTGGTTTAAAGAAGGAAAACCTGAGGTTGCCTGGGGGACCTCACAGGTGGCAAACAACAAATATAATATTTGCTTTTCCCACATTATTATATGATTGCGGACATGTTTGCTTGAGCTAAAGTATTTTAATAAAGAGTCTGTTTGAGGATGGTACACACTTATGCAAATCACACGGAAAGCTCGTGTTAATTCCGATCCTAAGAATATCGACCCCCCCTGCCCCCCAGTGGCACTTACAATTTTTACGTTATTATTATATATCAATTTATGGACACGGTTTATTTCATCAGCAGCTTGGGGGGTGGGGGGTGCCTGCAGTGCTAATTAGCGCGTTGACATTATGTCATTTTTCATTCTCCATGGCAAATGAAAGATCGGTCTGCGGGTTTGCAGATTTCATGACAAATTACAAACGCGTCGCAGGCCGCATAAATCTGTCACGCCTGTGATGTCTATAAACCCTTGTAACCAGGCCCCGTTTTCACACTGTCTTGTGTTTTGCACATTTAGTGCTGTGCAAACCCTTCCCATGTCACTGCATGGGGAGCCGTTATTTCCTGTTTCCTGCCAGTGTATACCTGTGTATGGATGGTATGACAATAAAGCCCACTTGGCTTGATGTGATAAATAATACAACTTAGCCTGAATCGAGCTGGAATATTGCCCTGCAGAGCTGAGTCAGGGTAACACATCCTGCGGTCAACAATGACGAACTCAAATCAATGTCTTCATGCAGCATGATCTAATGGCCCGATGACATCCACTATGAATCTTTCATGAACATCTCCTTCGAAGGCAGAAGTTGCAAGGATTTTTTTGTAATGGTCAACAATAACGTTACTGATATCACAACTTTGAAGGAACAAGTGACATTTCATAGATGCTAGCCATAAGATCCCAACTACAACAATGTGGTAAAATTCACAGAATAATATTCATCACTCAATAGGACAAAATAAGGGTATGTCACCATGCAATCAGAACATGTTGTCCGGGGTCATTAAAATTACTTGATCAGCCATTGTTCTTGAGGAAAATCCATAATGGGAATCCGGATAGAATCCTCTTCTTCCTGCTCCCATCTTGGGGTCCTAATGAACTTCCCTAATTTGTCGTCCATAGTAGTGCCCGACTCCCAGACACTAGCCAGAATTCTGCAGTGCACACAAGTTATTGTGGGTTAGGATGTTTTCTTTCAAAACACCCTTAGGCTACAGCATAGCCTCGCAAACCGTTCTGCGATATTACAGGAAAGGAAGGCTTGGGGCTTTGCCACTGGCATTATGCTGCATTTTTTTCCCCACAAAAATGAGAGGAAGCCAGGCAGGGTATGCGTACACCCAGAAGCCAGAGACATGTCAGTGCCTTCAGCCCACCTCGAAGCACGTCGTGATGGATAGGGCATCCAGAATCTCAATCCTTCCCTTGTCAAAGATTGATGACCTGTTTCTGTTCACTGACCATTCAGGAACATAGCAGGAAGGGTTTTATAAGGCACCGCATATATATATAAAATGAACTGAAATGAAACATACACACTCCTCATAATCACTTCATGATTGCGGGATGGTGTGTGACTTAGTGGGTTTAGTCTCTGCATCCATGATCAAAAGGTCATCATTTCCAATCCCCTCCACAGCAGAATCATCACATCTGTGTTGGGGCCATGAGTACGGCCCTTAACCATCTGAAATGCTCCAGGGGGGCCAGATGAATGGCAGACCCTCAACTTCAGTCTGGGGTGTGTTTTGAAGAAGAGCATGAAAGGATCTGCAAAAAGAAGTGTTCCAATGTACTTATACTTGTGTAAAGGGCAACTGAAGCACTTCATCTAAAATTGGTGATAAAAATAAATATACAGATGCTCCTCTACTTACGAACGAGATACGTTCCGAATGGCCGTTCGCAACTTGAAATGTTCGTAAGTCGTTATTCAATATCATTTTAAGGGTATACGCAAGTACAAAGAACTAGGACGCCGAGAGTAGCGGCCAGAAGTCATACTAGGCGGAACTGGAGTGCAGAAAAAAAAATAATTGATGTTGTGGACAGGAAACGGGAGCCCAGTGAACACAATTTGGACTTACAGTCCTCTTCATTCGTATGTCTGAAAGTTCACGTAAGTTGAACGTTCGTAAGTAGAGAAGTGTCTGTATTACGATTGTAATATTTATGTTGATCATACTGCTTATTAGAAAACGTACTTCATTATTTAAAATGGTTGCAAGACAGGCACCAGTAAGTAGATACATGTCATATGGATGTCTATGGTTGGAATGGGAATTTTGGGGTTTGACAAAATGGGCCAGACGGCTGTTTTAGAACGGTCCGGGAAGCCAAGGCCGGTGTTGGGGCTGTAGATGGGGTTTGGCGGTGCAGTGGGGGGAGGAGGGGGACAAGCAAAAATGTTATCCAACTAAAAGGTGAATGGAGGGTCACATCACTTCACCCAGCCTGTTAAATCAACATCTACTCATCTTACAGTATTCAACTCAGAATATCAGTATGATTAAAACAATGGTGGCTCAAACACATGATTCATAAGATTATTATCATTGTGTTACACCCAACTAGACTATGATAATGACTTTGAGCTGATGCAATGAAAAATAAAAACAAACAGTATTTACAAAAGGTGAAACAATATTCAAAATAAATATAAAATACATTTAGGTAGTTATAAAGAGACAGACTATGTAAACAATAATAAAACACAAAATGCAGAAAGGCAAGTGAAGTTCTTTGTTGGTTAAATGTCCTTATTCTTAGACATTCGACATTTCCAGTCCATATCTCCCAGCCTTTCAAGTGGACAATCTGACAGGAAAGAATTAGCCAATTTGTTTACTAAGGGGTACCTATTAGATCTCTCAACTGGTGCTAAATATCAAAATGCAACACAGCTGTGAATATAAAAAAACCCCAAAGTGTTTGAAAGGCCCAGCACACTTGATTGTTCCTGCGCATTGGCCGTTTGTCTTCTTTGTGTGCCATGTATGCTTAAGCATATTTGAGCATATTGATTTGCCCCCATCAGCCATGTAAAAACACTAAGACCAGTTTAACCAGCCGAAAATAAATGCTTGAGGATACTGGTTTGTTGAAAGCTGGACATAAAAGCCACAATTCAGGTGTTAAAAACCTTGCTGCTCAGCAGACATTGATTTCTGCATTAAACGACTCTATTGTCATGTGTCCACATCACCACATAATGGCATATGGAATGGCCCAGTTCCTTTATCTGAAATACAATTGAAATCATTTCCCCATATTTTTCAACATTTTCAAAGGAAAAAAAAACTGCTCACAACTGCACCCAACCGTCTGTGGCGTGCACAAGGCGTGCACAATATTGGGGGTGGTGCTCTTTTTCCATGTAAAAAAAATCTGTTTTATTTAGGACAGGTGTTTGACATATAAAGGTTTCCGGTGCTGAGAATCGAATAGAGAGACTGGAACAGGATTAAGCTTGAAGGGGATTTTTGCCTCTCTGTTGATCCATCTTCCGACCACTTGTCCTGTACAAGCTAGTCTATACAGCTAATCACATTTCATTATTTTGATACTTTGAGGAGCAATTGACAGAATCCGGATGGAATATAATTGGAATAAAATGGCCCATAGTCTAAAGAGTCTACAGGGGTACCTTACACTTAGTGTTGTGTTTTTTGGTGTTAGTGGAACAGGGGACAAGCTTGTACAGTAACCTAAGCCCTAAAAACAAACATATAAAAATGCAATCCCCAACCCCACCCCTACAGCTAAGCAGCAGGTGTGAGGCAATATAGACACTAGTCAATATTTATTACCCACAGCTATATTCTAGAATGATGTGATAGGTCTGTGTTAGCACAATGTGATAGGCCTATGATACCATGATGTGACAGATCGAAGCTAGCATGATATGATAGGTCTGTGATAGCATGATGTGATAAGTGTATGCTAGCACAATGTGATAGGTCTGTGATAGCGTGATGTGATAAGTGTATGCTAGCACAATGTGATAGGCCTATGATACCATGATGTGACAGATTTAAGCTAGCAAGATATGATAGATCTGTGATAGCATGATGTGATAAGTCTATGCTCGTACAATATGATAGATCTGTGATAGCATGATGTG
>JAODLD010000088.1:15179039-15197050 GCA_026781065.1 Mormyrops boulengeri | reverse complement strand
TATGATAGATCTGTGATAGCATGATGTGATAAGTCTATGCTCGTACAATATGATAGATCTGTGATAGCATGATGTGAAAAGTCTATGCTAACACAATGTGATTGGTCTGTGATAGCATGATATGATAAGTCTATGCTAGCACAATGTGATTTAATGCTAGCAGCAATAGCACCTGCATTCCAGATTTGTCCAGATCCAAGTTAAGCAAATTAGGGCCTGGTCAGAACTTGAATGGGAGACCAGCTAAACTGGGTTGGTGTTGGAAAAGGTGTTGGTATGGCTAACCAGTTAGTCCATCCTGTGGGCTCTGTGGATCCCAATAGTCCAGTGATGATGTCGCTGCACTATAAAAATAGTGCGTCCTTCAGATAAGGAATAACACTTTTTTGGAGGTCATACAAGATCCCTGGACATCTCTTGAAAGAATGGGCGTTGTTCCCTGGATAAATTGTCCCCTATATCTAATTGGTGGGTTCTCTCCTGCCCCTTCAACATCTTAGCTACTTTGTGGTGAGTGTACTGGTACAGAATGGCTGCTGTTGTATTATCAACATGGGTACTACACAGTGATGGTGGTTGAAGTGGATCTCTATTGCCTTTGCAAAGCACTTTGGGTGTCTTGAAATGTGCTATAATTTTCTAGCATTGATTCATAGGTCTAAGCTATAAGGATTTTATAGATCTAAGCTAGCACAATATGACAGGTTTAAGCCAGTGTTTCCCAATCCAGACCTCACAGACCCAAGACAGTTCAAATTTTTACTCCCTTCCTGCTCCCATCTAGAACACCGACTACCTGGTATGGATGTATTCAGAGTTTGGAGGTAGCAAAAATGTGGACTGTCTGGGGTCCACAAGGACTGGATTGGGAAACACTGGTTGCAGCTAGCAGGATGTAACAGCTATATGCTACCACAATATGACAGGTCTATGCTACCTTGAAGCAAGTAGGTCTATGCTGGCTTTATTAAATAAATCTATGCTTTAGCATGTCTGTGCTCATACACTATAATAGGTTTGTGCTTGGATGATATGAAAGGTCTGGGCTAGCATGATAGCATGTAACTGGTAGCACAAGGTGTTAGCTTTATGCTAGCACGATGTACAGTAATTGGTTTGTGCTAGCATGATGTGTTAGTTCCATACTAGCATGATATGATTGGTTTGGTTGAACACAATATGATAGCTCTATGCTAACACAATGTAATAGCTCTCTTCTAGTACAGTATGACAGCTCTGTGCTAGTACAATTTGATTCTAACAGATGGTACCGGTTTAAATGAACACAAAGCATGACAGCAGGTCCCCTGAACCACAAAAGCCTGACACTTCAGCTGAAGTGATTAAACACTGGGACACAAGTTTACATAATAGATCAGTGGAAGGTATGACGAATTACAAATTAAAAATACCCGATTCAAGCAAGAAAGGGGGTTTAAGAGGTATGATTCAGTCCATTTATTCGGTGGCTAGTTGGGCTGTCCAGGTCTTTAAAAACATGCATGGGTCTCTAACTGCTTCAATATTCTGCCTACCTGACAAATGGCAGGGTGAAGAGGTTCCCCGCGAGAAATTCGTCACTGAACCTCAGGGTCAAACTGCGTCGTGTGAGGGCTGAGACGCCTCCCACTCTTCATCAAGGGAGCAAAGCGTGAATCCAATTAATTCGAATCGATACCGGTTTCTCACTCTTGCATCACGAGCGTAATCTGCCTGGAGCGTTTATCCACATTAACTCTGCCAAGGTGGGTAATATGTAAATCCCTGTACCGTGAGTTCTCGCTTTAGACGCGCCACGATGTGTCTGTTGATCTGCCTGTGCAAAATCCCATTAATATGTAATATTCTGTCGCGGTAGGCTCTGATGTGTCATGAAGGCTTTGTTATACAGCTTGTGACTGATGTCTAAGGCTTTGAGCTGCTTGTCATCAGCACTATGGCCCGTTCTCAGTATGTAGGGTGTGAGCAGGAAATTAAGAAAAGGGCTTCCAAGGCAAAAACAAAAACGAAACAGGAAGTACTGTAATATATGCCAACAACAAAAGCACAACAGGAAACGTTCACTGAAGATTATTCTTAGCTACTCTTTCTCCTTGATTCCTTCTGTCTCTCACTTCATCAGGACTTCGGTTTGGCAGGTGGTGAAGGTTCAGCCAGTTAAGCCTCTGTAACTGTCGTCAGAAGGTTGTTGGTTTAAATCCCATGTTTGGCAGAGTAGCCATGTCTCCATTGGGTCCTTGAGCAAGACCTTCATCCCCCTGGAAAAACTGCTCTCCCTTCACTATCATTGGTATATGCATCATAAAATGGAGGGCAAAGTATACAAAGACTGTCACATTCTACTGTATTTGTAGAAACAACAAAAAGTGTGTATCACTGTTTTGGAGTCTGAAATAATACCTGTGTATTACCTATGTTTTCAGTGACTGTACATGCTGGTATAGCCAACTAGAACCTTTTTAGAGACATTATCAATTTCCATTCCTCTTTTTTAAACTTTTAAAATAAGTAAATCATTTATGGAGCTAGTAATAGCAGATTTTATATTTAGACATAACTATTGTAGACTAACCATTTCCTGTTTATAGGGTGTTGTGTGGTTCAGTGAGGTTATGCCTGTGAGCAGAAGGTTGCTGGTTCAAGTCTCCTAATCAGCAGAGCGATTGCATTGATTGGTCCCTGAACAAGGCCCTTCACCTGAATTGCTCCAGGCACTGACTGACCCTGACTTCTTAATTGTATGCCACTGTGGATAAAAGTATCTGCTATATAAGTAGCATGTTGTCCCAAAATTGTGAGAATTAGGCGATGTGTCACTGCTTGTTGAATGATCTGAAGAGGGATAAAGTTCGTTTTTAACCAACTCGCGCCTTCAATTAATAAAATACAAGTAAAAATAAACTGCTTTACCTTTGTATAATTCAATGGTACTGCAACGTTCCACCAGCCAGTCCTCTACCCTCTTTTCAGATGTTACACGGCTAGCGTCTCAAACACTTGTCATGAAAGAGAATATGTACTTTGACATTTTTTCTTCCAGTCATATTAATTCTCAGCTCGGTTGCTATAAGCATTTAGCCTCTGGTGGTTGTTTGACCACTCCCTCCGAGTTAGCTAAAGCTACCGCTAGTGTTAGCATGTCATAAGTGCTGAACTCTGTGTATTGGATTACCCTTTCCATCGGCAAATAAACCCACAGTGCTAGTAAACAATCAAACCTTTTCCTTTTGGCCTGAAACCTAATAGGAAATTTAATAGTTCCTCTGAGAGGACTTTATCTGAACCGAACGCAAACATTTCAGTGGTGGCCCTGGGCGACGTTTCACATTAAGAGGCCTTGCCAGTTAAAAGTGTCAACACAGCTGTCTATAGAAGTCCCCAAGGGATGCCCGACTCTAATGTGCTTTGACAGGATTTTCATGGGGGGCTTTTAAGTAGACATGTTGAACTATATACTTCATTGATGATCTAACCTCCAATGGACTTTATATGCCTAATATCAGGAATGACATAACTTCACACAGTATCACACAATTCGACGTTCAGCTGAAGATCCAGGCAACTTTTTTATGGGTCTTTCTCTACTTTGACTTCTCATTCTTGAATTTTATTCTTAATTCTCTTCAAACACAATAGTAACTGAACTGGCTTAATTGACTCTGAGTATCAGTATATTGTATAGCTAGATTTTTATGATGTGTAAAAGTCAGTCTTTGCGATCTTGCCCTGAAGTTAAGGTTTTTGCTCAAGCACCCAATGGTGACATCATTTGACTGACCCTGGGATTTAAACCAGCAACCATCTGATCACAAGTGACGCATATCGACCTGCTGAGCCGCACACCTCAGGTTTAGCTTACTAGTGTCCGTCCAGTAAAGGGGTTACAGTGAGCCAGGATGCAGTGGGGACACCCTGGATGGGAAGCCAGTCCTCCACAGGAAACAGGCAGACACCCTCACACACCACAGACAATGAAGAGATGCCAGACTGTTTTTGGACTGTGGGAGGGAAGTGAAGTAGACAGAAAAAGACTCATACAGACACATAGGGAAAAATGCAGACGACACACACACACACACACACATACACGAATCAAAGTCACAGCCCTAGAGTTGTGAGGCTTTGCTGTAACTCAACAGCGTAGGACAGAGTTTCACACAACTTAATAATTTTAATTCAAAGGTCTATTTATTGCAGGGAATGAATGAATCCAAATTAAATATTGAGGAGTACCAATCCCCCGAACCCCCCGCCCCCCCACTCCTACACCAAATACCCATACACCCCCTATTCAAGGTTTACTACAAAAAACACACTAATAATGAATTCCGCTGCTAATGAATTGATGAATAGGATTTTGCTGTGATTGTATTTGTGTGAAGTGCTGACATACTTTAGAAGAAAAGGAAGATAAAAGCGACTGAACGTCCCCACAACCAGTGACAGAGAGAAATCCGCCCTTGATGGAAACCTTCACATAGATGACATGCTTTTGGACCTCCACCAAGAAGTAAATGAACAGTGCAGCCCACACGGTAAACATCAACAGCTCTCGTCAAGGGGGGGCTGGGTATGATTTGGAGCGCACTTCAAACACTCACACGTAGGGGGCAGCGGATTAGCTCTCTATGAACTCCCACTTAAGCAGGGGCTCACCCCGTTGTATGACTCACAAACAGAGGATTGTGGGAGCATGCAAGCATGCTAAACCCAGTGTGCAGTACAGTGTGCAGTAAAATCAGCGCTTAATTTGTGTCAGAGCTAAGCTCTGGGACCTCTGTGCAATCTGTGCTCCGCCACCTCACATCTTACACCTAATATAATGACACTTAAAATTAATTTCAGTTAAACTTTGGAATAAATAGCCCTCCACTAAATAAATATATATTTATCAGAATGGTTGTGTTGTAGGATTCTTTTGACATACATCCAACTAAATTAGTATGTTTTTCTAATCTGACTTTTAATTTGAAAGGGAAAAACTGCACCACATGCACTGCAGCAAACCCACTTTTTGGGGTGACAAAACAGATGAGCTTCTCTGGATTAATTAGCTCATCGAAAAGGGTAAATCTGTCTTTCAGTTTTATGTAACTAACAGGTGTTGATGGAAAAAAATTGCATTGCTTTGTGTTTAAGTAATTAATAATGCATTGTCACTGTACTCCTGCTCCAGTGGTCGCAAAAGGTCTTTGTTCTCTTTATGAGCTACGGTACCTCAGAGTTTACAGATTAGGTGCTGAATAAAATGCATGGTTACCTGACTCCAAGACTCAAAAAGATAAAGGGGGAGATTGTAAATAACCATAAAAATATTTTTTACTTTTATATTTCAGAGAAAGCAATCACTGTAGCAACTGGGGATTAAGGGTCTCGGTCAAGGGGCCAATGGCAGGATTTGAACCAACAACCTTCTGATCATTGACACAGTGGCCAATCTTGCTGAGCCTCACACCTCCCCCCCCCGCCCATGTGCAAAACTATGCAAAAAAATTGGCAGTACAGTGACCGATAATGCAAAGTGACATATAGACCTTAGCGGAATATTGGTTAGCATTAGATCCTAGACCAGGGGTGGCCAATCTTATCTGCAAAGGGCCGGTGTGTGTGCTGGTTTTTTGGGGTAACCTTTAGGTCTGCTGTTCAAACCCAGGTGTGAGGACTCTTCAGCCAATCAGTCCTCTAATTAGTAATCTAATTAGGCAGTTGCAGCGAAAACCCGCATACACACCGGCCCTTTCTGGATAAGATTGACCACCCCTGTCCTAGACACTGTCCTCATTAAGGATCTGAATTGCCTGGAAAATACCTCCTCAGCCTTACTATGCTGGGCATCAGACGGCGGTAGCCAATGCACGTGCACCCTAAATATCCTCTGCAGTAGATGTGCTCTAGCACTCTAAGCTTGGGGGGGGGGGGGTCAGCATTTACCTGCGCTCTGAAGGGCACTGGTTTGAATCCCATGGTTATTAGAATGGTCATATCACTGCTGAGACCTTGAGTGAGGCCCTTGGTTCCCTGAGACGTGTTCTAAGGGTGCTGGCTTTATGGGTGATCCTGTGCCCAGGCTTTGCACTGACCTCTACATGTATCTGCGTCTCAAAGCAGAGCATGATGGGATATGTGCAAGCTAACACATTCCAATATACCTGTACTCCTACAGATGCTAAATAAAGTATCAATTTCTTTTTGCCTAACTATCTAGGATTGGTTCTAGGCCTCTCCATGACCCAGACCAGGATACTCATCCATCATTTATAAGATGGATGAAAGTTCACTAGTCCAATGAATTCAACCAGGAAGGAGTTAACATACCCATCAGAAACCACGGAACTGTGATTCATCTGTTCAAAAAAAATCTATTATTTTAGAGAACACTGGTTGGTATAATTAAGCCTCTCACACTTATTCGGGTGATGCAGATATACTTTTGGAGATCCATATTGTCTACTCCTCTTCATCCCAATTTAGCATCGCGCCTATCTTAGTAGCCCTGTAATAGCCACTTGAACATTAGTGCTCTGACATTATTTTCTTGTTTTTTTTTCTCACCATTTCACCTGTGACCATTTCAATAAAACAGAGAATAAAATAGAATGAGGTTGAGTGATGAAATTCCACATGTGATTTTTGTGAGTGGATTGAATCAGATGAGGATTTAGTTTGCGCACACGTTTTGGAAATGATGGAATTACTTTCAGTGTCTACGCACTAGTTTCAGCTCACAGATTGCCACAGATGTATTTCTTCTGGTAAATGTTGTAAAGATGCCAGATTTCCAACTGACCCATACAGATTCTTTTCTTAATTGCCTTGTCTCGACATAACTACTGTCATCAACCCCTACTTTGATTCCGTGTGACTTTATAAACTACTAACATCGTCACCCTACCGATGTTTTGATTGAAAAACCTTTGTCACTTCAGGAGGTGAGCTATTCATGAAACTCTGCGGGATTTAAATAATTATTCGAACCATCTGCCTGTAAGTGTTTAACAGATGGCCGCGTGAAGTTCTTCTCTCCTTCAGTTTTTCCAACCAAAAGCTGAGTCTCCGTGTATTCTAAGGGGCTGGTGTGTGGCTCAGAGGGTTAGGAAGCTGTGCCCGCAATCAGAAGGTCATCAGTTAAAATCCCTGTGTGACTACACTGTTGGCCCCTTGAATGAGGCCCTTAATCTCAATTGCTCCAGGGACTGGCTGACCCTACACTCTCAAAAATGTACATCGCTTTGGATGAAACCATCTGCTAAATAAATGTAAAGTAATTGGGCTGAGTTTCACCAGTCTTCTCGCTCCTTGGAAAGTTCACCAGCAAGATAAAATCCATACCTTTCGACTTTCTTTAGGTGGATCGAATCGCTCTAGATATGGTTATGCCTGTAGGTATCAATGACAGTGATGTGATTGGATATACACGCTCGGCCTTGGTGACACAATTAGGGAGGGGTAGAGACATCTCAGAGATTATCATGTCAATCATTCTAATCAACGCGGTCTGCTGGCAAATTACCAGAAATTATTGAGATGCTTCGTTAAGCGCAATCAGCCCATGTGCACGTCATGTGATATATCCAGAGTGGAGTGTCAGAATGGAAAGATTCCAGTAGCTTTTCCTGGGATCCTAATGCAGAAAGTTCTGTAACCCCTTCAGCTTTCATTACAGATGTGAAGGATCCTGTGGGGTACTCAAGAGGAGCTGGTTTACTTTGCAAACACGGTGATGTGGTTTGTATTTATTTCGTACAGGTCAGTTTGAGCTGAACTCGATCTGGGTGGGTTGGTTTAAAGCACATAGAAGGAGTAAACCTTCCCAAACCAGTGATTTGCATAGTGTAGAACAGTATGAGGAATCTGCATTGGGGCCTGTACTCTGTATTGTAGCCACTGCAACCCTGGTTTGAATCTGGGTCATGATAGTGTTGACCTTCTGGGGGATGGATCATGTGTAGCTAAGTGGCTTAAGCTTCTGTGCCTGTGATCGGTAGGTCAATGGGTCCAAATCCACAGTTGGTGATATTGGACCCCTGAGCAAGGCCCGTAAATCACTCTGGATACAAATGTTTGCCAAGTAATAAAATGGAAATGTGCTGTTATCTAGAGCAACAGGAATGTGGGACACAGGTGGAGGTAATGACAAGATGCTGGGCAGACATTTTCGTGAGCAATGAGGTGAATCATCTTCAACATCTCCAAAACCAATACAGGCAAGTTAAGTGCTGTAAAATGCCAAGTGCCCTCACTGGGACAGAAGGCGAACCTCATTTATGAGCCCCGACCGGGGTAAACTAGCATCAGGGACAACAGCGACGCGAGTGTGATGAGGTGTAACTGTCTCACAGTGCTGCAGAGAGTGGTGTGTATAGCCATTACGTCTTCATTAAGGATGGTTAGAGGTACCTAATGATGGAGAAACTTTAGGCTGGTGGGGTGAGGAGACAGTAGGGGTTGATGGGTCTATAGCATATATCCTGCATTCTGGAAAAGACATTGATGAACTAAAACATAAGAATTTTTATTGCCAGTGCACTGAGCAGCAACATGCATTTATTTATTGCACACTTTTCTCCAAAACAACTTTCAGTAGAGGGAAAGGTTACACTTCACGTGCACATCCTGGGATTGGAACCAACAGCCTTTGCATTGATAGCGCAGCACTTTTCTTATTGAGCTACTCATTGTTATATGCAGTCGGTATAGACAAGAAGAACACTCAGATACTTGTAATTACGCATATGTAATGCACCCCATATTAATAGTATTTGTTTGACCTTCCTGGGGGGGGGGATCACGTGTGGCTAAGTGGCTTAAGCACATGTGTCTGTAATCGGTAGGTTAATGGTTCAAAATCCAGTGTTGGTGATGTTGGACCCTGGAGCAAGGTCCATAATGCGCAAGTGCCCCAGGGGCACTCTGATCCTATTTTCTCTCACTCTGGATACAAATGTTTACCAAGTAAATAAAAATAAACATATAGGGTGGGGTCAAATTTCATTAATACTGGCACATTTCAGCTATATTGTGCAAGGAGGGGGTCACAGTATCCTCCGCAATGTCCAGGACATTCGTTGTTGGAAAAAGCACAAATTGTTTCTCCAGTGAGATTGCATAATTTTGTTTTGTAGCCTGTCGTCGATGAAGATGCCCATTCACGCATTGTCATTTCGAAGAGGCGCGAAACGGAGTCAGGCATTCAGGCCAAAACTGACGGCGTGAGTCAGTACATCTCGCTGCAGAATAACAGCACGCTCTGACAGTGACAGACGGGCCCATCTCAATGAAAAACAATCACACTTTCACCTTTCATTTTCCTCTATGCTGCAATTACATCAATGTCACAATCAACGGCGGTAATCAATTAAGCGAGCTACATCAAGTTATAATTACGTTTTTAAAAATAAAGCCTCTGAAACTCGTACTGCTAGCTTATTATTTACTTATGTTTTGCATTGACTCTGCTTTTTCATTAGAATTTTATTTTTCTGCCAAGGTGTCTAATTTGAAACTATTCTGACAAAATTTCATATTCAAAACAATTCATTTTATGTCGTAGGCCGCCACTCCGTTGCTCCCCCCCCCCATGGACTGTGGTTTGCCTTGAAACTAATGATGAAGCTGATCCATTTCAAGAGCACCAATCATGGTGGAATATGTGTGAAACATCGTGCAAGATTACAGAGTCCAGGACGGAGTCATGGTGAGCCTGCAGACTGTCCCAGGACACTCCATTGTGGGGCGTCGGCACACACACACACAAACACACACACACGCACACACACACATACACACGCCTGTTTTCAGGAATTTGGAGACACCAGGTTTTGAGGCAATGGAAGGTGAAAGAAGGGCCAGAAGTAAACGAGCAGTCACGACACACACACACACACACACACACACACACACACACAGTCATGTAACAGTCATGTATCTTTGTGGGGACCGCTCATTCATTTCTATTGGAAAAATGTTAATGCTAACTAACCTTAACCCTTACCCAGCCCTAACCAGAAAGCTTATCCCCATAAGGTAAAAAAATGGGTATTCATCACATTGGGGGAACATTTGGTCCCCACAAGGTAAGGTATACCTGGACTACGCACACACACACACACACACACACACAACCTGTCGGAAGGTGGTGTGCGGCTCAGCGTGTTGGGCTGCTTGCCTGTGATTGAAAAGTTGCTGGTTCAAGTCCTACTGTGTGATGTCACTGTTGAGCTCATGAGCAAGGCCCTTAACCCCCCCATTGCTCCAGGGACTGGCTGACCCAGTTTTCTCAAAAAATGTATGTCACTACTAAAAAAACTGTAAATTCAGCCAGATGTTGGGTTTAGAGGTGTGAGGGTGCTGTGCTATCTACTGCTTTACCATCTACATTAAAATGAACATTTAAAAGGATTTAACTGGTGTATGTGGCATGTCTGACATAAGATTTTAATCATCAGTGGTCTGAGCTTAGGTGGGTCAGCTAACACATCTTCCAGGTTGCGGTTCCAATCCCACCCGCCACTCTGTGTATGAGAGTTGCATGCTCTCTCTGTGTATCATGATGGTTTCCTGTTACAGGTCAAAGACATGAGGTTAGGCTAATTAACATCTTCAAATCGCTCATAATGTTTGTTTGAGTGTAGCCCCCATGTTGAACTGTCATCCCGTCCAAGGTGTCCCCCTGCCTAGTGCCCTCTGATGGACTGGCATCCCGTCCAGGGTGTCCCCCTGCCTCATGCCCTGTGATGGATTGGCATCCCGTCCAGGGTGTCCGTCTGCTTCGTGCCCTGTGATGGACTGGCATCCCGTCCTGGGGGTGTCCCTCTGCCTCGTACCCTGTGATGGACTGGCATCCTGTCCAGGGTGTCCCCCTGCCTGGTGCCCTGTGATGGACTGGCATCCTGTCCAGGGTGTCCCCCTGTCTGGTACCCTGTGCTGCCTGGAATAGCCTCCAGATCCCGAGGCAACTCTGACCAGAACACAGACGGTAGGTTTGAGTTTAATTTTTAATTTGCTAGTAGCATTGAAAGCATAAACTTTGCATGACCGCTATCACAACATGATCCTAATCTGTACTTTAAATGAGCTATTAAGACACTTATGAGCAGGATTAATATTTACCAAATGAAACCAGACACATGACAGCACATATACTAAAGCAAATGCAGCTGGACTGTTTTCAGTCACATCACTGTCTCACCCACAAAGAGGTTTCACTGGCTGTCCAAGTCCAAGTATGATGCCTGAATATATTCTCGCTTTATACTGAGCCCATTGTGTACACTTCAAAGGCTCAGTGATCTCTGTCTGTCTCTGACGTGTGTATTATTATTATTATTATTATTATTATTATTATAAGAAATCCCCCAGTCCAAAACAAAGCCTTTATACACCTTTTCATTTTGTAACTTAGTGATGACAAATGTTTAATGCAGCGAATTGCTTTCCAAGGCAACAATCACAAGCAGTCTTACGTTTTGATTTGTGCCTTTCGGTCGTGTGACTATTTGATGATTTGTATGGCAAATGGGAAGGATTATAGAATATCAATGAGGATCGGGGTGTGTGTGTGTCTGCCTGCGTTTGTAAGTGTATGTGTGCTAATGTGTAGACAGTTTCTCCATCTGAACAATATCTGTCTTCCGATCGACCAGCCATATTAGAAACATAAAAATCTGTTGCAGTCGTGCATCAGTGTCATATCTAATATGGAGGTATAATGAGTTCTGGATCTTTTAATAATCTCTGGCACCCTATTGACCCTTTAGGTTACCGATCACTGTGGGGGATTCGGAAAGGGTGCCCAGCCTGGCCAATAGCAATGATCTTACATGTGTTCGGTTTTAAATGTATCCGCCCCTCACTGAAGCTGCGTACGACCTCGTCTGGACAGGGTTGGGGGCCAGCAGAGCAGGCTCCACAGTGCAGGGTAGTTTTTACCCTGCCCTCACCAAGATGGCTGACGAGATGAACAAGAGCATCGACAGCAAAAATGTTCCATAGGCGTGAGGGGATTGTGGCACGTGTTAACCTTGTAAATCAGGAACAGATCAACCATCACTGTTTGGCAAGGAAGTAGAATTTCAGTTCAGGTCTTAAGATATTCATTAGTTGTAGGCCTTCCTACAGTCACACACAGGGCCCATTAGGGGCATGGATACTCTGGCAGATTCAGGAAGCGCAGCATTGTATACATGGGGCCTTGAATATATAAAATTATACTGTATGTAAAATTGGGTGTGGGGGGGGCGGGCAAGGTGACATTTTGTAAGTGGCCCCTGAATTTCTATCTACTCTCCTGATCACAGAGATCCCATTGCAGCAAACTGAATGTCATAATAATGCCCACTTATGCTGGCTCGAAATCTACGAACTACGTTTAAGTACAAAAACAAAATCACGAAAGTGGGGATTTGCACCCGTGATTGGTTGGTCCAACTACCTGTATGATTCAGTCACTTTCCGAAGGCCTTGCTTGTCCAGCTAATACCAAAAAGCACAGGAAATGTACATTTTTTAAAGTTTTGACAAGCATCCCTTAGCCATTCTTGTCTGCTCCGCATTCCTTGTCTCTTATGCAGAGGATCATTCGTCTATCCCGTTATTCCTGCGATGGAGAGGAATGCACACGTCGGTGTCTGTCCCTTTTACCTGCGATGGAGAGGAATGCACACGTCGGTGTCTGTCCCGTTTACCTGCGATGGGGAGGAATGCACACGTCGGTGTCTGTCCCGTTTACCTGCGATGGAGAGGAATGCACACGTCGGTGTCTGTCCCGTTTACCTGCGATGGAGAGGAATGCACACGTCGGTGTCTGTCTCGTTATTCCTGCGATGGAGAGTAACGCACACGTCGGTGTCTGTCCCGTTTACCTGCGATGGAGAGGAATGCACACGTCAGTGTCTGTCCCGTTTACCTGCGATGGAGAGGAATGCACACGTCGGTGTCTGTCCCGTTTACCTGCAATGGAGAGGAATGCACACGTCGGTTCATGATTTGTCATCCGAGCTGAACTCCTCCTCTCCCTCAGCAAAGCACTGAAGGGTGACGTTTTGCAGTTTTATGCAAAAGACCGAATTAATGGCTCATTACAAAAATGCATCTGGTTCTTGCATCAAAAGATTAAAAGGGGCATTTTAAAAGATTAGAGGATAGTGAATTTAATTAACCAGCCCCTTGCATGCTGCCTCATTAATGCACTGCTTAAGCAAAGTACAGGCCATATTAAACACTTTGAGATGGGATGCAGATTAGCTTTGGATGCATTAAAAGTTACATTTTTGATGCATTTTAATTAGTTTTTCCCCTTTGCTGTAGTTGCACTTAAATGAATGTATAGTGTTTTATATATACAATACCATACAAAGGTCTTAGGCCGTCAAGGGAAATTATCCATCCATTCATGCACACATATATTTTCTGTAACCACTTATCCCATTTAGGGGGCAGGGGTCCGGGGCCTACCCCAGAGGCTACAGGCGCAAGGCAGGGACATCCCAGGTTGGGGCGCCAACCAGGGTTCAAATTACGGGGGAGCTAAGGGGCACTCGGCTAACCTGAAGTGCCGCGAGCTCCCTTGAAAGCTTCCCCTGAGACCTTTAGGGGGCGCTCTAAAAAACTGTCCACTTTTGTGTTATAGGTTAAATTTTCTATACAAAAAGTCCCTGAAATTAAAAAAAATAGTATAAATATGTCAATGTCATGTGTTCATTCACTCATTACATTCGGTTTTTCGAAGATCTGTCTACACTAATTAAGACAATTCCCTGTTTTTCATGCTTATATGAAATGTTACTGACGGTATTAACTGCCTGCAGCAGTAATAGTAGAATGTTTTTTTTTTTTGCAGTAGCCCTGTTATTGACCATGGTGCCCTGCACTTATATGTATGGCGTGGTAGCGGTGGGCAGTACACTGGTGTAATAGTCATTACCAGTGTGATTGTCCGCCACGGATATGGATTTGCACTATACCTACCAGCCTAATTATACAACTGCATATTTATTAAAAAAAAATGTAAAAGGCATTTTATTTTCTTCAAAGTTTCAGTTGTAATCTGAATACTTGTTCTTTTAAGGTATATGTTTATCTGCGTTGTGTGAATTTTCTATTGCACAATGCGGTGTTGCGATAGCAAAGCAACAAATTCAAAATAAACAGATTTTGTGTAATTACACACATTAAATAAAATAACCTGGTTACATATATATAGTAGCAAATTAAAAAGTAAACCATATTTGCTAAATCACTATATACAGTATATGCGCTAAAAGGCACAACTACCCAGTTAAGACTAGAACCACCCGTTTCCCATGCCAGTTAACATCAAACTCCTTTAACCGCCAAACAAGACGTACTTTGGTGTTTGCAGCCCTTTTGTCTGTGTTATGTGCCATTACCATTACTAACAGCAGCGAATCGAACACCCTCAACCAAAAAGCCATAATGTTCCTAACAGAGTGACTGCTCTGTCCTGAAACCCTACAGCTGGAAAGTTTTCATTTAATGAAATGTTGGATAAATAGCCGTAGTTTATGGGTGACTTCATGTTTGGCAACGTTTACGTTATTTAACAACTGTATGAAGTAATTTTTTATATAAATCAACTCAGGTAAAACAATTAAAAAACATACATTTTCAAGGTTGCCAACTCTCACACATCTGGCGTGACACTCAGGCTTTCAGACTCTCACGCTCATGCAAACTACCTTATGGCAAATCCATATTATTCCATTATAATCATCAAATTAGCTACATCAAAAGCACTGGGTTGTTTGCAAACCCTAAAAACTATTTACAAAGCAGGCCTAATAAAACTGTTACATACATGTAAATGCTACATTCAAATAAATGGAGGCCTGAATCACTGCTTACTGTTATATAAGCAAAGCTATAAGCTAAACTAAACTAGCACCACTATTACATTCATTTATTTTGCAGACACTTTCATACAAAGCAACGTACAATTCAGAAAGCAGGGTCAGTCTTTCTCTGGAACAATAGCGGGTTAAAGACCGCAGGATTTGAAATAACAACCTTCTGCTCACAATACAGCAGCCACACACCACCCTCCACCTCATATTCATTATCAGAAATCATAATAATATAAAAATGATCTCTGTGTTCCAATACTAGGGACATTATACATAAATAAAGCAAACGTAAGATGGTTTTGCAAACTCCGTATGTGTTCGTGTCTCCACCTTTGAATTTATTTTGTATGCTTTAATGCGAAGCAAGCCTTACTCAGAAATCATGGTCAGCATTCCCTGGGGTTAAGGGCCTTGCAACCGTCAAACTCTGCTAACTGGCGACCTTTTAATCCAGGGGTGGACTTATTCAGGAAGTATTGGGTATGTGGGTTTTCACTGCAACTCCTTTATTAGGTCATTAATTACAGGACTGATTGACTGAAGAGTCCTCACTCCTGGGTTTGAACAGCTGACCTAAAGGTTATCCTAAAAACCTGCATGCACACCGGCCCTTTGCGGATAAGACTGGCCATCTCTGTTTTAATCATAGTCTTCTAACCCACTGAGCCACACGTCGGCTTCAAAAGCTGACCCCGACGTGATTCGAACACGCAACCTTCTGATCTGGAGTCAGACGCACTACCATTGCGCCACGAGGTCCAGACTGCTTACTGGCTTCCCCTGGCTGTGGATGAGGTTCCCATTCCACCAAAGACTGATTTCTCATTTTCTGGGGTTTTTAAACAATGTGACAGTCTCACATGTGTGGGAAACACCCTGAAATGTGCAGCTGTGATATACATCAGTATTGGCCAGTATGTTATCTATCTATATGTCCACTATCACACACATTTTTAAACTTCATAAAATTCTTATTTGATTGCAAAATAACAATTAAAACTATTAAACTCAAACAGGTCCTCATTGTTGACTTTTTAAACATTATACTTTTACTAGCAGGAGCTCAGACACTCCAGTGGCACCTTTAATGCCTTTAAATGTTTTATGCCAATTCATAACCTTTATGGACAGAGTTTCAAAGTGCAGCCAAGGGGTGGAGGGGGTCCGGTTCAGGGGTCACAGGATCACGTCTTTGCTTTTGGCAGATGCTGCGCCCCTGTTGGCTGTTGGGCTGTGAGCTGCAGCAGGCACTGGGGTGGTTGTGAGGCGGCCGGGATGTGGATTAGCACTTCCAAGTCTGAGGTCATGGCTCTTAACCGGAAAAAGGTAGATTGCCCCCTTCTGGTGGGGAATGAGTTGCTCCCTTAAGTGAAGGAGTCCAAGTGTCTTGGGCTAAGCCTTAGAGAGAGGGGAAGGAGCTCAGACATTCAGACGGGGCTCAAAGAAGAGATGCTGCTCCTCCGCAATGAAAGGAACCAGTTGAAGTGGATTGGGCATTTATGAGGAGACCCAAGGGCTGACCGCAGACACCTCAGGGTGCCTGGCAGCGGCTGTGTATTCCAACAGCAGAGCTGGAGGAGGTGCCAGGGTGAGGGAGGTCCGGGCATTCCTCCTCAGACTGCTGCTCATGTGGCCTGGACTTGGATGAGCGGCTGAAGATGGATGGATGGATGGATGTTTTATGTCACATATACAAATGCAAAGTGCTGATAAGGAGGCTTGTGTTATATCTGATATTTTCTGCAATAGCTGGGATTTTTTAGTTTTACTTAAACGACGCCCTCTGGAGGGGCAACAGTGATTCTGTGAGCAGAACCATAATTTCACACCTCCAGAGTCACAGGTTCAAAGTTCTGTGAGTTTGCGTATGTCCTGTGGTGAGCTGCCATCTAGTCCAGGTTGTCCTCAGCCTTAGCATCCAGGGACAGGCAGACTGTGGCCCTGTAATCAGCAGTGGTGTTTACCCCTAATAAAACCCCCTGTTGGTCAGTAACAGTAAATGCATCAAATACATGTTTAGGAGATGCTGAAGCAGCATGTTAAGAGCTAGCTACCATCTTCTAACTATACTCTATACTCACTAGCTTATCTTTTTATTTTTTTAAACATCCGGGGGAAACTTTTTAAATTGGGGACCCATAAACAACTAAACATTCCTGCCTGTAATAGATAAATGATCTTGGAAGATATATATTCAGTTATGTGGTTTTTAAAGTTGTCACATTAGGCACGGGGCACAAACTGAGGAAGCAAGGGTAGGACTCAAGGAGTCGGGAAACACAGGGCTTAATTCAAAGTAAAAAATGAGCAGAACACGGAACATGCAGAAATGACATTATGACGTTAATGACCGTACTGGGGAAAACATACTTAATGCGGACTTAAATACACCAAACTAATTAACAACAACGAGAAACAGCTGGTAACACTGGGATTCCTCACGAGGTAAATGAGGGGGCGTGGCACAAGGGAGGATCGGATGAGCAGGTCATGACAAATGTCCTATAACTGTGACCTTGGGTTTGTCTCTGCTAAGATTATTTGTGCTTAATTTCTTCTGTAAAAACATTCCCGGATGACCTGTGAAGCCAAAGCCCACCCACAATGTTCTGGGTACAGCTGCTCACAAAAGAATGAATGAACTAACCATCTCCAAACATCAGTACCGGTTCCAGCCAATGCAAGCATCACCACTGACCCCCCGTCCCCCTGCCCCTATCTGGGCTGATATCCACCTCTGTAGTTCAAAGCTCCTGTCTACAGAGGCCTAAGATCTACCTAAACTGAAGTAGCATTGTGCTGTTAGACAGGTGTGGCTCTGCGCTGATCCAAGTGGGCTTAGCTGTGAAAAGGACTGTCACCATGAGTGATGTCCCTTTGGATTCCTGCGATAATCAGCTACAGATTCAATGTTCCACTGCCAGCTCCAATCAGGCTTGTCACTGGTACCAAGAGCATATGTAATTGGTCCCATGGTGTAATGGTTAGCACTCTGGACTTTGAATCCACTGGTCTGAGTTCGAATCGCAGTGGGACCTCATACCTTCCGGGTGACTCCGTGGGTTACATGAGTGAACATAAGAAATTTACAAACAAGAGGAGGCCATTCGGCCCATCAAGCTCATTTGGGGAGAACCTAACTAATAGCTC
>JAODLD010000088.1:15168191-15178939 GCA_026781065.1 Mormyrops boulengeri | reverse complement strand
TACCTGGATCATGTCCCCCCTTAGTCTCCTTTGCTCGAGGCTAAACAGATTCAGCTCAGTTAACCTCTCCTCATACGTCATTCCTCTAAGACCAGGATGGTTATGGGTTTTGAATGCCACGGCTGAAAAAGTGATCACGTTGGCCCCTTGAGTCAGCTGCTTATCCTTTGAAACCGTGCAGGACATATAGCTGACTCCACTCTGTGATGGTCAGTTTTGGGTGGCAGTGTGTGTCTCAGCCAGTTGGAAGTCTAGGCTAGTGATTGGAAGGTTGCTGGTTCAAATCCTTGCATTGCCAGAGTAACTTTTATTATTGGGCCCTTGAGCAAAACCCTTAACTTTCAGTGGCTCCAAGCACCATCTGATCCAGCTTTCTCAAAAATGTGCGTCACTTTGGATAGCAGTGTTTGCTATATAAATAAAATGTAATATGGATCTCTACAACCTACACAGGCAGCATATTAGAATACAGTGCTTATGCAATTCTACCATTAACAACAGCAATTTCCATGTGTAGTTCACTAATTAATTAAAACTGGATTTCTCTGCAGAATAACAGAGTGTTGCAGTGGTGAGCACTGCTGCTTCACACCTCTGGGACTGGGGGCTGTGTCTCCACCCAGGCTCCATGTATGTGAACCTTGCATGTTCTCCCTGTTTTATCTTGAAGCTTCCTCTGGCTTTTCTGGTTTTCCCCTCACAATCCAAACACATACTAAGGTGGTTTAGAGTTGCCAGACTGTCCATATGTATATGTAGCCTGTAATGCATTGTCGTGGTTACTCCCTGAATTTATATTGTAGGAGACTGGACTCCCAGGAAAGGACTAACACCACACATTTCTTCTTTACTCATCATGTATTACCCATTTGGAGGGCTGAGGGCAAGACCAAGGTCACATGTCATGTCACATGACTGACACTTCCTGCCACAGGGCCCAATCTTCTGCTATTAACAGCTGCCCATCACTGCACCTGAGTGCAGGCTCATTAATGCAATCCCTGGTAGTCAATGAGCTGCTGCGGCTCTGGAGAGGTTAATTAAGACAAATTGATAAACTAAATAACCACCCAAAGCCTCTTGCTTTTCAAGCTTTTTATTTTCAGGTCGTTTTACCCTCCTCAGAAAAAAAGACGATCAATGACGTTTGTTAAAAACATAGATGTGAATGTGTACATCTGTGTAACGTCTAAAGTGTGTCATAGCTAAAAATGCATGCCTTTAAGAAGGACTACAGCAGTGTTTCTCAAACCAGTCCTCGGGGACCTCCAGCAGTCCACATTTTTTCTCCCTCCCAGCTCCTTGACAGTTGGGAGTGAGCAAAAAACATGGACTGTCTGGGGTCCCCGAGGACTGGTTTGAGAAACACTGATCTACAATTCATCCCTGTAAGAAGATCTAAAATACATGCCTTGAAGAAAACGGGCCATCAGACTGCCTTGTTACAGGAATCAGAGTGCAAGGCCAAAATGCAGGGTTATCACAAGACTGTAGTTAAAGAAGATGTTTCTCAGATCACCCTCGATACAGCGTAGAGCAGAGAGCCTGAGAGAGCAAGTCAATCGACTGTATAATAAGCGGGGTTCACGCTCGGCTGGCAGAGACTGGCGCAGAGAGGGTCTTCTGACGGCACTGAGATTTGACAGTAATCATATGAAGCATGTCGGTAATCATAAAAGAAGGAGGCATCGACCCATTGAGCCGAAGTGCCATTTGGCATGTGCGGCTTAGCGAAACAATTTCCTCAAAAGCAAAGGCTAATACTGTAGCGCAACCCTATTACTCAACAGCGAAGCTTTAACACGCAGAAGTCAAAATCCTATTCTGCAAGTCCATCAAATAAGGACTAAACTACAGACCAGCTACTGCATTCTAGAGGACAGGAGTTTATATTTTAATGTAATATATATTTCTGTCATGTTTTATACAATTTATAGAGGGTTGCGTGTGGCCACGTCCATAAGGTTGTGGGTTCATATCCCCATGTCTGACAGAGTACTCATGTTACCATTGGGCCCTTGAGAAAGGCCCTTATCCCCCAACTTCTCCAGGAATCCTGTCTGACTCTGGCACGCATGGATACTGTCAATGTGTAAAACCATACCCCTAATTACATTCTACCAGGGGAGTTTCTAGCTATTGAAAGGATCAGGGGCTAAGTCAAGTTTACCTGGGCCTGAACTTTTTTTATTTTCAAAGGAAGATTGGCATCGGGGCTAAAATACTCAGTGCTAACGACGCCCATGGATTCTACCATTTATGCTTCGATGCCATTACTACGAATTGGTGCCTAAATTACTGTATTTATCTACAAATATTCAGATGCAATGAATTGCAAATAAAAACAAACAAAAAATATATCGATAGAGTTCAACTATATAGAGTTTGCAGTCGTTAGAGTATCCAGGTTTACAATTTTGGTCGCTGCAGTAATGACCATAATAATGAGTGTTTTATAGTTTTAACATTTTTAAATTAACCTGTGTCGGGCCGCAGCCGAAATGAATCATCGACAATTACGCCTTTGTAAACATAAATTATTTCACTTAAAAGTCAATGAAAATATAATAACCTTTTCGAGCACGTATACAGCCTTTAAATTAGCTATCCGAGCCGCGTAAATTAAACAAGCGCGAATGTGGTTTTCTGTAATCAATTACTGAACATCTGTGAATGGAATTAGCCCCGGTGCATTTTACAGCATGCTGTTAATTAGCTTTTCTGAGCCATTGAAAATTACTTTCGTCTTATCGCCGCAAACGAGGGATTAGCTTAGCCTGTGCGTTTTTATAGGGGAAAAATCATACAGACGTTATTAGAAGTGACTCTGGAGACTACCTGTACAGTCAGTACTTAGAATAATGTAAACATCACATATATATATATATATATATATATATATATATACACACACACACACACACACACACACACGATAATCAACACGATTGTTCAACTAATAAATATGGCAATAAAAACGCATATAAAACTATCATGAATTATGAGTCAAGAATTACTGGTTTACAGTAGGCCCACTGTGCTATACTATTTATTGGTATTTATTTACAACGGAACTGTTTTCTCAGACATTCTTTGCACAGTTATTGTTTACAGTAATTTGTCATTGTTTCTGTTTGTTATTCCTTTAAATGGCTTTTTTTCTGTCTAAATGTGTGTGTGTATTGTGCTACTATAAACCTGCAATTCCCTTCAGCATTAATAAAGTATCTTTATGTCTAAAGTATCGTATATCTATCTTAACTATCCAACAGATGCATTTTAATTTTCAGTACTGGGTTAGTTGGCAGTTACCTTCTGTCTGCCAGGTGCATGATATATAGTTTTGTACTAGACAGCAGACAAGGGCCACTGCTTGCTGTCTGTGCTACAATACAGCAGTACATTCTAGTCGCCTGCTGTGTCTATTTATCTAGCAAACGCGGCTGTCCCTTTAATTCCCTTTGCCCCAGGGCTCATTCATAAAGGACAGAATGGAAGCCAGGGGGACAACACGACTCACTCCATCCCTTGCTGTGCCCTGAAATTACATTCCTCCTGTAAAAATTCTTGCTTAACTGTGAGGAAGAATGTCCCCATGCATGTTGTTGTTCCGTTAATGTCTTTCGTAGCTCCAATGTACAGCCCCCAGGTTTTATTAAGTATAGCCCCTTTGGATAATATTTCTCTTTGAAATTATTGAAATCTAAGGGTGCCTTATTCTAGACTACATCTGACTTCATTACGGAAGAAAACATTAAACTGCTTCTGCATAAGTGATCCCCCTACGTATGCAGAGTGGACCATTCCATCATCTAACCTCTTTTTGTGGTCATGGGGAACCTGGAGATTATTCCAGGTGGCAAAGGGCTAGGGGACACCCTGTATAGAGTGCCAGTCCATCACAGGGCTCAACCACAACCACTGCGAGTAATTTCGAGATGTTAATTACAGGATTGTTTCCCAGCTTTGATTACAGATGTGACCTGAAGTTACAACTTCAAGAAAGTGTATGATTTGCTAATTAAGAGAATGATGACCCTTTTTCTCAACCCCATGTGATGTAATTGATGGGTTGCTATGGAAACAGCATGGGAGAGAGGTTTAAAAAGAATGCATTAAAATCAGGGCTTAGAGACACTTTGAGCAATGTTTGTTTTTTTTTGGGTGGGGGGGGCAGTTCCAGACAAAACATTTGAGAACCACTCTTCTGAATTTGTGGGGGTTAGTGTGTGGCTCAGTGGATCGAAAGGCCGCAGGTTCAAATCCTGCGGTCGGCAGAGTGATTTCAGTGATTGGCTTTTGATCAAGGCCCTTAACTTGCAATTACTCCAGGGACTGACTAACCCTGCTCTCTGATCTTTATTTGTGCGACACTTTGGACAAAAGCTTCTGTTAAATGAATTACCATAATAGAACTTCTATGAGACAAAAGTGGGCAAAAGAGCCAAAGCAAAGTGACCCATAAGCCCCTTACGTTTCCTGTTTTTCAGTGGACTATCTGATGGAACTTGTCACTGAAATGCGTTGCGTTTCTGGAGCTGTTATCAAAGCCAATAGTGGCTGCTGTGAGGAATTCTCTATGACACTAGCTATACCGCTTCTAATTGGCATCAGGCAGCTCATCCCCAGGTGCTCAATTTTCGGAAGGGTAGCAGCACAGCTTCTGGCTTAGCCTCCAGCATCAATCCCCTTGGCCGTTAGCGACTATCAGATGGATATCTAGAGGAGGCCCCAATGGTAGAACCAGGAAGGATCGATACATTGCCTGAGGTGGAGGCTTATATCAGACAGCAAAAGGACAGGCGATCAGGGAAAGGGAGAATGGCACAACTTCATGCAAAGGAGAAGTGTGGTAACCAACGACACATGACCAGGCTGAGAACAGGAAATGAGTCATGAAACAAACAGGAAGTGAAACCATAATAATGCTTTTGGGTCTCAATTCTGAGAAGCTTCCAGAAGGAAATCTAGTCTGCATTATCTTCACAAGGACTCCTGATGTGACCTCTGGTTTTGGGCCGAACTGGCACCGTATCTTCATTACGGTCTCCACATAAACTTGAATCGACACACACCGGACTTTGTTCTCTAGTCAGCTCAAAAAACATGGTGTGCTGCAGACTTCACAGCTTCATGCTAATGATGGCGTAGACTTAGGGTTCAAAACCTGCGATGGGCGGGATTTTGTGCCATCAATTACAACCTGCAATCACTTCCGATTGGGTGCTTGATTGATTCCCGTCAGGTTAAGGCAGTGATGACAGTGCGATGTAACCATACGGTTTGAATCTTTAATTTCCGCTGATGTATTAAGTGCCGATTGCTGCATTTCCGCATCCCTGTGCATTCTGGTAGGATCCTTTTAAGCGCATGCTGCAGAAACCACTTTAATTGCAATGCTGCTGTATGTAAGTTGTACTCAACTAAAACTGAGTTAATGTTGCAGACTAAAGTGACCATGCACACCTCACAATGCACAATGAGGCTATTCTGTACAAGGAAATTTCTGGGTTTCTGCTGAGGGGAAAGCAAAGGAACCGCTGGCATGGCATTCTTCACATCGAGATTACGGCATCTAATTGGGGGGGGGGGATCTGTTGTGTAGCGGATCGCGCAGCATGGTGAGCCCCCATTTGCCTGATGTGTATTCATTTGGAAAGCATTTACTCTGGGTTTCCAAGGGTATGGGAGACGAGGCGTGTAAGGCTCCCATTCCCGGGATGTGGGAGAGATGAAAGCATGGGGTGGGAGGGGTTAATTTGGGCATCAAATGAACACACCAGGGTGATCTTCATCGTGGCTTCATGATTCCAGGCCAACGCCTACCAATCAGTAACTGTCCATCCCGATTTCACACGACCGGTTGTGGGGCCCTGTGTCAGGCCCCCCATGACATGCAACCACTGACACCTGCCCCCCGGGTCCTGGGACAACATCCCCAGCACCCCAACCCCACTCCCAAGATGAGAGGCTTGCAAATGATGATTTAGCATTTAAATCTGTTCAGGTCGTGACTATTATGGGTATTTATGTTATGCAGAAATTTCTGGAATCCAAGACGACTTTCACACAACTAGACATTGACTGGAGCTGTGATTACATTTATATTTATCTATTCAACCGACATTCTTGTCCAAAGTGATGCACCAGTGAGGATCAGAGAGCAGAGTCAGCAGTCCGAGGAGCAACTGGGGTTAAGAGCCCTGCATGGAATTTGAACGAGCAACCTTCTGATCAGGTGAAGAGTCCTAACCCACCAAGGTCACAACACAGCTTCCCCCGTTCAGGATCACCATCTTCTGACCAAACATAAACCATAGGGACAAATTCACTTTAAAGAAGTAGAGAACTAGGCAGTAGATGAATATCACAGAGGACAGAGGAAAATTAAAATTTATAGTGGTGATGATTATTCATGCAAATATATTTGACGTCTCTTTTTAAATGCTGCCAAATGGTCCATTAACGATTCTCTGTATTCAAGTTATCTCAATCAAGTCATCTGCGGAGTTGAAACAATTAATCTAAATTAGCGGCTAGGCAGTTGATAAAGTTATATTTTTTTAAAGTTTGAAGTTTGATGAGTATATATTTTATGGTCTGAATTTTTAGTTTCATCAACACAACACTTTCTGCCGCAGAGTCACCTCAGTTACCAGTGCTAATTTCTTCACCTCCACATGACACAAAAACAGAGAGACATGGTGTAAAAAGTGGGGTACTAGAGGCCCGCCAGCCAGTGTAGGGTTAAAAGTAGAACATATGATTAACTTCTTGACTTGAGGTGTAGCTTGATGAACTGCAGTAAGCTAAAACTGTAGCTGCCAAACTACACTTAAGACCTGCAAACATTGAGGCAGGTACTGTACTGTGCTGGGCAAACGTCTCAGGCAGTCAAAGGAAATGTTTAAGGCTATTTATGTGGGTAGTATGTGAATAATTGTTCTCAGCTTAACAGTAGAACAAATGCAAATTAATATTAACACAATAAAAAATAAACAAGAATTTCCTGTTCTCCAAAAAGTCACTGATATCTTGTCGGATGGCTAGATGAACACCGCTTCAGTTCCCAAACCTCTCCTTCCGGGGGCACCCCAGCCATTCCATGTATTTGTTCAATTTCATCACCAGCTCAGTTCAACAATTAACATAATTAGTTAAATAACTCAATGAGGCATTGATTAGCCAAATGAGCTGTGCTAGTGGTCGAGCCACGAAGTACATTTTATACTGGATGGTTGTTGCAAATACTGTGGCGACTTTAGGAGAGGTTTTGAAATAGCTAAGCTGACGCACTTTGCCAGACATAATTTAAACATAATTTTCTTTGCCTAAGGCTTCTTACACAGCATTGTATATTATGCTCCGGGGGGGGTCTGTTAAATTCGGCCATTTCCTCCCGGCACCCCTGCCACCATTATCACGAGAACAGAAATCAGGCTCATGGTCAGGCTTTTTGACTGAGCTTCCCCTCAGGCAGTACCTGGAGCATTTGGGGGATTACAGTGTGTTCAAGGGTTTACCGATGACATCACACTGCCAACTATGGGATTTTGACCTTCAGGAGCAGAGCTGCTCTAACTATTTGGAGATGGGTGTCCCTTAACTGAGAACTGAGTCCAGGCTGTGAAGCTCAGAGAACCAAAACTTGACCACTACAGCACCAGGGTATTTTTAACTGTATTTGGGAAGTTGCAGTAACATGCAGACCGTCATTCTGAAAAGATAAGTACATTTTGCTCATTTAGCAGATGCTTTTATACAAATTGACGTACATGATATTTTGAGAATGCAGGAGGAGACAATCCCTGGAGCGACTGGGGGGTTAAGGGCCTTGCTTAGGGACCCAATGGTGACATTAATCTGCTGATTGTCACATCAAGGCATGGACAGTTGCAAAGGCAAGCATCGGGACAATCAAAAGGTGCTTTATTGGGCTAGATAAAAATACAAATGGGGAAAACTCAATAGGACCATGATGAGTCAAAATGGGGAGACAAGGAGCAGGCAAGATGAGATGGCTCAGGACATAATCAGGAGCACAAGCAGGTAACAACATGAATGACCAGACTGGGGAGCACAGCACTGGGAGGCACTCTTACACACAATCAATGAGGGAGCAGACGAGAGGCAGCTGATCCAGTGATCCACATGAGGTCTAAAATGAGAGGCAAGACAAATGATGAACAGGTGTGGCTTGTTAGAGCGACACTAGGAGAGAAAGAGGGGGCAGGAATGCAGGGCGTGACATTGACCATGGGATTTGGATCAGAGACCTCCTAATCACAGGCATAGCATCTAAATTCACTGAGGCACGCACTGCCTCTCAAATTAAGCTGATAAGTCAATGTAATGAAAATGTAGTAATATGCGCAAACTAACTTAATCCGTTATCGATAGGATGTGGAAATGTTGTGAAATGAGTGAGGGATGTGTGGATCACGTCAGGCTGAGTGGCAGAGGAGTTCACGCAGTGTGGAGGGATGAAGTGCCTTTGTTTCTAATCTCTGCGCCCAACGACTTCACTCTCATCAGAGCTGAAACGTGCCCTGGAACCGTCTGAAGGACCTGGGCGAATGGAGTGCAGATGGCAGGACCACCGGCATCACCCAAAAACGGCTGCTTATCTCAAAGCCAAGCGGGGGATCTCGGGGTCTCCTTCGGGGACGGCGTATGTGCCGGTCACAGCTGCGATTAACGCCCCCCCGATTGCCAGCGAGGAGGGCAATCAGACACGGGCTGATTGGAAAAGCTCTTCGGCTGGCGGTGGGGGGGCTGGAGTGGGGGGGGGCAGCAGAACTGCCAGTTCATTCTGGTGAGTAGGGGCCAGAAAAAAGTACCGCGACTGGAAAATGGCATACAACTGTCCTTGTGTTGGACATGGTTAAAAAGCCAGGATATTTCACGCATATGCTTATTCTGTTTAATTTTAATAGAGCGGTATTCCTAATTGGGCTGGTTGCAGCCCAAAAGTGGGTCACTGAACCATTTTCAGTGGGTTGCGGAGTGTCATTAGCCAATCATCAACAAGAGCCCCCACCCCCCAGACCCGCTTTAAGTTTTGAGACTTAATGACCATGGTTAAATATGGGCCCTGAGGCTAAACACCAGTGTAACAGAGCATATATTCCAATCAGAGAAGAGGGGTTTTTGAAGTCTAATGTGCTGGAAAATTCTCGGCTCTATTTGACCAATCATATGCCATAGAAATGATGCCTTAACTTCTCCCTGCGTGCTGTGAGTGGTAATGCAGCTGCCTTACAGGTCCCTAACAGCAAGACACAAAGACAATAACAATTAGGCATTCATATGGTGACTAGTTTCCAATTAATCCATGTTTTCACCTGTCCTCCATAACAGATTAGCCGGTAAACTTGAAGCTTAGCCTGAAATGCAAGGGGCAGCTAGGGTAAGATGCCAGCCCCTTGAGGTTATAATTAATGCATGATCCAATTATAGATCCATATAATCTTCTCCAGGTCCTGTAAGTGGAATAAAATTAATTTACAATAATAAAAGGCTTCTTCTTTTTAATTTTGTGAAAATATTTGTCCAAGGAGGAGTAAACTCCACCACCAAAACCTGTGATTTATTCAGGGTAAAACACCATGTTCTGGTTTTTGGGTATTACCAAAACCTCAAACTTCTCCCAGGCCAGGTTCTGACTGGCCCATTCTGAGACATTTCTGTTCTGGATTTTAAACCACTTTGTTGTCATTCTGGCAGCGCCCAGCAGTGTTTATCACCACTCAAACCACACATTTCTCTGGGGCCCCTGTTGGTCACACATGGTCACTACCCTAAATATTAAATAACCACCTTCCTTGTTATGGAGATGCTGAAGCAGCATGTTCTGCTAACCAGCTAGCTGGCTACTCAAGCACCTGACTAAGTAAACTGGGGGAACTGTCAGTCATAATGTTTTGCGATCATAAAATTCAAGAAACATTGGAAATTAATTGTTCAGTTATTTTTGTTGAACATAGGTATAACATAGGTATTATTTTGTAAGAGAATTGAAAATCCTTCCTCACGTTTGCTAATCAGAGCTGAGGCCCTAATAAGAAACTGGAAGATGGATGGATGGATGGAATGAATCAGTTTGAAGTAACAAAGTCATGGATACACTTTCGCAACACCACTGAATAAATGCCCCTACTTCAAAACTTCTTCTGTGCTGTTTACAAATTCTAGCTCTGTAAAAATTAGATATTTCCCTCCAGTATAAAGCTTGTCTCTTTCTGAAGACACTTTCAGCACCAGCTGTGAAATACAGTGATTGGCTGCATTCAGATCTAAGTTAGCTGGGGCTGGCATATGCTATAACCAACTGTTCTGCATGTTTTGCAAAACTTTTACATGCCTTATTATCCATCCATGCACTTGTTTTCTATAAGTACATATTCAATAGAAGGTTACGGGGAGCTTTAAGCTCCTCCTAGGCAGCACAGGGTGTCAGAAACCCTAGATAGTATGTCAGTCCATCACACGGCACAAGGCAGGGGGACACCCTGGATGGGATGCCAGTCTATCACAGGGCACGAGGCAGGGGGACACCCTGGACGGTATGCCAGTCCATGACACGGCACGAGGCAGGGGGACACCCTGGACGGGATGCCAGTCCATCACACGGCACGAGGCAGGGGGACACCCTGGACGGTATGCCAGTCCATCACACGGCATGAGGCAGGGGGACACCCTGGACGGGATGCCAGTCCATCACACGGCACGAGGCAGGGAGATACCCT
>JAODLD010000088.1:15144308-15164710 GCA_026781065.1 Mormyrops boulengeri | reverse complement strand
CAAGTTCATACCAGAAACTTGCAGGAAGTTAAGCTCAAATCAGCCATCTGTCTATAGGAAGTTAAGCTCAAACCAGATACCTGCCTGCAGGAATTTAAGCTCAAACCATCTCCAGGAAGTCAAGCTCAAACCAGACACCTACCACAGGAAGTTAAGCTCAAACCAGATACCTACCCAAAGGAATTTAAGCTCAAATCAGATATAGGAAGTAATGCTCATACCAGACGCCTGCCTTCAGCAAGTAAAACTCAAACCACATAAGCACAGGAAGTTAAGCTGCAGGACATTAAGCTCAAACCAGACACCTGCCTTTGGGAAGTTAAGCTCAAACCAGACATCTGCCTAAAGGAAGTTAAGCTCAAACCAGACGGCCACATGAGGTTAAGCTAATAACCAGGCAGTTATGAGAAGCACATTATTCATGATGTATTCACTTCTGTCATATCGAAAGCCAAAAGCAAGGGTAGCTGCTTTTACATAAGAAAGGAGCCCACACTTTCTTTAAGGTGATTTTGAGCCACTCAGTGTTTCTTCAGCATTTCCTACAGTTTTCAGATTACTGTCCCACTTTCTCCTGACACCACTACCAAATTTAAGCCAAAATTAAAGCTGTCATGATTTGAGCAGTTGGGGGGGGGCTTGTTAGCAGTTGACAGTAAAGGAGAAAAAATGAACAATTACAGTGGGGAAAGACTAAAAGCCAACTCGATGCATTTATAACAGGGCGACAACCGCCCACTGGCGTCTATCATTTCACCGTCCTACGAGTTGGTGGGTTAAGTACGTAATTCTCAGTCTGGGAGACAGTCATCACAAGGATTGTGAAAAGGTCCTAAATTCACCTCTGAACATAAAGGGGAGCGAAAATTATGCATAAGAGAAAATAAACTGAATGTCAAACAACACAGCACCAATGTAGCGGACAAGGAATCCAGCTATATTTACAGTTCGATGGGACCAGCATGTGGCTCAGTGTATTGGGACTCAGTGGGTTGTTCCTGTAATCAGAAGGGTGTTGGTTTAAATCACATGGCTGGATGAGTGACTTCACCATGAGGTCATTGAGCAAGGCCCTTAGCCCCTATTCATCCAGAGACTGGCTGGCTGGCTGGCTGACCTTGCTTAATAAATTGCTTGACGCTTTGGATAAAAGCTCATGATAAATATACACAGTGTTGGAGAGGGATAATGCCAATCTGATTGACCATGTGCTGGAGAAGGAAACCCAGCAATGACTCCCCATTGAAGACTGAAACTGGCTGTCCCATTTTAAAGGTGAGATTATGCACCATTTTAAGCTGTGAGCTTTGATCGCCAGCTGAATTCCCATACAGGTATCAACACAATCATAGCATTTTAATGTTTTATAGATGTTATATCAGTACAGGGTGTTATGGTGGGGCAGTGGTTAGTGCTGCTGCCTCACAGCATGAAGCTCCTGGGTTCAATCCCGCGTCCCTTCTGTGTGGAGTTTGCACGTTCTCCCCAAGTTTGTGTGGGTTTCTGCTGGGGGGGGCGTCCAGTTTCCTCCCATGATCTGAAATTGTGCAGAGCAGGTTGATTGGGGAGTCTGAAGTGTGGGTGCTTGCCAGGGTTGGTTCCCACCTGTACCCCTTGTTCCTGGGATAGGCTCTACTGTCCCCCCCCCAACCCTAGTTGTGTCATGGGTCCGTACGTGTCTGGTGCGCTGCCGTGGCATGATGCAGACAGAAATGTGGGTGGACAACCCATTGGGGGCTTCACGAGACAACAGGGGTTCATTTAACAGAACTGAATACAGGGGAAACACTACAAAATAAAATGAGACCACGAGGGGTCAGAACTAAAAGGGTATAAAATAACTAACAAAACTAAACAATCTACTAAGGGACGCTAACTAGGCAGGGAATCAAAAATAGCCAAAACCACAGTAGCGAGATAATCAGCAACAAACATCAAACAATCACAACAAACCACTGGTGACTAAACAGAGACAGAGACTTAAATAGAGAGGGGTGACAAGACTAACAAGGGGCAGGTGAGATTAATCAAGAAGGTTGGAAAAACAGGGCACAGGTGAAAGTAATTAACTCAAAGGGACTAAACAGGGAAACTAAGAACTAACCAAGAAATGGGGAACACAGAATCCAACGCTGGGCAATAACAGACAGGTAAGAATACGAGCACAAAGCACGAAACCAAAACCAAGTACAAGACACAGGAATGAGAAAACTCATACAAATGAAACATTAGGGGACAAAATACAAAAACAGAGGTGATGGGATTCGAACATGCGACAAAGGGATTGGTAGATAGCCACATGCTCAACACGTTGAGCCATGCAGCTGACGGAGAACTGGTGAAAACACAAAGACTGACAGGAGGGACAGGATGGCCAGCAATGTCTGCTGGTCAAATCGGGAAGGGACACAAAAGACTGAGACCACAGGAGCTGACCCCGACAAGTTGGGATTAAGCAGTAACAGTGCTGGATGGATATATCAGTACACAAGTAATTATCTCCTTTGAGATCTAGTGTTAGCTATCATTCCAAAGCCAGTTTCTTTTAAATTTCTTTAAAGTCAATCTGGTGCAAATTTCGCCTAGAGATTACTGGGGGTACGGAGAAGTTCTAGTCAGTAATCAGCATTAATACTGATATGGAAATACAGTTTTAAATTTCATGTACAAGGAGCAAAATTCCAAAACTGACATTCAAGAAAAATTCTGTGGACTTTGTGAGTTTGGGAAAATTAATAAAAGTTCTCTGTCAGATTACATGAGGACTGAGTTTCGGTTCCCAATACTGTAACATATGGAAAGGGAGCCTCTCGTATTTGCATAGTCTACTGTCTATATGTACGATCCTCCACCACTATTTATTTGTACTACTTGAACTGTGTTGTTGTTGTTGTGGTGTATTATTTTTTTGTTAAAACTTTTATTATTTTATTACACCCCCCCCCCCCACACACACACAGTACTGTATTTCTTTCCAGTGTTTACTGCTTAACTGTTGCAGCTGTCTGATGCTCTGAAGAACTGCAATTCAGTTTCACCTGTGAAATGACAATAAAGTGACTTGACCACGCTGAATATTAAATAAACTCGTTGCTAATTTAGGAGAGGCTGGAGCAGCATGCTCCACTAGCCAGCTGGCTATCTACAATCCACTCGCCAGCTAACGTAACACGGTTATATGCAACTATATGTTATATGAAGCAATTGTATCCTCGCAGCAAGAAAATCAAAGACTGAAAGTCTCCTAACAGGAAATTTGCCTTCAGCACAAGCTTCGATGACCTTTTGGGTGGTGTCCCAGAAAAAACATACCCCCCCCCCCCGCATGGTGGTCATGGTGCTTCACCTTGGGGAATCTGGGATTTTGCGCACCCAGAAGCATCTGCTTCTAGGCTACCGCTCTGTTGCCATGGTGCTCCATATATCACCCATCTTCCTACTTCCGTTACCCAGGCTGCAGACTAAGCCACAGTCACCATCAAGGGAATAACGGAATGACCCGGTGTATTTCCAGAGATATATTCCCCTCCTCCTCATCCTCTGACATCTTTATTCTCATCACTCACATCTCTGCCCATCGGCTGGTCCTTCAGTGCCTGGAGCACCCTGTCACGGCCTACAGATTCCCCGGGAACGTTCCACGGATGACAAGTGATCCGTCGGGCCATGCCTGGAACATCCCTGCAGCTGAATCTTTTTGTTCCGCCAACGAAACCACATGTTACTGCAATGTAGAAAAAAAATCTATGGAATATTATATGAAGAAAAAGCTTTAAAAACCAAATGAAAGATGACAGATTTTACATGGCAATCATTAATTATTGGAGCCTGTATTAGCTAACGTTTGGAGACCGTTTACCAACCAAATATGAAAATATATATAAATATAAATGTAATAATGTAATAATTTAATAAATGTAGTGACAAATGGCTAAATAAAGATGTGCCACCTTCCCGCTCTTGCTCGTTGACATTTCACGACACCAGCTCTTACCCCCCCGCCCCTTATGCCCTCTGCCTCTGTGCCCCCGAATGGTGCAAAAAAAACTGCACGAAAAGCAGACATGTGTAATCACCATAGACTTACCCATTTATTCAGCTGGATACTTTTCTACAACTATTCTGGGTGGAACACAGCAGCCAGAGCAGAACAAAAGCCCCCCCACCACCTCAACGGACCCGAATCAAAATCATTCTAGTTATAAATCCGTGTCTGTGAACAATGTCCCCTAACCTGTAGCTACACATCTGGCTAATTACTATATTAAAGGCCATGTCTAACTAACTCACCTTTCCTCACTCAAGCGATGGCTAGATTTTCAGAATATTAACACTAAGAGCAGTGTTGATGGAAATAGCTAGCTTAAAGGCACAAAGGTCAAGCTGACTTATCACAATCCTGAAGTAAATCACAGCAATTCGTAGATAATATGCTGAAAATGTCTATTCAGGGGGTTGGCAACTTTGTAGAGCGTGCTTTAGCTTCAAGTTACCAGGCGCGGCGTCAAAATTTATTCACAACCACATAGCTCGGGATAAACTTTTTAGGCTCTTTAGCATGTTAGCCGTAAGTCGAACGTTGATTGATTTCATTTGAATTTCTGATTTCATCAGAAACGACAGAATCTCATCCGGAAAGCTAAGTAAAGTAGCTATGTAAAACTTTATAGCAAGTAACTGTATTGCTCGTTTGATACAGTTTGAGGTTTCCTAAAAAAGAACTCCCAGTGTACAGTTTATTACTATGCATGTATACACACAGGTGCTGCAGTGTATTTGTTATTAATCTATTTACATATCAAGTACCTTCAAGTGTTCTGGGTTCCATAAGCTCGGGGGGTGCAGTGTAAGGGAGAGCCTACGAAGAGGCTGCAGTAAGTGACAAGTGGCTCAGCACCCCTCGGCCACTTTAACACACAAAGGCAGGTTTTGCTTTTATTTGAGGGAATCAGATGCGGGGGGGTTCTCATTTGTCGAGCTGCAATATCCACCCACACAGCTTATATGCATGACGTCTGCACAGTTGGTCATGATTCCTGTAAGTCTTATGAATCTAGTCATTTTTTCCCATAATAGGAAACAATACCATTAACACTTCCTGTCAGCGTGTATCCATCCAACATGTAAGGGTTAATGCGCAACAAGCCATGCATCTTTAAATGCACAGCTGTGGAGGCAGAGAACCAGATGACATCCAGCAGCTCGGAGTGTATTATCCGCATTTACTACAGTCATCACACATATGGTTTACATATTTGTAACTGAAGACATTATTTTCATGTTTATCAGTTGAGAATGCAGTTATTTAGTAGAACAACTGTCTTCCACCAAAGATTAAATGTTTTAATTTAATTTTAAATTGTGTCTACATCTGCAGTTTTAAGTACTGTTAGAATTAAAGATTATAATCGCGCATTGATTCACTACCGTGATTTGCCTATCAAGCACTACATATGTTATAGAGAATTAATCAAAACCCTTCTGACCGGTCAGAATTCAACAGTGCCATGGTATAAATGTTTTTAATTTACGAATCTAAAAAGGCTCTTCAGTCCCCCACAGTGTAAGCCAACCATATCGTCACAGTAAATAGCTGCCCGTGCTAATCGCTAACCGAAGGCAATGCTAACCAATCATTCAGGATGCATGATTGATTTGTGTCATCTTTTTAATTTCAGTAGCAGACAAGGGACTGAGCTGTTATCTTCACCTCAGGATACAGAGAGAAAAAGCTGAAAATTATGGGTGTTTTTCTCTGAGGAAGGTGCAGGCAGCAGTATCTCCGGTGCACCTGCTGGGGGCCTTTATTAGCATGCTAGCCTAACGTTCAAACATAAAAGAACATATGTTACTGAACTAATCCATAACCACCATTTTCTTCCCATTTTCCATCATTTTCTTCTTTCTTGTTGAAAGGAGGGTGCCGTGTTACTTATATAGGGATAAAAAATAGGCTTTGTACCTTTCTTCGCTCTGTCGTTGTGCGTGTTTTTTGTTACAGAAATGTGACTGTGTCATTCAGTCTGGTAAAATACGACTCAGCAGTACAGTTGTTTAAAAGAAAAACCAACCAGCGACTAGTCCATGGAGATCTGAGTTCTGACTAGAAACAGTAAATGCCGCCTTCTGTAAATGTGAAACACTGTGATCTCTACACAGCAGCTTGTGATTTCTTCGTTTATAAAACAAAGAAATAAATATCAGCAATATTCATGCTATTGTGTCCAAACAAGTGGAAGACTTCACTGATTCATTCTGATGCTGAATCGAATGACAGGATCCATTCACATGCTGCGGCAAAAGCATTGAGATTTGGCAAACTATGGACATTAATCTGTCAGAGGCGATAAACCAGCGCTGTTACTTCTGTGCAGCATCACATGGGGACGGAGATGTTCCAAGCGCAGTTTGGTGGCCTTATATGCATTGTCGCTGGGTCTGCCGTTTTCCTGCCCAGTTGTGTTATTTTAAAATACATTTGCGAGTAAATATTAGGAGGTTGTGGGTTTCGGGTTTTTGGGTTGATTTCATAATGTTCCGCGACAGTGGACTGTAAGTGGAAAAAGTAATTAATTATTATGAATGCAAGCTGTTCCTAATCCTAAGTAATACTGAATAGCTAGCCACCGAGAATCAGAGAAAGACACGCACAGAAACCAGGGTTGCCAATTAACTCACGCATCTGGAGTAACACTCATGCTTACAGACTCTCACACAAGCAACCTTGCGGCAAATCTATATTATTCCATTATAAACTTAAAATTACCTACATCAGAAGCATTGGGATACTTTGCAATCCTACAGATGATTTACAAGGTAATAAAACTGTTACATACTTGTGAATGTGTGTGCAGACTTGTCTTCACAATTTGTGACCCAACCTGGCAACCGTGGGGAAAACCAGACCTTGATTAACACAGCATCAAAAGTTAAGTGTAAGGATCGCTTGTAGGGCGAGCTAGCAGGGTGCGGGAGAAGTAGGATCCAGCACACAGAACTTTCCAAAAATAGGGTTTATTGGGACTAACAGGGCACGACACGGTACAATTGTTAATGACAGATCTGGGAGACAGACGGAGATGCAGACTAATATACACTGGACTACACGGGTCAAACAGGAAACAGCTGGTCACAGGCGGGATGCACACGAGGTAAATGAGTTAGGCGTGGTCCACATGAGGCGGTACGAGCAGGTCATGACAGAGCCCCAGAACTCCAGGCATGCCTCAAGGGAAGAGGCGGACGAGATGGGACCAGGAGAACAGGACCTGGAAAACAAGACAAAAACTATCAACGGGGAACCGGCAACAGAACGGAAACACAGAACAAGCACAAGGGAAGCAACCAAGACAACACATGACAAAGAACTGGAAACACGGACAGACAAACCAGAAGGGGAGACACCGGGGGAACACCAACGGGAAGAATGAAAGGGCTGGGAGCGAACGGAGGAACCACAGGGGGACAAGGAGCCGAGACAGGAGGGACAAAGGGACGAGGATCAAACACAGGAGGCCAGACGAGAAAGGTTGGGGGACAACAGGGAGCCCGAGGGAGCTACAGCGGGCGACGGGTGGCAGCCGGAGGGGCCGCAGGCGACCAGAAGGCCGGAGCCGGAGGGACCCCAGGTGACAGGGAGGCAGGAGTAGGAGGGGACCACGAAGGGGGCGAGGAGACAAGCCGAGGGACAGTCGGAGAAGCCGAGGAGGCAGCCAAAGGGGACCGCAGCTGAAGCAAGGAAGGGGGGGAAGCCGCCGCAGGCGACGGCGGAGCCACAGCAAGCACAGGCGCCGTCCACTGACAAGCAGCAGTGAGGGGGTCCACAGGCAAGCAACAAGGCGTCGGAGGCGGGACCGAGGGCGGTAGATGAGCCAGCGACGGGGGACCCGTAGGCGACCACCAGGCAGGAGCTCGAGGGACCGCAGGCGACCGCCAAGAGGGATTCGGAGGGACTGCAGGCGCCCCAAGGTGTGTGTGGTCTCCTCCAACACTCTACAGTAGTTTCGTCCCACATCCCAAAAAACATTCAGAGGTTTTGAATTGCCCATAATGTGTGGTTGCATGCCTTGTAATGGACTGGCATCCCATCCAGGATGTCTACTGCCCTGTGTTGGACTGGTGTCCCATATCCAGAGCGTCCCCTGCCTTGTGCCCTGTGATGGACTTGCATTCTGTGCCTCGTGCCCTGTGATGGACTAATGTCTCACCCATGGTGTCCCCAGCCTATACAGTCGTAGAAAAAATGAAGAGACCACAGCACATTTTTTTTGTCTCACTCATTTCTCAATTTATGGGTTTGCTTCTCTGTAAAGTATAGGTTTTTTTTTTGCAAACTGCAGCCTGGCTCTTCCCTGTTTCTCATTAATGAAGGGCTTCTTCCTTGCTTTATGGGAAGTTCAGTCCTGCTTCTAAGAGCCTGATACGAACTGTCCTAGCAGTACACCTCACACCTGCACTTAATGTTTCCCATTCCTTTTGAAGGTGACTTGAAGTCATCCTACGAGTCCTGAGAAACTAGGATAAGTTAACAGTCATCTCTGGCATTAGAACATCACTTCCGCCCTTTACCTTGCTGGTTTCTGGTCATTCCCAGTGTCTCCTGCTTCACCTTACTCTTGTGTTCTGCTGTCTTAGAAATTTTGAACCTGGAAGCAACCTGCTGCTCAGCATAACCTTCTGCCAGTAGAACTACAATTAAACCAGGATTTAAAAATGCTGATTTGTTTAAAAATAGAGTGGTTCCTTAATTTTTTCCATGGCTGTATGTCTAGGATAGGCTCCAATCACACTGAGGACTTATACCACACAAATGGACAAGTTAAATGCATGCTCAGCAAATACTGAAATCCCTTAATGAACACAATATTTGCTACCTAGCTATACATAATTATACTACTTTGAGGCTAAACACTCAACCACATACTACAGTGACTCGTATTTGTTGCCTTACCTGACAATATTAAAATATCGCAGAGAGACTTGATACTTTCTGCTTTATTACATAAACAGTGAAGAGGTCCATCCAGGTGTGGAGATAACTATTATATGACGGAGAAGCTGGAATCGATCATCTTCCTCCTTAATGTGTTTTATTACATAGAAGTGTTCAGATCAAGTGGTTTTGAATGCTGTTGATTTCCAGATTTTGGTAGAAAAGACATCGTTCTACACAAAGTCAGGCATTTTACGAACGAGATGAGGCACTTTAAGCCCCCACAAGGACATCAGTCAAGGTGGAAGAACCCCACAATGGGGGGGGGGGGGGTGATACCATAAGATGCAAAGAAAAAATCCCTTCAAAAGCACCTTGGGGATTAACCAATAAACCACTTGTTCCAAGCCCCATACAAACATCTGTAACTCACATTTTTTACCACAGCGCCAACTGGTATTGCACACCCAGGTATAGCCTTTGTATTGTTGCATCACCATATATAGTAGCACAGTCTTTTTTTGCTAAAGAATACTAGATTCATAAGACTAATAGGGATAGATTACAGCATAATACATCTGGGTGCTCACAATGATATTGTAGAGAAGCCTCTTCACATGAGCTCAAAGACAGCAGGCCTGGCGTGTGTTTTACACTCAAGATTAATTGTCCTTCTTGTTATACTCCAGGTTTGTGTTTTCTTCATAGATTTAAAGATTGTCCTGGGGCAACCACTGAGTCAATGATTTCTTTTCCTAACTCTCGTTATCTCCAACAGGAAATTGGAGCCAAGACTTGATGAGAAGCACTAGTGGTTGTCAGGATCCCCGATAAAAGGAAAGCACATCTATTCAGTGATTAGAAAGTTGAGCCTGGAGGGCAGCTAGAATATGGTGGATGAAGTGGGTGGTGTGGAGACCTTTTGGGCGAGTTTCCGGTACACCGGTGTCACGGTCGGTGCATATATCAGAGGGGAGTTCCCTGAAGCCGCTTCTTCACGACATTGACAGCATCATTGGCGTTTAATGTGAAAAATGATGGCACTCTCACTCTCCTGGCTTAATGCTGACGAAGTCATGGCTGAAGTGGTGGCTCTTGATGATGATAAATATCGACAGTGTAGAAAAAGGAGCCCACAAGGATGAAGTCGGAGTTAATGGGGATTGGGATTCCCTCGTAATTGGGAAGAGTGCCAGACAGATGGATTAACAGAGGTGAGACAAAGCCAAACACCTGATCAGTAACTACTGTCCCCAGTCCAGCTGACATGTGCATGTTAGCTTAGCTGAAACCGTGGTCATTTTTCAGTTGGTATCAGCCTTTTATATAGTGGTGGGTCTGGATTTTTTTTCAGGGGTGGGGCAAGGAAGGGGGAAGGAAGAAAAACTGGTAACGCTTTACTTAAGGTCATGTTTTTAGTAATTTCTAAAACTTTCATAAATCATTATAATGCGCTCATTAGCATTATAAACATGCCTATAAATATTTATAAAATGGCACAACACATTATGGTCATGATTATAATGCATTATGACTGCCTTATGAAGCTCTCATCTATAATGCATTATAAAGGTATCTATAGTGCGTTAAAGATGAGACCTTCATGAAGCATTCATAATGTATAATAAACATGGCTATGATGTTATGCTTTTTCAGAAGTATTTATAGCCATGTTTATAATGCTTTATGAATGCATTATTATATGTTATGATTCTGTTTTTAAATTACTAAAAATATGGCCTTAAGTAAAGTGTTACCAGAAAATTCATTAAAGATAGCATATTGTCTTGAAATACTTCATAATTATAGCTAATATTTGTGTATGTTCATGCAGTTCTGGAAACTGCTAAAACTATAGCTGCATCACATGTGGGTTTAGGAAAACTACATTCCTACATTCTTGCTCATAGCCAATAAACATGGCGGCTCCAGCAGTGGGGTTCTGATGCCGCTTTCAAACCAATAGCACCGCCCAGTCTTCATCAGAGTATAGTAGATCAGACTAAGTGGTCTGCTGAGTTATCTAATATTTTACATTGACCGATAGTAGCTTCACGTGGGCTGCACATTGTATTAAGAGACTGAGAGTTGGCTTTGTTCATGCAAGCTGACTCTTATAACGGATCAACTTTGTTTGAGAATTCTGACTCTCATCCCGCCAGGATCCTCATACAGAGCTAGTAAAGAGTATAAGTGCCTTGGCTGAAATGCTCATACATGTATACAAAAGCCACAAAAAGGGTAATTAAACATTTCAGATCGGAGCTCTGTCTCACTGAAGGGCAACAGAGGGGCACGAGACGGGCGCACCTTTCTCTGGACCCCCTTCTATTGCGATGACGAGAATAGCAGACGGTCACTTTCTCCATTGGTCTCCGTAGAAGGTAGCTTACCTTCAGAGCCTGAGGACAAAGAGATCTTGCAGCTGACCAGACAGAGCATGATCTGCAAAGACAAAGATGTCCAGTGGGGCTTCCATGGTTGACTGGCTGTTTAGTAACGTTGCCCTACAAACTTTCAGGATATCCCCTCCACATTGCCTCTGGAGTTGCACAAATGTGACCTCCTAAATAAATGGTGCTATCACACGAGTTTTTAAATTATGTCTATATTACAGAAATGTGGGGTTAAGATGTCTTTGAACTATACTGGTGTCCATTTTTCATGAAAACAGCGACTAATTCTTCAACAGTGATTGATATCATTGGACCCTGCAAAAAGTACTAAGAACTTGCCATCTTTGCAATCTAATTTTTTATTCTGATATGAAGCAGTAATATGACAATGGGGCTTGAATTATTGTCCATATTCCTGAACCAGTAACGTAAAATATCTGTGCATATTAGAAGAAGACCCAGTGCATGGGAAAAGACTGCAAAACTTGCAGGAGAGGAATAGTATGACCACAGTAAGGTGGATAGACTCAGTTATGACAATAATGATCTTGCCTTTGGGAAGCCTGAGGACAAGATAGAAGACTGAATGTTTTACCGTAAAGAAGAAATTCTGAATAGATTCAAAGATCTTTGTTGGCCATGTGCAACAAGTGCATTGGAATGCTGAGTTTCTCAGCCTCACTTGGTTACAAAGAGACTAAACATAGTGCAAAACAATACAGATGGTGCAAAACTATCAGTGCAAAACAGTGGCGACAGTGCAGATGGTGCAAAACAATACAGGCAATGCAAAACAATACAGACAATGCAAAACAAAATAATGCAAAAATACAGACAGTGCAAAACAATACAGACAAAACAGATGGTGCAGGTTCACGGGGAAGGAGGGAGGTCCTGGAGCTGATCCCAGGAAGTTCAGTGCTGGTGTACGTCCTGGATGGAATGCCAGTCCATCACAGGGCATACTATGAGTATTTCAGAGATGCCAATTAACATGCCTGTCTTTAGACTGCTGGAGAAAACACAATTAACCTGGAGGAAACCTATGCAAACAGAGGGGCCCCTTGCAAACTCACGCCAAACAAACTCACACACACATGGCGCCACCCACAGGGCTAACGTGCCACCCGTGATCCGGGTGAAGAATCAGCATCTCTCTCCGTTTGCAAATAATCCTACACTGATGCGCAGCGTGACTTTCTTTTCTGAGACTGAGTCACTGGAATCTTTTGACCTGGGCATGATGTGCTGCCACAAACCTGAACACTGTCAGCCGAGCTGACAGTCCCTGGATTCACATGGTAAGGAACCACCCACCGACTCAACGACGGAATGCGATTTGGCAGCCGAAGGCTCTGTATGCCTGTCTGAATCCCCCAAAGCACTCCTGAAAAGTTACTCAGACTTCAAATCAAAACGAATTAAATCAAACTCCACTTGATGTAGGTTGGGAACGTTTGAGGGGCTGAGCTCCGTCTCGTGAGAGCCGTGTTGATAGCCCCCTCTTCCCTATAGTGAGAAACAGTGCAGGCCCAAAGGAATCCAGTGGGGCAGCCACATTACAATGTTCACATTTGGTCTTATCTAGAGAGGTTTTTGTGCAAAGCAATGTACAAATGAGGCAAAATAAATTTAAGTACAAGCAAAAGTCTGCAAACAGGTTACAGTGTATAAAGTAGTCACACCCCAGATGGGACTCGAACCCACAACCCTTGGCTTAGGAGGCCAATGCCTTATCCATTAGGCCACTGGGGCTACTGTAGACCTATATGAAAACAGGCACTGATGATCAACCCTGATGATCATCTATGTTGACTCTCTAGATCACGGTGTTTCCCAGTTGCAGTCCTGGAGAGCCAGCCTGCGATACAATTTGCAGATTTCCCCACTCAAACACACCTTATTCAGCTCACCAGCTAATTGGCAGGTTTAGTAGGTGTGTGAGCAGGAAAATCTGCAAACTGTGTTGCAGAAAAACCCTTCGTGACCAGAATTGGGGAACCCTGCCCTAGATTCTGAGCTTATTAATGACCTTATTACTGGTATAGAACCAGTGAGGCTGCACTTCACTCTCCAGCAATGGAGGACTGACTGTTGGGTGATTGCATTTTGTTTAATAATCATTGATCATGTAAAATCTGTGTATATGTGTCTCAGAAGGTTGACATTTATGTACTTTTAGAAGTCGCTGAGGACAGGATGAAGGTCACATATGTTTTAGTAATCAGGGGTGTGCTTCGATTCCTCTTAAGCTGTACATAACAGCGTACACACATAGAACACAGTTACCAAAAACCCAAAAACGTATACATGGAAATATTTTGCATAGACTAAAAAGTTCAGCATTAATCTGATTTAATGCCACATAAGCTAGCTAGGAGACAGAGACTCATCTAATGGCAACCACTGCTCACTGAGTACTTCAGCAAAGGGTTAATACTTCTCAGCATTTTATGGAGGAGTCTAGGAACATTCGACTGTTTCATGATGTATTAATAAGGAGCATGTCTCATTTTTAGTATCACTTGTGACAGATTCCAGTGCTGTGAGATGTAAACAGCATCTTCCTCATGATATTTAATCATAAAATTCATAGGTTTTATGTCGCTCATCACACAATGAAGCATACAGCTTACTGTATATATTCCATTTCAAAGATTTGGCTTACCCCTACAGTACCTCATTAGGAAATAAATCATACGACCTGACATTTCCCTGTTACATATTAATACACACAGGTCTCATCATCGACTTACATCTAGGATCAGCATTGATATTTTCCAAAGTGAATGTTTAATGTTAAAATCAAGACTATATTCCTCTTCTAAATGGTATTTGTATGCCAGTAATAATGGCAGCTTTATTTTCATTCTTCCAAGTTAAGTTGAAATAGTGTGAGTGTTTGATATGGAAACGTAACGTATGCACTCTATTAATAAAATAACGCAATCACGAAAACTGCTTGCTAAATTATTGTCAAGAGTGTGCTCTATTTCCTATTCAAATAGCTCCCTCATTAAATTGATAACAAAGTATATTATAAAAGTACTGTAATTGGTATGTTTATGTTTCGGGAGAGTTTATTGTGTTGTCACTCTTGGAAGCTTAACCACAGCAGGGGGATGTTAATGGAACCAAAATAAAAATGTAGTTATCCGATTATTTTCCTACCGAGTAAATAAAGCAATAAAGTTTATTTTTATGACACATTTGAAATACTGGTGATACTTATTGGTTATCATTGCTACATTATCCGCCTGGATTGTCGTTAGTGTCATCTCACCCCAGTTAAATGCCACAATGGTTTTGTCATATTAGCCTCCAGTGCAGGCCTGGGCAATTGTTTTCTGAAGAGGACCAAATCTGAGCTTTACCATATTTTAAATCATTATAGCCACACCCCATGAAAACTGCAATAATAGACTTATCGATTGTCCCGCTTTTAAAAAAAAATGCAGGAAGAAGTTAATACGACTAGTGCATTTTTTTGGTGCTTAACTTAAATATCTATTATTAATTCAAAGAAAATTTTGTTAGCAAAAATCTTTTCCTCACCATTGTTTTGATCATAACCTTTTTGGTTTAATTATTCTAAGCATTGCATAGCTTTTGCCCAGGTCTGCTCTAATGTGAGAAAAGTTACATGTAAATGACAGACACAGCCAGTGTCATATACACACTTACAGGTGGAATCTGAGTAATAGGGTCATTCCTATAGGGTGGGTGGCTCAGTTGGTTCAGATCCGATACTGGAGGTCACTGCTTCAAATCCTATGGTCCTTGAGCAAGGCCCCCAGCCCCCAGTTACTCAGGTCACTGGCTGACCCAGCGTCCTCAAAAAAATGTGTGTTGCTTTGCATAGAAGCATTTACTTCATCAATACAGTGTAAATGGCTCAGCTGTAATAGGAATTTAAATTGAAGATCATTTTCATGACAGCATGAAATTTACATTACGCTCAGTTTATTGTATCTCAAAGCTGTGCCTCAACGATGAAGGGACTTTTATTATTAATACCATAGTATAGCTAATACTAATAACAAGAGCAACTTACAAAAGTTTAGGCTGACAGGAGAAATTGCATGGATGGATGGATGGATGGATATATAATGGAGCATAGGTTGTGATCATGTATTCATGCAGTATGTGTGTCTGTGTCTGTCTGTGTCTCTGGATTACGCTTATATTACACCGTGGGGACCAAATGACCCCCATGATGAGAGAAAGGCCTGTTATTTTGACGTTGTGGGGGGCCTTTTTCAGATTCCCAAAAAGATCTGTGACTGCAATCGAAAAACAAAAATCATATTTTGTTTGGTTTCTTAGGGTTAAAATTAGGGCTAGGTAGGGGTTAAGGTCGTCAGGTTTGGATTGGAGATTTCCCCATAGAAATGAATGGAGAGTCCCCACAACGATATACTTACAAACCTGTGTGTGTGCGTATGCGTGTGTATTTGTGTGTGTGCCTGCCCATGTAGCCACTATTTAAACTTGTTCTTCACAGTAACGTTTACTCCAAAAATACTACCTAGCGCCCCCATATCTCCAGCTCGCATCCTACAAGGCAGCGGTGGGTGTCCATGCTGACTGACATTTTACACTGCATTCACTTTGTGTGTCTTGTAAGGGGGCTCTTCTGACCCACAATGCAACTAGGCAAATACAGCAGTAAAAACATGGTATCTGATTTTTACTCTTCGGAAACAAATTATACGAACTGTGAAAACCCCAAGTGCCTCAGGTTGCCCTTTTCAATAATCCCTGGTTTTCACATTGTTCTTCTTGATATTTAGGATAAGTACAATCAGTCAATAAACTACAAGGCTCACTATGTTAATTGAACAGACACCATGATCCAACATAATATACAACTGAGAAAACGGGGTCAGTCAGTGCCTGGAGCACTTTTGGGTTAAGGATCACGGCCAATGGTCCAACAGGGATAGCTCACTGCTGAATCTGGGATTTGAATCAACAACCTTCTGATCACAGGCATGGAGTACCTAGCCCACTAGGTCGCATGCCACTTTTACAGAAATTATTTTTTCCATCAGTAACACAAAGCCAAGGTCCACTGCATCCAGTGGGATTGATTGCATAGCCCAGATTCAATTGTACTTTGGTTGGATAAGGACTGGAGTTCGCCAACCGGTAACCACTGGAATATGATATCATACTATGTATAAACTGTTCAGTTATTTAAAAAAAAATCAATTTCCTGCATGTCGTCAAAGAGGACTGAGTCTTCACAACATTCACCCGTGTAAGCAATGGGGACCTTAGACATGATAAGCTATCACCTAACTTTCACTGGTAAAAACACTTAACAAGGGTTAAATCTTTTCCTTTCTGTGCTATATTAGAGGAGCTAGGAGGAGTTGATGTTTCATCATGTCCTGCACCCCCTCTCCTCACAGGAACCCGCTAACTTTTAGCATTTTAGAGTTTTTTAGCATTGTTAGCATTTCTATCATTTTTAGCAAGTTTATCATTTTAATAATCTATAGCGCTTAGGAACTTTTGGTTAACACTCTTCGGTGTTGGTGTTTCGGCATCTGTACACAATATAACCCAAAACAGCCAAAGAGTCCCGGAGTTCCTGTGAAGCTGTGACTCACTGGTGAAGTTTGCTGGCATGATGTTTAGCGATGTCTCCGAGTAGCCACAAGATGACTCACGGTCACTCCTTGGTTGTGCACCGCAAGCGCTCTGCATCACTCCTGAGGGCCAATAACCTGGTTTTGTTCCTGAATCAGCACATTTAAAGCTCTGACTGTATCACAGCTGATATTAATGCAACGAAGTACATTATTAAGCTTCATGGACAGCGGTTATCAACGGGCTGCCATCAGCAACTTCAGCCGCCATCTATCCACGCACATAGAGAAATGCGTGAGTTCATGTTGGTTCAGTTAAAAGCTGCACAGTCCTCTCTCTGCAAGTATTCAGTCAGAATATCTGGGATAAATCAGATCATTAAAAATGAGACTGGAAAAGATGCCGAAGGAGGAGATACACACGGTGATTACAGCACTATTTAAGGTGTGGGGCATAAGATGGGCCTTAATTCATACAGAGGGGCTCACCTTATCATTAGCTAATGACATGTGTTGCATTGGTGAGTAACAGGAGAGGGGGCACTCTGGGGGCCAATCAGCTTTCATCTGGAGCCAGTGCCCCTGTGGCTCCGCCCCTGTATGTGCCCCTTATGGTACAACCTATACCTCTATGGAGAATGTGGTACCCACCAGGCCAGGTGTGGAGGCTCTTTGAAGAAAGAGTGTTTAAATCCCAAAAGACATATATCACCTGGCTGAAAGTAGTCTGGGAAAAGAAACAGTTTAAAAGTGATTCCACTTGATAGTCTGTCATGCATGTGTTATATTTCCTGTGATTTGTGTAGTTCAACAGGTTCTTCATCCATCCATCCTTCCATCAATTCATCCATTCATCTATCCATCTTCCAGCCACTTATCCAGTTAATTTCATGAAGTTTACTAAGTAGATGCTTCTACCCAAAGCAACATACAGTTGAGAAAGCAGGGTCAGACTGTCCCTGGATCAGTTGGGAGTTAAGGGCCTTGCTCAAGGGCCCAGTGGTGACATCAGTTTTCCAACCGTGGGATTCCATCTCTAGGCACAGGCTCACACACTGCAGGGGATTCGGAGTCACTGACTCACCTAACTGTGTGTTTTTGGACTGGGAGGGGAGTTCAGCACCTGGAGGAAATGAGATGGGGACAACATGCAAACTCCACACACAGAGGTGGGGGCAGTATGGTTCAGCAGGTTTGAACATGAAAAACCTGGTTCATTACTGGGTGATAAAGGTTTATGGATTTAGGACCCACGATAATAATGCACTAAAAATTATCTGAAAATCAAAAGCATGCATTGAAACTAGATAACCCACATGACATGCAAGACTGAAGCAAATGAAAATTATGCCATATGATGACATTCGTACAAGAACATTTCCATCCATCCATCCATCCATTATCATAAGTTTTCATAACCGCTTAATCCCCACTGGAGCCTGTCCTGGGAGTAATGGGTGCAGGCAGAAGAACAAATTTCCATATATGTGCTAAAACATTTGGGAATTTGTGTGAAGCAATGAGAAATGTCAGTTGTCTTTTTAGACATATGCCAAAGCAATGGAGAAAAAGCCTAAGTTTTGTTTGTCAAAATGGGTCAATTAGTTTCTCAGTATAATGATATGACACTGTATATATTTGCGCAGTTCAATAGGCTCCATCCATCTGGGTGTAATACAGTAATAACCTTTACCTGTTCCCTTTAGCCCTGAGTCCCTAGAGCGTGTGAAATCACTAATGGCCCACACCTGGCCCTCATCTTACCCCCGTCACCTGTGTATGTGTGTGCCTGCCCTTGCCCTGCTCTTCAGTTGGTCATTGTAGGTTGTTGCCTGATTGTGTAGTCTCTCGCTGTTGAACGGTCCCTATTTAGTACCCCATTCTGAGTCCATGTGTCCCTCAGCATTTCCCCGTGTTTACTTTAGTCTTTAATAATTCTTGTTTCGCCTCAGGCCATTTATTCAGACTCCTCGTGGTGCCTTTTGTTTTCTGGTTCTGATGAGTTTAGTTTTCAATTTTTCTCGATTGCTTTGGCACATTTCTTGAAACATGCTTAACATTCTCAAGGCTATAAGAGTATTTCTCCAAACAGTTCATATGTATAGGGCAAAACTACAGTTTAGCAGCAAAAGTCTGTAACCCAAAATAATTAACTCATGTCTCAAAAGCAAATAATTCAAATGAATTAGTCAGTGCCACCAAAATGAAGAGGACAATCAGCATCGTTTTAACCATCAGCATCAAAATGCTTAGATATATTGCCAGTATGTCAGTATAAGTCTGTCAGTGTAAGTCTGTCAGTGTAAGTCTGCTCCTGAGTGCCACAATACTGAATGATAGTCAGTTTTCACTTTCTCATTGTGACTGACTGATCATTTTTCATTAGCAAAGTGTTACTTATTCATGTCATTGACACCAGTTTCAACATCACAAGGCTCACAGTACAACTGAAAACACGAAAACAGCAAAACAGCAATACAAGAACAACAAAATCATGTATTGAAACAACAATGCCTTATCAGCACAGTTTATGGAACATATTTTTTAAATCATTTTGACAGCTTGGTTACCTGTTTTGCATGTGGTGACTCACACAATGATCACATACATATATAGTTTTCAGTGTAAAATTATCACAATGGGAACCTGCATAGTCTCTTTTGGCCCACAAGTCTAAAGCAACCGATAATTGTGCCAAATGCTGACAAACCATTTGCATACATGTACCAAAACATTTGGGAATTTCTGTGAAGCAATGAGAAATTACGTTGTGCTGTGAAGAAGTGACATTATGGTGTGGGGATTGAACTTGTGGTTTTGCAAATGTTAATTGTCATTTGAGAAATGCTCCAAAGCAATCGAGTAGCACCGCAAAAATAAAGTCCCCTTTTTGCTAAGCCGCACCGTATCTTGTCATCCATCACACCCCTACGTCCGACTTATAGCTGTGAGAATGTTAAACATATTTCATAAGATGTGCCAAAGCAACTGAGAAAACCTCTAACTATGTTTTATGCCATGTTTGGGCTGATCCCAGAAGTACCAGTTTCAGCAACCCAGCCAATGAAACACCTGTGAAGAAAATTTTGGATAAAAACAAAATGAAGGCTTGGAGAAAGGACAGGTCCCCATTCGGCTTGTTAGACAGACACCTTCTCTCAGGGTCACTGGAAAGGAGGCAGTTAATTCTCCTCCTGTCCTTAGCGTTATATATGCTAGAGTCAAGCCGAATTAGATAGATATTTGGCTGAAGGAAATTGCAGGTTTACAGTGGCACATACATTCAATAAAAGGACATTTAGAGAATAATAAACATCCATCTATCCATTTACTGTATCCACTTGTTCCATTCAGGGTCGCAGAGGTCTGGAGCCTAGGGGTGCAAGGCAGGGATCAGCCTAGGATGAGGTGCCAAACCAATGCAGGGCACACTCACACTCCATTCACTCACTCAACTGAAATCCACCTGAACAGGTT
>JAODLD010000088.1:15125192-15136796 GCA_026781065.1 Mormyrops boulengeri | reverse complement strand
AACTGGGGCATTTTTTTTTTTTGCGGGGCCCCACACCCCCCCCCCCCCCCCAAATGTTATAAAAACTAAAAAAAAATCTATAGCCAGTGAGTAGAACACGCTGCTTCAGCATCTCCTAAGTAAGAAACTTATTTATCTAATATTTTATTTTGACTGTGGCCAACAGGGGGCCCCCTGGACAGAAGTTCCTGGGTGAGATCCAGAGACAAGCCCGTCACTCACCTGCAAGCAGACAATTGCCAATTGACAGTGAATTGGTTAACAGTTAATTACCATTCACTCAGAATCATTTAGGAAGGCTGCAGGTTACAAAACAGACCCTCTGTGTTTATTAGGGGCAGAGATTTGGCCTGCAGTGAGATCCAAGCTTGTAATAAAATCCCAGTTATGGCCTTTTAATCTCAGTGTCATTATGTCATTTTGTCACATTCTATACAGAGATCTATGGAGACTAGAACAGCAGCACCAATGGCATATTAACATAATATAACATTAAGTTAGTTATAGTAAGGCACAGTAAAATAGTCAACCTTCATTTGGGATTTATCTGCTGAGATCGAGAACATTCCTGCACCATGTGCCATGTGCCCTTCGTCACGTGATCTGAGAGTGCACTCTGGATCCTACACATTAATCAGCTCTATAAGATACACTTGGACTTGACCATGCAATTACTTATCAGCAAGCAAGAGAACAATTTTGAAGCCTGTCATGGATTTAATAGGAAACTACTGAACAGAATCAGGAGATGCTTGAAACGACCATATTTTCTGCTTCTGGATGCTGTTCTTGCTGGAGCATCTTAAATTTGCTGCAGGGCAGAGAAAAATCTGTGCTCTCTGGTGCGAATGGTCTCTGGTCTGTAGCGGATCAGGCTATCACTATAGCCTGATCCGCCACAGACAAATCGACATTAATTTTTCATCGCCCTAGTTCTGTGGTATCTCTGAACTTTAGGTGGTATATCTTAGATAAGCCCTTAACATGAGAATTCAGGACAATTTAGTGTTGAAAATAATAGCTAAGCTTCAAGCTAGCACATAAAATTTTAAAACCTCAAACCTCAGAGCTACGAATAATGGATTCTCATCTATATTGTTATCTGCCAGCAGTTTAACAGCAGAAGTTTTCTGACAGCAGAAGTTACTAAAGCAACGCCTGAGAAGTTTATATGTGGCTGGACATTATGATACTCTGGAGGCGGCGGAGTCTATACTTTGTGGCTGGACGTTATGATACTCGGGAGAAAGAGTTTTCTCATCCTATCTGTTTGGTTTTCTCTACAATTCCTGCCAAAATGCCAGCTTTCTTTAAATGTTTATTCTGGATGGTCTGTCTGTCCTCCCACATTGATTAATCCCACTTTCCCAGAAATGAACACCATTTTCCTACATAGAGCTCCAAATCCCAGCCAAATCCTATGTTACATGGTTATGTCTCCTGTTCCAATCAGAGACAATTTCACACTATTATGTGATTTAAGTAAAGACCATCAAAACCTCAAAAATTCTCATAACAAAATACCTTCCTGCCTGGATTACACAGGATAGATGCTTACAAAGTCTGTGGGGGGGGGCTTTCTTAAAAAATAGCTCACAGTGCAGCAATTTTGGGATATAAGCTGTCTTCTCTGTGCTATGATTATAAACCCACCGTGCTTTGCTACCTTACAAATAAACTAAACCGTGGAAGCCAAGTTCTATGTTTTTATAATTTAATTCCTATCAATACTTGGACAAATTCTAGGTTGTTCCCTACATCCCTGCTGTACACTGTTAAGTGGATTCGCTCAGAAACAAGGTCAGCCTCTTCCAACAAGCCCAATAAAATCACCTATTCAAACTCCCCAAATACTCTAAAACTGATACAGATCTTTCACTATAACTAGAAGCTGTATAATAAGCCCCTTTCAATGCACTGGGCAATGGCTGAAGTGAAATGCAGAGCTGGTGATCTACGGTGTAAATATTTCTTTGTAAGACTTTTTTCCTGCCCCTGTTTGAGATCCTTCTGAGTGGCCACAGGTATACCTTTCTCAGGTTATGGAGGTGAGGTTCAGGGGAGGATTAACCTATCTGGGGGCCCCTAGGCTGACATCAGCATGGACACTCAGAGGTGGCTGATTTTACGAACCGGCCCATATTTCCCGGGGCGGGGCGGGACCCTGATGTGTGCCTGGGCCCTAAGCTGTAGCCTACGATGGCCTTTGCGTTAATCTGCCCCAGTGCGGGTGCCTTTGTTTGTAATAGTTTTCATCAGCAGTATTGTAAGACAGGGGATTTACTTCCACCACAGTGATGTGCAATAAGATCCATGGATCATGTTATAATTCATTCTACTATTCGTTCCTCTTTATATGCTAAAAGCTCAAGTTAATCTGACCCCATATTCATATCCAACCCTTACTGTATGTCATTTAGCACTGTGCACTTTATCGAGTGATTCCTATATTTTTATAATTTTTCTAATTTATTCTATTTTTACATCTTTGTCGAAGGGTGAGCAAGCAAAGTAAGAATTTCATTACATGGTTCTAACATGTACGTGTTTTTTACTGTGACAATAAACAATAAACTTCTTAAATCTTATATATTCTATTGCACTGTGTATATGCTGCACTGCTGGCTGAAGTGCAGTCATTTACAGTACATTAATTTTTATTAACAGTAATGCAAGTGCCGAGTTCATCCTCCTTCCTCCTGTCACCATGCGAATCATTTTCTCACATTGTGAGCGTCGCATAGGCTGTTGCAGAAAATGTATGGATGGTGGCTGGATAATTTGATCGATATTCTGAGAGCAAAACTGGAGTTATAGCACAGGAAGGGCCTATTTCTGAATATAGCAGTAATTTCACTACTGGGATTTCAACAGCCATCTGTATCTGACATTTTTTGCATTGTCTCCATTTATTGTTGTTTATTTTTTACTATTACTGTTTGTTAAAGTCAAATTATTACTGTTTAGTCGACTGTTTAATCTTCTGTCTAGACTATTACTGTATAATCTACTGTGTTATCTATCTATAGAGCGATCCATCCACCCTGGACAGGATGCCAGTCCATCACAAGGGATGAGGCAGGGGGCACCCTGGTAGGAATGCCAGTCCATCACAGGGCACATGGCAAGGGACACCCTGGACGAGATGCCAGTCCATCACAGGGCACGAGACAGCGGGATGCTTCCATGTTCCACTCTCACCAGTGTGAGGAAGCAATTGTAAAGGCCAGTAGGATGTTGGGTGTGTGTGGAGTTTAAGTCAAGGGAGGTGATGCTAAGATTACAATTCCTTAGTAAGACCCAGCTAGGTTTGGTTATATAACCTAAAAAAGGACATTGCTGCCTTAGAAAAGGTTCAACGTAGGGCTACAAGAATGATCCCTGGTCTTAGAGGAATGTCTTATGAGGAGAGGTTAGCTGAGCTGAATCTGTTTAGCCTTGAGCAAAGGAGACTAAGGGGGGACATGACCCAGGTATATAAGATTCTAACAGGTCGGAATGCTGTTCAGCCAAATGGCTACTTCGATATTAGGTTAAATACTAGACCTCATGGCCATAAGTGGGAGAACATTTTAAAATGAATTTGAGAAAACACTTCTTTACACACAGTGTACCTAGAGTATGGAATAGGCTTCCTGTTAGTGTAGCGCAAGTTAAAACCCTGGGGTCCTTTAAAGCAGAGCTAGATAAGATTTTAACAACTCTGAGCTATTAGTTAGGTTCTCCCCAAACGAGCTTGATGGGCTGAATTGCCTCCTCTCGTTTGTAAATTTCTTATGTTCTTATGACACATATTTGGGCTACTACTGTAGTCCATCACAGGGACATAAATTCACACAGTCATGCATCCCATTAAAAAAAGATGGTTGGAGGGATATAGAACAATAATCCTATACACTAAATTTAGAACAAAGTTTAACTAATCATTTTTATGTTTATGCCACAAGAAATAAACTATAATTAAAATATAATTATAGCTTGAATTTCTGCTTTTATTTTTATAGAAAGTGATGTAACGTTTCTTATTATGGGGGTGCCCTCCAAATGAACTGTAGTAATCTGGAAAAAGCCCCCCCCCGCCCCCACAACACAATAATATGACATTACAGTTCAGCGGTATGTCAGCATTTGGCTGTCATCCCTGTCAAAAACGGGATATGAATATTCATATTCATAATAATCAGGGAGGCAGTTCAGTGGATTAGGACAGTGTTTCCCAATCTGGTCCTTAGGGACCCCCAAACAGTCCTCGTTTTTGCTCCCTCCCAGCTCCCTGCCAGACAGTCCACATTTTTGGGAGCAAAAGAACATCTAGAAGAGAACATGGATTGTCTGGGGATCCCCACAGACTGAGTACGGAAGTACTGGGTTAGGGCGCTGTGCCTTTGATCGGAAGGTCAACAGTTCAAATCCCAAGGTCATCAGAGTAATGTCACTGTGGGCCCTTAACCCCCAATTGGTCCAGGGACTGACCTGCTTTCCCAACTGTATGTCATTTTCGATAAAAGTATCTGCTAAAGAAATAAAATGCAATAATACTGCAAGTATTAATGTTTTAATGCCCATTTTAACTCAGAATATTGATCAAACAATGGGCACAGAACCCAACATCTGACACTCTATCTATCTATCTATCTATCTTCCACCTTTTTTTAACTGGTCACAGTGGAGCCTGGATCCAAACCCCAAGTAGCACAAGACAAAATTCAGAGGGCGCCGTGGGTTAGATGCCAGTACATTACGGACATTGTGAAACACTTCATTCATAAATATATAGTATTAATGCAGCATCGTTGACTAGCGTAGCTCAGAAAAGCGGAAAGTAACAGTGTTTCTGCAGTAATGAAACTTGTAATGAGACTGAAGCTTTCTATCGCTCCTGCGTACTGTGTACATGCTGTTAAGGACCCGCAGCCATTCGTCAGAGTCGATACACACCTCATGAGGGTGACTGTGAGATGCAGATGGATGTATATCAGATGGGGGGGGGCATGTTTGATTGCTGCACAGCGTCTAAATGTGCATGATCTGTGAGCGATGCCTCTAGCAAGGCCGTTGTTTTTAGGTGTTCTAAACAGCCACAGTGTTTGGGGGAATCTGCTGCAGGGATTTCTGTATTTGATAGGATTCAGTGTCTGTGTGGGATTGCACACATTTTATATATTCCTGTTACTGTGGGGACTCTCCATTCATTTATATGGGGATAACCCTAATCCTAACTATGATAACCTTAACTCTTACCCAGCCCTAACCTTAAAAATACATGGCTTTTTTGCATTTTTAATTTTCTGATTGCATTCACAGATTTTTATAAATTTGCAGTTTATATTGTAGGTAAATATTATGTGGTAAATACAAACCTGCGTGTTTGTGTGTGTGCGTGCTGACATGACTGCCAGGACAAAGGACTCAGGGGGGCAGGCATGGTGGAAAAACAAAAGGAGTTTATTGAACTTAAAGAACAAAGATTTAGAAATAAATGGGTCACAGGGAATCAAGACAGGAGGATTGGCCACAGGCAAAAAGGTGGTATGACATCAATGACAATGACGAGACAAACAGGTCCTTAAATACATAGACTAACATGGGGCAACAAGCATCAGGTGTGGGCCAACAGGATCACATGAGGGAGGAGACAGGAGGGGCAGGAGGAAGTGGCAGGCAGGATATGACGGTATCCCACAACCCCCTCTGAAGGATGCCCTCTGGGAACGAAGGACGAACAGTGAAGGGGACCATGGGGACTGAATGACAGGGAGGACACACGGGGTGGGGAACAGACGGGACACTGGACAAAACAGGGCACAGCAGGACCGACAGTGCACACAGGACAAACCCCATAAAAAGTCAGAAGGACAGGACCACTGGAAAGGTCAGGACTGGCCACACCGCGACTTCGGACCATGGAGCAGGACTTAGAGGGTCCTCCAGCTGGGCATCATCAGAGTCAGCCCAACCCGACCTGGTGATGACTGGGGAGTTGGGTGCCAGCCTGGCAGCGGCCGGTGGGGGATGAGAAGGCCACCTGGGCAATGACTGGAGACGAGGCGGGGTTCGGCAAGAATTCAGAAGATTTGGCTGGAGCTGGCGGGACATCAGGGGACTGAGCTGGAGCAGGTGGGACATCAGGAGACTGGGCTGGGGTGAGGCCGGGACTCTTGGAGGTAAGCAGAGTGCAGCCAGGACACCGAAAGGCAAACAGGGACACCTGGAGCGGGTTTGGGCTGCACAGTTGCCATGGAACCAGGGATCAACGCGGGCATCTCATTTTCATCGGGAAGGCGAGCCCAGTATGACCACCACGTGCCAGGAAATTCCCTGAGATCCTTCTCCTCCTCAGGCTCCTCAAAGTCACTGTCATTCAGAGGGTCATACAGTGGATTGTCTATGAACCACTGAGGCATGTGGCCTGAAGGCTTGGTGCAGGGGAAAGCGTGCAAGCGGAGGCACGTAGCACAAGAGGGATTGCTGCTAGGCAGTTTGCAGAGTCCAGTCATTCTGTCACGATCGCCGGGCCGAAGGACTTGGGGGACAGGCATGGTGGAGAAATAAAAGTAGTTTTCTGAACTTAATGAACAAAGGCTAGAAATAAATGGGATCATGGGGGATTAAAACAGGAGGACTGGGCACAGGCAACAAGACTGTACAACGTCAATCACCAGAGAACAAGACAAACAAGTACTTGTGCTGCATTCCATTTACCTCGGAGGTCGGAGGTCGGAGCTGGGAATGACGTCACAACCAAGTTAACCTCATTCCAGTATAACAAGTCGGAAAGCCATTTGGCAAAACCAGGGACCTGTTTCAAAAAGCAGGATTTCTTGCTTAGCCGAATAACAGTCAGATTTAATTTGCCCCAGTGTAAATGGCCTTTACCGTTGTTCACTTACATTTAACCCATACTACCTTAAATCCGTCAAGTTATCCGGCTAATCAAGAAATTCTGCTTTCTGAAACAGATCCCAGTATTAGCCAGGTTAATTGTTAGCCCCTGTTAGCCATATCAGTTGTTAACAACGCTGTATTTTAGAAGTTCGAAAATACTGTGTTTACGACAAATTTAATAAGACACAAATAAGACAAGCAAGGGCTAATAAAAAGTATAAAACTACAGCTTTAACTTCTGTTGATACAGGGCGCAGCCATCGTGAATTCTGAGGTCAGGGTTGGGTAGATTCCTCTAATGAATTTCGACTTCAGGGGGCATTCCAGTTGAAATTTCAGACTAGGAACTCGGAATTCCCAAATTATAGCAATAAATACACAGACTAATGTGGGGCAACAAACATCAGGTATGGGCCATCAGGGCCAGGTGAAGGAGCAGACAGGAGGGCCAGGCAGACATGAGGGGCAGGATGTGACACTTGCACAGGCCTTTCTCTCTTCATGAGGACAGATTTTGAAAATCCCCATGAAAATGTTAACAAAATAACGCTTAAAAAGATTCTGAAATAATTTCTGTACAAAATAAGTACTTAAGAAAACTTTATTAACGTAGTTCTTGCTGTAAAACAAGTTTATTGATATGAAGCTGGTAATAGACTGCAATAAAATCTATTAAATGAAGGTCCATTTTGAATGCTAAAAGCAGAGTGAAGTATTTACCACCATCTTAATTTGCATAGGATAGACATTTTACATATAGCCTATATTAAAGAAAACAATAATCATTAGTGCTTCATTCACAGGCAAGCAAATCTCATTTAATTGCACTGTTTCATTTTACATATTAACCATTCAAGAGGCTGAATCATTTCCGAAAGAGTTTCAAAGTGAATTACAACACATACATATTTTCACATTAACCCCTGGCATTACGCTACCTACACTACCAGCCACCGACCGGCTCAGTCTAACATTATATTTCTATAGCTACTTTAGGTTCATCTTGAATGAAATGAAAATGTTTGCAGATATTGATGTCGTGATTTTATCTGTAGTCCAAGACCGAGTATGACTGCCCCCTTCATACCTGGTCCGATTGTATTTCTAGATAAGTAGATGTTTAATAAGCATGTGTGTAACCTGACTGTCAAAAGGTTTATTAAGAAAGAAATGTTCAACATATATACACCTTATGGTATAAAAATGTCTTAATCCTATTATGAAGTCTTTTCGATATTGCATATGAACAAACAAATAAATTGCATGTCTGCTAGATTTTGGGGTCATCTGCCATGGAAATATACGTCCAAGTAATCCGAGAAACATCACATCCCCTCAAAACCATTCATGGAAAGTCACACTTTAAAGGTCCTCAAATATAACGACGCATCCCGACCATATCTAAGTAACAGTCGATAAAGTGTAAAAGAAATAGTTTGCTTCACGTCAATACATGTTCCTAAGACAATGAGGAGACACCGACACTCTTTAGACCGGTATTACATTTAAGATCTATTTAGGCGAAGTGTCTCCTGAGCCCCCAGAGTACATGGCGTGGCTCACGGCTCGGTCCCCCATAGAGTCACACTGTCACATTTAGCAGTGATTGGACTCACCTGCGCCTCATTTTTCTGCCGCTCTTTTCCCCGGAGAGATTGGCTGGCGCCTGTATAAATATTTCGTGCGTAGCAGAAACCGCATCACTGCAGCTCGCAACTTCAGAGGGACTTTGTGCTGTCGGTCGAAACATGTGAGTAGCGCCTTATGTTCCAAAAGCCATTTATTAACGACGCATCTGCGACTTTTACATATACTTTAAATGCATATACCTTTAAAATACCAAATGTATCGGAATTAGTCGTTTTATTGCTATTTGTTTAAAATTTTAATTAATGTATGGGATTACTCCAGTTAACCGTGGTTTTAAAACACTAATAAATGACTGAGAAATGAAACTTTGGGCAGTGTCGTGACTGTGTTTTGCAGCCCATGGCGTTACCGGGGTATTGCTGGAGGGCGCTTCTGGGTGCCTGCGTGGTGCTGATGGTGAGGGCGGATTGCGGCCAGGACTGCGTACGCTGCACTTACCACCTGAAGAGCCCGCACACGCAAATAGACGCCCTGGTAAGTACGATAGTTTTCATTTTAATGTATAGGGCAAAATAAAACCGAACGGTATTATATCACTGCATACATGCGTTTCATAGCATCTTGAAAGCAGCAGCCGAATAAGTGTTATTGTGCAGAATAACGCTTGTTCGATAACTTGAGGGGCACTTTCCGTTTCTGCCAAAGGGCACGTTAACAAACGTCCAAAACTGTAAAATGTCTGTCGATGCTTCAATAGTTGTATTAGCCTGGATATAAAATCCTGATTGTCCTGTGCAATACTATCATTTTGTTAGAGTGTTAAGTATGTCGTGGTTGGTAAGCTGTTAAAATCACTACTACGGGGTATTACAATTTAATACAGTGAAAAGAGAGAACTGAAAGCTTTTAGTACAGAAAGTGTATCAATAGTTTGCCTTAGGCTAGTGATGTTAAATTGCATGTTATTTCACGGTTGAAGTGTTTAGGTAATGGAGACTACCATTGCAATACCAATAAATGCTGCCTGATCGGACTGAGTTACATTAAGTATATAACAAGTTGCCAAAAACAAATTCATGGATTCATTAAAGAAAAGATTGTAAATGTTGCTTTGTCCACGCCTACTTCCTAGCAGTTGGCTTCATTGAAACTGTGGATCCCACGTACAGTTATAATCAAGCTCTTAAACAGCAATATATCGTTTATTTTAAGTGCACTAAGAAATTAAAAGAATATTAATCAAGTTATAAATGTTAATTGTATTATTACTGAGTTTGATCAGCTCTGCCATCGCCGTAAATGCAACACTATGGTGACTCCGTTCACAACCATACTTTAATTTGCGGCACACGTATTGGAAACATACAAATTCAAGCAGAAATTATAATTGCATATGACATATTGTTGACCAATGTCGAGTCATTTTAAAGCAGCGCATACGTTTCTACTGACACGGATTACATTTTGTCATTGTAAGAATTTCACTTAACCGCAAATGGTTTTTGTTGTATCGATTAAACAATCCAGCTGCTCAAATTTACTACGGCAGGCAAGACTAGATGCCCCGGCCGTTACTCCGAATTGGAGTTGTGTCGTTTTGTGAAATCTTCAAACCAGTGACATATGTTTTTTTTTTTTTTTTTTTATATTTATATAATCTTAAATTAATCTGATTTTTACTTATTAAATAATTTAAGAACTCTTTTTTTTTTTTTTCTCTCTTCTGCGATTTCGTAGTTTAAACGCAGCCTTATTTCAACATCCGTGGCTAACGAGTTGCATTGTAAATAAAACGAGACTGTAAGGCAGTGCTTTATAAATGGAATGTGCGATTTCTAACGCTAGGTGGCAGTATAACGTCATGTAGGCTGCATTGATGAGACAATTTATGATGATTAAAGATTGTTAAAAAAATATTGATTATATTACGGCAAATTGTGCTGTTTGGGAGGCACTCCAGCCTGTTAAATTAAAACTGCCTGGTTGTTGAGACAGTGCTCATTTTAATTTGTGTTCTGTGATGCAGCTCTGTCGTTAGTTACGCTTACGTAATTTGAATAAGTGTCCGGCAATTGCGGACTACAGGAAAAATAATAGACTACAGCCTTATTTCTAACTATATATTGTTCATGCATCTAATTAATCGCACCACAGCAAAATCAGCAGTATCAATCTCACACTTGGAGGCAATTTAGTTTTACGGCGTTTAAATGGATTAATAAATACTGTCAGCGTTAAAACTGCCTTCACATATATTGGTATTTTCTGAAAACAAAACGATTATAGCACCAGGTTAATTCGGACTTTTAAAGAGAAGTTTTTCCAAATAGGCATCCTTTATACTCTATGGGTTTTTTTTTTTTTTTTTAAGTACGGAAATTTATAGATGCCGACTTCGCACGCTGAGGTTTGTACGACGGATATTACGAAAAGGTATATTATTGTTTATATACGACAGATGTGACGAAGATTATGAAAATTTGGAATTGTTTTTCCTTAATTATTCTGTGCTTTGTAATTTTAAGAAGTGTGGGTTGGGGGTCCCCCCGCCCCCTCTTTGTAGACCCTAGCCATGGGTTAGCGCCCCGTTCTCGGTTGTTTCCTGCCTTACACCCATAGCTTCGGGGATAGGCTCCAGACCCCTGCGACCCTGCATAGGACGAGCAGGTGTAGAAAATGAATGGCTGTTCTGTAGGTCTGTCTTTAAAAGCTAATATTGCTCGCTGCCTCAAGTTGATTTTTTGCACAAGTATTATCAAGTAATTAGGTATTTTCTTTTGTCCTTTCAGTATGATCTATTTCTTTACCGTGTATGTTTTTCAATTTCTCTAAATTATGTGTACTGTATTTCAACTTTTTGCTCTGTTTGTGTGCTTTATGTACCCTGGCAGGGCTGGACTGGCCATTTATACTGGGCATATTTCCAGAGGGCTGATGGATACATTTTACTAGCAAAATTTACGTATCGGGGACTCTCAAAGTCCAGGGCCAATTTTTAGCTCCAGTTCAGCCCTACCCACCTGGGATCAATAAACGTGTTTTATTCAAAGTGGCTCTTGGGGGGGGGGGGGGGGGGGGGGGGGGGGGGGGGGGGGGGGGGGGGGGGGGGGGGGGGGGGGGGGGGGGGGG
>JAODLD010000088.1:15103584-15117370 GCA_026781065.1 Mormyrops boulengeri | reverse complement strand
ATTAGTTAGGTTCTCCCCAAACGAGCTTGATGGGCCGAATGGCCTCCTCTCGTTTGTAAATTTCGTATGTTCTTATGACTTGGGCTCTCTCACCTTGCACCCCCTGGTTGAAAAGTCTACAGTCGCCTATGCCCGCTGCTATGCCATACATTGCGTCTCGCCCCGCAGGGCGGAGCACACCAATTAAGTTAAGCTTCAATCGGCGATTCCATCTGTTTCTTCCCTTAAAACCCTGTTCGATCTCGAACTCAGTGCCAAATAAGTATCGTTGCCCTCCACGATCGAGCCGTGCCCAGCATTCCAATCAAGTCTCTCCCGTCCCTTTTGCCTGCCCTGCCATGTCTGCACCTGCCTGCCAACCGCCTCGTATCCCTCTGATCATGACCTGCCCCGTTTTCTCGAATTTCGACCCGGGACCACCACGATTACCGCTAGCCGATTTCACACTTGGTTGCCTGTGATTCCCAATAAACCCCCGTCTCCCTCATTTGGCTGTTCTGCTTTCTGTAAGCCTCCGCTCTGACAGAGTATTATCGATCTAAAACTAAGAGATAAAAAAAATTGCATTTATACCGATCGTTGTTAACGAATTTTCATAAGAGTTATGATACTTTTATTAAATAAAAAAAAGTTCGACACAAAGATGGAAGTGGCAAAGAAAGCGGAACTCATAACAAACTTTTTTCACTTTATTGAAAATCTGCAAACGACAGCGTATCAGAATTTAATAATAAAACGATCCATTCCCATAACCTCTCTCCCACTGCAATGCGCTAAGAAAGCATTTAACTTTTTACTTTGCCACTTACTGAGAGCTGAACACTGCGTAATTAATATAGGAAGCAATTTGAATTTATAATATGAATACATATTCAATTACGAGAATTAATACACCACCTACTCCTGAATTGTCAGAGAAAAATAGTCACGCATATATCACATCGGGTGGCGTTTCGTTCATCTGTTCTAGATTGAGTGTGTTTGTACTTATTTATATTCATACAGACATTACTATGTCTGGACTTCCGTTCATCTTCCTTTTTCGTAAATTGCATGTGCTTAAATGCACTTACGTTCTTGAAGTAGTCATGCATATATTTAGATTTTCATTTGCCTTTACATCTATTGCTTGTATTTCGCTCACGGAGATGATTCATGCGGCGGCGCCGTCAGTATCCCCGACAAGCTCGGGATCACAGCCCTTCCTCGTCACCCCATCCCCGGGGGCCGTGTTCCGGCTCTGGTCGGCTTTTAGAGGGTTAAAACAAACCGCGCCCTACGTGCACATCCCACACCGTTAGAGACTCAAAGTCACGGCTGCCTTTTTCCTCTTTCTTGTTGCAGAGAGCTGAACTTTGCCTTGATAGTAACACGGTTCTTTTTATAGCTAGCGGCCGTGCAAAGGTCGCGGTTGCATTGTACGCGATATGCCGTACTTAAGAGCCGTGACTTAACCGTCCTTTACCATCCGCCGCACACCCGAGCGCCAGCCCATGCACTAACTTTGAGTTGGTAAGTTAATCTCTGCACTTTTAAAACAAGATATTCTGTTTTTCATATCCTCAAACCTTCCAAATACAGACGCGGAGCAAAAGCCATCGTTGGCTTGCGGCTGTTACGGTGAATTGCATGACGTTTAAAAGGCGTTTTTCCTCATCGTGCCTGCTTTGAACTAATAATGCAACATTGTATGTAAACATGATAACAGTTCAGGCTTGTCCGGGCAAACGTTAAGATAAACAATATGCATGCTTATCTCCGTATAATCTTAATTTAGATCTAGAGAGATACAGTGATAAATATATATATAGCCCTTCCAAATGAAATGTGCGCCTTTCTCATTTAAATTTAGGCAGATCCTTCAGGCTTTCACGATGAACTTCTTCCTGGAGACCCTGATGTTGGTAATCCTTAGCCCATATTACTACATAGAGGCGTTTGTTAAACTATTTATCCCGACGAGGAAGAAGAGTGTGGCTGGAGAGACGGTATTGATCACAGGTGCCGGTAGCGGCATCGGACGGCTCATGGCACTGGAGTTTGCCACCATGGGGGTCACCCTAATTCTGTGGGATATCAACAAGGAGGGTAACAAAGAAACGGCCAAGCTGGTCAAGGAGAAGGGTGCGATGCAAGTGCACACATACATCTGCGACTGTAGCGAGAAGGACGAGGTCTACAGAGTGTCAGATCAGGTAAGACGCCTGTACTGTACCAATCACCCTACCCCCTCCCATGTCGAATCAGCATAGTTTGGTATAAAACAGATTTAAAATGAACTAGTCAAAATGAAAATGACCAATCAGCTGCTTCCAAATTATCAGCATCATCAAATGATGCAGGAATGTATCACAACACACCTATGTTTGACGGTTGTGAAAGGCGCTATATAAAAATGAAATAAATCGAATTAAATCAGAAAAACATCTTCAGTAGACCTATGCAAGATTTCAAACTATACCAGTCAAAATTTTGGACAAGCCAAACTGTCTGCAAAGGAGAGCGATAGTGTCGCATCACATGACCTAGCCACCTGACCTAAACACAGTAGAAATGGTTTTGGAGGAGTTTGACCAGAGAGCGAAGGAAAAGCAGTCAGTGAGTGTTCAGTATATGTGTGGGACCTCTTTCTGGACCTCAAGAAAAGCATCCCAGGAGGCCACCTCATGGAACTGGCATATAGTCCCTGGAGCAATTAGGATTAGGGGCCTTGCTCAAGGGCCCAAAGGTGGGATCACTCTGTCAATGTGGGGATTCGAGCCAGCAACATTCTGATTCCCAAACCACAGAGCTGCCCTCCCCCAACATTTTTTTTGTTTAATACTTTTTTGGTCAGTGTATAATTCTATGTATATGTTATTTTATAGATTTGATGTCTTCATAATTATTCTAAAATTTAGAAAAACTAAAAATGCCAAAAGTCGTATTTTGTCTGGTTACTTACGGTTAAGGTTAAGGCTGGATAGGGATTAAGTTTGTCATAGGTTTTTCTCTTTAGAAATGAATGACTGGTCCCCACAAGGAAATGAATACAAAAGTGTGTGGCTGTGTTTTAATATCTCTGATGGGCATATATTAGATGTTATTTTGCAGATGCAGAGCTGTTGCCTGCAGCAATGTGAGGGTGTGACTTGTATGGAGTAATTTAGGGAATTTCTGAATTGCCTCAGGCTACAGAAAATCAGCTGGTACGGCATTAAACTTTAAAATGCACTGGAAACACATGTCTGGTAGCATTTGTTTGTGAATTCTGGATTATTTGCTAAAGGACAGAAAACTCCACATTACATACTGTGTTTTAACATTAGTAAACATAGAGTGAGACTTACAGACCGGCCAACCAAAATACATGCTGGGTGATTTGTTTATAAGTGAGATGAAGTTTCATACCTGGAAAAACAAACGCTGCCAATAGAGACACCAAACCTTTTAGCTCCCGTTGTCAAGTCTGTGAAATGTTTGAAAGCTGTCGTCTTGGGGATGAGCTCCTGGTTCATCGAAGCTTCCCTCGTGCTATTGTTTCTCTTTAATTGCGGGCACACGTGGTGTAGACAAGACAGACATCAGAGTGAATGGGGTTAGATTTCTTACAGGTGTACCTGTGGATCTGTCTTATGCATGGATGGGCCGATCCCAGGCATAACTGATTAGACAGCACCATCCACGTGACATGCCAAGCTTACCCAGCTCGGAACTGACATGGCAGAACAGAGCAGCGATTTGTCCTCCATTTGTGTCATGTGACACCAAAGGTACACGGCTAATGCCTGTACAGTGTTTGCATAATCCACAAGGTGAAGAGGAAAGATCCAACTTTGCCTTTGGCACAGATACAAGATCCTTGTTTGTAACCTGATACAGCAGTAGCCTTTGGCTAAATCAGCAGCTGAACTGAAATGGAGCAAACCAATTAGGAGCAGTTTAGAGGATGAGGAACTGTTTACAGGGTTTAAGGAAGTAAGTGCACTCATGTTTTATCTGGCTGTGAGTGAAAACAATCATGAACCAAAAGGGAAAATAACAGAAAAACACACCTGGAAACATGCTCAATAAAACAGGGTATTCCAGATTTCTTCTTTTGTTAGGAGTAAATTTAAGGTCTTTAGTGTAAATAGTCATTTGTTTGTGTTGTACGTCTGTGACCTTGGTGCTGTTTGTTCAGCATTTACGCTGCTCGTAAGTTATTTTGAATCATGTCAATTTATAAAGTTCTTTGCAATGATTAGCATATTGGAATTCGAAGTACTTAATGCTAGCATGCCTCACCACATGGTTACTGCTAACATGCCTCACCACAAGGTTAATGTTAGCATGCTATACCACATGGCTACTGCTAACATGCCTCACCACAAGGTTAATGTTAGCATGCTATACAGTACCACATGGCTACTGCTAACATGCCTCACCACAAGGTTAATGTTAGCATGCTACACCACATGGCTACTGCTAACATGCCTCACCACATGGCTAATGTTAGAATGATTCATCACATGATTAAGCTATTGGTGCTGAACATTTGACAGTGTTGCCGGCAATTTTCTATTACTCTCAGTTGCTGCTTTCTTCTGTCTTATTGGTATTTAGACTGTTTATTGTGCTTCAGAAAAAACGGCTTGAACTTAGCGGCTGTGTTATTATCGTTGTGATTGTTTTTAATTTAGTTTTATTTATTTTATTTTCAATTATTTAAAATACAGTTTAGTTTTAGTTTACAGTGTGATTTATTCGTTTTTTATTTTAAAGACATCAGCTAGTAGCCATTGTAATGTTGGCTAGGACTTAGTGACCTACTAAAAAATGTCACGACAAAATACTGTTGGCTATTTTTATGGCTCAGGTTAATTGCACAAAAGAGGACCAAAGCATGGCGCCATCTCAAGATAATGCACTGGATTATGTTTCCTTGAATGATTTCCATCATGGAGAAAAAATAAACACACCATTACTTTAGCTAAATAACCTAATGGAAAGTGTTTGACGTTTGTTTATAATTTATTTCATTTAGTTTTTGGAAGCAATATTTATCATTTTTGCTTACTTGTAGTTTTAAATATAATTGTTGTATCTTGTTTTGTTTCCATTTACCACAATGTTTTCTCAAAGTTTTAGTTTTCATTAACAATAGTAACCTTGGTGAGCAGCCAAAACCAATTTTACGCTTCATGTTTGTTCACAATCTGATATTTAATCTGTGCAGCCATGATTTTGTAGGTGCGATTGGTGTGATTGTGCTGAGCTAACAAGGTAATTATGTCATTTTAGGTGAAAAGAGAAGTCGGTGATGTTTCTATCCTTATAAACAACGCTGGGATTGTAACAGGCAAGAAATTCATGGATGCTCCAGACAGCCTCATCATAAAAACCGTTGAAGTGAACACCATGGCCCATTTCTGGGTACGTCCACCCCGCCAACCCTCTGTACTGAAACCGCGGCTTCACAGAGCTAAAAACATTAATGCTTATGCAGGTGGTTTTTGAATTGCCATGGTTTGTATCAGTGTGCGAAATACCCGTCAATATTCGGGGGGGGGTCCCCATCTCCCTATTGTTGCGCAGTGCCGATCTTGAGACCCCCTTAAAATTTTGCTTTTGAGGCTTTCGGGGGGGGGTCTCATGGGCTAATCGGGGGTGTTGGACCCCCCTGTATTTCGCACACTGGTTTGTATTATAAAAATGTTACAGATCATGTAGCCTTGGATATACAGAGGTGCACTTTCAGCGACAGACTGAGGCAGTTGCACTGCCCCAAGGAGTGCTATATAAGGTCATTCCTAGCTCCAGCCATCAGAATCTACAATGAGTCACTCTGTGGGAAATGGGGATGACAACTGACTGAATTGACCAGAACTGCTTTGGCATTTTTACAGAACATTCCTTCATTCTTTCATTCATTCATCCATTCATTTTACAAGCCACTGGATATATCACTCAGTGCAATACAGTTAGTCTACTTAAAAACTGTGTGATACAGTGCATTTATTTCTGAGATGGAATTCTGTGCAGTACCTTCTCTTATGTTCTTTACACTGTTTACTGTCATTCATTATTTATTGTTACTGTTTATTACTGCCTAATGTCTTTCTACATGTGTTGTGGTACTATTGTAAATCTGCAGTTTCCTTTGGGATTAATAAATTATAACTCATATGATGTAGGGCTGGGCGATGTATCGAGTTTTTAAGATATATTGATATATTTTCATACGAGATATAGGATGAGACAGTATTGTTTATACTGATATAGTTTATGTTGGTTTAAAATTTTACCCATAGAGCCGCCAGTTCGCCTATTTCTCCTCTCCCTTTCTGTCTCTCACACAACTGCACCCTGCCCCGCCCCTCTCCCCCTCCGAACACAACCCGCCCCTCCCCCTCCAAACACAACCCGCCCCTCCCCCTCACTCACATGTCCTGCATGCTGCGACAGCATGGAGATAGATACAGACACGAGGCAAGTTATTGAAGAGGAGCTGGTTGGTTTAAAAAAAAAACATGCCGGTAGTTTATTTTTCAGCCGTTTTTTTTCCATGTACTTGCACAGCTGTCTCTTAATAAAATTGCCTGTGTGGCACTGGGAACATCTGGCTCTGACTTGGGACCATCTTTTTGTTATTACTTTATGGGGAAAAAAATATTGAGATATAGGTTATATATCGCAGTTCAGCTAAATAATATCGATATATGATTTGTGGTCCATATCGCCCAGCCCGAAGATGATGCATTAATAGATGCATCCATGCGTACATACGTGTGTGTGCATATGATGTATTTTTAAATTTGTGACAGAATGAAACAGTTGTATGTATGTTTTTATTTTTTTTTAAGACCTATAAGGCTTTCCTTCCTGCGATGGTAGCCAAGAACCATGGGCATCTCGTCAGCATTGCTAGCTCTGCAGGACTGATTGGCGTCAACGGACTGGCAGGTATGGGTATAATCCACACCTCATGCTGTTCTGTGAGGCCTTGAACACTCAGATATGTATTAAAATGTACATTAATACCTCCTTATGTAGCGTGTGATTTAAAAAAAAAGCAGGACAACCAACTTATAAAGTGCAAGGTTGCGTTACATGTGTTTATCCTTGCTCATAATTATGGCTGCACGATATTACATCGTGATGTAACCATGATTTTATGGCGCATGCACAATAATCACCAGGGCTTAAGATGGTGGGTGAAACATTTGTCCGGATGCCGCCCATCCCTAGTACTAGTAATCTTCTTGCCAAGCTGTAGGCTATGTAAACATTTGTATAGTACCAAAAAGCCTGGTACAGAGAATAAAGTGAACTGAACTGAACTGGAAAAGCCGGCATCTGGACAAATGTTTACTGCTGTCATCTAAAGCCCTGGTGATTATTATGCATGCGGCATATAATCGCGATGTGATATAGTGCAGCCCTATTTCTAACTGAGTTTGCTTCCATTTGCCGTTTGGCACCATGCTTGTCCACTCGAAGGATGCAGTAAAACTGCAATAAAGTGGCAGATCTTCAGCTCTGGGCCTCTTAAATATCCCCATCCACGAGAAACTGTTACCTCGAACCGATTGTCTGAGAGCACTTGAAGCACCATTGCGTCATTCTGCTAATGGTAACAAAATGTGCAGTTCTCTGTCAGGAACTGGCCTTTTTAAGCGTCTGCCCATCATCCCTTATTGTTTGTCCAGTCATAGTGAATTTGCCGAGCACAGCAAACAAGGCAGGAAACACCCTGGATGGGATGGCCTTTTAACGATCATACGTGTTAAGTTTCAACCTATACACTGACAAAATTAGATTTTCTTTCCAACACATGAATGGTCTCAGGCAGATAGTGGTCAACCGGAAAAAGATAACATGTGGTTTGATTGGAAGGAAGTTTGTTTATTCGGCTGTGTTTTGGTATTTGATTTTTTGATTTGGTATTTGATTCTCTTGACATCAGTTTTTGACGTTCTTGCTTCCTGACTGTGTTCGTGTGGGAGCAGAGGGCGACTGATGTGCCAGTATGATTCACATTTCTGGTGATTTGTTATCTAATTCTCATGGCAATTTGCAAGAAACTGTAAAGGAGGATTCCCCTCGCAATGGCGTTCAAATAGTCCGGGAGGTGAAAACTGCACCACACAGCTGTGACACCTTTGCTGATGTATACCCTCCTTCCATGCCTAAAAAAATGCTATAAGACTGACAGCCAAAGGACAGCTATTTGTACTGGTATATGCATCGTGGTCTGCTGATGTCAGACAGGATTATCAGAATCCACATCAGTGATTGTATCCAATGTAGACCTCAGCTAAGCAGGCTGATTTTTTCAATATGTGGCTTAACAGCTGCCTGCCGTAGGGTATTTCTGATGGGGGTAATTAGCGAGCCGCTAAGACTAACCATACTCAATCTCAATGCTGTCTCAGGGCAGTGAGGCACCTTTGATCAACTTAATGCCTTCTTAACTCTTTGGTAGGAAGCTATAAGAAACCATTTCTTTTCATACATGAGTTGAAAGAATGAATATTTATAGATCTGACCTTGTTCAACTTGATTAGACTTTTTTATTTTAGATGGTATTGCCTTAGATATTATTTACATCATTTTTTTGTAATAGGTTTTGAGTTTGGGACTTCACTGCCTGTGCTATGATTCAGATGATGTATTTCTTAAAAAGATTCAGGGAATTTACTCTGTATTCCTCTCCTGGTCCAAATATGCTTAGGTGCATTGATGTCTCAGAATTGCTCATTTTGTTCGATTCCATGTATTCCCTCCAGTGTTCCATCTGAGGTGTTCCTTGTGCTCCCTGGGATAAATTCTATCAGATTCTAGGCTCCGAATTGATGGTTATGGAAAACATCCAGTAAACAAGACAAAATATTTGGTCAGGAACACTCGATAATGGTATCAGAACTGAAAATGTGAATAAATACTTTTGCACATGTTGGACACTGCAGATTTTTAAAAAACATGTAATGTCTAATGTTTCTGTTCTTTTTGGTACTTTATGCCCAGAACTGAACAACTTGTGTCTTTGCAAAGTTCTACTGTGGACATGTCACATAGTTTGAAGTATTTAATATTTTTAAAGTTTCTGCTGAAACTCATTTAATGCAGTTCCATAAATTCTACACACAATTCCACAATGTCCCTAGCTAAATGGCAGTATTCTTAATGTAATGGTCTAATAGCTATTAGGAGCTTGTTTACAATGACCTTTAAATCAAATAGCCTTAATAAAGCCAGTATGGTTAAAATTGGGGATTAATTAGCTTTCCAAATCTAATTTCTGAAATACATTAATCGGGAACATTAACAGTACCTTTCAAGTGACCGACCGTAACCTGGCGACCGTAACTACGAGTGACCATGAGCGTTTCCTTCACGTAATGGGATTCCTGCGGCTTCATCCCTAACCACTCCCCCCCCCGCCACAGATTACTGTGCCAGTAAGTTTGCGGCTGTGGGTTTTGCTGAGTCTGTGGCCTTGGAGCTGCTGGCCACAGGCAAGAACGGCGTAAAGACCACCATCGTGTGCCCCTTCTTCATCAACACTGGCATGTTTGACGGCTGTGACACCAAGTAAGCAGAGACCCGGGCATTCCTAACGTTACATAATATCTTACAGATATTTATATTACAGTGAGGTATATTCCCACCCCCATGAATTTTATTGCCTAGATTTCAAAATACCAGAATACCATTGACTTAAAAAATACTATCAAAATATATATGCCACGGTGCAGTGTCTGGACAATATGAGAAATTAGATCTCGCCCAATCACTGCTTTACATTTTATTGTCCTATTTTGTTCTATATCTTAATTTTATTGTCATTTTAATTTTATTTATTTTTAAATATTATCGATCCTTTACCTTTGATCCAGGGGCCTGTATCATCAAGCTGGATTTCTTGCTTGGGGAAATAACTTGTTGGATTTAAGGTAGTCTGGGCTTAATGTAAGTGAATGAAGACAAATGCCATTTAAACTGGGGTACCTTAAATCCGTTATAATATCCGTTATATAAGTTATCCGGCTAAGTAAGAAATCCAGCTTTGTGAAACAGGCCCCAGGAGGCAGATGGAAAAAGCTTTTCACTACTCAGATGTGTGGTGCATGTTTGTGAATGTGAAAAATGAAACCTGAAAGTTTAACCGAAAGGTTGAAACTATGGCTGACCGGTTTTGCTTTGTAATAACAGGTTCCCCTATTTTGTTGTTCTTATTAATTTGATTGTTTTCTGACTCTGTGTTTGGGTTTTCTGAGAGTTGTTGAGAGTTTAAATAGTTTAGAGTCTGAGAAATGTCAACCATGTGAATTATTTTATAAAATCCATACCCTACAGTGGGGGAGACCTAACAGACCAGAGAGACCGCCTGTCTTGTGACTCTGAAGGTCACGGAGCCAACAAACAGCTAGCTAAGGTCACGAGTTACACAGGCCTCTCTGCTAAGCTAACCAACAAATTCCTGCCTACCCAGAATTTCTGGTGTTAACATGGAAGTAGCTACATATGGCCAGAAGCATTATAAAATGCCTGAATAGCAAATAATTCTAGGTAATGAATACTTTGAAGTGGAATGAATGTATACATGTGTTTTTGCACTCAATAAACTCACATAATGCATCTGTTTAGCATAAAGTGATACCAATTATGCACCTTCCTCAAAAATGTAACAGCAGGGCCCTTAAATGGCATGTGATGAGTTCTGTGTGTGATGCTTTCTTTGCCATTAGACAAGTTCCTGGTTGTAATTGTATTTTCCGGAAGGGTAATACATATGGTTTGGGGACCAATTTGTCATTGCTACAGACACATTCTCATCAGTGCGATAGCTCAAAAAGTATTTGATGGCCGAGGTCTGGAACTGATCAAAATTGCAACAAATTGCACCGAAATTGAAGCAGTGCCACACGGTAGGTAAAAAAGAGAAGGGCAACATCAGACTGATTTTTTATTTATTTTTTTTAATCACTTTTATTAATCCCCGTGGGGAAATTGTCTTTACGCCTCCCTCAACTTGCTCTTGATTGTACTGAGACACATGAAGGTGGACTTTTAATAAAGATGTTTTTGTAGAGGTAGGGAGAGAATGTAGGGGGTAAGAGATTGTAGACATTGGGGAGTGTGGGAGGAGTATGGCTTAGATGAGGGGGAGGGGGTTGGTCTGGTATAAAATGACTAAAAGCTTCCTCAAAGGCACAGTTTTGGCATGACAGGCACACAGCCTATAGGGTCTTGTGGAGTGCCTGTCGTCATTAAAACACCAGTTCTGTTTGTGACCTGCAGGTGGCCTCGGGTCCTACCAATTCTGGATCCGAACTACGTAGCAAAGAAGATCGTCAAAGCCATACTGACCGAGCAGGTGCACCTCTACTTGCCCAGGAGTTTGTACTTCATGATGGCTTTGAAAAAGTAAGTATTTTCATTTTCAATATTTTAATTTTAAAGGTTTTTTGAAGCATTTTATCTTGCATCTTCTCCTGTTTCTTTATCAGTCACTTTTATCCAAAGCAATGTACAATTGAGAAACCAGGGTGAGCCAATTCCTGGAGCAACTGGGGACTGAGGGGCTGGTTCATAGGCCCAACAGTGACATTTCTCTGCAAAATCAGGAATAGAACCAACAACTTTCTGAATAGGGCACAGTATCCTAATCCACTGATCCACACATCACTCTCGACATGATTCTTTTTAATATTACCTAGTGTTATGCACCAGCACAAACACCATTACAAATGGGCCAAACTGAACTTACAAAATTCAAGCAATACAGTGTTTCTGCTGGTAACATTCCTCTGCGGTGACCCACCATGCCAGTATCTTTGCTGCCACGGGAAATCATCTAATCCAATGCCATGGTGACTCGCCCTGGAAGCCCAATTCCTGCCTCTGCCCCCTGTGCACGTATTACAGGATTCAGCTGGTTAATGGCACTAACAGGCTATATTACATTGTCATTTAGCAGACCCTTTTATAAAGATGTAACAAAATTAACTTGCTTAACAGACGAGGTAGGTAAACAGAGCAGGTATTTAGCTAGGTGGGGTCTTTCATACCCCATTCAGACAGACAGACAGACACTCACACACACAGAGAAACCTGTGTAAATATTGCAGTTTTACCGTTATGGTGTCGTGTGGGAAGGTAAAGTCTACCACTTACAGTAATCTATCCCCTAGGGACCTAGTAACATACTGTAACATTAACTGTAACTTCCTTTCATGACTCCAGTGTCATTGCGCAACCGTAATATTATTGTGCTCGACATTAATATCAGTTGGGAGTACACGACACCCGTTACTCACTTTCCACAACAAACCCACTAAACTTGACTGTCTCTCATACAGTTAGGCTGTGTGCAGTGCAGTTAGGCTATCGTTACATTGTTGAGTGAGGCGCTGGAGACGGGCAAACTGATAAGGACTTAATTTAACAACAGCTAAAACAACGTAGTTTATAACTGTCACTGAAAAATAACTAGCCTACATAATTATTGCTTGTTTACCTCCATAGACAGAGAGGGAACATGCCGTCATTAAACAATAATTTAAAAAAACATGTACAACAATGGTCTGATGTCTGCATTTTTTCAGTAGTACCACGCCAAACCTCTTCATCCACTGGAAACACTGCAACGTTTGAAAGATAAGATAAGATAGATAAGATAGATCTTTATTGTCACTATTACAGAATAGTGAAAAACAGTTTAGCAGCTCTCTGTTTAGCAGCATAAAAGTAATAAATAAGAGGAATAAAACACAAAGAGAGACAGCCATCCTATTATAGAATGAAAATGAGTGGGAGTGTATTGTACTCACATTCGTTGGCCGCTGTCAATGGGCAATTACATGCAAAGGTCCTTTTGATGTCACACCCATAATGCTGATAAAAAGCCATGTATTTCTAACATGTAAATTAATGTATGAACTTTGAGCATTTGTCTATATTCAACCCAAGAGGTTACATTAAAATATATGCGAATTGACTCATTGTACTAAGCTTGTTCATGCTTTTTTTTTACCAGTGTGACTCTAAATGTCACATCAATAATGTTGGAATTGTCCTTCTAATAATCTGTTACCTATTGTGTGTAAATCTGTTCTGAAGAATATGAGCAGTCTTTTACAGTTAACTCGCATAACGTCGGTCTATCTGTCAGATAATTACACGTTACTGGAACAGTCTTTATCTGGAATGTAACTGTAGGTGAGGATCAATAATCCATCAAATGGATAAAGATGTCCTGATGTTAATCTGGGGGCTTATGGAACCTGGGGTGTCTAGTGATTTTGTGTACTGCTATAGAGCTGACACAGGCTCTTACGCACTGGCATTTATTGCAGCCATTTTCTCATGGGATTAGGGATCTGTGGATTGTGGGGTTCAAATCCTGTAGCCAGCAGGGTCATTATGTGGCCATTGGGCCCTTGAGCAAGGCCCTTAACCCCAAATGCTCCAAGAACCAGCTGACCTTGCTCTCTGACCCTTACTTTTTTATCATTTTGGACAATAGCTTCCACAAAATTAATCAATATATTTCTTGTGTTTTATTTCAGCATGAGACCAGATGATTAAATTTTTTTTTTTTATTTTGTTTGAAACAGCAAATAAGTTCTTGTGTACTGGAGCACGCTGTTTTCCTATTGGCTGTCCGGCACTTTGCATTGATATAGCCTGACTGCTGCGGAGGTATGACTGACCCGTCATCCAATGGGCAGCACCTGGCTCGACGGTGGATGCAGACCCCATGACTGTCACATGACCAGCATCATGATGATGGGCAATAATGGGAGCAGTCAAGGCATGC
>JAODLD010000088.1:15077506-15092689 GCA_026781065.1 Mormyrops boulengeri | reverse complement strand
TTGTTGCGATGGCAGCCCCTCTTGTATCACAAGCTGCAGCGAGTTCGCAAAACAGTCCAAGTTAGCGACTCCCAAATGTTAAATCTATCTTTTTAGATATTGCCAAAAATAAGTAAGTATAGGACGTGGATGGGTCACGCATGGCCAATACCCGATCCGTCAAATATCTCTGGATCCGCGCTGATACCGATCCGAATATCGGATCGGTGCATCTCTAATTTACAGCAAAGTGTTGTAACTGCCAACCATTCTGTAGATGCAACGTGCCACAGCTGTGGTTGTGCACAGCTTCATGTACCTGCTGGTTTTACTGGATCCCATTGGGAACTCCTGCTTCACCATGAAGACACGCATCTCCAGGTAATTAGGGGCTGTAAAATTCCCCCTCCTTTATGCAGAGCTCCTGTGGCCTGTGTCCTGCTTATTGTGACCCTAAGTGTTCTTTAAACATGGATGAGGCCTTTGTTGTTAGCTGGTATTCTGTGCTTAAGGACCATGACAGTGCACTTCCTGTCAAAGTGGCAGGACAGAACTCTCACTTCCTGTTCTAAGCAAAAGATGGAAAAGCAAAAAGAAATGAAGGCTTATGAGTGTTTACCGGCTGTTTTTTAAGGTGAAACAAAGCATGTTTAACAGCTTATAATATGAAATGTGCCCACTCTTACTAGGACTGTCCGGAAAACATTATACACTCCGAGGTTTTGATCATTATGGGAACACATTGTCTATGTGTGTATTTAAATAAATATATACATACATACTGTTGGAGTCACATTTAAGTTGCCCTTTCTTGCACTGATTTACAGTAAGGGTGTATGCAGTAAGGGTGTATGCAGTAAGGGTGTATGCGTCACGTGCTGCTAGGCACAGTAGACTGTGATTTTATCTGCGCACCTGCTAATGGGATACATACATACCATTATGGTAAACTCTCATTTCTGCAACGCTGTCAAGGTCTCTGAAGCATTTCAGTACAAAGCCTTCAGCCTAGTTGTAATATATTACATTTGTCTTTAGAGAGAAATGTAATATACTACGCAGTACAAGTCACTGGAAAACATCGAAAGTTCACTTTCAGTGGTAAAGTAATCATTTCAGAGAGGAATCATGGATATCAAAACATACCCTTTCTCACACTGAGGCAGAGGTGTTGCAGGGGCATGGATACCCTGACAGATTCAGGGGCCCCGTACTTTACAGGGGCCCTTGAATACGTAAAATTATAAAATGTAAGGGGTGTGGGGCCCAAGGTGACATTTTGTCAAGGGGGCCAGAGTTTCTAGCTGCTTTCCTGATCTGAGGCAGTACCAGGCCCGTAACCAGAAATAAATTTTGGGGGGTGTCCGGCAACCCTAACTATAAGTTTCAAGGTAGGTTCAAACTCGTAAGTTGGCTACCTGGCTGTGTGCCTGATCGGTACCAAATTCGGGGGGGGAGGGGTCAAGCCCGTTATTTTTCTACGTGGCTACATGCCAGGGCAATAAATATTGGTTTACAAAGTAATACGCGACAATGGCATAAGCAACTGCTGAATGATACAAAGACAGTTTGCAAGTTTTTATTCCCAATCCTGATCATCGCCTTTTTAAAAACCGCTCATCGGTTTTCTGGATCGACAATAGAGTCTCGTTCCAAAAGAAAAGTATCTATGGTTTATAGTGATGGACGGCTGTAGGCTCTCCTCCACTTAAGTCCTTCTGATCCAGATTAACTGCGGGCAATGCCTTATGTGATGCAGCTATCTGGATCACATGAACTGCCAGAAATTTACAGAGTTACACTTCTGCTACTAACTTAAACGAATAAATTTTATTAATTCAGTTTCCGCTACTGCATCTGCACGATCGAATGTGATCTCTGCAACATTGCATGTGACGCATTAAAATCTCATTAAAAGCTAATTAAAAACCTTCAATGACCACCCCATCAGATATCATAAACATATTCATTATTATAATGTAATAATGTCTATTTTAAGCATTGTTAATTTGGTGATAATATCTCTGTGAAACATTCCAGGAATTAATTCTCTGGGATATTTTTGAAAATGAATTCAATTATTGTTTTAATCAATTGTAGCAACTTTAAGCACATTTATGTGTGATGAAGCCAACAGTCATTATAAGGAATAATTACAGAAATTCGTTTTTGGAAAATGCCCTAGGTATTCATTTGCAATCAAAGTAAGACCGTAATTTGTCTCTTCCAACCCTGATCAGCTGGATAGTATTACAGGTGTACAATCATCAACATCACACTGGAGGAATGACTCTACAGTAACTATAACACAAATGTCATTCTACTATATCAGAACCCACACGCACAACGTTAGAGAATATTTAGGTGGCAGGTAATTGGCTTCATACATTCACTTAAGTCAGCACCTCAGAGTAATTAGGAGTAGTCAAGGAATGCCCAAAACAGGGGCGTCCATCCGTTCGTCCATCTGTCTGTCTGATACAGAGTCAAGATGAGTCTGGAGCCAATCCCAGGCAGCACAGGGCAGAAGGCAGGGGGACACCCAGGATGGGATGCCAGTCCACCACAGGGTACATAAACACACACAAACACACACACTCTACAAGCAAATCAGAAACACCAACTCTCCAAGCCTCGTGTTTCTGGATTGTGGGAGGAACCGAAAATACTTGTAACAAACCTCCACGAACCTCATGAAACGAACATGCAAACTCCAGGACTCGCCGTTTGTGCACAGCTCACTGGACCCTCTACAGTTTGTGTACCAGCCACAGATGGGTGTTGAAAATGCCATCATCTACATGCTTCACTGGCTTACACATATCTGGAAGGGTCAGGTAGCAGAGCGACAGTCGTTTTGTTCAACTTCTCCAGTGCTTTTAATACCACCAGACCAGCCTTATTGGGAGATAAGCTCAGGAAGATGCAAGCTGAGTAGCCAGTGTAATGTGCAGCTCAGGGAACTGCATCATCGCCCCCTTCTGTTCACACTCTACACCTCTGACTGCTAATACGACTCAGATACCAGTCACCTGCAGAAGTTTTCTGATGACTCTGCCATTGCAGCAGGTATCAACAACGAACAGGAATCAGAGTGCAGTGACACCTCACCCTAAGCCAGTAACTGGTTCTAAAAGACACGACTTAACAAGAAAATAATCCCCTAAAAAAAGTATGTACACCCCCTCTAAGCATTTAATAAGCATTTCCCTCAAACGTATAAACTTTACTAATGCTAAATTAAAGAAAAAGCAAAAAAAAAAAAAAATCCAAAAAAAATTTACGAGTGATGTCAGTGTTTCATATACTGTACCGTAATTTTAACAACCTACGTAAAGTCAAATTCAACGTAAATCGGCGTGAAGCGGTTTTACTGTACAGGGATGCGGTGAGCAACATTGTAAAGTGATGTGAGCTGGACTACTTGCAGCTCAACATCTCAAAGACTAAGGGACGGGTGGTGGATTTCAGGGAATGGAAATCACCCAAAATATTTGTGAAAGACTGCAGGACGACAGAGACGTGGGAGAGGAGCTGGACAGCAGACTGGGTTGGGCGGGAACACCGAGGCGGTGCACAGAACAACCAGAGCCGTGCTTCATGAAGAGGCTTCGGTCATTTGACGTTTGTACCGAGGTGTTGATGTTCTGCCACTCGATGTAGTGTGTTATGGTAGCAGACTTAACAAGTTGATCAGGAGGGCGGCCCCCGTGTCGGGGGTGCAGCTGCACTCCCTGCTGACTGCGGGCTGAGGAGAGGATGTGGGGTAAACTTACTGGCATCCTGGGGAACGCCTCCCACTCCCTGCACTGCACCTTGAACACTATTCAAGCTCCATAGCACCGAGGAGCTCCACCAAGCAACACAGGAGGTCCTTCCTCGCTGAGGCCATTAGACTGAACAGCTCCTCTCACTTCTCAAGAGGATACATCTGCTGGTTCTTGTTCTCCGATTCTTTTTTTTTTGCACATTATTTCATATTTCTCCACATTACGGCGAGCTTTATGCTCCCTTTGCACATGCAGACTCACTTCAGTTACAGACCTTGTCTTATCATCCTGTTTTTCATTATACTTGCATTTAACTTTTTTTTTGTATTTTATGATTTTGTTTTTTCTACTTGTATTGCAGCTGGATTCCTGATTTTATTGTACTCTTGTGTTCTTATATTACATTGTATTCTTTATTCTTGGTATATTTGAGCACGGTGAGAGCAGTGCCTTGGCACAACAATTTCCCCCAGGATAAATAAAGTTTTATCTTATCTAAAAACACAGCCCTGGAGGTGCGAAGTGAGCATGCTACCCACAATGCAACAGTGCCCCCTACCTACACTCTCTTATTCTAAAATCACCAAAACATACCAATCCATAATATTCCATTTCTGGTGCCAAAACAGTAAGATTTACATAACAGAATTATTTGTGAAGTATCAGATTTTAGGGACTCTGATCCAGCTCTTCAGGGAACGACTTATCAAACATACTGCAGTAGTCCGTGGCTTTACAAGGCAAATTACATATTATTTACATTTATTTAGCAAACACTTTTATCCAAAGTAACACACAATTGACAAAGCAGGGTCAGACAGTCCCAGGAGCAACTGGGTATTAAGGGCCTTGCTCAAGGGCCCAACAGTGCAATCACCCTGCTAACCACAGGATTTGAACCAGCAACCATCCGATCATAGACACAGAATCCAATCCCACGGAGTCACACATTACTTTAACTACACGTTAAAAGGGTCATGGGATGGCTTCCCTTCACCCCACAACATGGATAAACACCCCCCCGACCCTAAAATAATAAACACACAGTCTCCTGTATATGGAGCAGGCCTCGCACATAAATCGCCAGCCTCCGTCTCCCGTCAGTAAGGCTTCCCGCCCCTGTCTTGCAGAATCTCCTCCCTCTCCTCCAGCGTGGGCATGTCTGGCTTCACACCCTCCTTCCGCCGCTGCAGCATTATGCCGTGCTGGAAAGGAGCATGGGTGACACAGCTGGTGACAGAACACGCCAGAACCCGCTGCCCGCCGCTCACTACAGCTCTGCACCGTGTCCTGTTGGCACGAGGGACCCTGAAAAATCTGCCAAACACAAACCAGTCTAATGATCCTCAGCCTTCCGGTTAAAGTTCTGAGGTGCTGTGTGCCCACCATGACACTTCTCAGGTACGACAGCTCAAACTTGTATAGAAAGTGTCAGCGTAGCAGCAGAGACAAATGATTGACAGACTGGAACATAGAAATACTAATCAAACCTAGATTTTAAATGCAAGCGGTCATGGACAGATCCGTGCTATTTGTGGTACTTACCCAGAACTTTCTGCAGTTTTTGTACTTAATGAAATACGCTGTGCACTTGTCCTTGTTGTAATTATTGGCATCTAAACACTTCCTAGAATCATCGCTTTCCTTAAGGTTAAATGGGACAAAAAAGGGAGAATTTAAGGGCTTTTACGCAAAGAAAAATGTGAATTTTGTGTTTAAAGGTGCAGAATTCCTGATGAAAGATTTACCTCAATGCATGGATTGATATCCTCATTCCTAACTTTGCTTACATTTGAAGGCATCCTCACACCATCAGATATGTCTGAAATTTAAAAAGGGAAATCTTTTTCATATACTGTATTATAATCAGTATTTCACATTTATGAATGAAAAGACACAGATAAGCAATGACATGGAGTAGTACTCTTATACATTATTCATTATTTCCCAAAGTTTATGAGTCAAACTTTTTAAATTGTTCACCCTAGTTTCTGGGAGGACAAATGAACACCTATAAATACCATATTTTAAAACACAATTAAGCTCAACTTCGGTTAAGCTCTAACGATTTTTGATTATGAAATTACATAACATAAATGTTATAATCGTTAATATAAAAAGTATTTATAAAAGGTCCAATCTTCCCCCAAGAAGAGTAGCAAATCAAAAACGAGACAGACCAACATTCTTTTATCCCAAAAGATTTGATTTATTAGATTGATCATCCACAAACATACAAACAAATCTTTAACATGTCATAGCGTCCCGTTTTGGAACGAGCATGTCCCGAAAGTGTTCGAACAGCAGTTTCACATTCATTACCTCCCGGTCTCGACAAAACTAAATACCCAAGAGCGGCTGTTGCATTGCTGCAAAGCTGTAATTAAAAGCGTCCGGTGACTTGCCGGCTGATCGGCTCGTCGGCATGTACAGTAGTGAGAAGCAATGCTCCTGTACATCACTCGACAAACCAGAACCGATTACGTTTTAACCTAAAACACCCGGGGCGCCTTATATGAGACACTGCCACCCGGACAGCTGATCCTGTCGGTGACCTTCATTGCTACCCGGTGCACATCACACAAAAGTACGTCCGTAACATGAAGCTACACATAAAGGCGGGTTAGCAGCTGGCAGCTCGGCAAGACGCAAAGATCAAAGCTCACATGGTGAACCGGTCGCCCGGTGGCCGCCGGCACGCAATCCGCGGGTTTGATTCCCTGCAAAACGGGCGAAGCTGTGGTCCAGCCTCGTCCAGACCTAAACTGCATGCCAAATACGCCGCAGACCTCCACCCCCATTAACACGTTTGCATAGGGACAGGCGATCGGCAAACAAACGGCGAAAGTGAGGCACTCACATTTCTCGATTTCTGCAATCCTGCGAACTCACGTTGCCAACCGAGACGTCATTTACCAACATCGCACAACCAAACAAACACGGCCGCCTCCTGATGACTGACGGCGTGACTGACCAATTAGCTCACAATTGAGAAACACGACCGATGGTCATAAATCCATTGGCACCTCAGATAACCAATGGCAATGCCATATTTGCAGCTATAGCCCACCCTTTGTTGCAGATACGAGTAAAGAAAACAGTTTGCGATTGACAGTACAGCGAGCGAGTCATAAAAAAGAGCATACAAGATCTAGACCAATAGAAAGCCAAAAATACGGGAGTGGCATGGCGCGAAGCGAATCGAAAATGAGAATTAGGAGGGGCTTTAAATGGGCGTGGTCAAGACTTGCGTTTAGTTGCACCGCAGCGCATACACAATGGCTGCTGGAAAGAGGGGAAAGCAAACAATTTTCAGGCCCGCAGCGTCCAGCAAAAAATATGAGAAAAAAATTATTAAAAATTCGGAAAATAGTTGAAAGTCAAGAAAAATACCGTAGAAAGGATGTTAAGGCTCCTGTGGTGAGTTTGACGCAAATTAAGTAAATTGTTACTTCCTTCTTAAATTAAAATATCGGGGTTATTCAAATTATGGGAGAGGGGTGAGCAAGGGAAAAAGTTTGTGTTAATCAGCCCCCTGTTTGGGACCTCAGAGAAAGCCAAAAGAAGACATGAATAAGAGAGAAAAAAATAATAAATTTTGTTATTAGTCTGTCTCTTATCACATTGCATGCAAATTGTTGTAAGTCCTCAGGGTAAATTTGTGGTATACTGAAAAGTTACAAAAAGTTTTGGAAAGATAGTTGGCGTAAGTTTTTTCTGAATTTAATAACAACAGTGTTGCGAGGACATCCGACGGGAAAGAAACGTAACAGAAATTATTTTGGAAAATGTTTTAAAAAGCATTATGCGTGCATGCCATGTCAAATTCGACATATATGTGCATAGAAACGCTGCATGTTCATGCGGTTATCGATTGAAGTAAGTTGGCATGTGTCTGGCTGCGTTTTGACAAATTATAAAGTCTGCATATATTGTCAGTTATTCGTCTCCATGAAAATGGTAATGTTTGTGAGACGTTTTGCTTTCCAGTTTCTGGTAAAATGTTTTTATGGTACATCAGGGGATTGCGGGACGCACTGTGCTAAAACAGATTAGTAACGAGTAAGTGAAGTTACTTGTCAATACCACAAACAACCAAAATGGAGGGAGTACTGAAGGCAGACTAATTAGGCTATGCTAAACATTTGCTTAGAGATGAGTTCATCTTAGTTCCCTGTTCAAACTGTGTGCGAGTTTGACTTTCTGCCAAGGAGCGAAACAAAGTCAAGTTTTTTTTTATTGATACGGTTACGTTGCAATCAAGAATAATATCCTATGAGGTTTTTTTTTAATACATAAACAGTTGGTCTAGACAATATCAATATTCAACTTAAGATCTGGTGTGAAAGTGTTGTGATGTTTTATTGTGCGGGATGCTCCTGTTTTTGTATTTGTTATATACAGTTATGATGTTTCACTCCACGTGATATTTTCAGAAACGCTTATGCACGGTCCGTTTGCTTGGTGATTAGTCATTATTTTGTGTATTGCACATCAGTTGCATCAGTAGGGTGATCGTGTTCCACGGTGTCCCCCCTCCTTTAAGTGATCTAGGGGAAACACCGCATCGATTTGCATTGATTCAAAGGTCAGCGATTGCTTGTTTTGTGCTGATCGGCGCTGGAAAGTGCACAGAGCGGGGCAAACATGTGTCCTGCTCCCGCGGTACATTGCCGTGTTTTCGCCCATCCATCCACCGGTTTAATACCGACTGCGGCGTGCAGAGATCAAATAACGACACTGCGCAAAAGTTTCACCTACGATCCCGGGGTAATTAGTCGGTGGGTTTTGATTACAACATTTTTAAATGCTGCCGATGTTAGTTTCACGTGGGAACCTGAAGTTTGGCATCTTAAAGCTACAGGAGCTCTGAAACTGGCCGCCGTTATGGGCTCTTCGGTTAAATTGGTTAACATCTCATCGCTGTTTATCTCATCTAATCCGTCAATACCACTCGTGGATGTGTAACCGCATGTGTCAATATTTATGTGCTATTCTTAATTAAAATAATTTTGATTACTTTTTGAATTTTGATGTATTTGAGAATGTTTTGCAAGTATAGTGAAGTATTTAATCTGCATTACATGGAAACCAGTGTTCAGAGTTACACGTGCCAATCGATTTCATCTAGTGCTGTGTGATTCTGTTAATTTGCACCCGTCGTTTGCGTTTGATGTTTTCCCGCTCATCTCATTCGTTATTTTTGATTTATAATAATTGAATTGTATATTGTGTGCTTAAAGACGTTTTTGTGGGGATATTAATGGAAAACTTTTTGTCTGTGGTTCAGTTATTTGTACTGGGTCTGTGTTGAGCTGAGCTTAAAGGACTGAGATTGTGTAATAGCATTTAGTTCTTGTGTAGATTTTTTTAAAGTTATGTTATCCCTCTGTTCATATGGTTATTGATTTTATGTGTAGCTGGTCTGCAGTTCTGCATTAAGATATGGGATTTCTCAGTTACTGTACTTGGTATTTTATATTTTCTCACTCTACTGTGGATCTAATGACATTAAGAATATGTTTATAAAAGTAAGCATTTAAAAAGTGTCTATTAGGCTGCAACCTTTACATAGTTTGTAAGTGTAAATATTTTTAAATGAATATTTTTGTCTAAAAAAGTTGGTTTTAGCTCAGTGGTTGTTACGTGCATGGTGAGCACATTGTCTTTCAGTAAATGTATTTGTGAATTTAATGTTTCACACAGAAAAAATCTTGAACATAAATTAGTGATGCATGATTTCTAAAAACAATTACGTTTTTTTTGATGTATAACCTTAGATCAGAAATTCTTTAACACACTAAAACGAAACAATCACATCGTGTAGCTTTAATGTGTAAAAGTAGGTTGAATGAAATGTGTCCTTGATCACAATGTGAGTTATCCTTTTGTGTTTGTAGCATTTTGTTGTTCTGTACTTCATTTGATTTCTGTTTTTAATTTGTTTAGTTTAGTTTAGATTCAGTGCAAGAACTCTTCAGTGTGTGGTGCAGCTTTTCCATATGTTGCATTTGTTCTAGCAATTTCTTCTCTTTTTGTGCACTCAAAATGTACATTAATTGAAATAATATGTTGCTTATAACAAAGTAGTCTATTTAGATGCTTGAAAAACAGCAAGATCGCGGATGTTGTTATCTAATAGTACAACTTCCACTTTTAATTAAAGCCTTTGTTCCTGTGTGGAACAGCCACAGATTTTGAGACATTTATTCTGTACCTTAACTTGATTGAATGTACAGAAATGTATTGGTACGAATGAGTTTATTTATAATATGACCTTGTCTCCAGAATGAAGCTTAAAGGTGCCCTAAATATACATGTGCTTCTGTTTGTAAAATGTTTTTGTACATCAGAATTTCAACCAAAAGCAACAGAAGTTTACATTAATAAATTGTAATAAATGTCACAGCTTCATTAGCATCTTTTAATATTTGATCCTGACAGATAGTTATTATAGAAACAAATTGTATTCAGTTAGAAAATAAAAGAAAATACTTTTTACTTTTTTAGAAATAAATCTTACACTAAATGAACAAAACTTTTTTCAGTCAAATTATGATTCAGTATTTTTTAATGTTCCAAAGAGTGTGCAATCTCTTATCTGCAATCTCTAGGTTGCATTACGCTGTACTCCTGAATTACTTGTACTTAGCTACTGATTTATGTTGGTTAATTAGATTTATCGCATACTGTTTAAAAGTTTAGTATCACATTTTTTTTCGATAACTTTGCAAGGTAAAAAATAAACTTTGTTGTTTTTATAATATAATTTAAGGTAAATCTTCTGTTCAAGGAAAGTGATTTTTTAGAGAGTAAATGACCTTTGAAATGGTCTGTAATTTTAATTTCATGTAAAATATTTTTTTCTGTATGAGGCTGGGAGATCCATTTCCCTATGGCTGTTTGATAAATTTACCATTTTTAAAGAACAGTAAATTCTGTTTAGAGGATTTCAATTTGATACATTTAACAGGGTATGTTTGGGATAATACCAGCATTAAAACATGAAACAATGCGATCTGATTTACAAAATAAGTAACAGGAGAACTTAAACACTGTAATTACAGTTGGCTTTTTGCACTCCAAAGTCTGACATATTGTGCTTTCAACTTTTGGCTTGTATCAAGCCAGGGCAAAAATGACAGGGCCGTTTAGTGGTTTAGCTACATCTTTAAGCATCAAGGTTCTACAGCAACTGTGACATCATCAGAATGACATCATAATGGTACCCCCAAATGTTCTTGCATCCTGTGGTTTGTGTCTGTGCCTGAAATGCTGGAGCTGATGCCAAAAGCATTGGGCAGCCATCCCATGTCATGAAGCGTCAGTTTTTTGTTTCATATTGACATAAGTTCCTGAAATGTTCATATCTTGAGTTCTGGCTTTTATCTGTGTAGCAGTGTTTCTGACTAACTCTCAATAAATGGTTCTTTTTGCCCCTTAGTGAAACCTAAAACAAGGTGTTTATATATGTATATACACACACACACACAAATGTTATAACATGATGTTCATACGCTCTCAGAATAAAAAGGGAAAAATTTGTAACTTTACTTGTACCTGGGGCTGTACCCTCAAGGGTCTGTCAATTGTACCTTATAACTGTAGATAATTGTACCTTTTAAGGTACAGAAATGAACTCTGAGGAACATTTTTGTACCATTGATGGCACATTAATGCTGTTTGTACCTTTGGGATGTTCCACAGAGTCTATTTCTATACCTTAAAAGGTACAATTACAAGGGTACAATTCGTTGCCCTTTTTTTCTGAGTGTAGAGACAGAGTCTTACATCATTATCCCATGGTCAGTGCCTTGCTTATTCTTCAGGATCTGTGTTTAACCACAAATGCCCCTCACATCTTCACCAATGGATCTCTGGACACATCTTGGTTAGACTGTCCCCTTCTGCACTGAGCCACCTGTGATTGTTACAGATACACCTTCGTTAATAAGGTTATAAGGACACATAAACATTTACGCACAGACTTTGTGTGGTCATGAGATGGTTTCTTATCTGATTAATCATATTATGAAATGTTAAGCCGTTTTACAACATTAAACAGTTTTCTGTTAGTACTAAAGAATCACTGCATTTGCATCCTTTTTTGTGGGTTTCTATAAATTAATTTTAATCTTGTTAAATGTTAAGTTCTGTTCTGATATATACATATATCCTGTTTTTACAGTAATATGATTATTTCTGCAGTTTCCCTCTTACCTTCAGGGCTGGGATCGGGTACAACAAGTGGTCTATGATTCTGTTATTTCATTATGTGTGGGGCTTATTACTGCACGTTATTGTAAGACCATTTCAAAGCCATAGTCCTGCTTCTAGTTTTTTATTTAGCTCGAACTTTCTCACTCTGGTTTTGCCCGGCAGTGACTTGTTGCGTTTTGTTCTGTTTGCCTCTTTAGATGCCCAGTCATGGGAAATATTAATTTCTCACCATCGATGAGTATAATTAGCTGAACACAACAGACCCGTACCTTGTCCTTCGATCAGGTGTGGATTGCGTCGTTATGAATCATGTTCACTTGGGAATATCAGGCAACACTGACTGTAACTGGGGATTTTCAAGAGGACAGTAAACAAGATTAGACTATAATGTAGTAATTGCTGGTATCCGTAGCAGTCACTGTAGGAGGTAATTGTAATTTAACAGTAATGGAGTTTGAAATTACTAGCAGTACTTCCAGCACTTGCTAACAATCAGAGACATGATTTAATAGTAGCATAGCTTGATTTTAGCGATCAAAAAAATCTGGGGGGCTTTTGAGTACCCCTACCTGAAGCTGTAACTTGTCGTTCTGTTCATTCTCTCTCCCCCAGGCCCCAAAGAGCCCGCGGTGTTGATCACATGATACAGGAGAGCGCCCCGGTTGCGCGAGCCATCACGTCCGCCCCGAGCACCGCCACCCTGCCCGAAGGCCTGCCCTAGGCCGCGATGGCCACGGTAATACCTGGGGATTTAGACGAAGTCAAGGATACCCAGAAGGTCCCATCGGCCACCGGGAGGCGAAAGAGAGGCGAGGGCAAGCCCCGGAAGAATTTCCCTTGCCACCTGTGCGAAAAGGCTTTCAACAGCGTGGAAAAGCTGAAGGTGCACTCATATTCGCACACGGGGGAGCGTCCGTACCGCTGCTCACACCCAGACTGCAGCAAGGCCTTCGTCTCCAAGTACAAGCTGCTGAGGTAACCAGTGGTGGCTGGGTCTCCGCAGGCTGGGCTCCAGCGGTTGCAGCAACCATCCAACACACCCATGTATTTGTTGACTTGGCCACTAGTTTAATGTTTTTGGCCAATAAACGGCTTGTCAAGACATTTAGCTAATTAAATTAATTTCTGAATTGGTGGTGAAATTTAACAAATACACGGAATGGCTGGGTTGCCCCCCTAGGAGAGGTTTGGGAACCAAAGCTGTGTTCATCTAGCCATCCAACAAGATGAGTTATTGGAGAACAGAACAAAGTCTTGTTACTTTTTATCGTATTTTTGTTCATTTGCATACGTTGTCATGTTAAATTGTGCTGTTTTCTGAGCAAGTGTACTCGTACTATGCAGATAAACATCTTTTAAACATTTTCTTTGGCTGCCTAAGAGTTTTGCCCAGCTTGGTAAGTGTTTAATGATTAGTGAGCAATCTTTTGTTAATGAAAGTAATGAAATGTCACCAAATATCTATAACTGCATGACATCAACTGCATGTCTGGCTAATTTTGAGGGGTTAAAATTTTGTAATTTTGCTACCTGACTATGTGCTTGGGTTTAGGGAAAGGGAAAGCCATGTCTCGGTTTCCAAGTTGCAGATATTATGGTCAAATTGACGAGGTACATTTCTCCAGAAGGGTGTCCGCTCACAGATATGTCTCTGTCCAAAGGCACATGGCCACCCATTCCCCCGAGAAGACCCACAAGTGTAATTACTGCGAGAAGATGTTCCACCGTAAAGACCACCTGAAGAACCACCTACACACACATGACCCCAACAAGGAGGCGTTCTCGTGCGACGAGTGCGGCAAGAGCTACAACACCAAGCTGGGCTTCCGGCGTCACCAGGCGCTGCACTCGGCCAATGCTGGTGACCTCACGTGCCGGGTGTGCCTGCAGACCTTTCCCAGCACGGCCGAGCTGCTGGAGCACCTGAAGAGCCACGCTGGCAAGTCGTCGGGCGGCACCAAGGAGAAGAAGCACCAGTGCGAGCACTGCGACCGGCGGTTCTACACGCGCAAGGACGTCCGCCGACACATGGTGGTGCACACCGGCCGCAAGGACTTCCTGTGCCAGTACTGCGCGCAGCGCTTCGGCAGGAAGGACCACCTGACGCGCCACGTCAAGAAGAGCCACACGAAGGAGCTGCTCAAGGTCAAGACGGAGCCACTGGACCTGCTGGACCCGTTCGCCTGCGGCGTCCCGCTGCCAGTCAAGGCCGAGCTGCGGTCCATGATGGCCATGGCATCTGGCGAGCTCGGCGTCTACGCTTCGCCGGCACAGGTGGACCAGGCGGCCGGGGCCTTGGCAATGGCGTGCCCGCTGGAGGTGGAGCACGCCGGCCTCTCCGCTCACCAGCACCCCCTGAAGTACCAGCCCGGTTCTACCTCATACTCCATGCCTGGGTCTGAGAAGGAGCAGCCGCTCAAGGGGGAGATTGAGAGCTATCTGATGGAGCTGCAGAACAGCATGCCTTCATCTTCAGGGGATGTGACCATCCCCGGAGCCAAGCTGGATCTGACGTCGCCGGTAGGGGCCCTGGACGAAGCCTCGGTGGATGCCTCGCTGTCCAAGCTCCCTGGAATGGCTGCCTCTGACCCACTCCCCTCCTCATCCTCCTCCCTGGACTTCTCTCAGCTCTTCAACTTCCTCCCTCTGAACGGGCCCCCGTACGGACAGCCCGTCCCCGGCTCGGGCCTGGGCATTGGCTACGTCCAGGAGGAGGCCCTGTCACTCCCGCAGCCCCAGGACCCCTCGGAGCCCGGGGGCGGCGTGGGATTGAGCGCCCTCCATGGGCTGTCCTCGCCGTTCACGTCCAACACGGGCGCTACCACCCTGCCCCGTTTCCACCAGGCGTTTCAGTAAAATGAGCTGCCAACGACGATGTTTTTTTTAAAATTTTGATATTGTTCTGTTTTCATGTTTTTTCGAAGCCAGTAACTCATTATGCGACGTATCTGTCATGCGTGTGCGTGCGTGTGTTTGTACCTCTGTATATTTCCGCGTTATATGTATGTAATTGTATTGGTATTAACTTCACTATATATGTAAATATGTATTTATACATATATAGGCATATATTGTTTCAAATTGAAGTTGTTCAGCTCAGTCGTGCGGTTCCAGTTTGTTTGACATTGTTCCGAAATTTTGTATTCGTCGCCTTGCTCACGTGAGACCATCAGACCTTCAGACAGCCGACATCTTAACGAGGCAGGTTTTAATT
>JAODLD010000088.1:15051282-15077406 GCA_026781065.1 Mormyrops boulengeri | reverse complement strand
ATTATATTTTTATAGCAATGTGATTGCAATGGGTTTTGTGACAGCCTAGCTTTCAATTTTTTTTGAGTTTAGAATGTAGTTTTTTTACATATAGCACTTTCAGAGAGGTTTAAAACTTCACTTAAATCTTCCCGTCATAAGGTACGAAAATGCCCCATAACTCTTTAGTACTTAATTACACTAAAACCAAATGTATGCAATGTCTATATACACCAATGTGTGCATATACACGTATAGTATACTGTACTATTATGGATTCCAGTATAGTACAGTTTTGGTGTAATGCTGCTTCTCAGTTTTATTTTCAGATCTGTATGATCTGAAATAAGGATATTGTCTTGCTGCTTACGTTCAGTACACTCAGAGAGGACACATACCTGAAATGTTTGCTTTATCAGTTCTCCTGAATTTTGAATTTTAATTCTCATTTCGTGGCGCGCGATACAAATTTGCGGCTTTTCTTTGTCGGTATTTTTCTTGTGGGTCTTGCCATTTCCCCACTGTAAAGTTTTACAGATTTCATAGCAGTGTTTTGGGTTATTCTTACCATATCTTGTTTTGATAAACCAAGTAGTTTAGTGATCATTTAGTCCTGTCTGTGGGAATTTGCAACTGGCTGATGTCATGTCAACGACGCTCCCCCACAAAAAAAAAAAGAAAAAAACATTGCTGGTCCATGAATGTATTTGTGCAAAAACCTGGATCCTGTAAATGGTGAGCAGAAGCAGGCCTATCTTTATGTGCATTGAAGTGTCTTGATGGGATTAACTGCCGTTGTTGAACAGTCCAGCTTAGACTTTTGGGTGCGTGTTTGTGTTTGGTTCTCAGACGCACAAGTACCTGTTTGGATGCGGAACGTTTTAGAACCCCATGGAACCCTGACAACTTTTGCCATGTTGGGGATTTGGTGCTTGCAAATACTGGTGATGAATGTAACCACAGTACAGTAAATACACTCAGCTATTTGCCCTCAACAATTACCATCATTAGATGGGTACAGACTTCAGTGGAGAAAATACATTAATGGTTTTAATTCAATTACAAATTCTAGATATGAACAAAAAAATATTTTGAGGGAAAACACTCAATTCATTACCAAGTAGTCATGTATTTTTCTATTTAATGCAAAGAGTATCCATGGGTGTTGTATTAATTAATTGTTAAAAATTAATTCTTATTTTTTTTTGCCCCATCCTCATGTATACTTTGTTTAATTGTAATATTCTGTATGGAGTGGGCGACCCCTTCCTTTAGTGTATTAAAATGGCATTTTGGGGGCCTTATGCAATCAGTCATGCAGTCAGAGGTTTGGTCAAGCCATGGGAGAATATCTGAGTGCAGTGTTGTAGGTTCCCTCACTGAGACGATGCCTTATTTGATCAGTAAGCATCTTTTTGGGATCGTTTTACTTTCTGTATGGTTCAAAGGATGATTTTGCTATCGTTTCAGGAAGCCAAGTCATCAGGGGCTGTAGTGTTTTTGTGATTTTATAAAAAAAGAATAGATGACATATCATTTTTAAAACGATATCTGTGTAGTTTGAACTGTTTTAACCTGGTGGTATCTCAAAGTTAAAAAGGGCTGATTTTTGGGTAGTTTTTAGGGAGTGTGTTTGGTATGGATGGGGCAGGGTGCTGTGTACATCTCGAGTGTCTAGGAACATTCTGGAGCCTCTCAAAGCGAGTGGATGCGGCCGTTTTAAGGGGTATGACGTGTAGCACATGGCTCTCCTGGTCCAGTGTGAAAACACTCAAATGCATGAGAGTAAACAAATGCGACATTGCGTCGCATTTTTTTTTTCTCCGAAGTACTTTAAATCTGTGGTTGCTGACAGGGTTTTGTTAACATGTATATTTATCCTGAACGGAAGGTGAACTTTGACAAGCACTGAAAACAAGGGATGATGCTTCGTAGTGAAGGGTGAGGTTCAGTCTCCATGTTCAAAACAACAGTACTGGTCATATCAAACCCAAATGACATTCCAGTCTTGTGTGCGAGATACTGTAATCGAAAGATCTGCCATCCAGCTGGCCAATCAGTTTCTGCTGGAGTCAATCACCTTGACTTGATAGTCATGCTAGAAAATTTAGGGCTTTCATTTTTAAAAAATCCATTTTTAAAACGTGTACAGCACTGTCTATATGCATGTTCAATGTGAGTGTGAGGGTGTGTGTATGTGCATTTCAAGACCGTAAAATTTGCCAGTTTCTAATACTCTCTGTTCCTAGAACGGTCTTCCAGAATGTTCAGTTGAAACGGTTTGTTTCAATGAGGTTTCAACATTTAGGTTAGCTAGTTTAGCTTAGCTTAGCTAGTTTAGCGTAAATTGAATTAGCTAGTAGTCTCTTGCACCCATCAGTTCTATTACTGAAGCCTTTTGCCAATGACTTTGCCTCCTATAAAAGGAGATGGTTTGGAAGATAACCATGCAAAGAAGGACCTCACAACACAACTCTGAACCTCAGCTACCTAAATGCAGTGAAGCTTATCAGATGCCAGCGGCCATGATTAGTGCATAATGTTCTGAATAACTCGGCAAAGACTGATCTCCCTGCCTGAAATGTTCGTTTGTATTTTGTTTCCCTATCAGTTATTGTGCCCCTACCAAGTTGCTGATAATCATGCTACATAACAATTTTATTCCTATGTATTGTTTGCATATATAAATTCTAGTGATGGCCAAATGAAGCTCCACGAACCATTTTCTGTATTTTCTGATCCCACTAGATGGTGCTCTTTGTCAAAAAAGGGGCTCAAAGCATGCCCCAAAATAAACCCAACTGCAAAATCTATTAGGATCAGAAAATACAGAAAAGGGTTCCTGAAGCTTCATTTGGCCATCACTAATAAATACCGTGTTTGTGAAGCTTAGTGGTTGCTATGTATAGAACACGTGTTGTGTGTTTTATTTAGGCCTTAACACGTAAAACGCCTTAAGAGATTTTTGTATTATAACAGTTCGTATTTGTGACAATGAGCACCTGGATGGATTTTCCATGAATCTTCTGCGTTTGTGTGTGTTGTATATATTAGCTATACCCAGTCAAAACGGATTTATTCCCTCCTTAATATATATTTCTACTTAACAAATGGTAATAGAAGTGGTATAATTGCAAAAGATATTTTTTTATCAGTATCGAAATATTCATGTTTGCTGCTCGTAGCCGTTAAACTGAAATCTACCCATGAGGTGCCGTAGGCCTGACTTTAAGAATCCCTTGAAGTAACTCTGTTACCTTTTTAAAGTCCACAGTTTAGCAGTTATTCAATAAATAGCATTGTTTTGTTTCATCCAAGTGCTTAAAATCAGGCGGAAGGTTGACTAACCAAAATACTGAGTGATCTGTTGTGTGATAATCCTTGACATACACCTGGCATTCAGCAAGTGTTTTTGACCATAAATCCTCTAAAAGACGGACACACAAAACGTCACGTCGAGTCTCTGCGTTCTCTAGTCATAATTTCGAGCACTTTAGTTGCTATTTGAAGCACTCACTTTTCAAGGACAATAAAAAATTTTTTTAAGTCTTTACAAAATATTGGTCACTTTTTTGGGATTAATTGGATTAAAACTGTGAGCCACATCGTATAAGAACATTGTTTTTTGGGAAATTACTATAAAATAATTTTGCAGGTGTGTGTTTTCACAGTTTTTTTTTTCAAAGCCTCCATATTGGGCATAATTGAATCATAGCACTTTGTAAAATGAATGCCTTTGAGTTCTCATAATCGATTCTGTTTTACAAATGGCCTGTCCTTATAGATGTCATATTTAGTGTAGGAAATGTTAACATGTATATACAGTGCTAATTTTAATTTTTTGTTTTTTTACCGGTACAGTTGTTACAGTGTTTTTACTATCAAAGTGTCATTTTGCTTTACTTGCACAAAATCCCAGTGTCTCTTGTTTTTGAGTACGCAGAGAGCCTGTGCCCATTTACCTAGACCTAAATAATGATACTTGTTTTCCTGTATTTAGGAGGGGAAACCTGTCAGATATTCAACAGCAGATTCAACTTGAATGGATGCCCTGTCAGCGCTACGCGTTTCTGGCCTTTAGTGAATCGTACACTTCTGGAAGCGTGGCAGGACTAGATTGCAGAGTCGAAACATTTGTCATCTTCATTTTGTTTTTAGAAAGTTGATTTTCAGTTGTTTGGTAAAAGAAATCAGAAATGAAATGCCCTTGTGACTGATTTATCCCCGCATTATCCCCTTTAATTAACAGGCAATAAGTTCTGCATATTTTGAGTCAATTCAGAGTCTCTACACTATGCCTGTAATGTGATACTGTACCCATTCCAGAAGTTAGACACGATGTCATTGTCGTTTGTTCTGTATGAAATGGTGTAGTGTTTGGTTCGTAGAGAAGGCACATCAGGATGTGTCGTCTTGTCACTGACAGTCATTTCAGCGTGGCCTCCGGATCCTCAGAGTCTTCAGTGAGGCATGGATCTTTCTAGCAATCTACGTCTACGTTCAGTATAAGCTTCCGTGGTACAAAGTGAACCATATTGAATGTGTATGTTGGAAACACTCCTGCAATATTTTTTTGGTTTTGGATCAAGCTGCTAATTTGTTCTTCGAAAAAAAGCTCCTAATGGTGCTACAGACCTCTTGTTTTATTCTTGTTTATATATCTATATATACATATACATTATATATGTGTGTATATATGTTGTGTGTGGGTTGTTTTTTGTTATTTTTACAAAGTATCAAATTAAGCTGAACGAACAGAGATTTGCTTGTACCGTATATTTTTTTACTGTGATTTGTGTGGTCTCTTATTTGGACTGATCGGTAACATCGCCAGACACTCGCATGCACTTCATGAGGATGTGTTACTGCCCCACCCAACCTGCTCGTATGTATGGAGGGGGTACACAGGAGGAAGTTCCTTCTTGAGAGGAAGGGGCATCGAGAAGGCTGTGATACTTCGCTTATATGAACTCCATCGCAAGAAAATAAAAAGAAATGACTCGTATGGATATGTCTAGATTGGGGTAAGCTTCACTGACCTTGTGATGTTGGAAAAGAATCATGAATTACAGAGCGTTACGAGTATACGTTCAGAGGGAAACTTCATTCCAGCCTCCTCGTTATCGTCCTTCGTTTGATCATTTGTTCGTTCGTTATCGTTGTTCGGCAATGTATGTTTGTGTTATTCACATTTCAGTAATGCCAGCCTGTGATTTATACATTTTTTGTGTTTCTAATCATGTATATTTTCCTTAAATGTATATTACAAACTACTGTTATATTTGTATAAATATAGACAAGAATTCATTATATATATTCATTATATATGTATATGTATATATATAATGAACTTTTGAATATGTGTATAAGCTGTGTAAAATAGAAATTAACTGCAGCTTTCCTCAATTTCCTAACATTTACATCATCCAAAGAGACAGATTATTTATTACCTGGCAAATAACAAGATTTTTTTTTTTATAATTTTTTTTTTCATACCACTTTGCTGCTATGGAACAATAGAGCTGCGGTTTACAGCCTACAGTGTTATCACTGTGTAAACAGTATATGGAAAAAAAATCAATAAATATACAAGAAGGACTCTGTTAATCTCCTTGTTTATGAGACGTTACGGACATTTGTACTTTACTTGTTTATAGGACAATCCACTTGCAGATGCTTATATAGGTCATGCTTTATTATGAATTAAAATTAAGATCTAGATTTGTACATTTAAAGTCATGTCTTAAGTCTCCTTATTCTGGTACACAGTTTTCCTACCGGAAAGTGCCAGATAAAATGCACTAATGGCCAAAGTTGTGGAAACACCTGGTATTTTTGGCATTACGCTTTAAAAATTACTACACAATATCGGTGCGGGAATGTTTACAAAATATCATGCACTGCATGATTAAATAAGTAACTGGAGCAACAGTAAAAGTTCTGCAATCTCTATAACATAGGAAGTGTTTCCACAATTTTGACCACTAGTGTATATGGAAGTATTGTATGTCTGTTCACTGTTTACCTATTTATACTGGTTGTGGGGGTGGAGCCTATCTCAGCCAACACAGGACACAAGATTGGGGTTACACCCTGGACAGGACTGTATGGCAACTATGAAATACTCTTATTGACACAATGTGGGGAGGACATGCAAACTCAAGACACAAAATGGAGGTGGGATTTGAACCTACCACCCTCAGAGGTGTGAGGTGTCATTGCCAAGCCGTGTGCCACCATTCATGTCATATATTCTTATTGGGGGGGCAGAGCAGCCAGGGTACCTGTCCAAAGCAGCTTCCAGTTTCCTTCAGCTTTGATGACACTCCAAAATGCTGCATGACAAAACATCAGTTAGTCGGCCACAGATTTCTCATTCACAAGATATTTAAAGGTCCTGCTCTGATATGTTGCTGGACATGTTTTCTCAAAGAGACTCCTCACTTAAACATGCTTGTATAATAATAATAATAATAATAATATTATCAACTCTAAAGAGGGCACCTGTAGACAGGTAAAATTTGCTGACCCAAGGGGGGGGGGGTTCACAGGGAATTGTATCACATTTTGTGTGATCAACTTATCAAAAGGGGCACTCAGTAAAATTTCCCAGCTGGGGGGGGGGGGGGGTGCCCCTTGCCATGGTGCCCCCCGCCTCCTTCATTACTGGACAGGTATCTGTTACGGTTCTTATTATCCAGGAAACTCAAGAAAAGCCTTGCTGTGATTATAAGGGCGGCTTTCACCTACATATTGTTCCGCCTTGCTACCTTCAAGGAATTATATTATCAAAACTGAAAAACAAAAACCACTACAGCATCCAAACCATTTCATCTCCATATGCACCCTTTTAGTGCAATTTTACAGGATACAGTTAACATGCAGTCTGGATAAGCAGCAGTCTGATCTACAGACTGAGGTAACATGCTCTTGGTGTTGACGACCCTCAGGCGCTGTTTATATGTGTGACTTCACCCATGTGAATGATTCGTGTTTCTGCAAACTTACACACAACTGAGCAACAATGTATTTAAGCCACATACATGTTCACGGCGTGAAAGTATACAGGTCTACTGTTTTTAATAATGGACCCAAGTGTGACAGCTATCGAGTATTAATTTAGTCATGTTAATCAGTTTTATTATTATTTGCTTAAATGGCAATTTTATCCAAAGTAAGTTGTATTTTTTATTCTGTAATGCACATATAATAGTTTAGCAGATCAACTTTAATGCAGCACCAACAGGTGCCACTAGAGATTTTGGAACCCATGAATGGATATCATATTAGGACCTGAACCCTGACCAATCCAATTATGTTCCAAGTTTAGGGCCCCTGTCACTCAGCGTCCCCTGGAATTTTCTTAACTCCCCACCCCCACCCCTACTCCAGGCAGTGGAGCTTAAACCAGGGTACAATTGGCAGACCCTTGAAGGTACGGCCCCTTTGAAAGTAATTGTACCTTCTGACAGTGTATACCTGTACTCCCTGCCACCCTACCGGAAACACAAGGACTATATTAACGTCTGTGCATTACATTTGAACTCTTGTTTTAGCATTGACACTATCAGGAGATCATCATCAAGCTCTGAAGTATCAAATGGTAACTAACATAACATAAATCAGTTGCGAATAGTAGATTAGTTAAATTAATAATTACCTTCTTCCATGCCCTTTCTGTCTCAGTCTGCAAACCACCAATGCAATGCAATGCTTTTTCCACTTTGTGTATGTCTGTTGCATTTCTAGAAGAGTTGTCATAAACAGGGATGGACATAATTGGAACGCAAGTACGCATTCACCTTTAAAATCGATTGATTGTAAAAGCGCAAATGCGTACTTATGTGCATTTGCGCGGCTATGACAAGAAAATACCTTGCATTTTAACCTGCATACCGCCAAAAATGGAGTAGAGATAGCACATAAAGATTAAAATGCATAAATTTTGTCCTCAGCGAAAATGCACCTAAAATTAAGTACGCATTTACACTGTTACCACAATTGATTGTCGCACGTATCGTTTTTAAAGGTTAATGCGTACTTGTGTACCAGTTATGTCCATCCCTGCATGGTCATAAAGTATTTAACTGATTTATGATGTATGAATGGCACACAGAAATGATTACCAGTATTATCTTTTCCTAAATAGTAATGTTTACATGGCGGCAAGAATTTCACAAAACAAATTAAAAAACTATACTGTACAATCTTCTCAGTACAAACATTATAATCATTCAAATCATATATAAGTGGGTAGGCTATCCAGAGCATGGTCGCGGTGTAGTATAGTTACGTATAATTAATTAATAAACAAATAAGTAAATAAAATGTGGATTACATGGATTAACATAGCATGGCTTAGAGAGTCTGCGATGCATTAAAAAAATTCATGCATCCGTAATTCTGCTCATTCCAATATGCGATTAATTCATAACGCACATTTTTAAATCTAACGCATTTTATTGCGACTTAATATACGCTTTTTTCGAAAATGTCACGTCTATGTATGTTATTAGTACTGCAATTGTACGTTATTAGTACTGCTCCAATAATGTATCGGTGTCGGTAATTTACTGGATGTTGGTTGAGTTTCCCAAAACCATCTTAACGCTACGTTCTATCTTTTAACCCGTTTAAAGCGTTAAGAAGGCTTTGGGAAACTCACCCGTTGTCATTCATGTGATTACACGCTTAAATTATCGGCTGTGTAAATGACTTAATCCTTGCACGTTGCGTCAATTTAATTGTTTAATTGGTCCGCTAAGCGCAATTAAGTAGATTTACGGCTAATCACTCTGCCAGGAAAACGTCGCACAAATCTAATACAGTCTTTGGGCAAAAAAAGAAACATGCCCTCCCCTATCCCAGTAAGCCGCCTCTTGCATAAGGGGTTTGGAGCCACACTTGAAGTGGGAGCCTGCAGCTCTCCCCTGGCGAGGCATGGGAAGAACATCTCTCTCCGGGTGCCCCGGCAGAACTTCCCCACAAGATGTGCGCATAAGCTCTGGTCGTCCGTGGTCAATTGGAAAGAGCTGCGGTACCTGTGCCCCATCGGATCCGGCGGCTTTGGCTCCGTGTACAAGGGCCGATACTTCGACGAGACAGTGGCGGTGAAGAAGGTGAAGAAGTGCGCCAAAAACAAGCTGGCGTCCCGGCAGAGCTTCTGGTCGGAGCTGAACGCGGCCCATCTGCGGCACAAAAACATCGTCCGCATCATCGCAGCCACCACCTGCATTCCGCCAAGTGTGGAAAACGAGGATAATATTGGCACGATCGTGATGGAGTATGCGGGATGCGTCAGTCTACACCATCTTATCTATTGCAGCACCAGCGAGCTGGAGATGGAGAGGTGCATGAAGTATGCACTAGGCATATCGAGCGGCATGGACTACCTGCATTCACATTACATCGCCCACTTGGACCTGAAGCCAGCCAATGTCCTTATTACCGAAGAAGATGACTGCAAGATCGCCGATTTCGGCTGTTCCCAGAAACTGGAGCCCTGCAACCATGCATATCCAGCAACCTCCCACATAGGTGGTACCTACACCCATCGAGCACCCGAAATCCTGAAGGGAGCGGAGGTTACCCTAAAGGCAGACATCTATTCTTTTGGAATAACTTTCTGGCAGCTCATAACCAGGGATCAGCCCTATGAAGGGGAGCGCCAGGCTGTGCTGTATGCAGTAGTTGCCTTTGATTTGCGGCCGAAGTTAATAGGCGAGGTTTTCGTGGAGTCCAGCCTGGGCAAGAAGTGCAAGTCCCTCATCTGTAGGTGCTGGACAGGCGATCCAGCCCAAAGACCCAGTTCCAAGGAGGTCTTAGGCGAGATCGAGACCATGCACATGTCAGCCTTTAAAGTGCCTTGACCAAGATCAAGTTGTACTTTTTTAAATAAGCACGGTTGAACTTGCGTTTTAGTGGTGCCTAAATTTTAAACAACGTGTTTTGTACGACATGTGCTTGCTTTTCAGCCTAATTTACAGAGATGCCCTTGATATCTCTGCAAAAAATCCATTATTGGGCTAAATGAGACTCCACAAGCCAGGTCGTAAAATGTAACACCGTTTTTACACGCTTCAATCGAACCTTTAGAAAAGATTTTTTTGTTTTTTTTTTTTTTTTTTTTTTTTTTTTTTTTTTTTTTTTTCCCATATGTGATTTTGGTCATTGGGCGACCCCCCCCCGATTTATGTGAAATCTCGCTAAAAGACGTCTACTATTGATTATTTTGTAAAATGTTTGCTTGCTATGGCGGTTTTTGTGTGTCTATCATGGGTGCTCGCTTACGACTCCCTAGAAAGACTTGTGTTGTATAAAACTTAATTAAAACAGTGTTTTGTTTTAACTCTACTGTTGTCAGTGTTTTAACTACATGTTTCTCTTCACTACAACTTAGAACATTTTGCGTTTTCCTGCTCCTAGACTATAAGGATTCTTTTTAAAAATTCAAAATGAATAGTGCTAGGGTTTGCGTATAATTTAAAGAATCTTTCAGGTGTTAAATTTTGGGAACTTGCATTAAACAGACCGAGACAAAGTTTCGGTTAGTGGGTTATCCGAGATTTAAAATTAATAATATAGGTTTGCATTTTCATTTAGTTAAGCTATTATCGGCAAGGTTGCCAACGTTGGTCGGAGTAAGATTTTCAATTCAAGTCTGCATGTATATGTATGTATTTTATTACATTGTAAATAGGCTATAGGGTTTGCAGACTGTCCTAATGCTTTTGATGTGGCTAATTTTAGGTCTATAATGGAATAATATAGATTTGCCGTAAGATTTCTTATGAGTGTCATGCCAGATGTATGAGAGTTGGCAACCCTGTATGGGGGGGGGGGGGGGACTTCTGAAAACGAGCAACAGAGTAATTCAGGGTACGTGAGCGCATGACAAATATGTACAAACTACTAAAACTCACGGGAAAAAGTTTCCACAAAACAGTCAGGTCAGGTTGGGGAGCATGCGCCACAGCCGCCGCTGAGGCCCCGTTCGGAAACCCACAGACTCCGTACCAAATACTGTCTCCGAGCTTTTTTGCACATCACCCACACGCGCTCGTAAATAAGCGTCCACCTATGAGCGTCCACTACCGGTGTGTGTGTTTTTTTTTTTTAAAGCGATCAGCATCAAACCGGCTTTATGACGCTGATTCCATTCCTGAGTCAGTTCCTTTGCTTATAAAGAATGGCTGACGTGAGAAGAGACCTGAATTAGCCGATCCTGTATCAGATTGATCGGTTATCCGAAATTCTGCCGCCACGCGTTTCTACACCGTCATTGGCAGCTGCGCTTGGGTCGAAGGTAACCAAGGACCCGTATGTACTATATAAAGGAAACTGCAGGCCTTCGTCCTGCCCTTTTCGTGAAGAGCTTTCAGGCGGCTGCTCTCGCTTCCTGGCTCACCGCTGTTCGCCAAAAACGTTTTACGAATAAGTCGGTCAGGAACGATTAAATATGGTGAGACAGTCACTTTTAAGATATTTTGTAATACCTACGCTTGTGCGCAAATGTAGTATTTCTTTTTATAAAAACACATCTTACGGCTGTTCGGCCGCACGTGTTTCAAGACTGAATGTAGCTGTTAGCATTAGATTACTTATGATGTGCCTAGGTGGTTGAGTGTCTTTATATTAAAACTAAGTAAAGAAAATAAAATTAGTCTTAGACGCACTCTGGATGACTGATTTTTACATGAATTGGCTAATTGTAATTACTCCAAGTTACTAAGGAAGACATTGTATAATGTATGCAGTATGCACACTGCTTGCCATGCCCCTTTACCCATTCATAGGAACTTATAATAATTAAGTTCGACTTAAAGATGGTATTAAGGTGTCATACATATGTAAAATTACAAAGTGATGTTCGTGCGGTTTTTTAGGCCTTTAAGGACACTGGGAAAGCGCCGGTTGAAGCCGAGGTTGCGATTCATCGCATCCGAATCACTCTTACCAGCCGCAATGTGAAGTCCCTGGAGAAGGGTAAGACTTTCGGGACTTTATTCCCCAACTTCAGCGAACTTTTAATGGTGTTCCTGACTTCTGCTACAAATGTGACGGTTTCCTGATCTGGCAATGAGGATGAAACTTGGAAAAATGAAATATGCTGATTTTTCTATACGCTATTCTGAGCCATTAGTGATGGAAGACTAGAGTGGAAGGGATTTGGTAAAAAGGAGATGACCTTTGGTGTATCTGTTTTCAGTGTGTGCTGACTTGATCCGAGGTGCCAAGGAGAAGAACCTTAAGGTCAAGGGGCCAGTCCGTATGCCTACCAAGGTATACCTCAGTGTGGGATGTAAATGACTTTAGACACTGTGGTTAGGGGCCTTGTTCCAAGGCCCAATAGCTTAATCACTGCCAGCCATCGGATTTGAACCAGCAACCTTATGACCAGACAAATGTAAACTACAGAGACGCACAACGCTCCTAATTTATTGGATGTTGTGCCATTTGGTTGTCAGGTATAGGTATCTTCTACCTGACAGCTGACATACCCAACATCTGCCTTGGCTATTCTTGGAATAGAAAAAACTTACCTACATTGTGTGGAGCAGAGAAGGGAGCTTTATAGCTGATCGCCAACCTAACTACCATCCTGTACTTCACCTACCCTTCAGACCCTGCGCATCACCACCAGGAAGACTCCTTGCGGTGAAGGTTCCAAGACTTGGGATCGCTTCCAGATGCGCATCCACAAGAGGCTCATCGATCTGCGCAGTCCATCTGAGATCGTCAAGCAGATCACCTCCATCAGCATCGAGCCCGGTGTAGAGGTTGAGGTCACTATCGCTGATGCATAAATTTCCCAATAAAAGATTGTAATGAGGAACTGACTGTTTGTGGGGGTTTTTTTTACGTGAAATGAAGTAGAATTAAGTGATCAGTGGTCATTATTGACACACCACTGCACACAATGAAATGTCCTCTGCATTTAACCTATGTGACATCGTGACATGGCAGGGGGCAGCTAATAAAGCACCCGGGGAGCAGTACCTTGCTCAGGGTGACTCAGTGGTACCTTGCTGGTCAGGGATTCACACCAATCTTTCAATTACAAGTGTGCTTCCCTAACCATTAAGCTACCACTGCCCACAATACTTGAGTTTTAGTGCACTGGGAAAGGGACTGCTTGGGATTTGAACCCAGGACCTCTTGTACCAGAGGCAGGGATCATACCCCTGCATCAATGAGGGGGTGCCACATTAGTACATCAGGAGGTGTTCTTTGTGCATATCCGGCATGTTCTTTGAGATGCCCACATGCAGATGAGTGAAGCTTATAGGTCAGAGTGCAGCGTCCATTCATCCCCTACCCATGGAGCATGATTCAGTGGGTTAAGAACCTTTCTGAAGTACTCACTGAAATGTGGCAACTCTGCCAGGCATGGGATTCAAACCAGTAAACTGAGCACAGCAGTCTGAGCCATGCATTGCCTCAGTTAAAGCCTTCGTTTTTGTCTGGTACAGACCATGCACATGTATGGGTCTTTCGAAGTCTGTTCTTAGGATAAGGCAGAGACATCGTGACACCTAAATATTAAACTTTTTTGTTGAATTGGTTTTTCAAATAATTTTCTAGTAAATAATACCTGTTGAGTCTGCAAATATCTTTGAAAAGATGAGGGGATATTCCGAAGTTCTAACACACACCTGTTGCGGACCAACTTTGCACCGCAAAGTTTGCAGATGTGTTTCATGCTATTCGTGACCGTCCTATAAACAGCCTGGTATCCGCTGCCCGGAGGGTGGATTTGCCAAAACCCGGTGATCAGTGAGCCAGGGGTGGGGCTGAGCACCTGAATTCAATTAGACGGGAGGCCTTAACGATTACTAGGGGGGCACGTAGCATCGTCTAGTACTGTGCTTTCTTTGCCCAGGTGATTAGTGAGCGAGATTGCAGTTTAGTTTGGTAATTTAACACTAATAAAGAAAAGAAAACAAAGACAGGGCAAGCAACCATATAGCTACACGACAGAGTGATTTCCGAACGCAGATGTTAATTACGGCTATTTATTTTCTAAAAGTAAGTATATTTAATACAATGCAACGCCGTCTCGCAAAGCAATGGGATAACGCGATCGCTCTCACGTTTTGTTACTCTTGTGTACTTAGCTATGTCAATGTTGATCGACCTGACGGACGAATGCACGGTTCTCGTCCATCCCGACACGGATGCGATGCAGTCCACCTGCAACGGACTCCACCCTAGCAATCCGCATGACGGCATGCTTTCGGAGCTGTCGACAATCTCCTCTATTGTCTCGGCTCAGGTTCTATCTAATTTTACTTTCTTTCTGTAACGTCGTTCCATAACCTCTGTCTTGTTCTTAAGACATACGTAGGCCTACGTATGTTTAGATATTAGTCCACGTGAGTTTTCTCTCTCATTCCTTTCCGGACTTAATCTTCAGAATGTTTCCATCTCCTATCTCGTTTAGAGTGACACGGGTAGTAATCCCGAACACCAACAGCTGAAGGTGTATTTAAGGGTCCGACCCTTTTCCCAAGAAGAGCTTGCCTGTGATGAAGACAAAGTGAGTAGAATTCTGTGTTAAAGAAACCCCTGTTTTGAAGCTTGTTATAGAATAAATAAATGGTTTTGTTTTAAACTTTAATTTTCTTTAGGGATGTATAGTGCAGGCAGACTCTGAATCTGTTAAACTGCATGCTCCAAAAGGGTCAGCGACTATGAAGAGCAGTGAGAAGGGCATTGGCCGGTCTGTGCATAAATTCTCCTTTTCCCGGGTAGGATCCTCCAAGCTACTTCAGTTTTCATATTAACTTATCGAACGTGTGCTGTTTTGGACCGTGCTGCCTATCTTTGATGTTGGCCGCCTCCTGTTTCCTGCAAGCGGTCAGACCATGTACCTCAGGTTCCTTATTTCCTGCAGATCTTTGGGCCTGGCACCAGTCAGGCAACCTTCTTTGAAAGCACTATAAAAAGTCAAGTGCTGGATTATTTGGAGGGGAAAAATGCTCTCATCTTCACCTATGGGGTGACAAATGCGGGGAAAACCTATACAGTCCAAGGTAATGTTTTTAAATTGATTCTTCATTCTGCTGTGCAATTTTTTTTTTTTCTTGCACTGAGCATGGATTATTACTCTTCCAAAATTTGTGTAGGGTCCCCGAAAGACCCTGGAATCCTCCCTCGTGCACTGGATGTCATCTTTGACTACATTAAGGGCAAGCAGTATGATCAAATGGACCTGAAACCATATCTCAGCTGTGATGTCCAGTACCTGGGTCCTGACCAAGTGAAGCAGGAAAGAGATGTGAAAGCAGCAGTCTTTTCCTTGCTCAAGGAGGTACATGTCTCTGCTGTTTGGCAATCCCTCCTACCCTTTGAGAAGCTCTAATGGTGGTTTTAGTGCTGTAGTGTATGCTTCCAAATATACTTGGTTACACTGTCAGCCCATTGTAAAATATTCTGTTTCTCAAACAGGAAAACGATCAACATTCAAAGAGTTCCTCCAGTTCCTCAACGTCTTTCACGTCCAGCATCTCTTTTTCCTCAGTTTCATATGACCAAACAGGTAATGTATAATCAATCCTCTGGAGTCCAGAGTACTTGAGTTGGCAAATTCCTTTCTTGCAATATCCTTCTCCCTGCGATCCAGTGGACTCGACAGACGCTGTTGTCGATAAGGACAGACACCAGTTTGCAGTGTGGGTTGCCTTCTATGAGATCTACAACGAGTCTGTGTATGATCTCCTGGAGTCCTTCCCATGTGTTAAGGCCAAGAAACGCAGTGCTCTGAGGGTCTGTGACGACAGTGTGGGGAATTCCTATGTCCGAGGTGAGTCTTGTTACTTGGGCTGTGTGAGTGCATGTGCTTTGCTCTTTAATGTATGGAAGTTGGCAACAACTCCTTGAGTAATGCAACCTGGGAAAACCCTGGTTTTATGTGGTTGCTTTCTATAATGGTAGCTTAAATATGGTAACTTGAAAAGCAGTAGGGTTAGGAGGTTGAAGCTAATGTTTTGGTCTGGTTTCAGATTTAAAGTGGATTAATGTCCATAGCTCCGAGGAAGCCTGGAGGGTTCTGAAAATTGGTAACCGGAACCGAAGTGCTGCTTCAACAAAGATGAACCAGTCATCTAGTAGAAGGCAAGTACATGTGACCCAGGTTGGCTTCTCTAAGGCAGCTGGGAAATGTAGTTTTAAGTTTGTGGGGAAAACTTTTTTTTTTTTTTTTTTTTTAAGCCACAGCATATTTGCCGTCAAACTCCTCAGAATCGCTGGAACTGAAGTCTCAAGCGTGACAGAGTAAGTACTGATTATTGCTCCTGAGACCTGGGGGGAAACTGCCCCAATTGTTTAATTGCCCACTCTGTACCAGGCTGTCCCTCTGCGATTTGGCTGGCTCTGAGAGATGCACCAAGACCAAGACCTTCGGAGAGCGTCTCAAAGAAGCAGGGAATATCAACAACTCGCTGCTCATCCTGGGGAAGTGTATAGCAGCTCTACGCAACAACCAGAGCGACAGGTATTGTCGCTACCTCGTTCGTAACAATACTCAGGATGAGATGCCACTTTCAAATACTGGGGCAATTCCATGCAAAGGGCCGTTCGTCACATCCAAAATGCTGGAATCACCCCTTGACCAGTTCAAGACCGTGTGCATGTGTGAGACATTTTGGTTCAGACTTCTCCCCATAGACCCTCATTTTTGCAACCCCAACTTCACTTCCTGCTCCTAGAATAAAGGCTGGCTATGTTCCTTTTCGCGAGAGCAAACTGACCAGGCTCTTCCAGCCCATCTTCTGCGGGAAAGGCCGGGCCTGCATGATCGTCAACATCAATCAGTGTGCCTCCACCTATGATGAGACCCTTCATGTCATGAAGTTTTCTGCAGTGGCCAAGCAGGTCCCTTTTAAATCATTTTGCTAATCAAACTCGTACATGGGGGAGAACCTAGCAGACCAAGTCAATGAATCTTCCCCAGTGGTCTAAGCTGCTAAAAGTGATATACTAAAGGTTGAGGAATAAAACTCTTAGTACCAGAGCGTCTATGTGGATACTCTGGAATCCAGAATTATGGGTGAATTCTGAAATCTGTTGCTGATTTTAAGCATTTTGCACCAACCAGATGTCATTGATCTGTCAGGTTGTTCAAATCATCCCCCCAAAGTCCCTGCAGTGTCTTGCTCCAAAACTAGTGGGTCGACATGGGAAGCCACTTCTGAGGAATGGGATCATAGATGAAGAGGCACTGGACAGCTACCTCTCAGAGGATGAGCTCCTGGATGATGAAGATGAAGGAGATATGTCCATCCTTCCTCAAGAGGTATTGGAGAGATCTGGCTCCCATCATAGCATACTCATTGAGGTAGATGGGAGATGCTCATTCTGCCCCCCCCCAAGGATCTCCTGGGCATCATTGAGAACCTCAAGGAGAAGCTGCTTGCAGAACGTCGCAGGAACCTGGTGCAGGAGATCGAGATCCGTAAGGAGATGGGTGACGCCATGCTGCAGCAGCTGATGGAGAGTGAGGAGCTGCAGAGGTGAAACCCGCAGGCCAAGGATAGTCATTCAGACATTCGCTAATATTGTTCTGTGACTGTTAATTGTGTAGTAGGGATTTGGCATGGGACTTTCTGAACTTGTAGGGACATTGACTTGTGCAGGGGGGTTTTTTTTTTTTTTTTTGGTGTGTGTACTAGTGGCATTACCGAGATGAAAGGTGGTGACTGTAAAAGCAAGATACCTTCACATACCACTAGAGGGAGCTAAAATTTCAAAGTGACCAATAGTTAACTTTCCTAAAGCTCATTAAATCAAACCATACGGGGAATCAGTTTAATGCAAGCCTTAGCTTTTTTTTTTATTTTTTTTTTTTTATTGAAATTTTGGCATCATGCTTCATAATATGCATGGAAACGGGATGAGTGTCTGCCCATTTCCCCCCCCCATCAGCCGTAAAATGGCAGAGCTGAAGGAGAGCTATCAGGAGAAGCTGGAGAACACCTTCGAGCTGTACAAGGATGCTCTGAAGGAGCACGCCTACCAGTGTGCTCTCGAGCGGGTTGAGGATGAGTACATACCGGTGGATGAGTTCATCGCTGAGCAGGAGAAGGTTGAGGTAGATTTGCCTTCTGTTCTCTATACTGTTCTGTGCGGTATGTGCTGCCTCCGTGTTAAAGTACTTGTCTTGCTGCTCTGAGGATAGTTTCTCTGTTCCAGTAGAGCCAGAGTCACTCTGAACTATAACAGAAGCATCAAATGGCTGCTTTGGCTTTGGCTCCTGGCATGTGATGTCCTCTTTGAATCTCTGATAAAAAGGAACGAGTCCTGGCCCATCTAGCGAGTGTATGACTTGACCCGTTTTTAAACAGGAGTTTAAACAGTTACCCAGATCCCCAAAGCCCGCGTTTGACCAAACACATTCCATTCCCTGAGAAGGTTTCAAGAGGCATGGCCAGTTCACCTTGTCATACCAGGAGAGCTGAAAAGACCTGTTTTTATTTTTCCCTTTTTTTTTTTTTTTGCACCAAATCAATCTTGGGCGTTGGTCTGCCCTGCTGTTTTCATTGAGCCTCTCCTCGTAAGGAAGACTATTAAATGGCTTTGCCAAAAGCAGGTCAACAATATTAGTACTGTCTGCCATTATGCACACTGCTCCATTCACTCTCAGATGCTGGGCTTCCCTGGAAGTGGTGACTTTGGTGCATTTATCCAATAACCATCCAGCTTTTCAGTGAAAAAAGCTCTTCTGGGCCATAGAGGTCCAGTGACACTGCGCTTTTGGAGGTTTTGATGTGTTGTGCTGCATAGAAATGTATGAGAAGAAAATGGTGTTGAACAATCCACAATAAATATCTGATTCTGAAAGAGCTCGTCATGAAGTTGAACGACTTCTAGCGCGCTTTTATTAAAACCAAAATAAATGAGTTTTATATATATATATGCGCATTTGTTTTCTGATAGATCTCTAACATTACAACTCACAAGTGCACTGCAACACTATCGGGGCAGAGTCATCCTTTTACTGGACTGCTTAGTAGTTTTGACACACTTTGACGAAAGACCAGCACCTATCACAGTTGAAGATCTTAAGTGGGTCACAGGTGTCATCCCTGTTTAGGAGCTGAAGGTAAAGCTGTCTGAAACGGAGCAGAGACTCCGGAGTCTCTTGCGGACCCCTTCGGCTGCCCTGATTTCGGATCAGGCGTGCCAGTGCTCCCTAGAGGCTGAGGCCAGCGCTGCAGGTACAGTAACTCAGACCTTCTGGATTTGTTTTGATTCCCAGCTAAGCGTAACTCGACCTGGTTAAATGCCGTTTTTTATTTTTGTTTTTAATTCTCTTAAATCATGGTAGTTTCAATTCATTCTAAGATGCTTCTGTCTTGGTCCCATATTCAGCCGAGAAGAAATATGAGGAAATGTACCAGGCAAAATGTGCAATGGAAGAGCTCTGTGGCACCAAAGATGAGGTATGATCACTGACCTCTTGTGGAGAAAAGCTCCTCAGCTTTCAGTTTCAGCTTTCAATGTGACACTCTGCCCTAGGTGATTAAATCTTTGGAAAAGCAGATTCAGGACTTGACAGAGACCATCCAGGAAGCTGGGGAAAGCTTTATGGAGAAAGAGGCTGAGCTTGAGAAGCTTCAGGAGATGCTTTCTGAGCGGGTAACTGGATGATAATATTGCATCTGCTTGCGACAAACTTCAGAATTCCAAAGCTAGTTGTCATCCAACATTTTAAATGATTATCCTGCTGATTAAAACCAATCAGCTTCTGAAGCATGCATAGGTAGTGAGGGCCCCTGGTGGCCGTAAACATTAAGTATGCTAAATGTTAAATGCATTCCTTTTAAGAGATGAGGCATGTTCTGCTAGCAAACCACAATCTTCTGGGACTACTTGCTTTGAAACATCTGGGGAAGGGGGGCAAAAGTGACGAGTGTGCCCCCCCCCCGAATGACACCTGATACTGGGAAGCATCTAAGGGCGTGTGGACCACACTCACCTGGGTGCCTGCTGGGTATGTGTGGTGTGCGCTCTCAGACCTGGGTGTTTATTGGGTGCTGCCCTACATGGGCTGTCCTCCAATAGGACCGTGAGATTGACGGGTTGCGGAGGGACCTGGTCGAGCAGGAGAGGAGGGTGTCCTTCCTCTCAGAGGAGCAGGCCCTGCGTTCTAAGGAGTCCCCGACCAAAAGGAAAACCAGAAAGGGTCTCTTGGCCAACATCAAGGAATCAGTCACATCTCCCAGAAAAGGAGCCCTTGGAAGGACTATGAAGTCTGTTAAAGCTACACCTGTAACGCTCAAGAAGAAGCCCTTCCTTTAAGTATTCAACATGTTTTTAGTTATTTTAAATAAATTATTTTTAAAACCACTCTGTGGTCTCTTCCCGTCTTTGCCGGTTAGTTCGTGGTTGACATGGTTCATACAAGTTGGCAAACAAGTTACTGTTAACTTGCCTTCATCTGATTTGGTCACCATAGCAGTTCAACTGGAATGTTGGATAATCAGGATTATAGAAGGTTGGGAATCTTCTCACCTTCAGCTATATGGATGTTTGGGGGGGGAAACACAAAGCCTAAGGGTGTTCATATTAAGAATTCCCTGCCAGTTCTTAACATCTAGGCAAAGTATTTCACAAGTTTATAATGGTCTTATGTACAGTTTAATTTACAGTAATTGTGACATGGCTTACAATGTTGCACAGGCTATGGAAATCACATAGGAAAGGTATTGATACAAAACCCCCCCTTTTTTTTCTTTTTCTCTCCTTTTGTCCACACTTCAAAATGAGGAATTCTAATGTGGCAGAATGCAAGTCCTCTTTTCCCCTTGATTTTTTTAAATTTGTTTTAGGGGGCGTTCCTCCCTCTATCTTGCTCCTTGTATATGTAATAGGTGAGGAGGCACCCCCCACCCGCCAAGAGCCCACATTGCCTTGCTTTTGTTGTAGGTGGTCCAAACCAGCCCTTGTAACTTGTCCTTGGAGAAGATGTGATTTGGTTGGATGATTGACGAAGGGATAGTCTTTAAGGTATAGGGAATAGAAAAGTTTGTTTGGGTTAGCTCCATCCATCTTTTTTTTTTTTTTTTTTTTTCTTTTTGGTTTTCATAAAAGCAAATTGTTACAGCTGTCCGATTGTTGGGTGCTTCAGTCACAAACGTTTGTCCCAGGCTGTCTCACCACCACCACCACCACCTATGGTTGCTGCTGGTACTGTGACTCAGTGGCTGTGTAAAAGTCATCTAGCACACTCTGCATGTAGTCAAAGGTGGGCCTGTCCTCTGGCTTGTCCTTCCAGCACGTTGTCATGAGTTCGTAGAGCTGGGCAGGACAGTCCTCAGGGATGGGCATTCGATATCCTTTCTGCAGATTCGTCATAACTTCACTGTTGCTCATGCCTTTGTGTAAAGGACATTTCATTGGGACCAGTTTAAAACTTGGACTTTGAGAGAATCTTTGTAGTGAAAAAGTACACATGTAATGTAGGACTGCTTAATCCCTCCTGTATGTTTGTATCAATCATACATTTTCAAAATGCAATGTTAATTTCCTGCAGTTGCAACATCACACCACTAGATGCCACTCATACATTCAGTCATTGATTTAGCTCTGAAAAGACAAAGTAAGCTTCCTGCATCTTTCTGTGTGTTTACTCACCTGGATAAGGATTTTTTCCATATGTGATGATTTCATATAGAAGGATTCCAAATGACCACATGTCTGACTTTATGGTGAATGATCCATAGTTAATGGCCTCTGGGGCAGTCCATTTAATAGGGAACTTTGCACCTGTAAAAAAATCAAGTGCCTTGTTATGATGAGGGTTAACAGAGTAGCCAATCAAAGTGACCGAATGTCGTGATAAAGGTTTACACACCGTTTGGTCTTTCTAGGTGTTTATCTAATAGGTATACTATATATTTCTATACCAGCACATGCTAAAGTTCACTCTGTCCATGTAAAACAAGACATTTTGCTGATCTGAATGTGGGGGCAATTCTAGCTAATGATATATTTTGAGTTGGTGAGTGACAGAGGAGGTGGCATTGTGGGGTCCAATCAGCTTTCCGCAAAGGGCAGTATCCCCGTGGCCCCGCCCCCTTATATCATGTTGAACGTCTTAAATGTAATGTCAGAGCATACCCTCTCTCGCAGTGTACTCGTTATCCTCGATGATTCGTGCTAGGCCGAAATCGGCAATTTTGCACAGCAGGCTTTCGGAGACAAGGACGTTGGCAGCCCGCAGGTCCCTGTGAATGTAGTTCTTTTTCTCGATGTAGGCCATGCCCTCAGCGATCTGCGACCACAGCAAAAGACAGATCTCAACCACACATGTGTCTGCTTCTCCAAGCAGCTCAACGGTGCCTGATTCTTAATTATATCCTCGGTACATATCAGCCGACTCCGGATCAAAGCTGTGTTTGCTATGATGGCTTCACTGTAAGCATATAAGATTACAATCCATAGAAGTATGCATCCATTCAGCTTATAGGAAATGCATAAGTGAAAGTCTGGACACACCTACTGAAAATCATTTGTTTTTCAACAAGATAATGACTATGAGCACACCTCAAAGTGATGGAAGTACTGCATTATCTTGTGAACAAGGAAAGAGGTGGAGTGCTGTGACAGATGACCCGGCCCCCACAATCCTCCTGATCTAAACCCTATAGAGCTGGTTTGGGATGAGTTGGATTAAAGAGTATGATGGGCCATATGAAAAAGCCTGATCTCAACCCAGCTGATTACCGCGGTCCTGGCAATGTGACAACCGCATGTACAAAACATGTGATGTTGGAATTGATAATGTACATCGCCCAGTCCTATACTACAGCCATTTTTCAAATTCAGTACAAAATACCCCACTTCAAATTGTGTTGTCATTCGGCACCGGTACCAGTTTTTATGCCAGTGGAAAACCAAGTGCCGTACTTTTGGTATCTTATGGAAGTACGGCCCTTGGTCAATTCAGTATTTGATATATATATATATATATATATATTACAGTACTTCATTGTCTTGATGCCTTTTACTATGAGGTGAATAAAATAACTAAAAAAAAAAAGACAAATGTATTAAAGGGAGGTGTGTCCATACTATTCACTGGATCTGTATAATATAAAACCCATCAATTTTCCACATCCTTATCTAGGGGCTGGAACCAGAAAACAGGAGAATACCCCAGACAAAATGCCTGCTAATCTTGGGGAGGGGGCGAAGAAGTCCAGTGACACCAAGATTCACCGAACCACATAAACTAAGAATATGCTGAGAAAACCTGCACAACGCGGGGAGAACATATAGTGGGATTTGAACCCACAACCTTGAAGTACTGCCCATTGAGCCATTCTAGTACATGAAATATTACAACTAGCATATAAAATATTATAACCAGGTGGGCTGGGGTGTGGCTCAGTGGTTTAGGACCAAGTGCCAGTGATCAGAAGCTTCCTGCTTCAAATCCCAGGGACCGTTGGGCCCCTGAGGAAAGCCCTTAACCCCCAATTGCTCCAGGGACTGTCTGCTCTTGATCTTTCAATTGTACGCGTATATTGCTTTGGATAAAAGTGCCTGCTTAGTAAAAGAAATATTAATATTAAATATAAATAGTAAAAATATATAACTATAAGAAAGGTTGCACACTGTCATCTCACAGCACTGTTTAGCTTCCAAGAAAGTCAGCATATGTACAGTAATGATGAATAACTGGTCACCATGGTGACCTGGCTACAGTTTCATTTCCCCCGAAACCCGAGGTCCCCTTTCGCTCTCAGTTCAGGAAACTACTATTCTGCTTCTCCTAAAGCCCTGGGGGGAGGTATCACTGAGAGGCTGTGACACAGGGTCTCACGGCCCACAGCAAATGTGCTTGTCTCCTGAAATTACTATTTTATCAGTTTTTCTGTACTTTAGATGGCACTAGACTTCTTCATTGTTCTTCTGTGAAGCATCTATTGCTATTGTAAGGAACTTACAGAAAATTTAGTCTGTCTATACTTTCCATCTGTATTCAGGACAGAGAATAACCATTTGCCACAAACACACCTGTGTATTTTCTGTTTATCTACTTAAAAGTTGATTGACTTTTTAAAACAGTTAAATTAATCATTCAAGTGAGCCGGTGGTGAAATATAACAAGTACAGGAATGGCTGTGGTGCCACTGAGGAGAGGTTTGGGAACCAAAGCGATCATCTAACCATCTGACAAAATATCAGTGGCTTTTTGGAGAACAGAAGAAATTCTTGTTCGTTTTTTTTTTTTTTTTTTAAGTTTACTTTTAATTTGCGTACGTTCTAATGTTAAATTGTGTTTTTTTGTTTGACTTTTGCACAATCCTATATATGTATGAATAAAAAAGATCATATAATATTAAAAAATACATCAGATCACAAAGGAAATGTCACTCATTGCACTGCGGCCACCGATGGCAGTTACGCAATTTGATTTCTGCTTCGCAGTGGAAAAACTGACAAGACAGTCCTTCAGAAAGAATGCAGAATGGAGCGGAAGTTGCATCGTCTGAGCGGGAAGACTTGCTCTGGCCCGGCCGACACGATTTCTGCTCTAATGCTAATGTCGGCACCCGCACCTGTGCAGAAAAATCGATGAGCTTGGGCAAAGGCACCTTCCTGCCGGCGGCGCTTTTTAGGAAGTCTAGCAGACTGCCTGAAAAAAAGAGACGCGGATGAATGGACATCAAGCAAGATGCAGGCACATGGACTGTATGCGCGTCCTGAATATAAATAAAAAGTAATGATCAGGGAGACAGTGCTAACCCATTTCACACACCCTGGGGTACACCTCAGATGTATGAAAACAGAACTGATTCAAAATTAGTAAACAGGATAATGATGCTGTCACTAACACCACTAACGAATAATTTTTAATAAACATACAGACTCAATGGCCGGTTTGTGCTATAAACCAGATTGTACAGCAGGGCGTTTACCTTAACAATCTCAAAAATCATGTGACTGCAGCTGAATATTACAGCAGGCAAGACAGGGTTAGGAGGGTGAGTTACGGTTTGTGTTACTGTAAGTGACTTTGGGATTTTCACGCACTACATTGTCTGGGGTTTACAGGAGATGGTGTGAGGAACAAATAACATCTAGTCGGTGGCAGCTCTGTGGCTACAGACACCTTGTTAATGAGAGAAGACAGGAGGAAGGCCAGGCTTGGGATGATCCGAGCAGGTTAAATATCTGTGTCTGGAAGGTTGTGGTTTAGAATCCTAAAGCCAGCAGAGTGATCATATCATCACTGGGCTACTGAGCAAGACCCCTAACCCCAACTGCTCCAATGGCGTTGGCTGCTCTGTCTCAAAGCCTGCCTGTGTCTTTCATACAGAATAAGATAGCTTACATTAACACTACACAATTTCCAAACAAGAATAAATATAACAATTTGTTAATGTTAACAAGATGGCCACAAATGCAGAAATATCACACAATTTGTGAACTGGTTCTGGAGGCAAATGTGGGTACTGCCTGGTACCAGCTAGGTGTACCTAATAATGTGGGCTGAGTGTGGTGTGTGGCCGGTGTGTCAGCGGAAGGCCGGGAGCGGTCAGGCTACCATTGGCCATGAATTCGGTGACGATGTAGATGGGCTCGCTCTTGGTCACCACGGCGTAGAGCCGCACCAGCCGGTCGTGCCTCAGCGTCTTCATCAGGTTGGCCTCCTCCATGAAGGCCTCCACCGACATGGTGCCCTGCTTCAGCGTCTTCACCGCCACCGTCGTAGTGTTCTTGTAAGTTGCTGCAAGGCCGTGAGGAGGACGGGGGGTTAAAGGTCAGCCTTTTGAGGACACCCCCACTGTCTGCCACTCATTCAACACACTATGCAGAAGAGCGAGGCTAATGGAAGTGTTCATCCCATGAGCCACAAGCGATCCTAGCTGAATTATTACTACTATCCATCCATCCATCCATCCATCCATCCATCCATCCATCTGACCTCTTATTCAGTACAAGGCATCAGTTGAACCAAGACAGCACAGAGCTCAAGGTAGAGGGACTCTATATTGTTTTAAATCGAGTTACTCTGCAAGAATCGTGGATCCCACCAAAACACCACAGAAACAAGATCTATGACAACAACAGCTGAATGAACAGCTGTTCCATCATAAGGGATGTGTTACAGATTAAGGGGGGGGGGGCCGA
>JAODLD010000088.1:14993795-15028060 GCA_026781065.1 Mormyrops boulengeri | reverse complement strand
CCATCTGTCGCACGCTTATGAATTTCGCAGAATGTAGTATGTCATCCGGGTACCGTTCGCCTACTGTCTCATCCATACTGAGGATACAGACATACCGCTCACATTGCATGCTGCATTTCACCTGCTCCGTCGCAAAGAAGTAGGCGATTTCAGATGTACCTTGTGTTTCTGTGTGGAGTGACAGACAGTGATATAGGAGTGTCTGTGGAGAGGAAGCGGAGTGTGTGATTTTGTGTGGAGTGACAGGGAGTGAGGTAGGAGTGTGTGCAGAGAGACCATGTGTCGTGAAAGAGAGACCATGTACAGTAGTAGAGAGTGTAGAGAGAGGAGGTGTAGGAGGTGTGAGTGAGTAGAGAGAAGAGGAATGAAGGATGGTGAATATATTTTGGACTTGATTCCTGGTAATAAATCCTCCCGGGAGGCCCACAGAGAAAGGGGTTACCCTGGCCTAGCCCTAAAAACACCCCAATCACAAGCCCTTGAAGTCCTTTTGGGTATCAAGCTGACAATAAATGATCCTCAGAACTGGATCTGAGCTCAGATGAAACGGCCATGTACTAGTGATGAACCGGATCTCATCAGAGCAGCCCCACAGCTATGCTGAAGGTCAATTGAAAGGAATCCAACCCTGACATAAAGGTTTCAGTCCTTGAGCGTAAGGAATTTGCTCCTCGCACAGAGCGAATACACAATGGCCGAATGTGACTCTGTGGATGCTCTTTTGGGGTTTCTCCGTCGGCCATGGAGCCCTTAAGTATAATAGGCCAGGGATGGTAAACAGGGGCTGGTGATACCGGCCCCATGGTGAGGCGGTCTGCACCGGTAACAGGTGCGACATTTCACATCACATCAGCTGTCTGCTTATGGACGAGGCGCCATTTAACAGGATGGTTCGCTAAGCCTGCGATTTTCAATGTGTATTGTTATGTTCTATTTTCTGATCATCTTCAGCCTCATGCCCTCTTTTCTATTAAGCAGTACAGAAGTAGTCAGAGTGGAATTAATAATTTTTGTTAAAGTTGTAGGGCTTATTTTCCTGGAATAGATTCCCATTCCTGGTCCTCTGTAGCTCCAATACCCAATAAGGGGTTACAGTGGACCGGAAGCCTATCCCAGGAGGCAGAAGGCAGGGGACACCAGACTGTCACAGACACCCCATGGGCAATTTGGGGGTACCAGGACTGGAGGAGAAATATCCACATGTTTATAAGCAAGACACGCATATGATGCAAACTAGAGGTGGGATTCGAACCCACAGAGCTGGAGATGGGAGAGTATGAGGCAGTCACTGAGCCCTCACGCTTACTACTCAAAATCATTAGGTCGAGCTTTTGTCAAACACAAACTTTTGCTGTTGTGATGCTACAACTGCAGGATTTGAACTGCTGACCTTGAGGTCATAGGCACAGAGGCCTAACCCAATGAATCGCACACCAGCCGGATGCAAGGCACAAGGAACGTGTGCCGTTATGGCTGTCAGAGCTTAAGAAGAGCAGTAAAAATCTTTGTGGTGGACAGGCATTTCCTAAACAAGTTGTTTAGACCGGAGAAAATGCCTTGGTGTCAATAAATAGGAAACAAGGCTTCCTAATGAGCTTTACAGCTGGATGTCCTGGAGATACCTGGTGCTGTGCAGATTTCAGCCAACACAAACCACAAATACTGCTCCTCCAGGCCGAACCATCAGCAGAAATACAACTTCAAGACCATAGCGCTATCTATCGCAGGCCAGCTTCTCATTGGTTACCTCACCAGTGCCCACTCTCTTCCCACTGTTCCAGAGCAGACATCCAACACACCACTGGTTTTTCATCCTCGTTTCTCTGGCCCTTGCATCTGCATGTTTACTTGGACTAAATCAGGTTATGTGCTTTTCTCTAGAGGCATGCTCCCCAGTCTGGGACTCATATTCCCAGTAGGATTTATTCCTTTCAGTTCCTTAACCACTCATGGTTGGCTGTAAATCTGCAAAAATAACACCAAAGGCCTTAGAAAGGGAGACGTTATAGGTGTCCCAGTAGAAGGAGATCTTGGCCACCACCAATTTTAGACCAAAGTATCTAAAACTGGATGCACGATTCTCAAAGTCTAATCCTCAATCATAAATCTGACCTACATATCACCCACAATCAAGGGCGTATGCAGAGGCGGGGCCCTGGGGGGCTGATTGGCCCCAGAAGTGCCCCTCCCCCTGTCACTCACTGATTCAAAACATATCATTGGCTAATGATAAGGTTGCCCCCCAGTGTGAATTATGGCCCCCACCTTGAAAAATCCTGGACTCGCCTGTAATAGTATGTGCAAACCTCTCAAAGTAAACAAATATACAAAACAGAATTAAAACAAAAAACAAATGCACCATTCAAGTCATATGATTGATTGCTGTCTCTATTTCAGGACAAACTTCTGCCCCTGGGGTCATTCATTTAGAGCAATTTACATAATTAATGAACATCTGATTAAAAAGTCTAGGTGAAAATGCTGAGCTGAAGCCAAAAGACTTTTTTTAAAAAGCATCATGACTTTGAAATGCTTTGCTTTTCGTTTATGGCTTAGCATATTATTATACATAACACAAATGAGAATAGCTTGGACAAGATTAATTGGACCCCTACCCTAATATTTTGTATCACCGCTTATTGAAGCGATAATTCCCATGAAGTCAATGGCTCCTTGACATGCAGACAGCCATACCAGGGCTCTCGGGAACACACGGTGACTTCCCGGTTATGGAAATGAACTGATCCGAAATGTTTGGGGAGTCATACCACTGGCTGAGCATTTGAGAATGAGCCCTAATCAGATTGGTCCCAATCTGAAATGAAATTCATCTCTGCAAATCAGGAACCTGCATGACAAACACAAATCACACCAATGAAGACAATAAAAGAGTCGATGATTATCAGTGCAGACACATGAAACATCATTTACAGTTTCTCTGTGTTTTGTGAATTTTCCTCCACAGTCCAGAGACATGCAGTGAACCTAACTGGTGATTCAGTACTGCTGGTTGTGCATGTATGGGCCTTCCATTGGACTGGCATCCCTTCTAGGGTCTCCCTCAACCATGGGATTGGCCCCAAGCTTCCCCATGACCCTCTCCAGGATAAGTGGTTAGAAAAATGGATTGATCTCCACAATTCAGCCAATTATGTTATTCAAGCCCTCTGTAAATTGCCTTAACCCAGTGCTCATCTGTGTGATTAATTGATATTGAAAGGACATTACCATCACTTTGATACCTGGTAAAATGAAATTCCACATGGCATACGATACATGCATTCTCTTTTAATTAGAAATTCAACTGAAGATGTGTAACTTAATTATGCTTGCATGATTTAATCATTTTTCTAGTTATGTTAGGTCAAACGTAATAAATCTGTATCCTTATACTGTTTGTCTCATTTTTTTAAATTAAATCGTTTAACCTCCATGTGTATGACATTGCTTTTCTGTGCTAATACTTTACAATATCTTTTAATTTGTTAGGCCTAAAAATTTATACGTGCTGATTAACTTGTTTAAGGATGCAGCAAAGTCCTTGAAGAGATTCTGCTAGATAAGATTTCCATTTCAGCCTCAAGCAAGCGAAAGAAAATATTCACCAAAAGCCTCTTTATCTAAATTAAGGTATTAGCATTCTCAAATATCTAATTATCATAAAACATAAGGCATTTCCTGGGAATACCAGATCCTTATGAGTTTTTGTTATGTTTGTGTACTTTATAGACTATATTGAATTCCATTGATGTAACATTTGATTTTATTGTCATTTTTTTACGTCAGTTGTCAAACCATACAGAGTGAAGGTCTAACCTGCACACACAGATCTATGTTGGGAATCGAACCAACAACCCTGGGAGCATGAAACCACCAGGCAACCCCGTCTTTTCATACATTTATTTTGGCAGACACATTTTTCCAGCACAACGTACATTTTTTGAGAGAGAAGGTTCAGACAGTCCCTGGAGCAACTGGGAGTTAAGGGCTTTGCTCAAGGGCCCAGCGGTGAAATCACTCTGCTGACTATGGGATTTAAACCCACTCCCTTCTGCTAACAGGTGCCTGAGCCACACACCACCCTGAATAATCAATCTGACACAATCTCATACCCAGGTCCTGCAGCACACAAGAAAAATTGTTGACCAATTGAGGTCTTTCATTTATTAGATTTATATCTAAGATTCATATTTCCATCCATCTTCTAACTCCTTAGCCAGTATAGTGGGGGCTGCAGCCTATGCCAGACAGCTTAGGACACAAGCTAGGGATCACCTTAAACAGGATGCTAAGCCATTGCATGCATACAGTATAGGCAGGGTTCAAAACCCCAGTCCTGAAGGCTTGAGGTTACATTACTATCCACTGATCCATCAGCCCGTATGTTAAAGAATGATAAAAAGATCTAATAAATATTTAATTTCTATGCAAAAGGTTTCTTTAAAAAGGGTCACACTCCTTGTGAATGGAGTGGATTGTGTGTGAAACTAAGCCGCAGTGTTCGAGCGGAATGCTAAACGACGATGCTGAAGATGCGTTCCCATGGATCTTGCATTGCCGCAGTTTCCTCACCAGTTCAGCTCTGAACAATCAGTCTGAACACAGCTGAAGAGGTTCAGAGTAGGAGAATTAGACAGAAATTAGAAGCATGTGAATGAATGGATCCAAGTCCTACTATTATATAGGAATAATTCCTCAAGCGTGGCATTTTTAATCACTGTTTGCTAATCAGTTAGAACAGGACAGCTAAAGTTGTCCATAATGTGTAGTGTTTATGTCTAGTCGTAAAAATGGATTATTTCAGAATGGCAAAACATGACAGAAATTCATTATGCGTTTGTCTTGATGCAGTAACTCAAAATGATGGTCCAGCCTCCTGTGTTTGCTGATCTAGTAACTGTTTATCATCAAGCTTCCATATTGTCCTAATTGAAAACTTTGTACAGATGTGTCTTAGCGCCAACATTTTGACGTAAACTTACCAGAAGCTTTTCCCCCTAGAACAACAGGCATTTTGCTCCGGAGGGCAAGGTCAGACAGTCCCAGGGCCAACTGAGGTTAAGGGCCCAGCTCAGTGGCCCAATGGTGAACCCACTCCAACTATGGGATTTGAACTGACAACCTTCCAATCACAAGCACCACAGCCTAATCCACTGAGACACACAACATGCCTATATAGCACTTGCACAGACACATGATGCTGAAAATGAACAAATGGGTTGTAGATTCATTAAAAAAAAATCCCATCTGTATCCTCGTGCCAAACCTCCTTTATCGTAGGTGTATCTTCACGCTCTCTGGAGTCTTGCTGGTTTAGTGACCACTCAGGACCTTCTGAACAGAAGCCAAAGCGAAGTCCCTTTCCTCAGCGACAGTCTTTACCACCAAAAGTTTGCCTCACAGACAGTACGCTAAAGGTGCTCCTTATTTTGGAGATGCTGAAGCAGCATGTTCTGCTAACCAGCTAGCTATAATCTTCTGATTCTACTCCCAGCTATTTATTTATTTTGTTAAACATCTGAGGGGGGTGCAAATGACATTTTGAGTGGGGCCCCAGGAAACACAAACACACCCCTGCCTTTCCGGAGTGTGTCTTCCGAAAGTAGGTCTGTGAAGTGGGAGACTGACCTCTCACTGTATTTTAAGAAAGGTGTAGAGATGAGGTTGACAGGCCTAGCTTTGCATCTTTGTTTGGGAGAATAATGCGTGACCAGCTTATCACGCACAGAGAGCCCTGCTCTTTGGTCCCTGTCGATCAGCATTGTCTGTTTGGCTTTTGTAAGCTTCTGCAGAAGTGACTGGACAATTTAAATCATCTCTGTGTAGATGGTGGAGTCAGCAGCCAAGCTATTCTTGGTGTTGGTCCTTACACAAGTTGGTGATATTTTTCACTTAGAGATTTCACTCCCAGAATCCCATCTGGTCAACCTGTGCCGTGTGATCCACATCTCATGACTGATGCCACTTAACTATCATTATTTGATATTCAATTACCAATAATTAATGATTAAGTACTTAAGTCGGCCTTTGGTCCATAAGTATGCAATCGTATGTGTGGTTTATTTCAAAACTTTGCTTCCAGTGTCATTTTTATTTCTCTGTTCCAAGCGCCTTATAGAAGAACAAGCCTCCTTTATCAAAGGGTGGTGTGTGGCTCAGTGAGTTTGTGATCAGAAGGTTGTTGGTTCTGATCCTGGGGTCAGCTGAATGATTTCACTGTTGGGCCCTTAACACCCAATTGCTCCAGGGCCTGACTGACCCTGCTCACTTAATAGCAAATTGCTTTGCATAAAAGCATCTGTAGAATTAATGTCATCAATTGACTTTATTCCTTTTCCAAGAGACCCAGATTAGCTCATATGACAGAATGCAGCTTGTTCCAGTGTGCAGCCATGACTGGTGTCGTGGTGTTGGGAGGCTCAGTGTGGGAGTCACTCCTCCGAGGAGTACTTCAGTTTATACGAGACTTGTTCGTCCCTTCTTTAAAGGTCATGGCAAAAACTGAAATCGTGCTGGTTTTTATTCACATCCCACTCGATGGCGATGAAATCCACATTTTGGAGAAGATCCCAGACGGAGGACCAGCACTAATTCTCTATTACAATTGGGTCTCCTACTCATCTCCAAGGGAACATCTGGTCACTCTGTAGCTGGTCATATCCCCGCTAAGATCCCAGGTATATTTCAAGGTTACTTGCCATTCAGTTTCTGAAGTGACAGTGGATTAAGGCTCTAATTGTGACTCCAGATCTATATCAGATACAAATGAAAGTGTGTTTAAAAAATCTGCAAATCCAAATGTTAAGCGAGATTCCCCCAGCATTATAATTAACAGAGGGTCACTGGTGATGGGTTCAAGTAAATGGAAGAGATGTGACTGTCAAAAGTGAAATTAAAACTAGATTAACTATATTCTCAGTGTGTTATTTTTGCTATTTAATTGCTGGATTTTTACTGTAACAGCAGACTCCATGTGGAATCCATCTTTGCACACGGATTCCAAAATAGCAGATTCCAAGCACTCTAGCTTGAAGACTCTGTGACAGGAAGAGAAACTGCAGATCAGCAAGTCATGTGTGCATCTCTTAGCAGAAATGTGGCTTCACGTCACCTGCCAATCAGGGACGGGCGCTCATCCTATCATTTAACCTCATTGGTCGTGCTTGAATCAGTGTTTGGCAGTGTGTGGTAGCCCTGCCCTCTTACAGGTTTGGAAGCCTTATTCTTCCTACAGTTACCTTTATGAGCAGCCTGCCTGCAGGCTTCTGGCTGGAGCTGGAGGTGGTTACCACCCTGGGGAGGGAAGCCCAATTTGGGGCCTCCTGTAGGGCAAGTGAAAGGGGTCAGTGCAGGTGGCCATCGAGCCTAAAGCAATCAGTGGATCTGTGCCCGTTTGAAAAATGAGCAGAATAATACAGCAAATACTGAAAAATGAGCTGACGATGCACCATTAACATGTAGATATATTGATATGTGTATACTGATGTAAGATAAACACTGATACACGATCATTCACTATTTGTACACAGGAAGTCTCTGGAGAGATCATTCTTGGGTTCAGAGCGCAGGGTCAGACAGTCCCTGGAGCAGTTGGGCCGAAGGTCCTTTGGTCCAATGGTGACGAAATCACTCTGCCAGCCAGAGGGTGTACAGATCCCTAACCTGTGAGTTACAGCTGTTCTGGCATTGACATTTTCCATGGCTGGTACTTGCCGACTTAGATCGGTTAGCACACTAGATAGATAGATAGATAGATAGATAGATAGATAGATAGATAGACAATAAAAGGACATTTAAACACCAATAGACAATAACAATAGACAATAGGCAACAATAAACAGAGACAGTGCAAAGAATGTCAGGGTAAGTATTGCATGGAATTCCACAGTAACAGCTCAGTAATGAAAAGTTTTGTACACTGGGTGGTACAGTAATAAATTGTATTGCACAGTGGGTATTGCACAATGAATGAATGTTATTTCCAGAATTTCTTGTCTTACGTGGGTGAGCTTATTCTGTATGATCCTGATGTATCCATAGCCTTATTGGCTGAACTGGAGTTGTTTTCACTTTAGCATTAGGAGAGCATCTCTGTGGCCTCACACCTGGGAGGCTATGGGTTTGGACCCCTCCCCAGACTGCTTTAACTTCCTCCTGCAGTCCAAAGACATAAGGTTAGGTGAACTGGTTTCTCCAAAATTGCCCATAGTTTGTGAGTATGTGCCTTGCAATGGATTGGTGTCCTCTCCAGGCCTGGGATAGGTTCCAGGCCCAACATCAGGGGGCTGGAAACAGGCCCTAAACTGGACCCCCCCGCCAGGTTGGCAAAATCTACCAAGGGGTCCCAAGCTGAGATTTTGTTAGGGGGCCCAGAATTCCTTGCTACACTCCTGCTTGATAAGTAGGAAAGCAAGATAAATGAAATCAGGAAATATTTTTTGTCTTTCAAGCAAAATCAGTGAATCACTTGCTTGCTGTCTGGGAGCGACGGCAAGTGGACAGATTCTGAAAGTATGAAATCTCTGATATTTGATCCTTCATGCAATATTTTGCATTCATCGGAAATGTAAATGAAGCTCCGAGTTCCTCTGCCCGCAATGCCGAGGGTGAAACTGCGGCATGGAAGCAAGGCTGTGATAAGCAGCCATCCCCTACTGAGCAGGCTGCCAGAGAGCCTGTACCCCGCTGTGATTAAGAGGGCGCTTTAGGTATCACTCACACACTTTACATTATGGCAGTATAGATTACAGCAGTATTATTAAACCATAACCAGAATGGAGATCAATAAAAGCAGTCAGACAAAAAGGTTTAGCTTATTTTTATAGCCGCTTCATATACATGGATGCTCCAAAGCTGTTAAAATGTATTTATTTTTTGTTGTTGCTTCTATCCAAAGTGAAATACAATTGTGAAAACAGGGTCAGCCAGTCCCTGGAGTAATTAGGCTTAAGGGCCTTGACCAGGGGCCCAACAGTGACATCACTTGGGGATTTGAACCGGCAACCTTACGATCCCAGCCTGCAGAGCAACATGGCGGAATTTAACAGGAATTTGCCAAAGACAGTAACATAGTTTGATACATCTGAGGATGCAAAAATCTGAGTGATAGACATCCAGATATGCATCTTTCCTTCTCACCTTTCCCTTTTTATTGGATCAGTCAATCCCAAGATTGAGCCCCCCACCCCCATGCAAGCTCAGCAGGGGTGATTTATCTGACTGCCCCATGTCAATATTACAGGCTTACAAGCAGTTTTTTTTTGGGGGGGGGGGGGCAAAATGCAAATCTGTCTGTGTTCCCTGAGTCTCCAGGTGACAGCAGGTAGTGTGGCCTGGTGGGGGTGACCTCGAGCAGCGGCCTGCAGGGGGACTCCTGAGTGTATACCTAGAAAGTGCCTTTTCAGATTCACTGATCAAAGGGCTCCTTGGCTGGAGGTTGGAGGATTTTCTGCACGTCTACATGTGCTGATTGTATCCATGGTGACCCTTTTACTTTCATCGATTCGTCTTTGGTATGCTGGGTCGTGGACCAAACATTTCCATTTGGCTCTTACAAACGGACATTAGAAAAAGCCTTTGGGCCCTATAAGAGCAATTTCACACAAGATGCAAAGAAGAATGAGCCTTTTTCTTCCTTTCTATGTGTCACAACTTTGTAGAAATGGCCATGTAAAATTGCTCGATTGTATATGTTTCTTTGAAGCTACAGAACTGTTGTTCAGTGACGGTTTCTGTGTTTATGCGTGAAATATACTGGCTGGATATATGACATATTAAGCTATAGAACATCTCCTGTTTATGATATTAAACTATAATCAGGCCCCAGATTATCATGTTTTTACACTTCAGAGGAGGACCGGTGAAAGGGAAAGACTGTGAGGTTTCTATCATAAATCTGCTGTGTTTTTAAGTTCAGCCTGCCAGATTGGATCTCTGATATCAGATCATACCAGTTTATATACAAATGGGTCTAGAGAGCTACTGTGTATCTATGTGGGTTAGGGTTCTGTGCCCAAGATCGGAAGGTTGCTGCCTTGAATCCCGTGGTCATCAGAGTGATTTCACAGTTGGGCCTTTGAGTGATTCCATTAGCTTTGAAAATGCCCCAGGGACAGACTGACCCTGCTCTCTGAGCTATTTGTCGCTTTGGATAAAAGTATCTGCAAAAGAAGTAAGTGCATTGAAAGTTTCTACTGTGCAGCTGAACCTTGTGATACAGGATTATTACCAAATATGTACAGATTCTCACTGGCACAGTAAAAAATGTTTCAAAGAGGAAACTGATTTAAAAAAATGTGTGCATATTTTTCAGGAATAAAGTGGAGGGAATCAGGTCCAAACAACTTCCCAAAATGTGTAGTCAAACTGAAAGTATTGCAGTTTTATATCACTCTTTGCAGTTTGTACTTTTTGAATATATTCGCATGTTTTTTTTTTGTGGATACTAAGACTAAACCAGGCAACACAGTATATCCATCATAGTGGGGAGGAATTCTGTTTCAAAACTATTTGGAAAGTGTTTGGAAAATGTAAAGCGTATGTTATATATGACTACTACTCGTGTTTCTCACAGTTTTAAGACAAATGACGTTAAGCTGTGTTAGTAAGTCTGCATGACCGCAATGAACAAAAGCATGAGGCTAATTCAATGACCACAGTGTACTTTATTAAATGAATTTGGTACCTTGTGTTGCAATAAAATAAAAAAGAAACGTACAAAAATCCAATATTTACAAAAATTTAAGGTTCATTTAATTTTACAACAAAACAAAAGACATTTCAAGCACAACTTCATACTTTCGGCACAAAATTTACGTAACAGATCCAAATAAAAAAGTTTTTCTTTAACATCTGAATACATTACTTTCACCACAGAGTAGATTCTTCTCCATATTGCATATTGCCACCATCTTGGGGCAAAAGCCGTTTTTGGAGATACTGCCCAGGAATGCTATGATTTTCCACATTAAATTTGCATACATTTATGTACAGTTAAAATATCCTCTATCACTGGCTATTCGATCGACCACCGCAAATAAAATTCAGAATATATTTGTACAGTATGTTTACATCACAAGCAAAACCAAAACACTACTGATCCCACTGTGCTTGTGCTACTTGGAAAAAAAAAAACTATACACAATCCATATTATACAACTATACAAAATAAACCAGTCAGTTATCTATATAAATGACATTTCTGCACATAAAACTGCTCTTAAATCCTCGCACCCTGAGCATCTTTGACCATATGCTTGCTTACTTGACCAGCCAAAACTATATTTGGTTAAAAGACTCAATGATCAGCAGTGGGTTGGTAACAAATTCAGGGCTTGAAAACGAGCGCTGCGCTACTGCTATATGTCAGGGACCATTTGATAGGAGAACGTCCTTATAAAGTCACATGACTGTCAGCTCACATCTATATGACCTGTGCTTAAACCTCAGTATGTCTGGATATGTCAGTGAAATCACTAAAATATGCAACAGATGTGCGTTTTTATTCCAAGACTCCAACATTGCTCTAAACATCATGATTTTCAGTACCCTTGTCTTTGTTGGCTTGTTCGGCTAGATGCAGAGCTCCATGAAACCTTGTGCTATGATTGGCTCTCATCTCTTCCTTAGCCCCGCCCACCTAACAGTACCTTGCCCTGAACCCCAAATGATGTAAACAAAAGCTGACCACCTGACAGAATATATCCATGCACATTCAACTCCTTTAAGGCAAATTAAAGAAATAAAAGCTGCTTGCAGCAAGACAACAGATGGCACCGTGAATCAGATTCTTGTAATTTATTTTTTTTGTTTTCTTATTTGGAAATGCTTAATGAGGCAAACTATAATCACTTCACCGTGGATGTGTAGCTGTGCTGCCACTGAGTCTGTATTCTTCACATTTAGAGAGTGTCTCATATTGCATTCACATTTAATATTATCCTTCTGTCTACAACAATTTCTGCAACATTTCCCAGGAGCAATTTAGATTTAATGACCTTACAGTATGTGGGCACTTTTGGGTAACTGGCCCTTTAAATGGAACCTTTAAACAGCAATTCTGGGTCGTCATGGTTACGATCATGACGGAACGTGGCGCAACCGTCATTTGACAGACATCTCCAGCTGAGGTAGTTAAATGTACAATGCACTGCTCCATCTGAAAACTGGAGGGGAAACAAAAGAAAATGCCGGAACAGCAGGCGAGTCCCCCAACAAAGGAGGTGTAGTCATTCAATGCAATTCATTTTAATTCAATCTATTTTTATATAGCGCCTTTCACAACAGAGTTACCCCAAGGCGCTTTACTTGGGTGTGTTGTGATACATTCCTGCATCATTTATACAGAATCATTCAAAAACTGGGAAAAGGGAAGACAAAGTTATGAGAGAAAGAAAGCCAGATGACAACAGAGGAGAGTTGGTTGTATGTGAACGTTCCCCTTTACTTGCTGTTTGTTTGTGCCACTGTATACCTGTATATGGATAAAGCCCACTTGACTTAACTTGATGTGAACAATCTTCAGAATGTTATTACTGTTCAAGGCAAAACTAAAATCAATCCATCACCAATTCTCATCCTCTCTGAGTCACATCTCAGCAAGAAGAGGACCTGGGGAAGGTTTCATCCTCAAATAGATACCAGTCCATTGAAGGCAACTCACAAAAATACAGGTGGCTGCCCAGCTGACCTTCGTGCGCTTAGATTATGGGAGAAAATCAGAGAACTTGGAGATTAAACTCACATCTCCAAGCAGCTTAAAATGCGACCTATGGCACCCCATCCAGGGTGTCCCCTAGCCTTGTGTACCGTGCTGCTGGCATAGACTCCAGACGCCCTTGTCGAGGATAAATGGTTAGAAGATGGATGGATGGATAAAGTGTACTTATTAGACATTAACTCATCCATTGAGTCTAATAGCTGCTGTTTATTTTGCCTGAGACTGATTTATAAGCAGGGTGGTGTGCCGGTTCAGTGGTCCACACTATAGCATCATGCCTCCAGGGTCAACGGTTCGATTTCTGCCGCCTGGCTCTGTGCTTGTGCAGCTTTCATGCTGTCCTCTCATTCACATGGATTTGCTCAGATCAGAAATGTGCAGTTTTAATAAGATGTTGTTGATAAAATATTAATTTAATTAAAAATTACTTTAAAAAAGAAACAAACATACTAATAATGTGTATCATTACAGTAGGGTGTTCAGTGTGGTTCAGAGAAAATTACATTACTGAAAATGTCAACCTCTTTCTATTATAATCTCTATTTTAAAGAATATCGCAGGCAAAAACGTTGTTAACACACTGATAGCAAACAGCATGTCAGCCTTTTTAGAGAAGCCTTTGCAGTCTGTCTTATTTCCCTGTATGGCACCCTATGACTTCCTCGTATTTTTGTGGCTGTTTAGCATTTAGTGGCCTAGCTAACCTCAGGGGCTGTCCAGCACAATGTGGAACCAATGTGACCCACTCGCGATTAGATGGAAAAGCAGTCTGCTCCGGACTCGACTCAGCACTTTGAGTCTGCAGACGTCCTCAAGGACAAACAGTATCTGAACATCCCAGCCCCCCCAAATCTGCTGATCGAGCAGTGAGATTCCCCCGCTTTCCGCGTCTTTCAAACAAATCAGCTGACGGGCAGTTAACTTCATGTGTGTGGCGGCCATTTCAGAAATGAATAACCACTGTACATCCATCTTCCAGTACTCCTCATCTTTTAGCGTACGTGGGGGGGATCCTGTCCCAGGCAGCAGACGGAACCTGGCAGAGGGATGCCTTGGACAGGATGCCAGTCCATCACAGGGCATGAGGCAGGGGGACACCCTGGATGGGATGCCAGTTCATCACAGGGCATGAGGCAGAGGGACACCCTGGATGGGATGCCGCCCCATCACAGGGCACATACCCATAATGGACAGTTTAGTAACCCCAATGCAACCAAATGCTTGTGTCCGGGCTGTGTGAGAGTACACACCCAATGAACTACAGGCATACAGACCCAGGGGCAGGATTTCAGCCCAGGAGGTATAACTCAACAGCGCCACCCACTGTGTTCCAAGAGTAGTAACATTTACCAGCACTCTAAACACTAACCGACCAAACAGAGCAGCCTTGCACCCTCATTCTGCTGCCCCCCCATGACCTTCGACTTTCACTCTCCTGTATCTGCATTCTCCTCACTGATGCCAAATGGCTGCCAGCATTTAACCCCCAAATAAAGTCCTAATAAAGCCCCGAATAAAGGCACCCCATGTCACACACACACACACACACACACACACACACACACACACAGGTACTGTATGTACATAAATACTGCATACGTACAGTATATTACTCATCTATACAATACTTGAGTAGCATATTCAATATACTGCATACATATAAAAGAATATATACATAAAATGAAGTGCATGTATGTATATCTACAGTATGTATACACACACACACTGCACATATACACACACACACTGCACACACACACACACACTGCACATACACACACACACTGCACATATACACACACACTGCACATACACACACACACACACACTGCACATATACACATACACAGCCGAGCTCCTTTGCACCGCTCTGCAGTTTGTCATGGTGTGTGAATACGTGTCCTGCTGAGTCGTCCCGGGACCATATGCGAGTTGGCGTGACCAACAAAGTATCTCCCAAATCACTATTGAACATGGCCTCCCAGTCCCCAGGGGGTGTTCTCCGGCCGTTCCCCCGTCCATCTATCAGCCACAATCTTAATTAATGCCAGGCTGAGTGTGATATAGAGAGATAGATAGATAATAACAGAGAGAGAGAGAGAATGAGATGGAGAGATGAGATGTGATAGAGTTTAATTACTTTAATGAATCTAGCACTCGTCCCTATGAATGAAATATGCACAAATCATCAAAAAAAACAGGGTGGAAAGCATCAAAATTCAAGACAAAGAAGCCAGATGGCGCTCAACAAGGTCAAGGAAATTTTATCATTTATAATATATGGCATGTCGAAGGATTACATAATTAAAACAGATTTTTGCAAGTTCTCCTATGACTTTCATAACCGTAGGATTCGGCTGTGAGGCAACATTGGAGAAACTGCAGTGTCTGGAGAAATTGGGTCCAGATCGAATCATGTCTGATGACGATTCATCCTCTGAAGCCAGGCAACGAGCTCTGGACTGTTTATAACTGCAGGGATGTCGAATGTTTTCAAACATCCTCCGTGTTATTCGTTCAGGACTAAGAGAAAATGGCGTCTGCCAGATGTGCTGTTATTGATGTTTATAAATGGATTAATTCACCTCGAGATAGCTATTTAAAAGTATCAACATCTTCCCTTGGCGTACATGAAAGAAAAGCAGGGCATTCTGGGTAACAGTTTGTGGACACAGTCCCCCCCCTCCCACCTGGGTCAGTGCAGTACCTGGTGGATGTGGGTTCTGTATCCATCTTAGCAACCATCCCTGGGCTAAAATAACACCATATACGGGTTCATAAAACTGAAAAGACAAAGTTAGCGACCCTGCTCTCTTTCTGCCAGTGTGAGGAAAAGTGGAAGGATTAATGTCCCCAGCTGAGGTGCCCTGAGCACAGTGGGTTTGCGTCCCAAATCCCCATTTTCTGTGTAGCACACCACTGCCATGTAAATGTGTGCGTTAGTGATGACGCAGATCCTGGAGTAGTACACCACCATCACCTGGCACCATCAACAGCATCGTTAGAATATCTCTCCAGGGCTTAATTGTTCTAATTAAGCAACATGTAAGTGTTAACTACTTAACACTTGCCTGTTGTATTCCCAGGCCTGTGATAGACAGGTGCTGTAGGAGCATGGATACCCCGGCAGATTCAGGGGGCCCAGAATTTTACAGGGGCAGATTCAGGGGGCCCAGCATTTTACAGGGGCCTTTGACTAAGTGAAATTATTCATTTAATTAGGTGGTGGTGAAGGGGGCCCCAAGGTTACAATTTATCAAGAGGCCTAGAATTTCTAGCTACACCCATGACCTACGCCCTATGCTGCCCGGGATATGCTCCACCCCGTGACCTTGACCTGGATAGAATGGTAGAAGAGGGATGGATGGATGGATGGATGACTTATTTTCCCCAGAAGCAGCTGGGGCCATTTGTGTCATTACCCCTTGAGACAAAGAAGGGACCTGACCTTCAAGAATGAGTAGATAAACCAGGCTCTGCAGATTCTAGGTCTGAACAGTGACTTTCTGCCCGTTGCTGAAAGGCCATGATGATTGTATTAGCCGAACTACACCTGCATTCATTAATAAAGGAGAAGAGACCCATCTGTCCGTGATGTTGAGATTGCAGAACTCCAGCTTATTGTGGTTCTCCCACCAAGAATCTTGCTAGAATTCCTCTCCATTGAACCTTCATGCCCAAGGAGACTGTCCAACAAAGGCCCTCCCTACAGCTCTGAGTAAAACTCTATACAGACATTTTCTAGCTCCACCCCCAACACACTCTGGCCAATAAAGAACAGGATCCCAAACTAAAACTGCATGCCACAGGCCAGCTTAACCCGCGGGCTGCCTCACACAACCGGTCATAATAACCTCCTAAGTTCATTTGCTCCATCATTCGGGCTGCATTACTTGTGGACAATAGAGAAACTCCTGGATACTTGTCAGAATCTGGAAGTTGGAGACGTTAAGAGCTTCCAGTGTGCTGTTCACATTTGCGGCTATTTATAGCGGCAGGCCCACAAAAAGAGCTCATTAAAGAGTAATATTCTCCATAATGACATTTCATTAATTTATAACATTGCAGTTATACAGCACGCCTGTTCTTAGAGCAATAATACAAATGACTTTGGGGCTTTGATATTGATTACCCTGCTTCCTAAACAAGTATCTGAGTTTGCCAATTTCGTAATCTTAATGGATCCTGTCAATGACAGGGATGTGAACTATCAATGAATGAACGGGACACTAATTCTCATTCGGTATGAATCGTAAGCCATCGGAAAACCGAAGCCGTCAAATGACAGCAAGCTCCTATCTCCTACAAGACAAGCCCTATAAATCAGCATTTGATTACCCCTAGAATTATGGGTGATTCGGACAAGATATGACACTATGGGGTCTTTGAAAGCCCCACGGGGGAATGTGAGCAAATGTATGAGGGAATCACCCTACAGGAGCTCTGTGTCTTAGATATGATATTTCACTGGATGTGACACATTCCTCTCCAGTAATAATGCAAAAAAGTGAGTTCAGAAATGATTTGCAGGCAAATGGCAATAAATAAAAACTTTTTTTTCCTCTTCTTTTCTCACTAAAACTCTATGAAAAGTCATCTTTTTGCCTTCTTACACCAAGGGCCCTCTGCCATAACAATATATGATTCATTTCTATATATATATATATATATATATTTATATATATCTTTGAGACAAGCTTACATAATGAAAACATGCTTATATTGTCATTTGTTTCAGGGTCGTGAAAATAAGTCCCAAAATATCGACAGGAGTTTTATACCAAGAGAGTGACACAACATACACTGGTACCCTTCTAAAATATGTTTTAGATTTAGGAATAAGAATATTTTGGTCTGGCATTTGTAATGGGTTTCTACACAAAATATAAATGTCCCTTACAAAAAGAAATACATTAAAATATAAAATCCAAGTAATGGTAAATATTAGTGACCACCACTTTTTTCTACAGTTTTTGACCTGTATTTTACAGAAATAAAGTTTAGTGTATATATATAATGTATAAATATGCATAAAATCAGAAAGCAGCAATAATTATGTTTATATTAATAAATAACAAATGCATTTCCAAATATATGCTTTAAATTTGTGCCCAAATACATTTGTGCAGGTAGTTTCCCACATCAGGATTTTATATTTCTTAATATATTGCCTTTTCATAATGGAGTTTGTTTCTGAATGAGTCCTTTCTGATGGTAGATATCACACAGGAAACCACAAATTCAGTTCTCTGTTGATTTCTAACATGAGTGTCGGGACGGAGACCGGAGTTCAGCCAGTCACTGCAATGAATGATGCTACTTTGACCCAGATTCATAAAGGACAATAACAATGATTGAAAGAGAATAACACCTGTTACTAATGGAGTCCGGACCCTGATCCATTTCAAGAGAGGAAATGATTGGAAACAATTCTAGTCTGGGTCTTTGTTGCATGCAATTTAGACTAGGAGAGAAACTAAAGGAAATGACCTGTCGTTTTCAAATAAACGATCTCTGGTTAAAAGCATAGGCCTACTTTGTTTTACAATCCATATTCTTTCAGAAGAAGAACTTTTGGCCAAACAATCTAAGGGTGTTTCTCTTGGACTAAATAACCATCTGCCCTGAAAAGTACAGGCATAAGGATGCAGGGGTGTCAACCATCACTGTTCTACGTGCCTCCTGTCAGATCGGGAAAGGGAGGGGCGCCAGATGGACCCTCCCTGGGATTTAAAAGTGCGCTACCCTAACCCGGTGACTGCATCCCGCCCGGCACCCCTCCGTCTTCCCGTCCACCCTGCCACGCTCGCCGCGTGATTCAGCTGCTTCACTGGCATTGCTGGTTCTAAGCCCTTACTTGGTCTTGTGTAAAGAAAAGCAGCAAAGTACAGGTTAAGTGCTTTAGATGCATAAGTTATATCATTATATTTTTGTTTCGCCCCTGACTATGAGTCAACCACCAAGTCACCGATCGTGAGAGCTGTGGGAGGTACCCGTGTTGGGGACACCTTGGGGACAAGCAACACTCTATCTCCAACCCGCCTATGAAGCTGATCGTCGCCTTGCCCTCTCGGCCACCGTGACTGGGGGCTTTAAGCTGGGGTTTTACCCTGTGTGACAGGCTAAGCGAGCAACAGCCTGGTCCAGGCGATTACCATAGCCTGTAAAATGAAAGCGTGACTTTTTGGCACGGTTGGATGCTGCCCCTGTGGCATCCAAGTTGGCTCTAGAAACCATGGCCGCCGTGGACCACTTTACATCAGAAGTTCATTAAAACGCCTAACGGAAGTCTAAATTTGGTCCCCTGTTTGTATAAATACGATCCAAAGCTCTGATTTTTAATCATACCTGTATATTTAATAGTTTTGACTCACTTCTGGGAGGATTTGCTTTTGAGAAAATAACTTTTATGTTGAATTCCAATGTTTTTTTAATTGTTTAATATGCCAAATATTAGCTTATGTTAATTTAGAGCGCAGGCATTTATGTGGTTCCCCGTAAAGGGACCTGGTATCTGGCCAAATCCTGTCTCCCAGGACCAAGATGTTGCTCCATCAACACTGTTAACTCAGAAATTAATTGTGGTCTGACAATCAACACCACAAACGGCGCAGATGAGCGCCCCCTTCAGGGACAGCTAGTTATTGCCACAGTCCTGCTGTTAACCCAGGTCGATCATCTGCTTTTGATTTTTTTCCAAGCCTTCTGGGGACTACAGTGTGGTCTCATACTCCAGGCGCTCCTGGACCAGGGCGTCGTCCTTGTACTGCAGCCTGGGGGGCGCCGGGGAGCATTCGAAACCTAGGATGGCCTTGCGTATACTCCTATCCAGCACGTGCCTCTCCCAGGCCGGGTAGCGGTTCCGGAACAGGTCTATCTTTATCACGGTCTCTTCTATCCGTGGGGGACGGGAAGATGCTGTGGGCGTGGCCAGCGGTCTCACCTGGAACACGGGCGTACAGCCGTCCCTCTCGGTGTACTTGATGTCCATTGAGGACCCCCCCCGCATCTGCCCTGCCCTCAGAGAGTTAGTGGCCCCCTCAGGTGGCGGTGGCGAAGCGGCAGCCCCGCCCCCAACTGGGTCCTCTAGGGTGGAGCTTGGCGAACGGCCGAATCGTGGGCCATTAGGGTGGAAGAAGGCGTAGTACATGAGCATGAAGAGCACGCCGGTGAGGAAGCTGCTGAAGATGACACAAAGGGCAGGAATAGCAAAGGCGTCTGTGCTGGAGGGCAGCCGGTAAAGGTACCAGAGTGTGCTGAGCGCGGCATTCTCCAGCAGCACCACCAGGTAGTAGACGAAGAGCCGGTAGCGCGTGCGGCCCTCCTTGACATTGAACCAGCTGAAGATGTAGACGACGCCAACAACCATGTCGAAGACGATCTCCTCCCACTTCGTGACGCAGAACTCGGTCTCGCAGTGGACAATCCAGAAGGTCATGACGCACCAGTGCAACACGATGAAGACGCCGAAGTAAAGCTGGAACACGGAGGCGAAGAGGGCGAAGGTGACCACACGCGCCGCCACTGTGAAGAAGTGCCAGCAGAAGGTGATCACCACCGCCAGGTAGCTGACCGGCTTCTTGTCATCGCGAGACTCTCTCAGTGCCTTCTGGTAGGAGGCCAGTGCCCAGGCCAGGGACACGAGGGATGCGGCCGCTGTCAGACCTGGAGGGACGGGGGAGGAGACAGGAAGTGTGAGAGGTCAAGTTCGCAAATAAAATGAAGTGTTTGTGCGGGGGGCGGGGGTCACCTTAAAGACCCTGTAGAATGAAAATCTGACTTTGCATAGTTGAATAAGGAGAGTTCAGTAAACTGACAAACCGTGAATCTCAAACACTATTGTTCCTTCTTTCAAATATAAATATGTATGAGAAGGTGATAAAACGATTCAAAACTTCTAAACTGGACCCCCAAACTTGACATACATAAGTCCACTTTCAATCCCAGCGGACCTGCACAACTTGGAACAAACATTTCCTCACTTAACAGGCATGTGTACATGGTTTCTACAACTGCATCTGGTCAGGAAGAAAAAACATATACAGCGGAACCTCGGTTCTTGAACGTTTCACATGTCATACAATTCGGTTCTCTACCAAATTATTTGGTAAAAGAAAATGTCTCGGTTGTCAAAGGTATTTTCGGTTCTCGACTAACCAGCCCTTTCTCACTAAAACTTGTCTGACAAAGCATGCATTTTTTTTAGGCATAAACAAAGGAGAGAATGTGTGTAGATGAGTCAGTCTACCGCTAGTGCTTGCATAGTGAACATCTCCGCCACATTGTGCTAAGAATATTCTCGAGTTTTTTGCTTTTATTTTGTTTTTAAATAAGCCACCATGGGTCCTAACAAGGTTAGTGATAGCAGCAAACCAAAAAGGAAAGTTGTGAGAACCACAATAGAACTGCAATAAGTGAAATAACTGCAATGTATGATAAAGGTGTCATGCTGCATGTCTGATCTCGCTACAGAGTATGGAATGATGAAATCATTTTTTTTATTTATTTCATGTATTTATGAGTTATAAAGTTTTTATTTATGGTTTTAGCATTATGTATTTATACAGGTTAAAACATTATTTGGGGGTCTGTAAAAGATTAATCCAATTTACATGATTTCTTTCTGTTTTCAACCAAGTTCTCGAACGGCTTTCAGGAACAGATGAAGTTTGAGAACCGAGGTCAGCCATTCAGGAGTGCATTTCCCAAAAGGTCCCTTTAGCGACTTACATAGTTGGAGCCATTCGGTTGGATGGTTCTAACTTGCTAACGTGCTAATTTTGTTAGCAGCTATGCTTTTGGGAAAGGTTAGTAAGGGATGCTAAGGAAGTCTCTAAGGAAGACTCATGTAGGCTTTGTCTAAATGGGAAATGGATGAAAGCTTATTGATCAATATACTTTGATGACATTTTCAGAGCCTGCCTGGATGCTGTGCTTCACTGGGAGTTTACAGTATGAGAGCTTTGTACATGGTTTTTGCTTCGATGATCTAGATTGGACAGGTAGACTAGCAGTCAGGTATTTTAAACCCACCTGGAAGCCAGGCTTCTCTGCATAGTGATTGGGAGATGTCTCAAAAATACAGCATAAAATACCAATAAGACTGACAAGGGGCACAGAAGCATTTTGTTGCAATACCGACAGACAGTCTATCATTTCGTATGTCATATTTCACCATTGGCATTTGTAAACATTGTAAATAAAGTCGTTACCGTTCAGTTTTTGAGTTTGATCATTTGTTTAATTTTCAGTGAAAATACTGTGATTTTCAGAAGACTAGTTTTGTAGTTAGCTAACTAAGTAAGTATAACATGGTAATATTTCTTACAAAAAGAAAGGAGAGCATTTAGTCTGCTTATACAACTGAAAAAAAATGATAAAAGTACTAAAAGGGACCCCCCCATTCTGAGCAAAATGCAAAGCCCCCAGCCCTTAAGTACTTATGTGATCAAATATTAGTAGTGGGGGTCCCTAGCTTTGGTCTGCTTTAATTTTGGGCATTTAACCCCCCCACCCAGACTGAAACTATTGCTCCTCTAAAATGTAGCACGTCAGGTTCCACTAATGTTGGGTTCTTTTGTAACTTCCTTGGGAAAGTTGCTATAAAATTCGAACTGAACTGAAGCTAAAGCACAGTGACTGGAACCTTCTCCAAAAAGAAGTTTTCTGTGAATCTTACACATCACATTGAAAGAAATGCCTCACAAAAGACAGAGAAAAATACTGCATGAGAAAAGATAAAAAAAACTGTAAGGAAACGGGTTTTTTAATGCAAATCTAATGCCACATACCTACTGAATTTGAACTCGAGCTGCACTACTTAAAAGCTGCAGCCATTTGTAAGGATAGGAGCCGATGTCACTCCCCCCCCCCCTACCCGGCCCTGTGCTCTGAAATGCTCTGAAACACCTTGAAAGACTTGGTGTCTTTAGCTTAACAGTGTCAAGTAAAGGCTTCAGACATCAGGGCTAACAGAGACAGGGGGCTCTGTCTGCCTTTGGCTGAGGCTGCAGCCCTGGCGACGAGTTCAAGGCTGACTCACCAGCGCCCCTTTTAGGGCTGGAGGACCAGCCAGGATTTGGAGACCCAGCCACGTGACATTGTGTCTCAGCATTTGCATGACTGTAAGTGGTCGAGCAGGCTGTCTGTCATTGTGGCCCTAAGGCCAGCCCCCATGGGCATTTGTTTATTACAGATACGCTTCCTGACAAGGTGCAAAATGACTGAGAATTAGGCTCTTTTGTATACTGATCCGAGATGTCAGAGGCCTGTGCAGAAGAAGGGAAACCAGAAGGTGCTTTGTGACACTTATATTACAACCATACTGCCTAGATTTCTGAGTAATCAGGCCAGTTGGCTGTATGAGACTCTATTTATATAGTTACTGCGCATTCAGTTTCTGAAATAGTAATTTTTCAATAATTCTGTTTCTTATATCCTCCTATATCCTCTACAATGTTTATTACCACACAAGTATGAAACTGATATTGTACTACACAGAAACCAGGACAGACATTCATCTGTGAATGTTTATCCAGTATAGTGTCCTTGGGAGCCTGGGGACTGGTCCAGGATATAATAGGCAAAGGGACACCCTAGATGGGATGGCAGTCCATCACAGGGCATGAGGCAGGGGGACACCCTGGACAGGATCTCAGTCCATCACAGGACACAAGGCAGGGGGACGCTCTGGATGGGATGCCAGTCCATCACAGGGCACCAGGCAGGAGGACACCCTGGACGGGATGCCAGTCCATCACAGGACACGAGGCAGGAGGACACCCTGGACAAGATGCTAGTGCATCACAGACCATGCAATGCAGGCAATTTAAAGACACCCCTTCACGTCAACCAGAGGAAACCCATCCAAACCCCAACACACAAGGTATGAGGCAGTGTGCCACCCTTCAGGGTAAATATTTAGGTGTTTTCACTGCCCATTAGCTTGGAGCATCATCGTGAAACTACTGAGATGCAAAGGAATTAAAAAAGGAAAGAAATTAATTTCTGGGTTAGATATAATTCCTTTAATTTCATCTTGCACGGCCCAATGAGATACGGACATTGTGTGCTAGGGACAGTGCAACCCAAAAGAGCAATCCATTCTTGTCGAGCGATCGCTACAAGTCGATATCCCATGAGTCTGCCATTTATAAAAGTGAACACATATGAGTCCATCTCTGTCCCGCCCCCCCCCATTTCACACAGGAATAGCAGAACGAAAACAATTGGTGCCCTGACATGAGTTTGCTCCCTACTGGTGGGATGTCAATATAAGCATTAGTTGCATGGCCTTATAACTCTTCATATAAAAGCACACTGGCCCTACCTTACTGATTGCTAGGAGTCCAATTCACTGAATTAAGAACCCCGGGGATTAACACTGGCAGTTTCCCGAAACTGGATAAATTAAGTGAAACTGAATAAATAAAAAATGAATAAATATAAATATAGACCATTTGTTAACAGATTCTCCAAAAATATGCAAAACGCATCCTTGACATGAGTGGTGTGAACCTGTTGATGCTGTTTTAAGCATTTAAATGCAAATGTAAAACTTCTATTTAGCTTTAAAATTATGCTTAAAACAAAAAGCACCAGGCTAAGCCAACTGTGGTTCAAGAGCCAATGCCAACTAAAACAAGCTGGAATGAGTGCTTGAAAGTGAGCATGTGAACCAGACAAATAACAACATCCCAGAAGTGCAAGGAAATATGGATTTGAGTGGATTGTTCAACATTGCCCCCCAGTGGAGATGTCGAGTTATAATTTAACTTCTGGCATCATCGACAAGGGCTGTCCAATCAGGCAGCAGGACTCTTCAGTATCTCCTGGCCTATTAGATCATAGAAAAGAGTCTGTTTCCCCAGACAAGCTGTCATTCAGCTCAATGAGGCTTTGACAAGCCATTCAGGTGTGTTACCCATTAAGGAAATGGAATAAATCACCAGCCAGCCTCATACTCCAGAAACCATGAACCAAATACCGATAACATCCATACATTTCAAAGTAATTAGCAACAGTGCTCAGAGAAGGAGCGGGGACGTCTATCTGAAACCCCTTCTAAATATGTCCATTTATATGGCCCATGGTGCAGAGATGAAGAAACAACGGGCATAAAAATGCGCCCCCCCCAACAACTTTATTCATTACCATTTCCTTACTCCGGAGTTCCTGCTGTTACCAAATAAACAAGTGTTTTTTGTTTAGTTAATCTTTCAATCAATCAATTATTGATGGCTGACATCAAAGAATACAAGAGCTCATATTAGGGCTGCCACTAATGAACGATAAATTTCCCTCCAGAAAATCCGTTTGACCGTTTAAGTTAATTTTATTTTGACAAGAAACTGTATGCCATTGCAGGGCTTTAGATAATGTATGCCGGTTCACTATATGAACATTATTTTCAACCACAATTCTATAAGCAAATTTCTAAAAACATTAATGGGATGCGTATTGTGATGTCCGAAGTTAGCAATCTGTATAAATTCGGCGTATCCTCATGCTAAATAATTTGGTTAATGGGGCACCCCACATGTGACACAAGCGATAAGCACTGAAGCGGCGACGAATGAAGGGAAAGATGAGATATTGTGGTTAAACAAGGTAAAAAGATGGTGGTGGTGTGGCTGTACTTTTTGCAAAACTCTGACACGTTTTCTTTATAAATATGATTTTCATTTTTATCTCAGTTCACAAATTATTTTCTTGTATTTAGTGTCCGTTTTCATTTCAGTTTTAGTTTACAATAACGACAACAAGCCTAACGTGCACGAACACACACACTGGCACTGTCAATCAATGTAGAATAAGACCAGATTTTAGCCTACACATTTTCACAAACAATTATTCAATGGAGATTCTAATGTAGCAGGCAGACATGTAACTTCATGGCTTTATTAATGAGTGCATTTAGCAGCTACAAGGAAAAAAGGAATTAAAAAGCTCTCTGTACTAATGGTAATTTAATAAACTTGAACAGACAACACGGTGGTTTTGCCTATTCTGGTGGTTTAGAATAGCGTTTGTGTGTTTTGTCTTCCGGTGCTCATGCATAGTGCTAGTACCGCCGTGGTATGCCGTCGCACTTTGCACAGTGTAAAACCACCTTTTTGTTTTGTGATAATTTGAACTACTCCCATAATTACGCAGTGAAATTAAAGGAAAACATTTGTAGTAATGAAGTGTTTTAGAAACCATAAAGGTAATTTAATTAAAATAATAAACGATGCACTGATTTAAAATATTGATGTCAAAGTATTTTCAGCGTAGGCATCATGGACTACATCGACTGATCGCCTCAGCACTAGTTCACATTACTTAAAACAGGCATGTGGGCAATGGACACCGAGTGAGCTTCGTTAATGCGATGCTTCAGCTTTATCATTGCTGGGAGAGCAATTGCCATCGTTCCGTTTGGGGCCCCTTCAAAGTTCGGGGCCCCGGGCAATTGCCTACCTTGCAAGTCCCGTTGCCACACCTCTGCTCTTGGGTTGGGATTCAAACCAGCAACTTTCAGCCTCAGTACGCTAAGGTTTAGAGCCTAAACCACTGAGATGAAACCACCTCCCAAGAGTCAGGCGATAAAAAAATGCTGGGAATTCTTTGGGAAATTGGCGAAGTTCCCTATAACGCGATTTCGCAAACTACACTGGGGATTACCGTGGAAACCGTTTGACTTGCTTATCCCGGGGGGTTTTCCTGATCTCTGCGTGTTTTACGGCTGAGCTGTGTGGAGGCTCTTTGGGGAAAAGTCCGGGTTGTCAACCAATGCAGGGTAAGAAGCTGAAAATCCTGCTTCGCAAAGCTCATCCTTATCCAAGGGGGTTGTCCGCTGGGACAACGACCGATTCATGCTCGCTGGGTTGCCATGGAAACCCTTTAGAAGTGTATTCATTGGGTGCTTCATATTATGTTTAGTTTCATACCTTCAGACAGATTTGTTGTTTCGACAGTCCCACTCAAAAAGTCATGTCAGGAGCCCCCCCCCACAAACAAGTTAAAAAAAAAATAAAGAGCTAGTGAGTAGAGTCAGGAGATTGCAGCTAGCTAGCTGCTTAGCAGAACATGCTGCTTCCGCATCGCCTAAATAAGGAGCGTGTTCATTTAATATTTAGTGCAATAACTGTTTGTGCCCAACAGGGGGCCCCACACAAATGTGTGGTTTGAGTGGTAGTAAACATAGCCGCTGGCTACCACGAGTAGTGAGGTGAAAAACATTGAAGCCAAAACCAAAAGACTGCATAAGCATAACACCTGTTTAACCTTCAGGTGATATTGTCACATAATTATAGAATTATTAACCATACAAATTCAATACTAACTGTGCTATCACTTGACTTGAGAACTATCAATGTGCTACTAGATATTTAGAAAACTATTCATCTATTCGCTGTACTTAAAAAGATTTAGATTTAAATTGGCTAATAAACCACATGGTTTAAGAGTCCCCTTTGGTACGTGAAGCTAATCACACATTTATTTATTAAAAAGTAATAAATAAATGTCCGACGGCTACATTGTTCTAAAAGTCAGCTTCATGGTCTTGAGCTAACAAATAGCTCTATTCATATTTAATAACCTAGGATGGTCTCAAACACATTGGGAGATCAGTTTGTTTATTTTCTCTGGCGTGATTTAATGACATGGAGCTCATAATTGGAAATGACCTCAGCGTGATGAGTCTATTTGGTCGATTTCGGTCTTCGCTTCACAGCAGCGGCTGATGGCCGGATTGCTCGCTATCCAGCAGGCTCCCTCTCCGGGATACTGGCATAACGTGCTCCCACCATTGGGGACCGGAGATTCTAATCAAGAGCATTTTACAAACTCATCAGAAAATGGCTTGACATCAAGCAAAGCGATAAATGCAAGCTCTCATTCTCATAAATAATATTGAAGACTTAGGCTGTGTTTGTTTCTCAGAATACTCAAGACAATCTCGTTTACCATTTTTGCTCAGATATTTCTTTATGATTTATTTTTCCATATGTAATCAGGGTACTTCAGGAAGACAATGAGATCCAAAACCCATGGATATTAACTATAATGTTGCCTTGACTTCATGCAAAACTCTGTGTATGTTACCTGGGTACTGAAGAGGATTATCCACAAAGTCGACATGCAGGCTATAATCGTTGAGGTCAAATCACACACACTTTTGAATCTTTCACTTCCAGTGAAAGGTACAGTATTTGAGCATGAAAGCAATTCCAGTCCATTCTCTAGCTAAGCTGCTGCAAGATGTCAATAAATGAATCAATAAAACTGAATGCCAGATGCATGATGTTTTGCCCATGACCGACTGATGATAAGATGGAAATACTTGCAGAGCTGGATATCGACGTCTGAGGGGGTATCAGAGTTGCTGATGTCTAGGAGAGGAGACACAGTTACTCAACAACATCAAAATGCTTTTAGGAATCTCTTTTGGATGTTAGCTTAGCCTGAGAGTGGGACACAATCAATCAGGGTGGGGAATTTCTGTAACCTTAGTTCACCAGCAGCAGATTCCCGTATTCTGCTGTACCTGTCAAAATCCAACACTCTTTCATGCCCATACTCCTGAACACTCTGAGCACAGGAACCTCAGGGAGGACTCAACACTGCTGAGGCTGGGGTCCTGAGCTGGGCACATGCCAAGCTGATGGCAGAAAACTAGCACCAACCAAGGCTGACGAGTAATCTGTTCCTGTTTCCTCCCATCAACTGTGAAAATTTGTGATGGAACACATCGGCATGACTAGAGGTAAAAGTTGACATGCAGCTCAATCAGGAAACTCAGTTTCACCAGCTAGCTTCGACTCAATGAATTAGCCGAAATGGAGCTAACGGGGACCAACCTTGTCCAACCATGCTGCACACACTGATGCAACAGGCGGTCATCTGTCTCACTGGCAGCTTTTAAGGGCTGAAATGGGTGTGTTTCAGGCTTAAAGGGGTTCGGAGTAGCTTTGTGGGGCAGCGTTTCATGTCTGTACCAGAATGTCATGTCTTTTGGTTCAGATCCCATAAGCAATTGTATCTCATTTGGGCCGTTGAGCAAGGCCCTTAACCCCACAAACTGTTCCGCGGGCGCTGGATGAATGGTTGACTCTGAGCTCTGACCCCAAGCCAGACAGTACCTGGAGCATTTGGGGGTTAATGGCCCAACAGCTAAATCACTCTGCTGGCCCAGGGATTTGACCCAACGATGCTCAAACCACAAACAAAGCATATGACCCCAGTAAGCCACACACCATGCTCAGTTTTGTCTATGTATCTATTGTATGTATAAGAGCCACTGACAAACGAAGACAAATTCCCAGCCAATAAACCTCATTCTGAATGTGGATGAATTCCGTCTTTGGCCAGCACCGTTTGATGACAAAGAGTGTTCCACAGATGAATGCTCTTGTTTACAGGATAAATGTGGGCGTTCGTCACTGTCGAGCAAGAGTTAGGAGCCTCAGCCGGCTTTTCGGTTGGGCCGATTGCTCATTTTCTCCAGCTTCATGCACCAAACCACAGACTCCCTCTCTCCAGTTTGTAAATTCATTCGGGATGAAATGGTAGATCACTACAATATTAATCACCATGTGTCAAACAGCGACAGATCTGGTTACACCGCATCGCATCGAGCGGTGGGAGAAAGGCACGATTTCGCAGGTGTTTCGTTCCTCGAGAGCAATGATTACCTGCGGAAACATCTACAAACGGAAGTCCCGTGTTGATTACATGGATTCATACTCATATGGACTTGAAAATATAACGAATACCAGCTGCACGGAATGTTCCTCAACTAACACATGTTTTTATGAATATACCTCACACAGTAGAGCGCTGGCAGGCGGCTCAAGGGATAACAAACTTCCAGGTTGGCAATTTCAAATACCGTGTATGACTTTGCATGGTTTCCCATTTTTTGTGTAGGTTTCCTCCTGAAAAGCAATAGAATCAGACAAGTTAACTATCAACTCTAAATTGCCCATAATGTTTCAGCATATGTATGTGCCCCGTGAGGTACTGGCATCCCATCCAGGGTGTCCCCCTGCCTCGTGTCCTGTGACAGACTGGCATCCCATCCAGGGTATCCCCCTGCCTCGTGCCCCGTTATGGACTGGCATCCCATCCAGGGTATCCCCCTGCCTCGTGCCCTGTAACGGACTGGCATCCCATCCAGGGTATCCCCCTGCCTCGTGTCCTGTGACGGACTGGCATCTCATCCAGGGTGTCCCCCTGCCTCGTGTCCTGTGACAGACTGGCATCCCATCCAGGTTATCCCCCTGCCTCGTCTCCTGTGACGGACTGGCATCTCATCCAGGGTGTCCCCCTGCCTCGTGTCATGTGATGGACTGGCATCCCATCCAGGGTGCTCCCCTGCCTTGTGTCCTGTGATGGACTAGCATCCCATCCAGGGTGTCCCCCTGCCTCATGTCCTGCGATGTACTGGCATCCCATCAAGGGTGTCCCCCTGCCTCATGTCCTATGATGTACTGGCATCCCGTCCAGGGTGTCCCCCTACCTCATGTCCTGCAATGTACTGGCATCCTGTCCAGGGTGTTCCCTGCCTTATGCTTCCTGGAACAGACTCTGATTTGGAATCTGAAAGCCTATGGGAAGCCGGTATTTCAAACAACACTGAATGGTTCTCAAATTAGAAATGTGAAAAATTTGATCAATATTACAGCTACATCACTGCTTTTTTGACATCAGTATTTATCCTCTATGAAATTAGCCATATACAAATTATTGCAACACTCTGACTGCGAGGAGCCCATCATTGCGTGAGGATTTAGTAACATCAATCTGCAAATTGCTGCACTTTACTGTTAGTGAACAAAACACAAATTATCTGAGTCAGGCACATGGTTCCAGTGAGTGTTCTTTAATTGCTTTCATTTCAAAGCCGTTATGGATGGTTTGACTGCAGAAAGCCCTTCCCTTTGTCACCGGCTACACAAACCGTTGTCACGACCCGTCACAGGATGTCTAACGTCTGGGGACTGTCCTGTATGCCTAGGATGTGGTAAGCCAGGGGGACTGGCTCGGATATGCTGTAGATTGTTAAGGGAAGGAAGATTACCTAAGAGTGTGTGTAGTGCGTGTGCGTGTGTGTGTGTGTGTGTGCGTGCGTGGGGGGGCGATTGAGGCAGCCTGCTCCCCACCCCCAAAGAATGTTAAATTATACACACACCTTCCCAGTTAACTGACTCCTGCGTGCTAATGTCACATGGATCTTTACATTTTGCATTATTTTTACATAGAAAAGACATATTTTTTTGTCGTTATGCTAAGACTGGGAGTTGAACTAGTGACCTCCTGATGCTTAATGTGCTGAGCCACACACCACCCATAAGCCCCCCCAATTTGAATCCATCTCACAGTTTCTTCACAATTCCCTATGATAAATATAATTATATTTGACACTTCGTTTTACCTAGGGTGACTCATCACCTGACGCATCACACTTCTAGGATTCTAACCCCATCCCTTCTGTGTGTGGAGATGACATGCTCATTGTGTTCCTCCCCTAGTCCAAAAACATCCCCTTAGATGAGCTGCTGTGTCTGAATGGCTTGCAAATTTCCAGAGAGATGGTACAATGATGAGAAAGAAAGGTTACATTGGTTAAACACTCACTTTAACTTTCTCCCAATTAAAGGCTGTTCAGTCTTTGCTTTCCAGATGAATAACATTCAAGTTCTTCAGCTCTGCGATTCCCGGATGTCATCCATCGCATACTTAAAGTTAAACACCCCTTTCTTAGTTAAATATGTAAATGAGCTGAATACCCGGAGCTCCTCAGCCTTACTCTTTCAAGAAAAGGGCTTTAATTGCGTTTTTTATTCCTTTTTCCTTTACAAATGCTTTGAATAACATACAGCAGGTATGCAGTTCTTGCCAATCCCGACGCAGTATCTCCATGGGCGGAGTTTGGGGGGCTGGCCGCCTGAGTCTAAATTGCAATTAATTGCCAAGAGTAACATTGCACATTGCGTATGTTGTGCGCTGGCACTTTGCATCATTGCATGAGCGGTTTGTTGGAATCCTCTAGGTAGACAAAATAATAGTTTATGTGTGCATCAGATACATGCGTTAACGTATAAGGGTAGCAAGACGAAGTTTTTGCCCTCCTCTCCAAAGCGTAACGGTAAAACTCCGCTGATCTCTACCGCTTGAGTTACCGATCGAAGACACGTTCAATTACATTTCTACCAAAAAGCCGTAAATCTGACTTACTGAAAATGTAATGTTCGTTATAAACCCTTAGTGTACGCTATTTTCTGTCTTTCCGGGAGGGAAAACCGAACAGATGGGAGAAACTTCAGAAACGGCTCTTGAAATGCACGAATCGCTTTTCGGAATTTAAAATTATTATAGGGACGTGGTCATAAATCTAAACTTCAAACATCTCCGATTAAAGGTGTTGGTAAATCTGGTCTGTTTTTCCCCAGCATTACAATATTAGGTACGGACGCGATATCCCCATAATGTACAACACCCAGGACGGGGAAAAGCAGCCTTTTGGAGCAATATCAGGAGAAACTGCCGAAATCTGTCATAACGATAATATATATCTGCCCTTGGTGTAAAGATACATCTTTTTTTTAACCGGGGAATTTTCAGATTTTACACCGTAAATTGAAACTTTCCCAAAATATCTATAAGGTAATTTTTTTTTTTTACATGCTACCCCACAAAATCAATGTACTTTGATTTAAGCACACTTACGCGCACATACTCTGAATACGACAGGGCTGTATTCCAAAATAAAACTGAATCGTATAGCTCTAACATAGTCAGCCATTTAACCTGAACGCCAAAGCTGAAGTTCTTTGCGCTGTAATTTGAGCGTTTTCTGTGGCTGTCATTGTCTTGTAAAATTATTAATGTTGTCCCCTCTTGCCGCCACCCTGGCCCTTCCGATGGGGGAATGGGGCCCCGCCAAATGCCTGCTAATAAAGCCCCCCTCCTCTTCCTCTTCTCTAAGATAACGTTTGCCCCGGGGATCCTGGTCACGTCCAGATTCACCCGCAAAGCTCCGAATGACTGACTTCCCAGCTGTAACCTGCCTCTCGGCCGCGACACGTTGTCGTGGTAACAGGAGCCTCGTGGGGGGTGTTATTTTAGTTTATACCACCTCACTGTCGAATTCTAGATTCTCAAGGGTGTTGATTAATTTTCTATAACCGCACACGTAGTGCCGGCCAGGCAAATTACAGTAGTAAATCAATGCGCGATTATAATCTTTTATTCTAACATTATTTAACAGAAACTATAAAAGCAAAGAGTCACTTATAGACAACTCACTTAGACAACAGAAGTGCTTCAGGCTGAGTACGAGTATCTGTGGTCAGTGATTGAATACCAAAATGATTTACTGATGTAATGCACTTGTAGTGCAGTCATACTTTACAGTACCGTTTCACCTGCCTAAACAATGTGCTACGCATAGTCGGTAAACACAAAATAAATCCGTGTTTACCTATAATGATGCTGAATTCCAGGTGGTACCTGGAGCTAAATCAATAAACTAATGACTGAATATATGCTAACTGGTCACTTTATTAGGTACACCTGTTCAACTGCTTGTTGAAGCAAATATCTAATCAGCTAATCATATGTCAGCAGCACAATGTATAAAATCACTCAGATACAGCTCTGTAGCTTTAGTTAATCAATCCATCCATCCATTTTCTGTAACCGCTTATCCTATTCAGGATCGCAGGGTGTCCAGAGCCTATCCTGGGGGTTACGGGCACAAGGCGGAGAATAACCCAGGATGTGGTACAGTTAATGTTCATATTAAACACCAGAATTTGGAAGAAAGGCGATTTTAGTGACTCAGAACGTGGCATGATTGATGGTGTCAGGCAACCATACTGATTCAAGCTTTTCAAAACACGACAGTAACTCAAATATTCGCTCGTTACAATCAAGGTATGCAGATGAGCATCTCTGAATGGACGACGATTAAGCTGAACCTAACAGGAGATTCATGAAGGTGTATTCAACAAATCTGCAGCATTTGCATGATGCAATCATGTCAACATAGACCAAAGGTTTCAAGTACCTTGTTGGATCTATGCCATGAGGAGCTCTGAAGGCAAAAGGGAGTCCAAACCTGTACTAGCAAGGTGTACCTCATAAAGTGGCTGGTGAGTGTATATAGCATATATCTTTGTACATAAAGACTTGATTTTGGGCTTAGCAGCAGGCAACTTCTACCTAATGACTCAGCAATGGACTTTTTGCTGAATTAACAGTGGCTTGGGTTGTACATAACCAAAACATTTGTAGGCTTGGGCCATATCTTGACTCTATTTTAAAAAGCAACACTATTCCGGGATTTTTAAATCCCCCAAGATACAGTTTTGCCCAAAGGAAATACCACGGTCTGCTGTGTAACATTATAACGCTCAAGCGTAAACAGTAGTTCTACTAATACGTTTTCGATTCATAAACGTGAAAAAAATGTCTTCTAGTGTAACCTCCTGAGACCCGGGCCATTCATTTGTGTCCTCTGTAGTGGACATTTTGTTTTTGCATCTATCTTTTCACT
>JAODLD010000088.1:14969584-14993695 GCA_026781065.1 Mormyrops boulengeri | reverse complement strand
ATTAAAAATAAAAATAAATTTGAAAAAATCTAAATTGTAAGATGTTTTATTTCCTCCAAAGACATAGAAAATCACAAGTAACCTGAAATTTTCCTTGGGTCTCAGGAGGATAAACGTGTAAGCCAAACGTGTGGTAAGGGTATAACTGGGTTAATGCACTCCTAGTTTTAAAGCCCACACTGTGGTTACAACCATGGTTCTCTCTCTCCGCAGACATGCTTTTAAAAACGTATAATCAGGGATTGACATAACTGGTACGCAAGTATGCGTTCACCTTTGAAAGCGATACGTGTGGCAATCGATTGTTGTAACTGCGTGAATGCCTACATATTTTATGTGCATTTGAGCCGATATGACAAGAAATTATTGTGCATTTTAACCTTTATATGCTAATTCATAATTCATTTGCAGTATAGAGGTTAAAATGTACTGTAATTTCTTCGCACATTTCAAATACGTACACATTCACGCTGTTACAACAATCGATTGCCGCACGTATTGCTTGCATACTTGTGAGTGCATACTTGTGTATCACTTATTTCAATCCCTATACAGTACATATAATGCAGGACTTGGAGTAAATTAGCCTTAATTCAATTACCTGGGTGACACCGATAAAATACTCTGATGTATACATGGGTACTGCTAAACTTCGGAATGCGAGGCCACCTCTACCCACAATGCAACCTGTTGCCCTAATTAGCATTACAATACATACCACCACTAATTATTCTTTTAATTGCCCTTTTAAGAGGCCATTGGCCTCATTATTTAAGGCTACATCCCAAACCCCTTATTTGCACCACCCTCTCACGCTACATTTCCTTTGCCCCAGAAGTTTTTCCCAATTCCAGATGCTGAAGTGTTGTCCCAACACCTTATGCAATGAGTCATCAAGGGTCGATTTTTGCTCAGATCACCTCTTCACAGGGGGCGTGTGGAAGTCTAGTCGAGAGTACCCTTTGCGGAAGAGAAATTCACCTTTGGTGACACCCACGCATGGCATGGCATAAAAACTTCTACTTCAGTGACGACTTCATACAAATAGGTGGAGCATGGAATATCATCGAGGACACAAGTGTGTCCTGATACCGCTCTTTGTCTGAGTTACCTTCCTCATTCACTCACTCATTCCTTCCCTTGTCAGCTTCATGAACTTTCAACATGACAGTGAGTCATCGAGGGAGGTAGTGAGATTCAAAACCGATCACTGGATAATGATAAGGTTGCCCCCTTTGTATGAATTATGGAGCCTCCTATGCATCCTACCTTAAGAAACTCCTAGTTTTGCCCCTGGGCTGAAAGTATGTGGTATCACCTTCCATTTAGCATCTCAGTTTGGTAAAACTGGCTAACAGCAGTCAGCTTCGTCTGACGACAGGGAAATGGCATCTGATTGGTGGATGGAATTTAACATTTTGCCATTTGGCCAAGTGGGTGAATTATGAATGGAATTTGACGCGGTGATACTGTAAACATCTCGATTGATTTCAACCCCCCCCCCCCAAAAAAAAAACACCTCAGTGGACCATACCAGCTCTATAAGACAGCTTTGACCTTTTTCGAGGAGGAAGATGTCAAACATAGTTTCGCTCTTGCCTTCATTCTAGCATTTACATTTTTTTCATTACCATCATTTTCCAATTATCTCAGCATGCCTGTAGGGTTATGGAAAAGAAATACAAAGATGTCGTGATGAGGTGATGCGTGACGCAGCTGTTGAGCAGGGTGGCAGGGTGCTCTGACCGTAGGGAGTGACAATCTGTCATTCCTCTGCAGGATGCATGGAATTAACAAGTTCCAGAGAGACGTGCCCTGCATCTGTTTGGGGCCATACTGTATGTGGCTTAGCAGGTTCGGATGCTGTTCTTGTTCTCGGAAGGTCGTTGGTTCAAATCCCATTGATTTTACTGTTGGGTCCCTGAGTGAGGCCCTTAACCCCTGATCGCTCCAGGGACTGACCCTGCTTTCTCAAAGTCATATGTTGCTTTGGATAAAAATGTCTGCTAAAAAAATAAATCATAAATGCCCGTAGTCCAGACGCCCCCTGCAGGGTGGGTTTCTGCCTACATCCTTTTAATTTAATTACTTGTACACTTCATCTCACCGTTAGTTACATCATACCTGCCTGGTGAAAAGATACCGGGGGGGGAGGTTGGTAATTAGCTTCTGAATCAGAGCTCTGGTGCATATGTTAGTGACTTTTCATATTGGACACCATTCAGAAGCAGATTTGGGGAGGGAACTGATATAGGGGTGAACATGGTGGTTAATCAGAAAGGGGATGGTTTTCTAAGGAAACATGCAACTGGCCAGCCGAATTACCTGAACCTGACTTCAAGCACCCTTGCCCAGCATTGTCTGGTGTACTGAATGACACCTACATCGATGAAATCAAGACTAGCTGCCAAGGTCACCTGACTCTCCTCCTATAGATGGCCACACCCACTCCTTTTCACAGTCTATCAAAAAGATAGGATGAAAATAAATGGATAAAAGGTAAAAAATAATGAGCTTTCTAGGCATCTGCAATTGTGCATTATACTTGACCAGGCATGTGTCAGGTGGGGGGAGGGGGGACTGGGCCTGCCCATTTTGTCTGAATGAATGAAAGTGCCCCCCCCCCCCTTTGATGTTCCAAGTGCCCTTTTCAGAGGTGGAAAGTTCAGGTTCAGAAAGTACAAATCCAGACCAAGATTTCATTTCAACAATTCAGTTCAGTACTCTGTGAACGTGACTCTTTATACTCAACTGGGATGTGGAGGAATATCTGTCCCTGGGCCCATCACAGCAGGGAGTCTACTGCTAAATTTACCATGGGACCAAGTGATGGACTGGCATCCCGTCCATGGTGTCCCCCTGCCTCGTGCCCTGTGATGGACTGGGATCCCAGTCCATCACAGGTCCATGTTCTCTATCTTGTGCCCTGTCCTTCCTGGGATAGGATTCAGACTTACCATGAACCTCTAATGGTTTTGCATTTATGGAAGATGGGTATATGAGTGAATAGATGAATATTTTAATGCACTGTCACCGAAACAAGCATTAAACAACATTGTAGTTACAAATTGCAGAGATAGACACGAAATTGCTCATTTCTGTAAATATAATGTATAATTTGCTGAGTGAGGGTCTCCGTGTCACAAAAGCCATTGTGATTGAGGGGGGGTTTTTAACGTGTCCCCGCGGATTCTGACTGCCAATTTATGGGACAGGGTTCTTAATTTCAGTTCCGCCACCGGAATGAGATCTCTGGCCTGGGTGTTTGAGAACCCGGGGAGTGTGGAAGAAGGCCTGCAGGGAGTCAGGATGATGAGGAAGATGGATGAAGGGAAGGAGGGCTTGGGAAGCAGGCGGCCATGTCCGTTAGCAACAGTAAGGCTAACAGCATGACACACACCTCCATATCACACTCACTAAAACTGTGCTGATCCAGTGTATGCTGTTTGGTTTGTCAGTAGCTTTATGCAGGTTCTTCTGCTTTTCACTCATTCACCCCATGAGTAGCTTGTCATAAATATACATTTTATTTATTTAGTATCTGTATTTATTGTAGGCAACATACAGCTTTGAAAAAGCAGGTTCGTGGAGCAATTGGGGGTTAAGAGCCTCGCTCAAGAGCTCAACAGGGGAATAATTCTGCAGTCCTAGGGATTTGAACATTTCACCTTCTGATCGCGGGCTCAGCATTTTAATATACTACAGCCCCCAGATCTGCGGCAGGTGTCCTCTGGTGAAACTTGCACATATCTAAGTGCTTCTTATTCAGAAGGTTAAAAGGATCTGAGTGTGACACAGGAGGGCAGCCGAAATGCCCATCACGGCCTGCCCAAGACCCAAGACGCAGGACTTCCATTAAAGCGGTTAATACTTGACGACAGCCTGCAAACAGGCATGAATCAGCTTGAACCTGCCTGCCGGGAATGACACTCCCACATCACTGTTCTCATCTGCACCTCCAATGCCTGCTTCTCTTTCCCTTCTGTGTTGGGCCCTCAAAGCATCGGTGCTGCCCCCCCCCCCCCCGCCTTTCTTGGCAGCCTCACCTCTCATTGCCTGGTGCCAACGAGTCACATGACCCTTGGGTGTGCGCCATCACCTCTATCCCCGAGATCTCCCTCTTAGGGAAATAGCCTAGGAAGTCCAGAGCTCAGGATGGGACCCAGAGGCTCGTGGGATGGAGACTGAAAACAGAGGCACTGCAGGAATGCTGAGGAGGGCTGTGTTGCCATGGTAACCATACCGAGACAGACTCCCAGGGAATCGAAAAGCTGGGGAGCGATCTGTCCGTGAAATATCACCCCGGCTTCCGGAATCGCAGACGACGACAATGTCAGACTGCCCAACTTTTGGCACTAACTTCAAAAGTAGAACTAAAACGACTATTTTCAAGCATTGGATGAAAGACGAGATTGGGTGAATGTTATTTTTTCCCCCAAATTTGATGAGTTTCAGGTAATGCTCCACGTCCATCAGGCATGGAGAAAGAGCAGGGACAGACGACAGCTAGAATAAGAACGAACTCTGAAGATCAGACGTGTCAAAGACACCCCTCATGGAGAAAGAGGGTGAGTCAGGTGGCTCTGGTTTGTGAGATCTCCCCCTTTCCTTCCATTTCTGAGGTCATTGATTCTTAGTAGTTACTCTTCACAAAAATAATTGGGCTCTGAAATATATCCCTCTTATCTTTGTCAAAACATAAATCTCTAATCTACTGCACATCAGCTTCCCACTGACATGAGATGGAGAGGATCCGACAAGGGGATACTCCAGGATTTTTTTTAAGGCGGAGGTGCATAAAAGGGGCTATTTTTCACCAGTGGGCCCACCCCTGTATATGCCTACGCCTATAAAGGTAAAAATGCAGGGAATTCGCAGATTCAAGGCTACTTGAGGAAAACTCTACAGCTGTTATAAATGGATTTAAACAGCCCCTTTGCTGAATACTGTAAAATAAGAGGCGGAAAACTGCTTCAGGAGAACAGAGCTCCAGCTGGCTTCATGTCTTAGAGATGTGGGGACATGATGTGCTGTAGTTTTGACGTGACTAGGGCAGGAGTGAGCAGTTTGTGTTTGTCGAGTTTTAAAAACTATACAGTTATAAATAGGCATAGAAACTTTTCGCTACGGACATCACTGTCATACACCAGGACACTGCACAGGCTGAATATGAAACTCCAAGGGTCAACAAGGGAGATACCCCTTATATCTGTTAGTGTAGTGTGCTCCCCATACACCAGGGGGAGCTCTCACCCATTCATTGAACCAGTTCCAAGGTGCACTCCCTTTAGGCTAAAAATGAAGGGATCAAAATGGGAAGATGGGAATGGAGAGGCGGAAAAGGAAGACAGAGAGGAGATTTTAAGTTTCTGTAGGAGGCCATTTCTGAGATTCATTATCTCTGGTATATATGTAATCCTTGCTTCGTGTGCTTGTATTGCCCTAAGTTGCATGTACCTTCCCAAGACCCTGACCAGCAATAGAGTGATTAGACGATGGATGGATATACCATCGGCATTTGTTTGCCATTAAAACCATACACTCACCATCAACCATGATAGTGTTTCTTTCAAAACCGAACATGTGTTTCAAAGTTTGTATATACTGTACGGTTTGTATTACCGTAATGTTGCACTCTACGTTCACTGTTTATCACAATGTTGCACTACATGTTGATTGTTGCCTGTTATAGTCTGCAAGAAGGCGTTCAAGGAAGAATTTCATTGTACTTTGTACCAGTACACTGAAAATATGACAATAAACCTTTCAATCCATGAGTTGAACTAAGGTTATTTTGCCAAGAGCTAAAGCAGAGCCTAAGAGATGTTATATTAGGTGTAATACTACTCAGTCTTCTTCCTTTACATTTTCCCTACAGTTTAGTCAGTGGTTGGTTATGATGTTTGATATTCTTTTACAGCAAGGGTGGAACTAACTGGGTCTAGTGATGGTCTGTCCGCAACCAAGTGCCCCAGAGAATTTACACAGTGGACTGAACTTGTGAGCAGTCTGTAGCTAACGGAGGTAAAAGATGGAGGGGATAAAGATGGAGGTCAGCTGGGGGAGAAGTTAGAGCTTCTACAACCGGAAATACCACTAAAAATTGCTGTCAGAGCAGAGGACCTGGCCAGCTCACAACTGAGGCAACAGCAAGCTTTCCAAAGAGAGATCACCCTTGTTTAGCGCTTAAGCTAACAGTTTCTAGAAGAATCTTGTGGTTGTTGTGTAAAACACTGGAAAGAGGAGAGAGCTGAGTAGGTGCTGGTTATCCTGTACTGCCAGGAGCAGTTATTATGGGGTGCAACCAAGACTACAGCACTATTCCAATGTGATTTACAGGGTAATTTATGTTCCTCACTCCACTCCAGTGTTTCATGAAAATACTAACTAGTACAAGTCTTTAAAAGCAGCCCTGGGTTATTTGCTTATCATACCAAAGCCACCAGTCCATTATATACTCTGGCCCTGATTAACCATATGGGCAAGTCCCCAGGAGCACCCTCTATAAGACCCCCCCCCCGGTCTCATTGACAAGTGTCTTTTAAGTTAATGCAATTTAATATCTAACAGGATTATACACTACTATTTAAATACAGCACTAACTGAAACGTTAGATGCATTTCATAAGCCACCAATCAGCTCAGTTTTGAAGTCATGAGCACTGCTCCCCAGTTATATTTGATACTCCTAATCCAGCCCTGCATAAACATTTATTTAACATACACTGACTCAAACAGTCCCTGGAGCAACTGGGGTTAAGGACCTCGCTCAAGGGCCCAACAGTAAAATCAATCTCCTTACTCTGGAACTCGAACTTCTAACCTTCCTATCACAGGCACGGCATCCTAACCCACTGAGCCACACGGCTGAAACGCAAGGTCTCCCAAAGCTTTGAAAACTCTCTACTAGCAAGCACTGGCCTGCTCCCCAGGCCACAACTTCAAATAATGTATCCTTCTGTTTTATTCAGTAATAAAAATAATGTTATTGCTAAAACACCGTGCTCTCAAGGGTCAGGAAATTAAATTCACAGACTACAGTCAGATTAAGGAGCTGTGGGATGTTTACTAGGAGAGAATATTCTTCCAGACTCCAAGATCTTCCTGAACCAAAACAGACATAATCAAACAATTCGAATCATCACATCATTCTATCAGTATCAGTTCCAATGAATACAAGCTTCTCTGTTGATAAAGAGCGGGTCAAACTCAGGAGGTATGGACGATACTCGAGAGGGACATGGGCGAAACACAGGCCGTGAACTGATCCCTTGCGTTCCGGTGTAATTGATGAGATTCGCCCACTCCGGGATGGGATATTATCCGTCCTAAGTGTAGACTGATCTGCAGCCCGTCACTGCTGCTTTGGTTGGGGGGCTTAACAAGCCACAGTAAAAGACAAAAACACCCACAGAACAAAGTGAGGAGGTTCGAAGGGGAGACAGCTTCATGCGAGGCACAGGAAGGGGAGGCGGATAACCGCGATTCTCCATGGCATTTCACTTAATGTGCCCCTGCTTCTGGTGATAGATGTAACCCGCTGTAATCTTCACACACTGAGTAGGCTAGAGACCCAGAAGCACCAACGTCTTTCTCCCCCAACCTCAAATACCTAAGTTTGGTATTTCACCCACAGAGCAGCAGTGGTATTTATCACTATACAGACCCTGTTGGCCACAAACAGTCACTACAATTAATATTAAATGAACTTGCTCCTTATTTAGGACATGCTGAAGCAGCATGTTCCACTAACCAGCTAGCTAGTTGCTATTTTATGACTCTATTTGATAGCTATTTGTTTAATTTTTATAACAATCAACCCAGCCCTGAGCAGAGTGGCCACATTTCATCTACAGGCTGGCTAATCAATGAGGGCATATTTACAGGCCATATACCTTCAATTAATTTTACAAATATTGGCACTCAAACATATATTACTGCATGTGGTCAATGAATTGTGAAAATGTGAATGATAGTGATGCAGTTGGCACAAGAGAATGTAAAAGTTTATGAACAAAAAGAGGACTGTATCCAAAAAAGTAGTCAAATTTTATGAGAATTACACTGAGTGCTGTGACAGGTGTCCTGGCCCGCACAATTCCCTGATCTAAACCCTATATAGCTGGTTTGGGATGAGCTGCATCAAAGGATAAAAGCAAGGTAGCCAACTTGTGCCCAAGGCTCCTTTGGGACTGCTGGAGGAGCATTCCGGGTCGCTGCAGCAGGAAGCTGGTTGAAAGACTGCCAAGTCTGTCATCGAAATGAAAGGGGGGTCGTTACAACATTAGATGTGTATTACTTCACTGCCTTGAGGCCTTTTACAATACCATGACCAAGAGATAATAAAATATTGTATAAAACTGAGACAATTGCATTAACAGCAGCTGGGCCAATGAAATCCATCCATCCATCCATCCATCCATACCCTTTTGTTATGGTCGAAACTGCTCACTAGTACCCATTAACAAATCTAAAACTAACATCATTATACTTGTGGTCAGTATCATTTGTTCCTCCCTGAACTTTGTTCACTGAGCACGTCCTCCCTTGCAGCCTCTGTGCAAGCCTGAGAAGATTTCATCTTTCCAAGTTGTTCCCTGCTGAATCTGCAGCCCCTTCTCTCCCAGGTCCTCCAGGATTATCCTTTTCAGTGTCAAATGCCAAATTCACAAAGGCCTCCAGCCTCGTGGAGGACACCTCCCACCCTTGCCAGAGTTTCTCTGTCCCCCATTCGTCTGGCAGAAGGTTCCAGAGCATCCGAGCCAGTTCTGCCAGACTCTGTAACAGCTTCTTCCCCATGGCTATATGGACTCTGAACTCTTTGCTGCCCCCCTCCCCACAGATTTGGACTTTACACTAACTTTGCCATCCAGCAGTACTTCTTGTTACTTTATTGCCACTTGCACCATAATTGCATTATTACACTATTTCCTGTATTTATTTTTAATATTATTTTATTTATTTACTCCTACGTACCACTCTGCTGCTCCATCATTGCCCATTTGAGGCGTTCCATCAGTGTTTATTTCGACATTGTGTGCCAGTGTTGTTAACATGTTCCCTCTGCATTTGTCCTCTCTATGCACTATATGTAATTATGTAGCACCACGGTCCGATGTTTTTTCGTGTTGCCATTTTCTGTGTACCGAATATGGTTGGTGTGACAGTGAAGTCCCACTTCACTTGAATTGACAGGGGAGGTCGTACTACAGTATTTCCGAAACATTCTACCCCCTTGATTTTCAAAGTCACAGATTCTTGCGTAAAGCCCGTTGATGATTTTGTGCTGAGTTTCTTGAGTGTGTGTGTGTCGGGGGGGTTTGCCCCCTCCCTAGCAGCACGTAGGTCTTCAGTTACACGTTCTGGAGCCTCCATCACCTCACATTGTGGCCTGAACACTTTCACATATCTCTGATACTGTCAATTTGCATATGATTAAAATGAACCCACACAGAAGTCAGTGTAACTCTACTGGTTACAGTGGAGCTGGTCACCAGGATATTACCATGTTACCCAAACTCTTGGGATATTTCTGAACTAACCAGTTCTAACAGTCTTGTATGTTTTTGTCTGCTATGTGCATTAGACATCCTGTCAGCTACTTCCCCGGAATCCATGCTGATTTACATACTTTAAAACACCATTACCTGACACATCATTACACGGTCGGCAGCGTCATGCCGCTGTTGGGCCCTTGCACAAGGCTCTTAACCCCAAAATGATCCAAGGACCAGCTGACCCTGCTCTGTCAATTGTACGCCACTTTGAATAAAAGCATCTGCGAAATAAATGTAAATGTAAAAAAGTCGTCTACTGCTGAGGACCAATTATAGCTTCTGTGAGCTGAGCTGTCAGAGAAGGAAGGTAAATTAGTCTGCATTTACCAGGACAGGTTCAATTTTCTAATGAGTTATGATAATAACTCTCATCTCCTCCAGCGAAAATGCCACCAGGGACAGTTTGTGTTAAGCTACACCCCTTACGCTGTCAGCCTCAGACACGCTAACGTTACACAACGCAGCGAAGATCCCCTCCGTCATCTCTGCCTGTTTACTTGCTCCCCAGCAAACAAATATTAGCTTAAATCGTTTCCCTTATTTATGCCCCTTTGCCTGTTTCTCTAGCTACTAAACACTTACTGTTGTAAATTCCAAAGACGCTTGTGGTGTTTTAAACTTTCACGTTTAGCAGATGCTTTTACAAGATTGACATACAGTACCAGTTAAAAGTCTGGATACACCTTTTAATGCATCTGCCTCTATTTCAGCTATGCCACTCACCTTATAGGCCTCAAGGCAATAAAAAGTATGACATAACAAATATTGCAACAACCAAGAGACGTGTTCAACATCTCAAAATTTCCTCAGATTTTAGACTCTTCAGAACATCCCCCTTTTCGCTCTGATGACAATACTGCAGACTCTTGGCAAACTTTTCCACGAGCTTCCAGATGTAGCCACCTGGAACGCTTCTCCAGCAGTCCTGAACGAGTTTCCACAATTTCTGGGCACAAGTTGGCTGCATTGCTCTTACTCTCCAACAATTCATCCCAAAGCAGCTCCATAGGGTTTAGATTGTGGGGGATTGTGGGGGCCAGGTCATCTGTCACATCTCTTTCCTTGTTCACAAGATAATACAGTACTTACATCACCTCAAGGCATGCTTGGGGTCATTATACAATGGTTGTCAGTATGTGTGGCCAGACTTTTGACTTGTACTGTACAGTGAGGAAATTTAACTAGGGTCAGGGTATAGGATCTGTTGAGGTAAAGAGTTCAGTGCTGATATAATGACTGGGATTCGTACCCATATCATTCTGGATATGAACACTTTCACATATCTCCGACACACATATTGTCAGTATATTGCTGAGTTAGCCCCTTAGGCAAGCTGCAGTTCCCATTTCACTTTTCTAATATTAATTTAAGCTTTTGCTTACAGCTCCCACATTCTTATAAATTGATCTTTAGGTATAAATTCATTTTTCACCTTAATGTTTTTTTTTTATGCAAAGACATGCTACACAGGTTGATGCATATCTACTGCAGGCCGTTTCTCATTTTATCACACTAAAATGTTGCTTGGATTTTCTGCCAGTGTATAATGAGTAAAAATGTATGTCAGACACGAGCATGCTGCAGTTAATTTATCAGAAGATCTGCCGCCTCCGCACCCCCTCGGATCAATCTTCGCGACCTAAAGAACTTTTCAATTACTGGGACTATTAAGGTGTGGATACAATCTTTAGATTAGCTGTCTTGTAGATTTATATGAAAAAAGGCAAAAAGATCCAGCATAAAGTGTCATGTTTTAGCAGGCGAGGCTGTGGAAAGATCATTACAAGGCCTGATGTGGTTTTTTGTACCTTCAGCCACTAGTCACTTTGAGGTTCTCTTCCTCTCCTGCCTACCCACGTCACCGGTTAAGCCGGGATAGCCCAGAAAGAGCACCCCCTCTCCTCAGATTGGTGCAATCCCTCCTCTGACAGGCAGATCCAGTGTGCTGTTGTTTCTGAAGTCCACTACTTGGGGTAGGGGGCTATTATTATTATTATTATTATTATTATTATTAAACATATGCATTTCCACACACACCAAAAAATGTATTCGATGTGGTTGAGAAAGCATGTCTTAAACACTTTGGTATCCTAGGAAGTCAGCACCCAATAATACCTTGTGCACCACTAGCGATCCTGTGTATGGGATAAACAGTTAGAAGATGGATGGATGGATGGGTGGATGGAAATGTCAAAACTCAGTGTAATGGCATGTACAAGGTACTTCTCAAAACCTTCTCTGATTCAAAACCTTGCGCAGTTAGTGGCCAGAAAGAAAACCGGAGGACACAAACGATCGCTTTGTAACCTCCAGAGATTTTTCATCATTTAAGTATTAAACTTGTTACAGAATTATACCCAAACATAAGAGTTTTTTAGTGTCCACACTATAACATATTGATACATATTCGCTAAAAAATGTAATGGGTTCCACATCAGTAGGTTCTCATGGGATTTGAATCAAAAACCTTCCGGTAATACGATCTGTATCTTAGCAACCTTAGCAACCCTGCAACTTATTTAGAAAGGGGGAGCCTGGACATGTCCCCACATGCGCAAACGGGTCCTGGGGTACTGGCGGGTGTGAGGAAGGTCGGTCCCTACCCTGCAAGGCCTGCAGCTTGTGCGTCTGGATGATGATGCAGAGCTGGAGGACCAGCTGGGGGGCGCTCTCCAGGAAGGTGGCCAGCAGGTGCAGCATGCTGATGTCGGCATATTCATACACCATTCGCCAGTAGAAGCGCCAGCGGTCGTTCACCCTGCTCCGGCGACTCCTGACTCCCAGGTAGATGGTGCGGAAGTACCTGCAGTTCAAGAGAACATGCAGATTCTGCTGTTTATCGAGAATATGAAAAGTGAAGGCTCCAATTGCAAAGCCCTGCGGCATTCAGGTGGTTCCCAAATAGCACTTTGCTAAAGAATTCTCCATCCAAATGGTTTGATTTATTGATGAATCTTTTATTTACATTTTATTTATTTAGCAGACACATTTATCTGTGTCATATAGTTGAGACAGTAGGGTCAGCCAGTCCCTGGAGACTTTGGGGTTAAGAGCCTTGTTGAACAGCCCAATGATGGAATCACTCTGGCAACTACAGGATTTGAACCTCTGACCTCCCGGTGACAAGCACAGAGTCTTAACCCGCTCTACACATTTATGCTTGCTACCCATCTCCAAAATCATGCAATGAGGTGAAAATATGTTTCTAAATTGCTCTTGGTTTGTGAGTGTTTGCCTCATGTGAAGACTCTGCTGAATTACTGAAGATGGGTGAAATTCTTACTGGGTCATGAAATTGCTACATGTAATTTTTCAGGTACGATTTGGCAGTGAAACACAACAGCAAAAAAAAAAGAAAAAAAAATATATATATAAACAGGTGCTCTGGATGTAGCTAGACAATGTAAGCAGTTTTTTTTCCACTAACAGGCAATGTACAACAGGGTTGTAACCCATATTTTAATGTCTAAATTTTTTACTGTATAAATGTCTGTTGCACTACCGTAAGTCTGCAATTTCTTTCGGATTAATAATAGGTCTGACACCAGCAATCTGTAGGACCCCTGAGTAAAAACCTTACACACTTTTCCCCACTGTCTGGCAGACAGAGGTCATCCAGAACACCACCCCTGACAGAGCGATACTGTAGCCTGCTGATTTGCGAGCCCCCAGGCATATCTTCAAACTCCAAACTGTAATCCATCTCCCATTACTCGATTATTTAACAGACCCCAGTTCTAGCCTGATGACAATATTTACATCCGGCTAAACCCGCACTTTCATTTTTAGGCTGATAGTTGATGGTAAATTAACTGACTGAGCTTAGACAGAGAAACATGTCCACTTGTCCCTCTGGGATCTTATTCGCCCTTTTAACAGGAATACTCATTTTTTTTACTCATTTTAAAAACGAGAGCGGTATTCTGTTTGAGAAACGCTCTACGTCCGGAACAAAGCGTTTTCTCTCTGTATAGTGACAGGTTTTTTTGTGTAGGCCTTCTACATAATCTCTGGTCGTTTTTGGTTATTTATTCCTGTTTGCACAAGCGATTCTGGAAGCGGATTTAGCCACAAAGACCGAAACGAATGTGATTGTGTTGAGACGGCAATAAGAGCCGTACGATCATATAGTACCGAAGTTCAGATTAACTGGTATGCCATCCATTCATTGATTCTCCAATTGCTTATCCAGTACAATGGTACAGAGAGCTTGGAGTCTATCCCAGTATGCACAGGGCACAAAGCAAGGAACACCCAGGATGAAATACCACTAGCGATGAACAATTGAGAATCAGGATCAGCCAGTCCCTGGAGCAACGGGATTCAGGGCCATACTCAAGGCCCGAGCAGTAACATCACTCTACGGACCCTGGGATTTGAACGGCATGGTGAACCACACGCAAGCAATATGGCAACATCTTTTCCATGAATGTGAATTTTCAGCCCATTGTCTCATTATCACAAAGTCCCCCTCAACCACCTCCACCACACCTACCCCTAGTCTCCAACACGACGCGAAACAGTAGACGCCTGTTTAAAATTATTTTTATCAGTGTGACCAGCGACGCCGAGATCCCACATCGGGCGAATCACACGCCGCCTCCCGACTTTCTTTTCAAGCGCGACACCTTTCAGGTTGTTTCTAAATATACCACTAAATATATGCCTCACCGCAGGCACCAGAGGCTTGCCGGTGTGGGCTCAAGCTGTCACGAAAGCTGCCCCCCCGACCTCCCTGTCCGCCCCACGAGCCACCGAGGACCTCGGTCCGGAAAAAAACAATTAAAAGATAGGCATCCGCGTCCCGTCCTCCCTGCTCTCAGCCCCGACGAACCGGTTCTTCTCCACTCACGCCGCAGATTTAATTAAATTTAATTAACGGTGCTTTAACTTCGGCGTGCCCAGGGTCTCTCCGCGACCTCTCCGTCTGCCGTCGCACCAGGCACCGGCGACGCCCCGTACTCGCTGCCCGTAAACGTACATGTAGGCGCAGATCTGGGTGTCCTCCTAACTTTTACGTTCGTTTGATTGACAGAAGCAGAAATCCATATCTACATAATTTTTTGCACACCCAACCTCCCTCAAATCCACATGACCGGCTTTTCAATCAACAATGAGTAATCAAAATGGATCGTTTGTTTGCGAGTGTAATTCATCTTAATTAATCCATCTATCCATCTTCAAAACGCTTATCTACTGCAGGGTTCCAGTGAGCCTGGAGCTTATCCCAGTATGCCCAGAATGCGATGTAGAGGGACACCCTGGACGAGATGCCAGTCCATGCTTGGGCACACACACACACACACACGCACACACACACACTTCAGGTAATTTAAAGCCACCCAACTGCTTGTGCTTGGACTGTGAGAGGAAATGAGATGAGACGTGATACTCTTCAGGACGGAGTAATGGGCGTGTCGAAAGCTTGACGGTCGTGTCAAAAGGGTAGTGGATGTGTCAAAAGGTGATATCTGTTAATCATGGTTATATATCTCTGGAAAGTATCTGGTCTCTTTCTGAAATAACGTTTATTGACAGCATTTTCGGCCAATAGAAATACCTTGTGGTATATTCTATGGAACTCTCTTCCCAACTTACCAAGGAATCTTTATCCACTGAACAGTTTAAAACCAGACTAAAGATTCACTTTTATTTCATAGCCTTTTGTGATCTTCGATGACATGGTGCCGCATGTGCTTTTGTTATCCTGCTAGTTTTTGTTTTATCTTGTGCTTTTCCCTTGAAATTGTATCTCAGTGGTGTTTTCTATTGCTTTGAATGTTTTATTGTGGTTTTATTTTATTTTTTTAATGTTGCCAATTGTGAGGCACATTGGCTACGGCACTATGGTTGCTGTAGTAAATGTTGTATATAAATAAATTTTGCTCTATTGTGCATTCACCATTGACACGCCCACCTTGCGACACGCCACTAATCCCGCCAACAGAGACCTATACATGAACTGGAGGAAACGACACTCGAACATGCTCTGGAGGAGAACATACGCAATTCGCACCCACAGGGATGGAGACTGGACTTGAACCCACAACCCTGGAAGTGTGAGGGCACCGTTTCTCCCCCCAATAATTATTATAATGTTTGATATTTATGTCAGTAATACTGTATTACACTTCTTGTTTTAAAGTATTTGAACTGCCTGCATTTAATATCTTTCATCTGTAATCTATCCACATCGCACAATACAATTTAAACTCATAAACAATCTATTTCATGTGATTTTTTTCATTACACTTACATTTATTTTTATTCAGGCGACGCTTTTGCCCAAAGCAACGTACAACTGAGGCAAACAGTACATTACAGGCATACGTGCTTGGAATGCAGTATATTAGATCAAAGACAGATATATATAACAATTTACTTATCTTAAATAACACTGTACAACATTTTACTTATACTGTATATTGAGCTGCGTGACACTGTACTTGTGAGAAACGCAATACTTTAATGTTTTATTGTACGTGGGCTGAAATCTATTCCCCAAATAGGGGTTTGAGGAGTGTTGTTCTTTACTGGGATTGAGTTTACATTTTGGTAATATGGGAACTGAGCCCACAAGCTTCTCCGCTGTTCTTTACGAGACTTTTGTCGGAAAGCACAGGCCTACAGAAAGAAATGAACTATTAACCATGATGCTAAATGACAAACCCCCAAACAGTGCGCAAAATGAACATTAACACACAAAAATTGTCTGCGTTAAACAGGGAAAACGTGTCACTAATGACTGCAGTTGAAGTGTTTATCCATTCACAAATACCAATATTGCCGAAAGTTGCCGTGGTTCTGCTGGACTGTCAACGGCGCAGTATAAGGAGCAGCGAAAGAGAAGGTGAGTGAGGTCCCTGGGACACATCCCTGCGGTGAAGCATGCCACAATCTCCAGGGGGCGCTCATGTGCCTGTGCGTTTGTGAATGGCGAGGAACGGCGAATCCGCATGGTTTTAAATTGTTAATGCCTGTCTCTTCCTACGTGGTTTTCTTATGTATAATACTGACTTTAAACTGCACATAGACCAGTTTAAAGATCGTCTCATGGTCTTGGCATGAGGCCGGGGGACACCATGGACAGGATGCCAGTCCATCACAGGACACAAGGCAGGATTCACCCTGGACGGGATGCCAGTCCATCACAGGACACAAGGCAGGATTCACCCTGGACGGGATGCCAGTCCATCACAGTCCAACACATTCTCACTACTGGGTGTTCAGAAGTGTCAGTTAGCCTAACAACCTGAAAGCTCTATAAACACATAACAGGGTCGGGATTTGAACCCAGAACCCAGAGTGCCATTCACTGAGCTACTCATGCATCCAAATTACTAAAAATATTAATAATTTGAATCTATTATGAGTTTGACTCAGCCCCTTGAAAATCTGTACTTTTCAGAACATGACTACTGACCTTAGATCTCTGACTTACGTGACATATACCCTTTCAGAACTGGGAAAGACAAAACCTGGAATTTAAATCTGAATATGTGACATCAGACTAGTCCCAAAATGGTGCCCCCGAGACTATCAGAGTTCTTTAAAACTATACAGGTGTCCTTCATATCACAAAAAGGCCACCTACAGGATGAAGGAGACCTGTGTTTTGATGTTGCCACAGTGAAGTGTAATGAATACAAAGGGGGTCTGTAGACCCTCCCCTGGGGTAGAGCAGATGCTTAGGTTTTGATTTAACACCAAAGTCGTGTCGCCGAGATGACTGCTGGAGGTGGTGGGTATGGAGTTGCCGCAGTACAGTCATATAAGCAGCCATGTTGTTTGAGAGAGCAGTTTCCAATATGGCTACCAGGACTCCCTGAGAAAGGTCATGTGGGGCAACAGAAAGGTCGAAAACGGACCAACACCCTTGCTGCCTATTCTTTTCAATTTTTACGGACCTCCAGTGTCACAGAGACCCAGACCTCTCTTAGCCATTTGCTGTCATCCAAGCTTTTTCTTCTGACCCTTGTTCCTCATCTCAAGATGCCTAAACTCTAGACGATCAGCTTCAGCTGGCACTAGGTATCAGTGTGTGTCTCTGTGGGTCTGACCTTGCTTCCCATAATCAGAACGTTACTGCTTTGCTATGACTGCCATGCTTGGCGTGAGATCTGCCTCTCTATTGGGCCCTCATGCCAGGTCTTTAAATGACTGAAACATCCAGCGGCACTGGATGTATGGTTGCACTGTGACCCCACGCTTTAATATCACCTCCTGAGAAGTGTGTATCTCTTTAAGAAGTAGAGCCTGATGGGGAGTGTGAAAACTAATACATTCCAATGTACCTATGCAAATACAATTTGTTTTTGCTACACTTTACTTGAGTAACTCATCATTTCAATCATGAACAAATATAGTACCTGCATGACACCTGAACTGTTAAGCGATTGGTTAATGACAAATGAACATGGGATCAATACATAACTAACACTTTGTTTCTGGTTAGTTGATACATTAAATAAGAGTGCACTACTACATCTGCCTCCTCAAGTGAAGTGTTACCCATTTTTCATTTCATTTCACGTTCATCTACCAGGACTAAAAGTTATTTAACTTAACCGTATCCAGACATCCATGTAAGGATATGCAGATGGTTTAAAACATGGATGGATACAGAGGAATCTCAGCACCGGTGTCAGCGGCAGGTTCGGACACGCTCCTACGCCTTGCCACACCGTGCCACACATACACCAAACGCCCCATCAGGCAGCTCCCTGCCGGGCCCCGGCATTCCCGCCCACTCCACATCGTCCTTTCGTTAATCCGCGTCACCGACTGGCACCGGCCTGTGGCCGAAATTCCCGACCGTGAATTAATCTGTTTACGGAGCCAGCGACCCCGCTGATCCTTAATGCGAATAAACCGTTCCAGGATATTTAACTGAACCCCAGCTTTTCCACATTGACAGGATTTTACCAAACTTTTACCCGCAATTCATAACGACGCCTCCCGGATCTGCCGTGGATTCGGTGGGACTTACAGCAGGACAGAGGAGTTCCATAAAAGCTCTTTATGGAACAATGTAAATGAAAAGAATGTTACATGATTCAGACATGGATTCATGTGTTACTGAATATACAGGCAGTCTCCAAACAGCTAATACAGGAAAACCCCATTCACTCCATAATCCGTTGTGCCTGGTCCCATGGTATAATGGTTGGCGCTCTGGACTTTGAATCCAGTGATTCGAGCCCAAATGTGGGTGGGATGGAGTGATCATATCACTCAGCATGTTTACATGCACACTAAGAAAATTAAATGATTGCATTAGTCTGGCTAAAACCAGACATTTAAAGTACTTGTAAACATGTTAGTCCAACTGAAATCGTGCTAAATCGAATTTCTCAAAGTTGGATTAAGACACCCAGATAATGCAATTTGGAGTCAGTTTTTTTCTTGCATGTATACGTTCAAACAGACTCAAACTGGCCTAGGTGCTCTACACATACTCGAGTTTCCCCCCAGGGCTTTGACCCAGAAGTAACAGAAGAAGCCGGAACACAGAAGAAGCTTGAATCTTAGCAGAGGACATATAGCATGTGTGAAATGTAGAGCGCTGTAAAACTGTCCAATTCACCGCTCAGCTAAAGGGTGCTTTTCCACCACACCAGGTACCGTACTTTTGGTACTTCAATAAGGTACCAAAAGTGTGGTACTTCAAGGCGTTTTCTTTTTCACTGGCATAAAAACTGGTACCAGTGCCAAATGACATTACAACGCGAAGCAGGGTATTTTTATACTGAACTCGAAAAATGGCCGTAGTAGGACTGGACGACGTGCGATATTAATACCAACATCGCATGTTATGCGCATCCAATTCATACATCGCTGGATCAAGATCAGGCTTTCTTCAATTTGGTATGAATATTATAGCACAGGGAGTTTAAGTCTCACTAAGACATTTTTACTCTGTCATAAGAAAAAATAAACTTAGCAAGTTTAGCAATTAAAATAATTATTCACTTTCAAGATTATGTAGTATATGTGTAAAATCAGATTAAAGTTCACCTCGACTGCTTCTGCATGAGAGCTACATGCGTTCTCCGAGACATTTTCATCCTTGCTGTTTGAATCACTCCTAGACGGGTTCATGAAAATTTATGTTGAACTCCTTTTTTTGTTTCATAAATACCCCAATATTTATTACAACAAAATCACACTGCAATATTTCAAAAATTTCCAATATCATGCTGTCATAGTATATTATACTAAATATGTTATTTCTTGTCGTGCATCCTAATGTTCTTGTATCTGTTTTTCCAACCAGATCACAATTAAAGCTTGTGTCACTTCATTCATCCACACACCCATAATTACAGATTAAGGTTCCATCTCCATCTCTCTCACATTACCCAGGGTGCCTTGGGTAACCTTAACCTCAGCAGGGCTGCTCATTCCTGCTCTTGGGAATCTACCTCCCTGCAGAGCTCAGGTACGTCCCTAATTTAACACACCTGATACAGATAATCAGGTATGTTAATATAGCTGGCTCTAATATGGAGATGCAGGGAGACGGGTGAACCTGGACTGGCAAACTATTCCACAATCTAGGGCTGGCAACAAAAGCCATGATCACCATTGCTTTTTCGATTTGGTCCATTGGATTGACAAAAGCAACTGGTTAGAGAATTGAAGCCATCAAGGAGTGGAATGAGAGTGAAGGGAATAATGTTGGTTGGCATTTAACGTGAGTTTTTCAAAATACGGTAACTAACCATAGTTTTTATAATAAATAATATTTGAAAAGGTAATATTAACATCAATGTTGGGACTGTTACCATGGTGTGCCGTGAAACCAGTAACCATTTCATCCCTCGATGTGAGTGATGGATCAAGAGACACACTAGCGGGAACATGGCAGATTCCAAATTGAGAGAGAGAGAGAGAAAAAACATTTAACAACAGCTGAGGCATTTCATAATCACTAACAAATGAAATGGTGCTTTATTTGCCATTGGCACAAGTATATTAGAATGTGTTAGTTTTCACATATCCCGTCTTGCTCTCCTATTTGAGAGACACAAACATATATATGCAGTTCAAGGCAAAGTTTGGGGTCCAAGTGCAGGGTCATCCATTTATCCAGCACCCCTAATATATTTTGGGGGGTTAAGGTCCTTGTCTGACGGCCCAAAAAGATGAAAAGACATTGCCGAGGATGGGACTTGAACTGATTACCTTCCGATCAAAGGCACAGAAACCTAAGTCCCAGAACCGTATACCTCTTAACAGAACGTATTTGTTTTTAGTGAACATTTAACTAAATATGGTGCATCCTAGATGAGGCAGCCTGTCGATGGAACTCATAATCTCAAAAGAAATCATAGTCAGTTGTCCGTTGTTAGTGCACGTTATTGGGCTGTGGGAAGGGACTGGATCAGCCAGGGAGAAGCCACAAGTATCAAACCTGCTCACTGAGCTGAAACCCACAACCTTGGAGACTCCAGGCAGCTAGAGGTGATTCTGTATTGCTGTCCACTCCATTGGATCCTTCTATGACATTTAGGATGCCGATCAACTATAATGCCAATTCTGTGCCTGGGACAGGGGCTGTTCTAGGATTTAAGATGGGGGCAAAAGAGGGGCCATAATTCATACAGAGGGAGCAACCTTAGCATTAGCCAATGAAATGTTACGAATCAGTGAGTGACAGGGTTGGGGTCCTATCAGCTTTCAGCTTGGGCTGGTGGCCCGGCGGCCCTACCCCTGTACTGTATAAGTCCTTATAACAGCAAGTATCACCCACCAGTGATAGTACATTTGAGAGAAATATCTTTAACAGAAATATTACCATGGCAAACGCCAAGGATGCAGCCGATCTGTGGGTAACATACCGACCTGCAAGGTACTTTCAAAAAGAGGCATAAAATGACAATGAAGTTAGTCAAATTATAGTATCAAGTCAAGCAGACTCAGAGCGAGAAGTGAATTTCATGGGGTGCCCCTCAGTAGATCCTGGGGTTCAAATCCATAATTTCTCTATCGGTGCCTGAAGTCAAGTCATCTGTGACAAGGGGAAGGTTTCACAATGCTTAAAGTGTTTAACACAAGACGGTGTGAAACGGGGGGGCCAGGCACAGGTTTATTTACGTAGTGCAATGTGTATATAAACAATAAATAAACCAATGAATAGCTAAATAACAATATGGACTGACAGCTTTCAGCAAGTAAACAGCAGGGATACGGCATTTTTGGGGGAAGCAGGGTGAGATAGCACCTGGAGCAGTTACGGGGTAAAGTGTCTCGCTCACTCAGCTGACTCTGGGATTCAAACCAGTGACCTTCCGATTACACATACGATGTAACCCACTGGACCACACACCATGCCCAACGTGTGGTGAGGAAGAGGATGGTGGAGTAAGCTTGGAGAGTTTTTTGTTGGCTTTGGAGATTTTGCTCTCAGAAGCTGTCAGACCCTGTTAGAATGGCATATCATATGGTTGTACTGTGTGAAGGTTGAGGAATTGGCACTAGGAACTAGACATATGACTCAGGCAGCCCTAAGGCACCACCACCGGTCCCGTGGTATGATGGGTAATACTCTGGACTCTGAATCCAGTAATCTGAGTTCAAATCTCTCTGGGTTAAACCTGCATGTTTAAAAAGTTGCTGGTTTGAATCCCAGTGGCGACTCGCTGATCATATTGGTGGTGTGGGTGTTACAGACTTAAGCTTGCTAGTTCAAATTACGAGATAGGTTGAGTAATTTCACAGCAGGGCCCCAAAGCAAGGCCCTCAAGCCCCAATTGTGTGAACATGCCTCTTCTAAAAATGTCTGTTGCTTTGCGTAAAAAAAGCAGTTAATTTATATGTGTATATGACTAGCTTTGCTATTTTCCTCCATAGTTTCACTCTCAGAGGACGCCACTCCATACAGAGAGCCTGACTTGAGATGTCAGACAGCCACTGAGATGACGTGCAGAGATTTCTTAGAAACACTCTCATCTACGTTAAGCGCCCGCTCCTGTAGCATCAGACTGGAGATGCGTTATGAAAAAGATTCGGTAAGAGATGCCACAGGCCACAAGAGTGCACGGTAAAGAGTAAATACCTGGCCTCATGACAGCTTCTGTGAGTTAGAGATAAGACAAACTACACCATAAATACAACAAAGGATAAGAAAAGTAAACGTAAACGTGTAAACAGAAGTAAATAAGTCAACAATATGTAAATAATACTTAAATAAGTAGACAATATGTAAAAAAACAGCAATAAAATTAAACAGAATTTAAAAAGAAATAAATAAGAATATGCGAACAATGTACCGTTACGGGAAATGCAGTGCAAAACGGCTGTTGTGCAAATGGCACATGAACATTCAGAGTATAGGTGTCTTTAGAAGTGGCAGTGTGTAGTTATAGCAGTATTGTAACCCTATGTTTTTGTTATTGATACGTAATACTCCCCAAAGTCTCCAGAGGCATGGATAGAGAAGTCGCGTTACAGGTATAAACCAAAAATCGACTTCGGACACGTAACTCCGCTGCTCGCACTCATTCAAACCGCCTACTCACTCGTCTCTCCCGCCCATTTGACCCCACCCCTTTTCCGTCCTCCCTCAAAAAACGCTCCATCCGGAAACAAATACGTAAAGAACAAATACCCAAAGATATTGTATATTATACTAAATACAAACTCAAATCCTTCCTGTATAGCAAAATGTAACAAAGAAATTTTAAAACATTAACATTGCATATCTGACCCTACAGTATGACAGATGAACAGGGTTTCTTCAGAACGCTGTCGCAGGTTCACACCTTCTTAGGAGAACAATGTCGGAGATATATTACTTGTTCTACATAGGTTAGGGAATTGATGATTCCCCACCCCCCTCCCCGACCATGGAATGCAGGCACATAATCATTTATAAATGAATGATTATCTCTGATGCATGCTCACTGATTAAACAGCAGTCTCACTTCGCTTCCAGGGTTTGTCCATGTTATTTAGCTAATGCAACTGGCTCCATCATCCCAAAACACACAGGTGTAAAAACAAAATAAACCATGACCAACTTCTTGGTTGACAAAATCTAACCAAGGAAAAGACAACAGAAATCTACTATTTAATTAACACGTCGTCTCTGTTTGAGATGCCTGTTAATCTGACACAGATAACATATGTGCATGACCTTTGCCAGAGCTACTGCTTACAACTACAATTATGCCTTTCCTGAATATAAATTCACTTGACATCTTTCTAGAGAGGTTCTGAGCAAAGCTGAGGTTACGTACTGATTTTAAATCTTAGTTATGTACTGATCTCATGTTTTTTCATCATTGATGAATCGTGACACATCTGTCATCTCAAGCCATTACTGTATTTGTTATTATATAGGTTCTGTAAACCTTCATGAAGTACTGAAGGAACATGCAATCAATAACACAGGGGCGCAGTATAGGGCACGGATACCCTGGCAGATTCAGGGGGCTAAGCACTTTAAAGGGGCCCTACTCAGGGGTGCAGTAGGGGCACGGATACCCTGGCAGATTCAGGGGGCTAAGCACTTTAAAGGGGCCCTACTCAGGGGTGCAGTAGGGGCACGG
>JAODLD010000088.1:14856314-14890072 GCA_026781065.1 Mormyrops boulengeri | reverse complement strand
ATGGGGGAAGACCCAATTCTGTTGCAGCACGTCTTTGCCCCTGTGCACAAAGTCAGCTCCATAAAGACATGATTGGGTGAGTTTGGTGTGGAAGAATTTGACTGGTCCACACAGAGCCCTGACCTCAACCCCATCGAACACCTTTGGGATGAACTAAAATAAACATTCTGAGCCAGGCCTTCACATCCAACATCAGTGCCTGACCTCTTCTGGATGAATGGGGCAAAAATACTCACAGACACACTCCGATGTCTTGTGGATACCCTTCCCAGAAGAGTGGCAGCTGTTACGGCTGCAAAGGGAGGGACCATTTCCAGGTCTCCCCATACATTTGTCCATATAGTGCATTTTTAGGGCCCAAGCAGCATTGGTACTGGATCCCTGTAGATTTTTTTTTACGTTGTTGTTGTTGTTCATGAGCATGTGCTACTATGGAGAAAGTTCTGTGGGGGAATAAGAATGAGTCATGTTAGAATGATATTGCTGGGCATAAAACTGCTGAGCACCTTGGAGGAGTCACATGATACATCACATGATACGTCACATGATATGTCACATGCAAATGTGGATGCCGGTATGTTTATGTATGTGATGGAGTAGGTGAGTGTGTGTGTGTGTAATGTTATTGTTGACACATTCCCCCAATCACGGACCATGCTGAGGGACTGTGCTCCAGTCCAAATTACGCCTCAGTTAGCCAGCCACAACCTCGTTACTCCATTATTTCCCAACAAGCTTCTCATTAACAGGCTCTAGAGTGAGCACTCAGATGGGCTCGTGGATGAGTGACGGCACCCTGTTTGGGCTATCTGTTAATGTATAAATACCCTGGCTGTAATTTGTTTAATGTGAGCCGTCGTCACCTGGCCCAGTCGAGCAGTCCTGTATCCGCCGCGCTCGCTGCAGCCCTCGATATAGTGAGGCTCAGAGCAACCACAACAGGAAAATAATATTTCATTGCAAGGCTAGGACTCCACCCCAAGATTGCAAGGTGGGCAGATACTTCAATATTTGTCGTATTTTTGGAGAATTTGCAGGACGTTTCAAACGAAACAGGAAGTGGAGGAAAGTTTGGCCCGAGAGAGAGACAGTTCCCGCTCGAACAAAACAATATCCCAAGCACAGCCAAATAGGTGGGAAATTATGTCAACAACGCTCCCCCCACAGATCGTAAATGTTGCCAATAAACATTTGCATTCATTGGAAAGCACTACTGAGTGATCCTGAAAATCCCATGGGAGAGGAACTCGGAAGGTCTGTTCTGTGTCTCTGAAGAACAAACTGTGCCATTTACCCACAAATTACTTATTTGTAAAACTTCATTAACTATGAAACAAACGCAAGAGCGCTAGGAGGACCTCAGACGGCCAAAATTAGATGCAGCAGATTAACAGAGAAAACTGTAGACAGCAGAATAAGATATAGTTAGCTAACAAATATAGAAATCGGCCTCAAAAAACCCATTGAATATCCAGAATAGGGTCACAATGCTATTTATGAAAATGTAACACAGAATTAATATACAGCAAATAAATGATCCAGAAAACTAGTTGTTTAAAAAATAAAAGAAAGACAACCAGAAAGACAGAATAGGCATTTGTTAGGTTTATTTATTTGTTCTGGCATTTTTGGTAACTCCAATAAATTAAATAAATAACAAAGCTGTGTGTAAAAAAAGGAATTCCTCATTTCAGATTTCATTATGACAATAGGCCAAACTCTCGAAGAGAGTTCTGGGTGTAATAACTCGCATCCACTGGTTCCGGTCCACAAGCAGCCGGGCTGAGGTACTGTTCAAATTCACTGGCATCCAGATCCTGGAGCAGGTCCACCCGGACCTGCTCGAGGTAAAACTCGAGAGAGGGGGTCCCCGTGCACAGGTGACAGCCACAGGACTGCCATTCGCCCTGCTCGCCACTAGGGGGAGCAGCAGGGGCAGAAGGGTAAGGCGGGGGAGGGGTGGAGAACTGCGAGGCGGGGACGTAGTGCAGTTGGGCCTCCATGGAGTAGTTTGGTGCACACTGGGCCATCCGCTGATGGTACTGAGTTTGGATCAGGTAGCTCAGGTCACAGGGACCCGAGATAAAGCCATCGCAGTGCAGGGAGGCTGGCTGGGTACCTTCAGGTGGCGCCGCCCTGCTGCCCTTTTTAGCCTGTTTCCTCCGCCGGGGCCGGTATTTGTAGTTGGGGTGATCGATGGTGTGTTGGACCCGGAGCCGCTCTGCCTCCTGCATGTACGGCCTCTTCTCTGCCAGAGACATAGCCTTCCAGGTTCGGCCTGCAGAGGTGGGGGGGGGGGACAAAAACACAGGCCTAAACTCCAGCTCCTTGCTCAGTACCCCAAACTCAATAGTATTTAAAGCATAATAATAAACTACATTATTATCAACGATTTCCTTACATCTCTGATTCACCATAAAAAGCAACTCAGTATTTATAAGCTTAATTGCGGATTACATATCATTAAATTTATGCTAAACTTTATTTTAACCACGCAACTTACCAAGAATTTTGCTTAGATCGGTGTTTTCCAAGTCTGGGTTCAGCTGTGCCAAACGTCTCCGCTCTTCCTTGGTCCAAATGATGAAGGCGTTCAAGGGGCGCCGAACCCGCGGTTCCGGTTCGGGTTTGCCGTCCGGGCTGGAGCAGTTAGACTCGGAGTCCATTGAGATCGGGCTGCAGGACCCGTTGCTGGGAGACTTCGTCTCCATCCTAACCTCCACGCATTGCCCGCGATCCCTTGATAACGTCGGGTTAGACGCGCTGATGTCAAAGTTGGGGAGAACTCGATCAAAGTACATGGCTGAGAAAGGGGTATCGGCCGACCTTTAATTCCTTGGGGATCAGTAGCAAGCCGGTACAGAAGAAGTCTGATTTTAAGCACCACGTTAACCAATGGGAAACAAGTAGGAGTGGATTTAAAGGTGTGAAAATTAAGCGTTGTCCCACCGCTGTGATAATTATTATTCCACCCCCCCACCGCCATCCATCCATGTTACGTGTGTCTTTAATCCACTGTGCACTTCGCATCCATTTACTCTCAATACGTCCCGCAATAAAATCAATGCATCTTAAATAACACACGTTTTGTTCCCGTGATTAAATCACCGTTCTCGTAAGCCCGAACTGTTGCACTTCACCTTTGCCAATGAAAAAGTTGATGGAAACCATATATATTTATTATCTAAACTGCGCTGTTGAATTTTACGTTTTTTTTTTTCAAACAACACGTTTAAAAGACGAGAGTTTCTGCTGTTGTACCTTTTGGCGGTCAGATTACAATGGATGCTTACATAACACTCTTGAAAAGGTTAAGTTGACATTTCCTATGTGCAATACAAATATGCCATTTTTGGTTTTCCGTTTGGGTCTCAAAATCTGTGCCTCGATATGCTTTGTGTGCTAGGTTAGCCTACAAATGAACGGTAATATACGCGCAATATCTCTTTGATATTAACGATGCCCAACGGAAACGATTTTGCAAATTGTCAGATCTTGGACCACCCTGTATTGTTGCCCATATAAGATTTTCTCGATATATTTTAAAAAGGATGTTTTTAAAAGTTCATTCAGCTGCCAGGTGCAAACAGTAAGGGTGTTCTAAATTAGTGCAGGACAGGGTGCTTTCAGTGCACTGCTCCAGGAAATAATTATTGTAGGCTAAATAAAACACTGACCGTGTTACTGAGACAAAAAGTGGCATTGCGTAAAATAATGTACAATACTAAAAAGATCGATCCTGATTCGTTTTCGTCTCAAGAACTATCATGCAGAACTTTCCGCACAATCATTACATTATAAAGAAACACTCTAACTGAGAACAATTTTTTTATAAATGCCTTAGATCTCAGTTCAAGTTTTTATGTTAAATAACAGTGTTCGAAATAATTAACTTTTCATATTACTGCAGCAAAATTAAAAATTGTAATATACTGGCAGTAATATTAAGAGTAAATTATAGCAATTCAGTCGCAATGATTTTATTTCCTTCTTTCCCATCTCTGCAACGAGTTTGTATTTTTGATTTAACCAATTGTTATGTATTTTTATTCACACCATGTACGCCTTTAGGTCAAAATGTTTATCCGCAGGGTCCATTTTGCCGTGAAGCTATCTCTGTTTCGATCTCCCCGAAATCACATCGGGAACATAAGGGACCTTCTCAGTACAAATAACAGAAATCAATAGAAACAAGGAGGACTCCGGCGTCTCCGGAGATCAAAGCACCTGGTAGAACTGGTTATTCATTAATATAGAAAGAAAAGAACAGGTCACAAGTCAGGTGTTGTCGGATCTTATCAAGCTTCGCTCAATCTGTTAAAACACATCTCGGCAAACATGATAAAGGGAGTTTTTTCTTCCTGTTTTTTACAGCGCCATTCCAAAGCGGTGGACTTACAAATATTTATTTGGTACAAAAAGTATATCTCAAGGCGTCAGAAGTGACCTTTTTAAGAAAATATCGTTTCAGCGCCCGATAAAGATTACCTGATAAGTACGCAGAATTCTGCATTACAGTAAAGTTACGGGAATAGCCACGGAATAGATTAAATAGACACATGCACACGCCTATATTCATTTCGAAAATTTCGTCATTTTTTTTCGGAGATATGATACGGCCGACCTCCTCCCCTCCTCTTCCCCTAGTTTTAATTTCTTAAAAACAAACCCTTCAGACATTGTGAGCAAAGCCGTGCTCCTAGCGCGGAGTAAGGTTTTTCGGAGTGATAAGATTCCTGCAGGAACTCCAAAAGGTCAGGAAGGAAACCCTTTGGCACTTAGGGAATACCGCTAGTGCGAATTAACCGCGCACTATTGCGAGGCTAAATGTGTATTCTTAAAAACACGTTGTTTCCATTGCACAGGCAGGTCGGTCCCGTAGTCACGGGTTTATAAATTTGCGCAAAGGTTTTGATGTCCGTGAAGCGCATTTGTATTTTTGACACAGGCGTTTGTTAAAAAGAAAATAAAACTGGCAGGAAACATCAATCTGAACAACCGAATTAAAGTTAACCCTAGGTCCACCTCTGCTACCTGAGCTCATCTAAATTACTGCGTGTACAGGAATATGCTAATGTAAGCAGATTTATATAGGGACTAACAAAAAACTTAACATAGCCTATTCACAGAATTAACGAATTTGTGCGTATTTTGTTGATTATTATTGCACAATAACGTCCACAAATTGCAAGGAAAATACAAATGCAGTCTGGTAAAGGATTAATAAAAATCATTTATAATATAAGTTAAAATCATTTAAAATATCAAAATATATTACGCCTAATTATATAAATACGCTGGTGTGTTTTCAGATGGTCTGTTTACTAGGCTGTATTTCCTTTGGTTTAAAGTTACTTTCAAGTGTTCAAACTACAGATATTGAATTTACAATATTTTACGGACAGATAGACTTCCTTCTGGTGGTTTTTAAAATACACACATGCTCATGCAAATACACACGCAAGTATAGGCTTATATGTTCATATATCTGTTACGGAAAATGTAAATGTTATTATGCATTATTGTCCCGTGTGTCATGGTCTCTGTAAAGCCGTTTTAAAAAACCTCGGATAATGGCTATTTCTTTTCTCTGTATTTTGAAAGTGCGGCACAGTTTTGATTTGTCTTGAGTTTAGCGGAGAGTCTAAGTTCAGCGCCGATATGAAGACCGCAAAACCGGCCTCAATACACACGCCCTGGAGGGGGGCATCTCGGTGCATATTAGCCTGCACCTGCTTCGTGGCAGACGATCCTTTTCGAAGTATGACTTTAGGGTCTCACTATTCACAAAATTCATTGAGCAAATCGTTCACACCCGCCCCAAACAGACAGATCACTTCAAAATCGGACTCCGGTTAATTAAATAACGGAGTGATCAGAGGAGGTTTTTACCTCCTATTTGAAAGTTATCCTTCATCAAAGCAGCAAAACAGGTCGAAGCGACTCCTACGGGGAGGAAACATGCGCAAAACGTCCTGCAAGACGTGTAATAGTATAGGCCTAATTAATCAATGGGATTACGCATGTTTATTTGACATCTTAATGATGTGAAACTAAGATAATCGAATTGAATGATCTTATTTTATACAAAAAGCACAAAGGGAAAAAAAAAATGGCGATTGCATTCTTGCATGAACTTACTCGGAGGAAGTTTGTTTTGTAGTTTAAAGCGAATAAGACGGTGAAACGGTATTTTGTCGAAAATGTTGAATGATGTTTAATGTGCATTAAGCACTAAGCATATTTAGCTACAGCAGTGAGACCGCAGACACTTTCCACAAAACAGATCAATGCGAATTTTGGTTGAGAATTAATATGATTTTTCGGATTTTCATACTTTTTATTTGGTCTGTTTTATGTCACCTTGATTGAAAATAAAGCAAAATCATATCGTACGCTTATAATACAACATTTAGATGAAATGGTATTGCATGTGATTATATAGTTTATAATGTAATTAAGCCTCGAAAACCCATTACCGCTGTTTTAAAACACTTGCTTTTTAAATACGGATTGAGTCGTGATTGACCATGAGGATCTTGATAAAAACTTTCCCGATTTTAATGGCTCTATGAGAAGATGGCCTGTCATTTGTTTTTTTGACACAGACACATTAAAGCGATATTCATCATATAAATTGAGTTCTAAATGAATAGCTTCACATGCTGTTAGAATTAAGGGCTGGAATCCACATCACCACGTTAAACACACGCGAAATTTGCAGCCACGTTAAACGTGTTAATGGGGTTAATTAATTAGCTTGAACAACACAGCATGAATACAATAATGTTAGTTTCGGTTGACTTTTTTTGTGAATTAATAAACTACCGAAGTCGTATCTCATGTGGTTTGTATTAGACAGGACATACAAATAACAAATTAAAGAATAGATCCATCCATTCATTCGGAATATAATATGATTCAATTTTACCATGTACGCATTCTGCACAGACGATTCATTTAAAATATTTCGTTTTTTAAATGTAATTTAATTTAACGGTTTGATCGTCGTTAGGCAGTTTAAGTAGAAAAAAAGTCACCTAGTTGTCTAATCTCTGAGATGTTTAAGTATTGGTTTGTATTGTTCAGTGACGCAAGCATTTCAATGAAAGTCCAAATGGAGAACATGTCCCTCTTCTGAAAGCCTATTATGTTTCCTAAATAGGGATTGTTTTCAGAAGTCTTCAAGTCACAATGTGCCATTGTATTGGACTGGGGATATATTAGATGACTCTCTTGCTCTCCATGTTGTACCTGCAGTCTGTGGGACACCACAGAGCCAAAGGGACCAAGAGACTTCACTTGCCTAGGGGATGGATACCTCTACTGGGTTGGATATATCAGACTGCTCCCCATTCTGGATGAATTGATGCCTGGAAGTGTCTGTGCTCCACAAAAGTAGGACCCAACAGGATAAAATCTCTAAGCTGCAGATCTGCTGGAAAATAACTGGCCATTTTTTCTTGGGACTTTTTTTTAAAAAGTAAATACTAATGGATTAGATTCCCCCGGACTGCTTAGAAAAGGCCTGTGCCCAAAAGTATCATTTCTACCAGGTAAATGTTATTAACAGTGGAAATCAGAATCTGGATCACCTGTATTTGTCATGTACAGCCTGTATACTAGAAATATTTCCAGGTGTAATTGGTCACATAAAAGTAAAACGAAGTGAATGTCAAAAATACCATATGTGTTACCATAGAGCAATAACCAACCAGCAACACAAGTAAGCAAAAATTTGTGATGTTATGTTTGAAAACTGAACCACCACAAGGATTCATTATTCATATTCCTACACATTTTGTTGCAGTATTCCCTGTTTGAGGAGTATGAGATGAAGGTCAGGTGATCATGCCGTGCTCCTCACTGTGTGCAAAGTAGCGTTTGCTATGTAGATCCCACGTGTCCCATTTGAGTTTATCAGACCTCCACACAGTGGTTCGTCAGTATTTTTTTTCTTTTGGTCAGGCGGTAATCCAGACAGCTGCATTGTCTTCCGGGGTTGATGTGTTAACACATTGAGGGCCTCTCCTGCTCGCCAGAAATGGTGTGATTGTATTGGCCCAGCAGGCCATGGACGACATCCCAGTCTCTAACCAGACTCCATTCAATTCGACATCCCTCCCTAATCAGGTGTGTGTGTGTGTGTGTGTGGGGAGGGGGGCACACCCAACCCTCCCCTTCCCCGCTCCCCCTACAGGTGTGGTCTCCTAGGGTTCTGATCGGCGGCTGAGAGGATTACAAGGCCCCCAGCATGGGGCCTGCTTAACGGGGGCTCATTAGCGGGACACAATGAAGCCCCCGCCTCCTTGTGTAGGTAGGCTGTCAGCCTGGTTGCGCCCTGCCCACTCTTGGGCCTTCACAGCATGAGCCAGGACAGAAAACGACAGACACCTGACAGGCTCCTAACCTACACCCTTAACCAACATACTCAGGACCCCAGACGGAACCTCCAAACTCCTCCAATGCGGACTGCACCCCACCCCCTATTTCCAAGTTTACTTCTAACACCCTTTATACCCCAGTGTTGAGGATTTAATGCACTCACTCCTCTTTAAATACTTACTTTGTTTAGAGAATTAATGCCCCCCCCCCCCCACCAATGAAGGGATTAATCAGACCAAAGGTAACATCAACATTCAGTTCCATTATTTGCAAATAGTAGTTTGTATTCTGCTCTTGGGTCATAATGGAGCTCTAATCTGTATTTGGTGCTCAGCTTTGATGAGGGACTGTATTGACACAGCAGGCAGCCCCCCCCCCCACACACACACACTCCATTCTATTCCAATCCACCTCAAACCCTGATTTATCTTTCAGCTGAGGAAGACACCCAGTAAGCACTGACGGAAGCTCCAGATTCTGACTCTTTCTTTTGTCGCTTTCCTTAGACGGGGGAACCGTCCCATAATTACCTTTTAATCATTAACTGGAATCAGTCTGCAGCATTCAAAACCTGCGAGACACCGTGGAATTGCTGCCATCATTTGAAAGGGAATCACGCAAAAATTATTCAATCCGGCATCATTCTATATTAGATTAGATAGTGTGAAGTGTCCAGACAAATACATCAAATTATTCCGAACACATTGTGTTTGTTGTGAGGCTTATAAAGTCTTTCAGATCATTGCTGCAGGCTGATGAAATAAGAAAGTCTGTCGCTCTGACCTAGGCTGGATTGTATAATTAAACTTCCCTACTCATTCGAAGAAAAATGTTCTCTTTTATAGTTTTTTTCTTTTCTGGGGAAGAAATCAATTCCACACTCTTCTGAAAACATCTCAATGCATGTGTTCCTTCTTCATCTCTGTTCCAACAGTTCAAGACCTTATCCAGATACAAAAGGGTCCCTGTTTCTTTGTAGATAAGGACACCCACTCTCCCATAAACAATAATCCAGTAGTTTCTTTCCTGTGGTTTGATTTATTTAAAGCATAAATGCTAAAAGGTTTCGAGCTGGTTATCCTGCCAAGGGCTGGCATGTAAATAAATAGCAGTTACCAGTGTGCAGGTTCACAGCGGCGCACGAGACACTCGATCTTACGAGGTCACGCAGAACTGCTGTTTTAACCTTTGAACCTCCATAAATAACTTGATGAAAACAATTGCTTCTAGAGACCCACCAAACACACAGTATCACGCTGACACCCCGGAGCACATGCAGAAGTAACGGATAAGTCTGGAAAACCCCCAGCTTTGAAGGATGTATTTGAGCCATCTCCCCAAATTTAGGGGACATCGATGACCAGGGGGATACACAGACCCGAAAGAATTAGCAATGCATGGTCTTAAGGGGGTGTATGTCAACTAAATAATGATAATTACCATCTACTGTTTTTGAAGTATTTTTTTTTCATTTAATTTAACAGTTTTTATAACTATTTAAAAGTAAAAATTACTTTGTTAAGTACAATCATTTAAAGGCCAAAATATATAAATTATAATAATACCCTGGTCAATATGAAAAGAAAGATCTTTAGACCTTTTAGAACAAAACAGAAATTGCCGGACGTGGAAAAAAATGCTCTAACCAGCATATTGGATTCACTATGTAATCAAACATATAACACAATTAGCAATTTCGTGGCATCTGAATTCAGTTTTATTTGCGGTTTTCTATTTGCAGTTTCAGGTGTTTATAAGTTATATGAAATAAATTAAAAAGCTTAATACAATACAACCTCAAATACAAACCGTAGCTTTAAATTAAGTCATAATTATCCATAATTAAAGCTGCATTGTCAATAGTATTAAACCACACTCTACACAGCAATCATAAAACTAAACGGAATATCAAAAAGATACAAACTACCACTGGCCATTTTAAGTTATTATTATATTTCTGTTTATTGGTATTCAGTAGACAATGTTTATTCCACCATTTCTGCTGCTGTATCACTCCGTGTTTAGATACAGTACCAGGCCAAAGTCCGGACACACCTCTTTTAATGCATTCTCTCTATTTTAGCTGTTATTCATTTTATAGTAAAAGGCCACAAGGTAATGGAATGATACATATCTAATATTGGAACAACCGAGAGACGTGTTCAACATCGCAAAATTTCCTCAGATTTTAGACTCTTCAGAACATCCCCCTTTTCGCTCTGATGACAATACTGCAGACTCTTGGCAAACTTTTCCACCAGCTTCTAGATGTAGCCACCTGGAACGCTTCTCCAGCAGTCCGGAAGGAGTTTCCACAAGTTCTGGACACAAGTTGGCTGCCTTGCTCTTACTCTCCAACCAATTCATCCCAAAGCAGCTCTATAGGGTTTAGGTTGGGGGGATTGTGGGGGCCAGTATAAGGATGGCATGAAAAAAAAAGTCCACTTGAATTGACATGTATTTATGAAGGTAAATGAAATGACTTCCTTATTTTGGCATTTGCACTGACTATCCTGTAGGGGTCACTACGAGTAAAAATCACTGCAGAATCAGGAAGATGGTGGCAGTGAGAACTACGTGTACCACAGTGTACACAATGACCGCAGCTAGCACAACACACCAACATATGCTTCCTTTGATAAAGGCCCCCGTCGTACCAACTTCATTTCTACGGCCACATCTCTGTAAACAATACTGTCGTTAAATACTGCTCTATTAATAGCAAGCGCGCCAAGTATAAGCATACCCCATTTCTTACATATATATATATATAAAAATAATAAAACAGCGCAGGGGAAGCATAAATTTAGTTTTCTGAGTGCTTCATTGTATCCTTAAATAGGGGTTTACATGTATTGCATTACTCTGTGTAAGTTTTGCAAGTAAAGTTTCAACACTTCCATTTTGTTGGGAGCAGGCTGACCTGTAGTGCAGCTCAAACATATTAACCATTTAACATTTAATGAAAACCCTTGAAAAAATGAATGTAATAGAAATGATCTACGCCCGGCAGAATTAATATCATACAGAATCTAATAAATGGCAAGCTATTGTTGGGAATAACAGCCAATATCAGATAATTGCACAATTACCTATTTGTTTGTTTGTTTGTTTGTTTGTTTATAATGGCTGATAGACATTTATTTCGGGAAGTCCTCCTGTTCTCCCGAAATGCCTTTAATTCGGCCTTAACACACAGAAAAACAGATATGGCGCCTTTAAGTTTTTATTCGCCACTTGCCCCGCAACAAAGTTGCAGGTCAAATGGTGGCTGACAAGCAAACATGTCCACAGCATTAGGTAAACACCGTTTTCAAAAGAGGATTATAGGGAACCTTGAGAATAAAAAATGAAGAGATAGGTCAGTTTAGAGTTTCGGCCCACTCAAGAAATTTATGGCATTTATCCAACGTCAGACCTTATCCAATCGGGATTCAGTATGGAATCCCAAGAATGGTCTGACAATCTCTCTCAAAACAGCAGGTATAGCTTTTCTCCCGCCTCCCTCTATGCCAACACTAAACATTCCTAGCATTCTTTTATCATTGTGCTCAGAGAAATAAAAAATGCCTGGTATCTGATCCGGATTTCACGGGGTAATCTGGTAGGCTGGCGTCCCTGGGCCCCTGACTGAACCCGAGGCCCCAGCCAGGATGCAGCTGCTAATGACTAATCCCACGTTCGCCCCCTGATGGCTCAGACACGTGGAGCCCCCCATAAGGCATCTGTTTCCTGTTTTCAGTCGAGATCACTCGCCTTGCCTCACTTCCCTTTCACCTGCGCCGAGTCCTGTTCCTTCCGTCTCTGTGGCGACCAAACAGGGAGCGAGCTGTCATTGGATAAGGTGCTCAGTAGCACAGCCAGGGCAGACGGGAAATATCCAACACGACACGACCAAATCAAAGACAAGCGACAGATCTAATGTCTGTCTCCCCACTGCCTGTACCAAAAACTCACCTCCCATCCCAAAGTGCTGCAAATCACATCAAACCTACCACTCTTACTTTTATCAATTTAATTGCATAATTTATTAATTCTGGATAACGGCTACATCAACAAAGCATTTCCTCCAACTAGCAATGAGAGTTTGACGCAGTAGCTGAAATGCGATTCCAGGACATGTGGTTTACAGTACTGTAATTACACCCTACAATCATCCTCATTAACGACTCCAGTTCCACTACGAGCCGTAATACCGGAGCAGCTTCTCGTCAGTCGGCTTGAGGATCTTCCGTTCGGCCATATTGACAACCCAACCGGGAGCGAGTCCAAAGAAGATCTGCCGACGGTCCTTCCTCATCGAGAGCATCTGGAAAAGCTCGTCTTTGGAGATGTCTGGCAGAATGTAGCCATACTTCCGGGCCAATTCTTGCCTGGCCCGCTCCACCTCCTCTGGATCGGCCAGGTAGCCACGGTTTTCTGCACCGGTGTAATATCTGACCATGTCTTCGCCAGGAAGCATCCTCTTGGGAATTGGTTGGCCGGACAGGAAAAACGGCACAGGCTTGCACAGGATCGCTGTAGTATGGAAATGATGAACATACACCAAGTTCAATGGGAGTTAGCATCGAGGCTTCAACATTAGCGTGGGAATTCATGTTGCTTGAGGCACCCAGTGGATACTCACTGAGACTCCTGAAATCGTAAAATCCCGTTGTAATGACTCCCCCGTTCCGCTCTACGGCCGCTATCGCTCCCTCGGTAGCCCTCTGGACCTCGATGTTGATCTTTGCCGAAAAGATGTCAGCGCCCTGAAACCACATGCAAAAATTAGACAGAGTACATTTTCTGAAGAAAGTTTCACATGACAACACAACGTCAGAGTCATTTCAGGTAGTGAAGAAGAGGAGGAATGGAAGAAAAGGGCCAAGCAGACCACCTAGGGGTGGGTATCGCTGAAGTATGATTAAATGCTGCCACCTAGAGGACATCTTTATTATTGCTCATTACTAATAATCCATCCATCCATCAATGCAACATTCAGAGTCTATATTAAAATAGTGGAATAACTGCGAAGAACCCTATTTTAGTTTTTGTAGCCATTACCATATATTACTTGTGATACATACCCATTATGAACAGTAATGTAGATCTGCATATACAGAGAGAGTTCCTCACCTCATCCACCAGCTGGACTCCATAGTCCTTCTTCAGAGGCTGTACGGTCACACCCCTGCCATTTACCAACTGGGTGAGGTCAATGGGCTGGGAGGTGTCCACTCTACCCAGATCTATCAAGTACTGAAGTCTTCTGAGGCTCAATGGCTGGTATTGTGGTCTCCGACTAGAAAATAAAATTAAGCAGGATGGGAGGCTTTACCTGCTAATAACTAACAATTTAAAGCAATAATAAAATAAACTCATAGATTATTAACGTCCCAGAAAGATGTTTTTTCTCAGCTACCTGTGGCCTTCGTTGTATCCATATTTGGGGATAGCGAGGTAAAAGGGCGTCTGTCCCCCCTCGAATCCCAGACGCGGTCGATTTCCGCGCTGGCGCTCCCCCTTGTGGCCGCGACCGCTTTTGTTTCCTCCGTGCGCGCCTCTTCCACGCCGCCTTTCCTACAAAAACGTGCTTTTATCGAACGCAACACTTTTATGTTCACTTAAAATTAACTTACCGTGTTACAATTTCCGGCTTATGCACAGCACCAGCTGGAAGCATGCGTTTTCACAATGCCAAAAAGAAATGCGGTGCTTATCGAAGGCAATCGATCCACCTGATTTAGCCCTAATTAATGAAAGATTAATAAATCTATTTTCATTAAATGTATATTCGGGGATAGGCCCAAGTAAAATACGACCCAAAATGACACCTGAATAGAATACGTTAAAAAAGAACGAAATATATTTTTCAATATATAGCTGACATTGTACTGCTGTAGCAATACACACCGTCTAAAAACAATGTAACAAAATATTAACCTAGATTACAAAACCAGTCATTGCAAGATAAATTTTTCTCCCTACGACTATTAAACAAATTGTCTTTTTATCTTTCATAGAATATTTACTTATTAAAGGCCAGCAAAATCTATCTCAGCAATACATTGAAACGTACAGAAGCCAGCTCACGTTATATCAACAATGAAAGGGAGCCATGCATAACAAATTAATGTAACGATCTAAACATCTGAATGCCCTTTTATTCTACTCAGTCCCCAAAAAGCAGTAGCCAGGTATCTTAAGAACCTTTGCGAGGTCAGCAGGTAGCAGACTCCGCAAACTTACAGTTTTCCGTGCTCCGGGGTTTGGCCTGAGATTTGCTAGACTTATTCGAGGAAGATTTCTTAAAATGTCAATAGCTTTTCCTCCCGTTGTCTTTGACGTGGACATAGCTGAGGATGTAGCAGTTTATTTCGTAGTATTATGCTACTGCAATAACCAAGGGCAAGTGTCGTAAAAACACCGCGCAGCCATGCGGCATCGACCGGAAGTTTCACTTTACGGCAGTGACGACACGGAAGTACACAGTATACAGTACGTTAGTACAAAAAAGATCAGTTCACGTTTAATTCTAGGAAGGTCTTTATTTTACACTGTATTATTCTGAACTCGCAATCACCACATCGTTTACAGCGCACAGAAAAAAAGTAAGCGACTTTACATGATGCATATATCTGCTGGACAAGTTTAATCATTCATCATCAAAATCTCATGTTGTGGTCCACCTTTCTGCCATTTCTACCATGTGACTTAGTATGACAGCCTTTCACACAGAACGAGTGTCCCATCTTACCAAAGATAATGCCAGATAATGCTCGCTGTTGCATTGTATACAACCAAAATAGCGATTCGACCCACAATACACCACGGCCATGGCGAGTGTGACGTCAGCCGACAAAAGACCGATTTCCAGGGAGACACCCGTAAAACATCAAATTCAAGTCAAGTAACGTGAAAAGCCACGTCTCAGCATGCTGAGAGACTAAACGGCTCGCTACACGATTAAACAATGAATGATTATTCCAGTCTAATTTGTCGATAGCTAAGTTTCCGTAGTATTTGGATTTTAACTTAATAGTGTGTCTGGAAATGGTAATATCCAGAGGGATTTTGTACAGTAGGGACGTGTTTTACAGTTTTGCTCCTGATTGGATCGCGTCCGCTGTGGCCTCTTTCGTTCACAGCCGTGATGTATAGACCCAATTAATTAGATTTAATTAGCTCACCGCAGTTCCTGGGGACATGCGGTATATTCCATTTACAGCATGCAGATTCAAATATATGCATACATAATATGAGGCAGTCCAGAAACCCTGTAGCGCAACCTGAGTCTTTCTGAATTTGACCTACACAATTCAAGGTCTTAAACAGTTCACACATGTACTGTATTTAAAGAGCGGTTACAAACTAACTGAGAGTATTTGGTTGGGATTTGACTGACAAACTGATTCACCAAACGATAGCCCGGATTTCCACAGAGGGAAATCCGTTATCCAATCGAAGCGGGGTGGAGGCGGGATTTCCTAACAACCGTGTCAGTAGCCAAAAGCAGCTCACGTCGGGCTTGTTACGGACACCTCCTCGTTTACCCTAAACCTGACAGCACAGCACGGATAGCGCGGACGGGAAGTCGGCTGTCTGATCCTTGCACATTAAGCGACAAACCAGGCGTCGATATATGAAGGAATCTGACGGCCAATGTAAAGTAACAGAGATCGGACGTAAAAGGAAAGAGGAATAAGGTGTCCAGGTTCCCTTCATCAGTTGTCGTATATCGGTATTTCTCTTGTTGGATGTCAGCCTCCAGCGTGTTGCATGTGCGGTAACAACATGTCAGCGCCGCTTCCTGCCATCGTACCGTCCGCTCGGAAAGCCACCGCGGCGGTAAGTCGGTGCACCATGCGTCGTGATGGTTTGCGCAGGACGGGGGTGGAGGGGGGGTGGATGTTAACTTGCACTAAATATTGACTCGCCGATCGCCCTAGCTTCCGGCGCACCGATCCACCAGAAGCATTTTTTGTTTCAAACGATGTTGCAATGTTTCTCACAATAATGTCACGATTCTAAGGAGGTTTATCAAAGGTTACGCTGGATTACAAAACTAAAATGCGGTTAAAAATGGCCATTGGGTGCAGCCAGATGATATATCAAGTTTTGTGTTGGTGGGTTTTTCGATTACGGCATCAAGTTTATTGTGAAAGGACTGCTTGAAAAGTTGCAGCCGTAATATCGCATCGGGTTTATTGGTTCTTTGTTGATTGCCAGTAAGCTTTTGCATGCTGCTGGATGTATGAACAGACCCCAAATTCCTTTTCCGATTAAATGAAGAACACACAGATTCAAATATGGATGCATTACTTTTGTTAATTTTTTTTTCTGCAGGTAATATTTCTCCATGGACTTGGAGATACTGGGTAGGTGTATTACCGCTCCATCTAGACCTGTCTCTATTCATAATGTCTTTACTTCATTTGAATTAAAGCACCCTTTACAGGAGGAATGTTCGTTTTCCGTAATCATGTTTCTCCCAATTCCCGTCCGTCAGGCATGGATGGGCGGAAGCTTTTGCTGGAATCAGGACCCCACACGTTAAATACATTTGCCCTCATGCGTAAGTCCTGTTTAAATAATGCCCTTCACTTCATTTTTAAAATGACACCCAGATGATATCAGTATATACGGCAAGTCAGTGGATCCAGAAAGCACCCTTACAGTCAATATGTGTTAGTCAGAACCACTATAGTTAATGGTATTTCTGATTCCAATCTGAGTGTGAGGTTCTTTGCTGCCTGGGAAGCAAGTTAAGGTGATTCAGGAGATATCTCTTAGACTTGATGGATCATTTGAGATGTTTGAACATCTAGGAAGTCTTCTACATGAATGACATGATCTCTGTTTCACCATACTCCACTATGATTTAATGTTATTGTTATTTTGTTATGAAAATTCCTGTAGGCCACTTATGCCAGTCACGTTGAACATGAAGATGACGATGCCTTCTTGGTAAGCTCATTCCTTAGTATCTTCTCGAATACACACCGTTTCGGCGAGCCTGTGTTTAATCTGCCTACTTCCAAGTGACATTAACAAGTGATCTATTTCATAAAAGTTAAAATTTTTTCCGTTATCCTGATGCTTTTATCCAATCAACTTACAAGAGAGGGAAAGGTTACAATTTGTGTGTTTCCTGAGATATGGACCCACCACCTTTGCGCTGTGAGTGAAACACTCTGCTTATTGAACTGTAGATACTGGCCAGTTTAGAGAGCGTCTCATTTGGTCATCAATTGGATATTGAAGGGATGGGTAGCAAATATTGGGTTTTACTTTTATCTCTGGAGTCTCAGTCACTTTCAGAGGTTACAGAAATTGGGTATTTTGCTTAAAGTACCCTTCCAACGCTGCATTGTGTACTCTGTGCATGAAAAGTGTCTTTTTTTCTTTGAAGGTTTGATATAATTGGTCTTAGTCCAGATGCCGAAGAAGATGAATCAGGCATTAAACAAGCAGCAGAAAACAGTAGGTTTAACCTATGCTCCCTGTTTGTGATGTAAGTGTAGGTCATGTGATCCTTGGAGCTCTGATCTGATTGGCTCCATGTTGTTTACACACATATGTAACAAAACACGACTGTGACACACTGAACAGTTCAAATGAGTCTAATAAAGAATCATTTTACTAATTTTGTCCAATTACAGATAATAGATTTTAAAAAATGCTCATACATCAATGGCGGTAATTCATGTGCTTCTTGGTAGAAATATAAAATATCGTTGGTGTTGTTTGTTAAAAACACTGTCTTTATTTATTATGATGACAAATGAAGATCTGATCACATTTTGGAGGCCAGTAATGCTGAAATCCTATTTCCGAGGGGGTTCACAAACTTTTTCTCAAAACCATAGAACTTAATATAATCTACTGTCAGTAGAATGGTTTAAGTTTAAATTTAAGCATGTTTGTTTGACTGACTTTTATCAGACATTCAACCTAGAACAGAGTTTCTCAACCCAGTCCTGGGGGACCCCCAGAGAGTCCACATCTCTGCTCCTGCCAAGTTCCCAACCAATCAGGAACTCTGAATACCAGGTACAAGTGTGCTGGGACCTGGGAGGGAGCAAAAATGTGGATATCTGGGGGTCCCCAAGGGCGGGCTTGAGAATCACTGCCCTAGAATATATCCTTACTGCGATCTGTGTGCTTTTGCAGTAAAATCACTGATAGACCAGGAAGTTAAGAACGGCATCCCTGCTCACCGGATAATCCTGGGCGGATTCTCGCAGGTACCGTGAACCTCAGAGCTGGGCTTCCTCGTCTGCTAGTTCCCCTGCCTCATCAAGAGGAAGGAAAAGCTGGGCATGCTGTCAGCTCATATATAACATCTGAGGTCTGAGCATTTATGCCAAACTGAATGCCTCACCCACAAATAAAAGCCTCAGGCATTATTCACTGATGGGGGAAGTATTAAATATTAAACCACACTGCACAACTTAACTGGGATGCATTCAAAAATAAAGGATGATGTGTCTTCTGGCTCTATCCAAGACATACACCGAAATAATAATAATAATTTGTTTTGTACAGGGTTTATATTAGTAGTGCATGAAATAACAGTATGGGTGCTACAAGCTTTGTGTCGAATGGCCATTTGTATCCAGTGGTTTTAAAATCAAGCAATTATCTTACATTTAAAAGTATGAGTTTTTAGAATGAGATTAATTTTTCTTGTGAGTTTCCTGTGTAACGTGTCCTGTCGCCTGATTGCTTAACGGGTATCAATTACACAAAGTCCTATAGCTACATGTTTTGTGGTTGGAGGATGATGAGGGTGATGAGGCAGAAGCATTGAAATGTCTGGGTGTACAGCAGGGATAAGTGATAGCGTGTAAAGCACTAATGCATACTGTGTAAATGCCGGGTAGGCAGAGTGTTTGTGGGATTCTGGAAAATTCCAGTAGGTTCCGGGATTGGGCCTTCTAATAGTTTATTTATGTTCTGTGATACTCCATTAATTTAGTTTGAAATATATTATTAGTTTTATTAACATTTTAGCAAAATTTCTGTTTTGGGAAAAATTACCATTTTTGGACACATTTGGAGAATCGTTCAGGCAGCACGTGTATGCTAACTAATTAGCAATGTACCAAAGAGAGATGAAGTTATTGACAAGCGTGCCGTCTTTTGTTCTGTGTGTTTCTGTGTGTGGGCAGGGGGGGGCGCTGTCCCTCTACACGGCTCTGACGTCCCAGCAGAAGCTGGCTGGTGTGGTGGCGCTCAGCTGCTGGCTTCCTCTGCGTGGCTCCTTCCCACAGGTACTCCGCTCATGCTCCGTGATGGCCACACGGCCTGGCCCCGCCCACACACGTCATCATCAACCGTCCCCGTTAAGGTCACCTGTGAGGGCTCGGGCTTGAGCCTTGGGGGAACTACGGATCAGGATGACTTCACTGAATAATCATTACTGTTTCACTGTATAATAATGCATTGTATCTGAAATGATATGTTAAAAACCTGTGAAAGATTGGAGACCCTCCAGGGTGACACCCCCCCCCCACCTCCACCTAATTACATTCAGACTGTCACAGCTGCTGGGAATGAATATAAAGCAAAGACTGTCAGGGGAGCAGCACATTAACATACTTGATCTGACGCGTACACAAGCCATACTGCAAAGAGAGACTAGTTACCGGGCGATTCCAGCTCATTTTAGTTTTCCACTGCAGACGGGTCGGCTCAGTAAAGACGATGCTGGGTTTGGAGACAGACAGTGATGTAAAACCAAAGAGGAACTTATTTACTGTGTACACAATGATTTACTACATGCTAATTTCTGCTAGCACGTCTGTGAGAATTGTCATGTTATGTTAGCATTAAATGCTAGCTGAATTAACATTAATCTGTGTGAATTTGCATTATGAATCCATTCCCTTTAGCTGTTCTATAGTACTTGTTTAAGAAGAAGGTTGGAAATTTTGATTCCGAGTTATCGGGAATGCATCAATACATCACAATAATACAGTATATAGAATATGCCCTTTTTCCTTCAGATAATTCATGAGCAGAACATCAATATCTCCACTCATTTTATCCAATCAGATGGTGGCAACGCAGCCAGCTCAGTTTGGTCACACTTTCAGCCTGCTAGTAAGCAGGGCCATGTCAGCCCAGTTAGGCTCGCATACATTACAATGGAAAACTGCCAGTTCGCAACACGGCTCGGGTCTTGGTGGCAGTGGAAAAGCACAATCAGTGTCACACATTTCAGAGAATTGAAGCATGATTCTCCGCTCATAAACATTTACAATTTATTTATTTAACAGACTCTTTTATCCAAAGCAACGCACAGCTGATAGCTGATAGGGTCACCCAGTCCCTGGAGCAAATGGGGTTAAGCGTCTTGCTCAAGGGCCCAATTATGAAATCGCTCGGCTAACTTTGGGATTTGAATCAGCAACTTTACGGTCACAGGCACAAAGTGCTAACCTGCTTCTAACCTCATGCAGGGTGCGACGAGCAGCGCCAACAAGGACACGCAGATCCTACAATGCCACGGAGAGGCTGACATGCTGGTGCCACTCGTTTTTGGCTGTCTGACTGTGGAGAAGCTGAAGAGCTTCCTCAACCCAGCCAATTTGCACTTCAAAACCTACCCAGGAATGCAGCATGGGTCCTGCCCACAGGTCAGTGAGCTCTGGAAGCAGGTGGTCGCACATCAGTTAGATTCACATTTATTTGGCCTAACCCTAACCCTAACCAAAGTGATGTACAGCTGAGAATGCAGGGTCAGCTAGTATCTGGAGCAACAGGGATTATGGATCTTGCTGAAGAACCCAAGCAGGGATGTGATCCAACAACCTTCTGATCACAGGATCAGAGTCCTAACCCACAGAGCCGCACACCAGCCCTGTGTATACTATATGGACAAACGTATTGGAACACCTGGCCATTACACCTATAGGAACTTTTGACATCCCATTCTAAATCCATAGACATCAGTCTGGAGTTGCCCCCCCCCCCCGCAGCTATTTCAGCTGCCACTCTTCTGGGAAGGGTATCCACAAGCTTTTGGAGTGTGTCTGTGGGAATTTTTGCCCATTCATCCAGAAGAGCATTTCTCAGGTTAGGCACTGATGCTTGACTTGAAGGCCTGGCTTGCAAACTCTGTTCTAGTTCATCCCAAAGGTGTCAGATAGGGTTGAGTTTAGGGCTATGCGAGTCAGTTAAGTTCTTCCACACCAAACTCACCCAACCATGTCTTTATAGACTTTGCTTTGTGCACTAAGGCACAGTCATGCTGGTACAGAAAAGGGCCTTCCCCAAAGTGTTCCCACAAAGTTGGAAGCATAGAATTCTCCAAAATGTCTTGGTATGCTAAAGCATTAAGAGTTACCTTCACTGGAACTAAGGGGCATGGCTCAACCCCTGAAAAACAACCCCATACCATTATCCCTCCTCCACCAAAATTTACAGTTGGCACAGTGCAGTTAAGCAGGTAATGTTCTCCTGGCATCTGCCAAACTCAGACTCATCCACCAGACTGCCAGACAGAGAAGTCTGATTCATCATTCCACAGAACACGTTTCCACTGCTCCAGAGTCCAGTGACAGTGTGCTTTACGCCACTCCATCCGACGTTTGACATTGTGCTTGATGATGTGAGGCTTGCATGTGGCTGCTACGCCACGGAAGCCCAGTTCATGAAGCTCCTGGCGCACAGTTTTTGTTCTGGGGTTAATGTCAGAGGAAGTTTGGAACTCTGCATTCACTGAGTCAGAGTGGTGTTGACTTTACACACTATGCACCTCAGCACTCAGCGACCCCGCTCTGTTACTTTCCATAGTCTGCCGTTTCGTGGCTAAGTAATACCACTTACATCTGACCGTGGAATATTTAGCAGGAAAGAAATTTCACAAACTGACTTAATACAAAGGTGGCATTCTATGACAGAATCACACTTGAATTCACTGAGCTTTTCAGAATGACTCATTCTTTCACAAATGTTTGTAAACATGACTGTATGGCTAGGTGCTTGATTTTACATACCTGTAGCAATGGGTCTGAAAGAAAGACCTGAAATAAACGATTAAGAGGTGTGTCCCAATACTTCTGTCCACATAGTATGTATTTACATTTATTTAGCATTTAGTTTAGTTTTATTTAACGCAGCTTAAAATTGAGAAAGCCGGGTCAGACAGCAAACCAGAGCATTTGGGGCCTAAGTGCTTTGCTCAGGGGCCCAACTGGGATTTTGAACCAGCCAACAAGTAATGGTCCCAGAATCTCAACTCTCTGAGCAACGCTCAATCCTGCTGGTATTTCAGGAGTGTTGGTATCTTTATCTCACCACAACACCCTTCTTACAGGAGATGATGGACATCAAGCAGTTCATCGAGAAGCAGCTCCCTCCGATCAGCTGATCTCACGACGTTGGCCTTCGAACGCACACCAGCACACACTCGGGCTGAAAGCTGAGTCCTCTGTAAGCTCTTAGGTCCGTCGCGTCGCTAAAACAAGCTAACATCGCTGACTGGTAGGCACACCACCAACCCCACAGCAGAGTCTTAGCCCAGGAGACGCTGTGGGATTGAGCATCCCGCTCAGTCCTTTTATGAAACTACCACGGTCACAGCGAGAGCGACGGGGACCCAGAACTTCAGCACCTACATGGCTAGTGTTGTGTTCTAACTCTTGTGGAAATAGCTGTTTATCACGAAAAAGCCATTTCCTCTTGGTAAAGATGCATTTGGATGTCTAATGAAATCCATTGTGGAAATGCTACTTATTTGAATTAAGTGAATTTACAATAAATTATGCTATAAGACCTCTCGTGTTTGCAATATGTCATTAAATGCTGATCAACACAGTGTATAGGAAATCCACTTTAAATGGGCCAGGGGTTGTTTAATTTTAAATTGTATTAAGGACGTCATTGTAGACTCGCGTTCCTTATTGAGCTTCGTATTTCATGTTCCGGTCACGGGTCTGGTCACAAGGTCACAGAACACTGCCTTAATCGATGAAACTGGCACAGGGAGCCTGAATCGAATGGTAAATATAGGTATAAACGTTTAGAATCTGTGTCGATTATTTCCCCTTATACGTTGTCATATTATCTTGCGTAGACGTCATTGCATGTATTTATTTGCATGTATTTATTTTTACCCATTCCGTATTGTTTACTTTCTTCCTTATATCGTAGCATATCTATAACGCCTCTTCATTAACAGGCGGGGGCGCTGTCTTGAGTTGATTTTCAACATGCTGTGACTTTCTAATTTTATCACGGCTTTCACCAGGGGCGTGGGTTTGGATTCAACACTGATAGGGACCAATTCGGCACGGAACCCCCGCCCTCCTAAATATGCACGGTACTCCTACAATATTTCTAGAGACATATCCATACTGTCCATACCCAGATCTGCACCCTTGGCTTCAACTTTGACGGCAATGGGGTCTTTTCATCGTAACTAATGAAGAAAAAAAACGTCAGCCATGTTGATTGAAAAATATTTGCATGGCGGTGGCACTTTAAGATGTACTAAACCGTACTTTATTCTCGATGACAGGAAGCTGAAGGGGATACCCCAGCCATACAGACTTCGAGAGTTTCATGTGAGCCCCTTAAAAATTAAAGTGCAGCGACATGGCCGCACCTCTTTCCCACCGAACAGCTTCTGCAGATGTAACCGAAACTAAGAGACCAAGCCAGTCATCAAACGGATCTTTGCAAAACCATTAACAAACGCTGAATATTCCGATCTAGTGATCGGGCAGTGATCGCGAAGACTGGATTAAATGTTCATTAATGTTTTTACAAAAGCACCGTCGTTTCCCGGACTTACATAATTATAGGAACAATCAGATACTAATAATCAACAAATTGGCATGTATTTTTTTCAGTCAGTCGCTATGCATTTCTTGCAGTCTGGCATTTTCAGCACTTCTTAGTAAGAGTAGGTTAAATTTAACTGTACCATCTGGCAGCTTTTTCACCAAGTGAGGCATTTTAGCATAACATGCACATATTCTCATGGTATGTTTATGAGACCATCCCGTTATCATGAAATTTATTCCAATTACACATAAACCGAGGTGTCTCAACTGAACCGGCAGTGCGCATGCGTACAACGAAAGCAGCGCAAATTTCAACTAAATTATCCCGCAAACTGTCAGTAAATCCAGGCACACAATTAATACTAATGAAAAAGCTAGAACTGCAATGCACAGACCGAGTTTTTTGCCTTTTAATGCAAAGCAAGTAAATCTGATGCAAATTTGTACATTTAACGTGAGTGAATTTTCGGTCCTTTGGTGGGAAAACAGACAGAAAGGTGCCAAAAAGAGGGAAAGGTTTATAGGAAAAGCAAAGTGGCCGCAGGTAGGAGGCGGAGAGGAGCGCGATCGTGCGCAGACGCAGCGGCAATCAGTGCATCGGCCATCGGCCCCCTCGCCGAGTCGCTGATCCTTCCCTCTCCGGGCCAGCTGCGCCCGCCCAGCCTACTGATGCGCCTGTGCACTGTCGCCGAGCTGCTGGCCTGACCCTTTTCGTTTCGTTTTTTTTATTTTTTAACTATTTGTACATTACTTTTTTTTATTAAATAAGACTTGTGGCACAAGGCAGCGAGCGATGGGCAAGAGAGAGGAGGAGGAAATCATCCGGATCGCCAAGAAAATGGATAAGATGGCGCAGAAGAAAAACGGGGTGAGAGATGAGAAGGGGGATCATGCCTGTGTCGGGAAGCCGCTCACATGAGCCTTGATCACCGAATAAATATTCATGATCGGGGACTGTTTTGTACTTTTTGGCTGTATGTTAAATTGAAGTGACTAAGGATTTAAAGAGGGCTTCCTTATTCGCGGTGTGTGCTGCCCGGCGGACTTCATTTATTTTAGCACTCCCGGCATGCCCCATATGTATATAAAGGGTGTCTCCAGCCGGCTTTATCTGACCTTATACCCGGCTCGCCTGGGTTCGTTTGCATGAAAGCGCGCTGTTTTTAAAAAAAAATCTGCATGAGTTTTTAAAATATGGTTTTACGGATTGGAGGCCTCCGCGGTCCTCCCGCTGGTAGTTAGACATAATGCCGCGGCGGCGCGCCTCCCTCGGCGCCAGGCTGCCGGGGAACATTCGGGCGTACGGAGGATCGTGGCGATGGCCGGTCGTGATCCCCCCACGGAACGGCGTTTTTCGCCATGCATCTGACGGGTTTGTGATGCATCTGTCGGGAATCATCTGGGATACCCAGCTGGGACAGTGTGCAATTGCAAAAATACAGCACAGTACATGTTCTGCCGCCTTATCCCCCAATTGGATAATTAAAATTAAGCAATTGTCTGAAGTACTTACAATCTGAAGCTCTGAACCTGCTCAGGGAGTTGAAGTATGCAGGTGCAATAATGCACTACAATGTAATTAAACATGTAATTAAAAGCACTCTGTGACTAGAAGGGCGCCGGTTCAAATCCCAGGGTCAGCAGAGTGATGTCACCATTTGTCCCTTGAGCAAGGCCCTTAACCCCAAAATGCTCTGGAGACTGAGTCTCTACTGTCTGAGCCTGTTTCCTCAATTTTAGGTGTTTGTGGATAAAAGCATCAGCTCAAAAAATGTAAACACTTAGCTGCTCTTGTCTGAAAAATCCAGACTATATTGTTGGGACTGTGTGGTTGCAGGAATGCATTACGATAGTTATTTTGCATTTGTAGACCGTAATTTCAGAAACAAAATGAAGTAATTGTTGAAATTGCACTCACAGTCCGGAGCTCTGGACCTACTCAGAGAGCTGAAGAACATTCCAATGACACTCGAACTGCTACAGGTGAGAGGTCGCCCGATATGGGGTGCCAAGTGCTCATTTTCGCGTACAAAATACATTCAGTGTTATATAAAGCATTATTTAATGATGAAATCAAGCAATACCTTGCTGCATTCTGTCCACAGAAGCAAAAAAAACTTCACTTTCTTTCATGCACAGAAATCAAAAGGAATGTTTCATTTTGTGTGCTGAATTGGTATTAGCACTTTGCATTTTGTGGACAGAAGAAAGTCATTTTGTGGTTGAAATGCATTTCATGAATGAAAGTCATTTTGTGGACAAAATTAATTCTGTGGAATCACGAAATGCATTTTGTGTTTTGCTGAGTCACAAAAGGTACCACAAAATGTGTCTCGAAATGCCTTTCCTCTTTGGCTGAGTCAGGAGAGGGTTGTAGTGGGAGCCATAGGGGGAGGGGGTAGTACCTTGCAATGACTTGAGGGTAGAGTGTGGCTTTGATTTTGCAGACGCATGTCATTACGGTTAATTTGGCAGTGGTGGCTTAATTGTTAGATTGCAAGATTGCAAGTTCAAATCCTCGACCAGCAAGCCGCCACTGAGGTACCCTGAGCAAGGTACTGCCCCCAAGCACTGCTCCCTGGGTGCTGAATTAGCTGCCCCCTGCTATGTCACAACGTCACATATGGGTAAAATGCACAGGACACGTTTCGTTGTTGTGTGCTGTGTTGTGTCAACGATGACCACTGATCACTAAATTCAATAAATTCAAATTCATTTAAATGTAATAAAAATATAAATTACCCCTACTTTTACTAACTAATCACTAATTAGGAGCATAACAAGAACCCTCCTTACGATGGGCAGTTGACCAGTGATTGTCCTGTCCTGGCTGTCCCCCTGAACACTCTGGCGACCTGGTCGAGTCACTGTAGTGCCATCAGCAGTTTGCAACTCCAGCGATTCTGCGAGGATCAGCAGACAGTCTGTGGCTTCTTGTATTAAACCATTAATATTCACCATTTTATTGTTGCATATTACACGCAGGTTACCCAGTGTGCTTGATGTGAACTATAGGGTACAGTGTTATTCAGGGGAAAATGGCACGGTAACAAGCCTACAATTGGAGAGAATCAGCGCTGTGGTTTTTCACTGACTTGGCTTAAAAATATAGAAAATGTAATGAAAAAATAGTGACACCAATGAGTATATACAACAGTAAAAGTATGAGCCCAGGAGTTATTTGTATTTTTATTACATGTACATGCAAGTTAAACATAATTACACGCGTCTGCAAAATCAAACTTGGTGCTCCACCTTGACTATCATTCACAAAATGCCACACAACATGACTTTAATTCACAAAATGCATTTCGTCCATTAAATTCTGTGCACAAAATGAAACATTCCTTTTGATTTCTGTGCATGAAAGACAGTGAAGTCTTTTTGCTTTTGTGGACAGAAGGCAGCAAGGAAATACTTGATTTTGTCATTAAAATATGCTTTTTGTGGCACAGAATGTATTTTGTACACGAAAATGAGCGCTTAATGCTTGGTGTCCCATAGCTGGATACCGCCGCCTTTATATATACAGGATATTGATGAGAAATGATAAAGAAATAACATCACCTTCTCCATTAGTCCACCCGCATCGGGATGTCGGTGAACGCCATCCGTAAGCAGAGCACGGATGAGGAGGTCACGACACTGGCCAAGTCGCTTATTAAGTCGTGGAAGAAGCTTCTAGGTAAAGCGTCGTCTTACTACTCTTAAAAATACTAGTATGTTTGTTTTTAGCGTAAATCATATTTCCAGTGTAGTACCACCAGAGGGCAGCACTGGCTTGAAGATTTGTTTTCCCGGAGATTTTAAATTTTTTTTTAATGCCTCTCACCTTAGCTGTATGGAGATGATTGGATGAAGGATATATTTGTACTCAAAGCGGTGGAGTGTTTATTATGCGACATACCATTTTGTGTACGTATCAGAGCGCGTCTGAAGATGTTATGATTGGCAGATGAACCGGGAGGGGGAGAGAAGCCAGCAGAGGAGAAGAGGAAGGAACCCACCATGCAGGCCATGTCATCATCACAGAACAGCCCAGAACCTCGCGAGGAAAGGTGACTCTGGACCATGCCGTGAGGTCCTTACCACCCCCTCTCTGAATGCTGGTCTGATGGCGCCGTTCCCCTCCCAGTAGCTCCAGCAGCAATTCCAGCAGCGAACCCGGTGCTGTGGCCCCAGACACACTGATCACCACGTTCCCTAGAGCCCCCAACACCTTGGACTCCGTCCGGAACAAATGCAGGCAGATGCTTGCCAGTGCCTTGCGAGCTGGTGGTAAGCCCCGCCCTTGTCGCCTTCCTCGCAACATGGCCGACTCAAATTCAGCTGTTTTGTGCGCTCAACCCAGCTGTTTAAACATCACGCTTCATCTCTGTCTCTCACTCCCAGATGATTACATCGCTATTGGTGCTGACTGCGACGAGCTCGGGGCCCAAATCGAGGACTATATCCTTCACCGGCCCAGGAGATAATAGATCAAGTCCTCTGGCAGTCTCCTGATCTGGGCAAGGTTTTAAATCTCTGAGTACATCGGAAATGGCTAAATGATCAGATGCCTTCAAATCAAGGGCCAGGTCTGGATTCCGTGACCGGAAGGTTGCCGGTTCAAATCCCAGAGTCAGAAGATCGTTGGGACCCTGAGCAAGTCTCTTGATCTCCACTTGCTCAAGGGACTGTCTGACCCTGCTTTCAGTTGCACATCACTTTGGAAATATTAAGAAATTGTAAATCGTAAATGAGTGAATGCGAAGGCTACTCCTTCCTGTGCCAAATTATTGTCTAGCTATTGGCAGTAGCTGTGTAGTGACTGGTTGTTTGTGTGAGACCACACAGTGCTGTTAATTAGTCTGTAGGTCTCGGCTGAGGGTACAGTCTTCTCTATGCAGGTTGCCTCCCCAGTCTGAGGTTCGAACGTGCCCCTTAACTCTGCAGCACGCATCTTCCAGGAGCTCAAAAATACAGACACGAAGTACAAGAACCGGGTGCGCAGTCGAATTGCCAACCTTAGGGACCTGAAGAACCCCAACCTACGCAAGAACGTTCTCTGTGGCAATGTGCCGCCCGACCGCATGGCCCGTATGACAGCGGAGGTGAGCCCCCACCTACATTTGGGGCCTTCACAGGTCCTGGCACCATTATAGGGATCTTCACCTGGTTCCTCAGATACAGCTGTAAAGTTCTTGTGTTTAAGGATTTTATCATGCTTCTTAGAAGAATCTTTAATGGGGTGGTGGTCAGCAGAATTACTGCTACAGCCTTAGAACTCTATGGTTGTGGGTTTGAGTCCCACCCTCACACATTCTTAAGTACACACTAATAAGGTATAACCCCCCCAGCTACATCATGACTGATCCGCTCCTGAAAGCCTTTGCAAGCACGCCACTCATCTCATGCAGGTTTCGTTGCATCTCATTTCCTGCGACAGGAGATGGCCAGTGATGAACTGAAGGAGATGCGCAAGAACCTGACCAAAGAGGCCATTCGAGAGCACCAAATGGCCAAGACGGGCGGCACGCAAACCGACCTGTTCACCTGTGGGAAATGCAAAAAGAAGAACTGTACTTATACGCAGGTCAGTGCTGTTTTGTCTGTGTGTGTTCCTGTTTGTTTGCTTTGTTTTGTTTCTGTCTGTCTGCCTGTTTGCTTGGCTTCGGTTCTGTCTCCTTGTCTTGTCTTTTTGTTTATTAATATTTGCACAATTTTCCACAAATTTGCTGTTACAGTATAAGAGAATATATTTTAAGGCTTGTTCGCTTGCCTATTAATTTGTAAATGTACTACGATTGTGCAGATAAGTAATCCCGGATGTTTAGTGTATTTTGATCTCTTCCATTGTGAGCCAGATTACGAGGCACAGTTGACCTCCCTGTTCCATCTGACTCCTGCAGGTTCAGACCCGGAGTGCCGATGAACCGATGACCACATTTGTAGTCTGCAATGAGTGTGGAAATCGGTGGAAGGTAATCTGCCAGCACTTGACCATGTTGACCGTGTTCTTGTAAAGAGTCTCGTTTTAATTTGTGTCTGTGCTGTGATGGTGTCAGTTGGATGGTTGTGTTGACACTGGGAAACAAATGGGCCGCCGGATGACATTATGTAGTTTTGTACCAAAGGTGGTCAGGATACTAAAAGAAACACTGCCTTGTGAAACTACAGATTTTGTTCATGGATTGGCATGTAGCTCAGCAGGTTAAGGATCAGTGTTCATGCCCAGAAGGTTATGGGCTCAAATCCTATATCCAGCAGATAAACCTTATCATTGTAGGGCCCTTGAGCAATGCCCATAAAAAGTGGTATTTGAAAACTACCCAATTTCTGCAGAGGGATGAATTAAGTACTTCTGTTCTAATACTGTTTCATTTTGTCTTGTATTTCCTTTGCAGTTCTGCTAGTCCCAGGTCAAGATTTCATCTAGATGTACGACGGCAGATTCCCCGAACCAGATCTCTAGTTTGTCCCAGCTTCCGTGGAAAGGGGGTGGGGGGGAGGCCGAACATTTCTGCTTCCAGTCGACCCTGGCTCTCGGTGAAAGCGGCAGGGCCGGACGCAGATGGGGTCTCTCCCCCAGTCCGCTCCTGCCCTGCCGTTTTTAGTGCCGGGTTAGACAGCCACAGACGAAAACATGCCCGCATACCTGTGTTTGTAACAGAACCATCATGTCCAAAATCCTGCTTCCCATCTTTTAAGTCCTCATTAGATTTAACTGTCAGACTACAACTGATGTTAATGTTTTTTTTTCTTTTTTATATGTAGTTTGACATTAAATTTTTGATCAACGCTAACCCCTCTGTTTGCTTTGTTTTTTTTTGGGGGGGGGGGGTATTTAGCATATGTTTTAGTGGATTCGGATGGTGTGCCTGTGATCAGAAGGCTGGTGGTTCAAATCCCAGGGTCATAAGAGTGGTTTCTTTATGCCCTTGTTTAAGGCCCTTAACACTCAGTGGCTCCAGGGACTGGCTGACCGTGCTCTCCCTCAAAAAATAAAAAATGCATGTCACGTTGTGTAGAGGTATCTGCTACATTAATTAAAAGCAATATACAACATGTGTAAATTTACCCATTTATAATGCCTTGGATTTAACTATGGAGGTATGGAGCATGCACCACTGTGAGGGTTTTTTCCGGTGGCTGAAGTGCCGATCCTGCCACCAACCCCAAAGTTATTCCCTTTAAGTTGGAGGACCTCCTTACAGGGCTGGATGTAGATATACATCATACTGAGGATGAAGCAATTGCAGGTTAAGGGCCTTGCTTAAGGGCCCAATGGAGTAGAATCACTCTGGGAATTCACAGGATTTGAACCAGCAACCTTCCAGTTTCTGGCACAGATCCCTAGCCTCAGAGCCACCACTCTGTCTGTAACTATGGACCCTAGTATAAAATAGTATGGCTTCAGAATTGCTCATTTTTATGAGCAGAAAAAAATGTAATGTGTGTAGTCCACTAGTCTATAATAGTCTATGCAGATCACTGAAGTGAAAAATTGCAAAGTGGAAAATGAAAGCTTTAATGACTTAAAAACATCCGGTCTGTGAACCAGTAGACCGCTGCCCTAATTATAATAATAATTTGACCAGTTAGGTGTTTGGTTTAACCCATTAGTTAAAATCAAAGACATATCGCTGTTTTACAAGAATCTTTATAAATGCTCTAAAACCCTTTTGAGATGATACTACATGGTATACTAGTCTAGTTTCCAATCCCAACATTTTTAGATATGTGCATGAGCATAAAATCATATTTCTATCCCCAAAATGAGAATGTCATTTCCCATATTTTTTTCTGACAAACATGACTGGTGGATGTGTAGGTTTTATGGGTAAATTTACTGTCTTCCCACTTAAATGTGAATAGTTCTCCAGCGACCACTGTCTGGTCCAGAGGCTTCCAGCCAAGGGTGTCCAAATCTGAATGCGTGTGTAGGAGAAGGCCCTTGGCTTTTACTGGAGAATATAATGCTTTCTTGAATAATTTGTTTTTCTGCAAATACTACTCGTCATAATAAAACTATTTGATAATGAGAAAGGAATATGTACAATAACATCTCCGTTTTTATGAATTTGAGTGAGTGGGCGGGGGGGCACAGCATGACACAAATATGTATCGTGTTTTATGTTTCGTCAGTTTAAAGAAGGAGCCGAGATTTAACGCAAACCTATTGTCATACTTAATACGCCACATGATAAAAGCAGCGGATTGTGGGATATGATATTTCCCACCGTGCATGTTAACAGCTCGCGGAGTATGCAAAACCACATTTAAAGGAGGATCTCGAGGGCTGTGCATTTTAATTGATACGTAGTTGATAAGGAGAAGGAGCATGCCCCCCCCCGTAGATGCTTTCGTCCTGATCGCAGGTGCATGTGCTTCAGCTCGTCGTGACCTTCTGGGGTAAAAGATCCCTGCGCTCTCCGGGGAATAACATTATTATTAAACAAATACTCTCATTCATCTATTTACAGAGCTATTTTCATCAAAGACGTCTTCCCGTGAAAACAGCGGGCGTCTATAAAAAAAACCTGTTTTGTTAGAAAAATTACAGCACGGCATCACGTGATGTATGCACATAATTTCTCAATATACACATGAGGCTTACCTAATATTGTGGGTTGTTTCCCCCCTTTTAAATTAGACCTATGCTTGCGATCCACGGTTGGTGTGATGTGCTCCTTAAAGGTAATCCCTAGTGATCTGCTGTACGAATTACCCGTTCTAAGCCGAAAAAGCGTGCAAAAGCTGAAAATCCTGCCCTCGGTTCGGCGCTTGCGGGAGCAGCAAGTCCGGACGGCAGGTCCGCAGACGGCACGCCGGCTTGGACCAGACCCCGAAAGAAGCGCGCCTCGGGTGTCTGCTTGGAAATGTAATTTTAACGTGAAATATTTAACTATGCACTATTTGTCAGTTTTATTTGCATATTAGAATCATTTAGTTTATCATCAAACTCTCAACGCGGCTAGCAAGACAATCGGTAAGGAATAAAACTGAATAAAATTATTGTGCTTTATTATACTTTAAGAACAGAATTGTCTACGGTATTTCAGTTCTGTGTAAAATATAAATTAAATATTATAAACACATACAGCTTCAATACAAATGATAATTAATTCATTTTGATTCTAAATATATTTATGCCAATAACAATGAAAATAACTCTCTTCCTCCTATATTTTCGATTGCACGTTAAGACGATTGCAAGCACCAGAGGACCACCTCGGTTTTCTTGTGGCAAGAAAAAAAAAAACACATTCAAAGGACGTGTAGATGCAGACGGTTCATATAGCGAATAAAAAGGCACGTGCCCGGTGTAGCTCTTCGTGGAAAAAAGTCTGAATAAAGGAAAGGGCCGCCCAGCAGAAGCCTTCATAGCCAGGCAAAGGGTAACTAAAGTATATGACCTTTCTCTTTTCATTGATACAAACACATTAATTTAAGTGTCAACTGCGCCCAGAAACAACGTTTGAGATATGACGAATTTGCTCTGAATCATAAAGGAATATATGCAATTATAATATAATATAATATAATATAATATAATATAATTCTTTATTATTATTATTATTATTATTATTATTATTATTATGCTTGATCCCT
>JAODLD010000088.1:14842541-14856214 GCA_026781065.1 Mormyrops boulengeri | reverse complement strand
GCTTGTTCTCCTCATGTTATCGTGGGGTGTCCCTCCCCCCCCACTGCCGGCAGGGTCTGAGTCACCCCGCCAGCTCCTGACGAATTCAGATGGAAGCAGGTGTCTGTGACTGTCTAAGGGACAAAGGGCCGTCACTGGTGGGGGGGGATATGGTCCCCAAAGTGACGACTTCCATTCTGTCATCCTAAGGGAGGGCGGCACTTTCTCGCCCAAGCACACAAGCTGACTTTCAACCCGTGTGGTCATCGGGCCCAAGCGGACGTCACCGACGTGCGTAAATAAAGCGAGGTGACAGAGTTCATGCTCACCATCTCAAGAGGGACCCCTGTGGCGAGTCCTGGGATGACGTGGTCTTGTGCGGTTTCAGGGTATTCGCCTCATTAGCCACAGGGGTCACGGGATCTCTTGGGGTCAGCGGTCAGGAATGTGTCAGGAGGTACATTCTGCGACCTGCGGGGTCGACAGGTGGACCAGTTGGGGAGTGAGTCGGACCTCTTTGGGAGGACAAGTAGCCTTTGCTTTCCTGAAAGTCCGCTAGAAGTATATACATATACAGTATATATACTATGTATACACTATAAGTTTATCTGTGTGCTCTGTACGCACCTTGCTGTAGCATGCTCAAGAATTCCCCCTCAGATCAATAAAATTTATCTTGTCATGTATGTATATACTCAAATAATCACTTTATGTTTACATACAACTCAAATGTATTGCGTGCAATCCTAGCACATGTTTAGAATACATCATAAAATACATCTGACTACACAGTTCAGTAATAAAGTACAGGAAGGCCATTTCTGCACTGGAAGCCCTCGGGGCTGTGACAGCATCACCACCTTCTTGAGTCTTTAAACATACAGAGCATCCTTTAGCTTAACCTAGGGCCTCCCAATCCAGTCCCGGGGGGCCAGAATCAGGCACAGTTTGCTGTTTTCCTGCTCAAACACATGTTAATCAGCTAATTACCTGGTTTAGAAGGTGTGTCTGAAGAGGGCAATCTGGAAACTGTGTTGGATTCTGGCCCTCCAGGACCAGAACTGGCTAGCCCTCTCTTAACCAATAAAAATGTCCAGTAGGGATAAGAGGCAAAAATGCCACTATACTGCTATACTGTACGAGGATAAATAGTAGTCATGGTGGCTAAGGGGTTAAGGCATGGGACTTGAAATCCAATGGGGTCTCCCTGCACAGGTTCGAATCGTGACTGGTGATGGCCCATTTTTAGGGAGCACTCTGGTGTGCAGGTGGGTTAGGACCATGTGTCTATAATCAGAAGGTCCCTAATTCAAATCCCAGAGTTGCCAGAGTGATTTCAGTGCTGGGCCCTTAACCCTCAGTTGCTGCAGGAACTCACTGATCCTGCTTTCAATCGTGCATCGCTTTTTTGGAACAAAGCGTGCACTAAATAAATTCTAGTAATAATTATTCACTTTGATCCTTTAAAATAAAATACAATTACTAAGTGCTAAAGTAGCTGTGAGCGTATTTCACTGTAAATTCTCCCTGTAAATTCTTATTCCAGGCTGGTGACGGCTTCACTCCTTTCCGGGGGGGGGGGGGCTAATTATTAGCAGAATTATGGCAGGAAACAAGAGTCTTTGATGTAGGCTGAGCCTGTGAGGGAGCAGGGTTCAGGATTGCCAGCTCAGGGCTTCCTATGGCCTGGACAGCCCACGTTTGTCCTCGCCACCGCCTCCCGCGTGCCCTGCTCTCCGCGGCTGAGTCATACAGAGAGTCAGAAAGGATCTCTCGCTCTCCGTCGCAATACTGGGGAGCGTGGCTCGCGGCATAATGCTGATGGTCGTAATGCTGACTCCAGGCTGAGTCAGTGTATAAGTTAACCCTTAACGAGTGTCGAATTGGTCATGACCATTTATGGGATGCCAGCTAAAGCAAATGAACATCGAAAATGTGTCTTTAGCAGTCTAATCGTGTTCATCAGCGATTAGCAGAGAGCTGTCAGTCCCACAAACCTGAGGGATCGGGGCCCAAGGCACAAATGGCAGAGACTTGCCGACCCCTGGTGCCCCTCAGATTGAATCTTGGCTCATATTGTCAGCCACAGGTGCATGGGGCTTATATCATCCCATATTGGTTTGAAGAAGGACTGGGAGTGAAGAGCTGGGGGGGGGGGTGACAGGGGCAACATTGCTCCTGCTTTTTCCCATGAGTGGCTATGGCGGGTCCACAATGCCGTCTTTGTCCTGCTTGAATGGATCCTTTGCCTTAATGGTACCTCTCAGCCCGGGCTGGGTCGGCCCATGTCGGCAGCCGGGTGCGTCAGGCTTCAGGGACTAGTAGGAAAGCAACCCCCCTCCCTCGACTGCCAAGGGCAGGGGAAAAAAAAAAATCAGGCACGACAGGACGCCTTGCACATCAGCAAACCGGGCAGCGTTTGGTAATCAGGGGACCCCACACCAGCGAAGCAGAAGCCGCATCGATTCATCTGCAACGCGCCGAGATCCGAACACGCTCTCGCGTCCAGAACCCAATAGCGGAAATCCAATCTGAAGGGCTTTCATGCTGAACTGTGCCATTGTGTCTCTTCTAAAGCCCCACGGACTATAAAGTCTTACGAAAAGTCCGGCATCATTTCCTGATGAACAACCTTACTCTCTTTTCTGTGACTTAACACCCCAGCCAAACACACACACACCCTCTAACTTCTCTTTATTGTGTGGTGTGTTTGAACCCGCATGGAGGATGAGGAGTTTGTGATGAATGCCGCTCTTTGTGTGGACCCTGGGGCCCCTCTCTCTGACTCCAGGAGATACTGGAACAGCCGATTCACAAGCAGGAAGTACAGCCCCCCACACCCCCTCCCCCCCCCAAAGCATTTAGGGGCCCAACGGTGCGTGAAACTAGAAGCGGCGGTGGAGGAAAAAGCCGGTGGCACCTCGCAAACGAAGGGCAGGCAACTGGTGGCATCCACCCCACCTGCTTGCTGAAGTAAGAGAGGCGCCCCCTAGCTGTAAGAAGGGTATCTGCCCCAGCTTGCAGGGTGAGCTTTTTTTTTGCCCCCGATTCCATTAAGCACAAACATGCAGCTTTAGAGACATGAACTCTGTGCCCCCTCTGCTACCTACAATGGACACTCACCGCTGCCCCCCACTGTTCACCCATAAAGGCGTCATTCAGTGAATTGAAGTGCTGATGTTGTCTTACTGAGTTAACGCCCTCTGTAAGGGGGGGGGTTGAGGCAGAGACCCTGCCTATAAATCCCCTTTGTAAGAATCTTTTATAAGATCTATGAGGAGTCCCTTACTGGGAACAGGAGTCTGATCAGCTGTCACACTGAGAGCCACACTGTCTGGCTGTTGGTTCAGATCCCGTGGTCCGCTGACTGTCACTCGGGGTTGCACATGACCTGCGGAGGGAATGCTGGGGGTGCGAGTCTGCTGTGTATCGGCCTGAGGGTCCGCCCCCCCGAGACGTGACCCAGTGAAGGCTGAGAGCAGTTTCGCATTTGAATTGATTTTTTTAATGGATTGATCCCTTTGGTCAACTCCTACAGTTTTGTAAAGCAAGGTTCAGCTAGAAAAATGTGAGGGAGTGAACGCCTGTGTGTTGGTGTACAAACATAAAATCCCATGGTGGATAAACAACCCCCTCCCCGTGATGAAGAAGTCCAGATATGTGTGGCCAGCTGAGTCAGCAGCAGAGCTGCCGGGAGGTCCGACCCCACAGGTCACCGGCGCTGTGTGGGAGCCATCCAGAGCCGGCCATCAGCCGGACCCTGTAGGGGACCCCGGCCTCAGCCAGTCGCCCATCAGCCAGACCCGGCGAGGGGGCCCCCGGATTCAGCCAGCCACCCGTCGGCCATCACTGACCCCACGTGCCCCTTGCACCACCCACACTGATGGAAGCCCAACTCCTCGTGAGCTGCCCCTAGCTGTAAGATGTGACAAGCTTGCATAGCTGTGCCAACACATCCCCCCTGGTTAACAGCTCCTGTCCACCAGCCTTTAAAAAGAAAAAGGACGACTGTTTATTTATTTATTCCAAGTACAATGAGGCTTGTTTTCAGTTTTTATCTTATTTTCACACAGAATAATGAGAAGCTGCAAAAAAATCTGATTTTGCATTATCCTAAGTGAAAGAATTATATTCCTAAAGTCAAACTGAATTACAAAATCCATCCATCTTCTCCCCGCTTATCCTGCTCAGGGTCACGGTGGGGGGGGGTTCACAGGTCAAAAGCTGGTGGAGCCTCTACTTGGGATGCCAGCCAATTACAAAACGTATGTGTTTAAATTAAGGGATTCAGCCTTTGTTTGCGAATGGTGGTAATATTCTTGGGAATTCAAAAGAAGAAGCTGTTTGTGACTGAGAATTGTGTTTGTAAAGTGCTTCTCCCAAAGTGGTGGGCCAACAGCACTTAACACAGAGTGAAACAACAGTGCCGTTTGCTAACACACCACCGTTTATGGTAGCAATAGTCTAGAAGGATAGTGTGTGACTGGGAAAGCTTCCATATTTCCAAGGAAACATTCTGTTGGGCGGACTTGCCGTTCTAGTACAGCACCGCCAGCCAGACCACCTGACCCGATACGGAAACTGTGATCGACCCGTCCCCAGTCCTCCACACTCGCAGAGATCCGAGGCTCTCCGGAAGGAATCGGGGCGTGAAAAGCCAGCGCTGGGCCCCTGCTGTCAGTTGGCCCGCAGACGGGCTGTTTGCAGTGCCGGCGGTATGTGCCGAGTTTGTGGCAGGCACATGGCCTAAATTAGCAGCGACGAAGCTGAAGGAGGAGAAAAAAATGGCGTTTATGTCTATGTGAAATGTGCCCCCTCTCTCTCTTGCTCTCTCTCACTCGCTTTACCTCCCACATCTCTCACAGACATGCACTTCCCATTTCAAAGACCTTCAGTCAGCTTGCATCTCCACACCCAGAATGTAAATGTGATTTATAGGCAGGGTAATCTGCTTTGGATGGAGCCACTAAATCACTCTGCATTTGTTACATTTTCCCATGAAGATGCACTGCGGAGGAGCCAGTGTGGCACCAATGGGGGAAAAAACCAATTACAGTTTGAGTCATTTTAAAAAATCCAAATGTATAAACCTTCCAGTCGGAATACGCACAAATCCCACCGACTGCTGGGATGAATCACATCTGCTTCGCCTTACATCAGCGCTGACTCCCCCCAAAGCCATGGACGCATCAGCGATACTTTTTTTCCTGTATTGGTGGTGTCGCCATGGCGATGGGGCAGGCCAGGTGCCACGTCACACAATGTATTTTTGTAAGGGGAGCCGCCATTGGCTGGGCCCAGCTGTAGCTTTGTTAGCGACGGTAGGTTAGCGCTTGCGGCCGCGCGGATCCCACCTGGCGCTCTTCAGACCGCGGACACCTTTGTCTCTCCCAGCCATCCTTCACTCTCACTCTATGGGTCACCTGGCTTCATCCAGAGTACCTCGGAACCTCCCCTGCTGTCTTTTACGAGGGACGCCCTAACAGTTAACAGCCTCAGGGGGGTGCGTCGTTCAGATTACTCAGAGGCCTCAAAACATAATTTGAACGGAATGGCCGACAGGAAGTAAGCATTCAAAACAGGCATTAGCATCTCGATTACATTTCGAAAACAGGATGAGGCAGCATGAACTGAAAATTAACATATTTGCATAAACTAATTAGCAGTGACTAACAAACGAATCACAAGCAAATACTAAGAACTGCATCTTCTCCATTAGGCTTGAAGTCTGTGGGAATGGCATAGAACCTATAGTGTTTGAAAAGTTTAGAGGCAGTTGATTGAACCCCGTCTTCAGTAACACCTATTGTTTGTCCATCCGGTACAGGGTGTTCCTCCACATGCCGTGTGCAGCGCGGGGGGGCTTCAGACTGCTGACACCCCCCCTGCTGGTCGGCCACTGGGAAGATGGATGATACTGTTTCCTCAGTTAAGCTCTATTGGTGTTATAATTTCACTTGTGATTGGTCTTGATACAAAGAGACATCCGCATTTCTAGGAGCATGCGGGAGCCTCGTGGGCTTCGCCCGCATTCCTTTTTCAGAGTTTTTCCGGCTGGCTGGTGCTCCCCGGGCCCCACTGGAGGTGGCGGGTGTCTCCTGTCACACTCTTCTTGCTTTGCAGAGTCCCTGGGTAGCAGGGCCCCCCCTCCCCCTGGGCCAGATCCCATTTCAGGAAAAACAAGCGTGCCAGGTCTCCTCGCACTGATTTACTCCTCTTTAAATATTTGATCTGGAAGGAGCACTGCTGTCCTCCAACTCCCTTTCTCCGCAGTTCTCGCTCAGAGGCCAGGGAGTCTGGGGAAGAGTCGAGGGAGGAGGCAATGGAAGGATCTAGAAAGTCTATAGTAGGGTTGTGCAGTATTGACACCTGTGACCGCAGCAGAGGGCCGGATGACCTGGGAACTTACCTATCTGCAGTCCTCAAAACATCTTCATAACTATAGCTGCTAAAATTATGGATTTATGTTGTTTTTAAATAACTCGCTCATTGAATGGGTGGTTAGTGCAGCTGCAATTGTGGGATCCGTTCCTGCACCTATGTGTGAAGTTCAACCCTGTTTAACCCTTTCAGTCCGTTCCAGGGTGTCCTGTGCTTCCAGGAACTAACTGCAAGCCTGCACTGATTAAACAGTTATGAACTGAAAGACCTCAGTGTGTATGTTGAGGCTTCCATGTCCCACTCTCGCCAGTGTGGGGAAGCAATAAAAAAGGCCAATAGGATGTTGGGTTACATCTCTAGGTTTGTGGAATTTAAGTCAAGGGAGGTGATGCTAAGATTATACAATTCCTTGGTAAGACCCCACCTAGAATATTGTGTGTAGGTTTGGTCACCTTACCTTAAAAAGGACATTGCTGCCTTGGAAAGGGTTCAACGTAGGGCTACGAGAATGATTCCTGGTCTTAGAGGAATGTTGTATGAGGAGAAGTTAGCTAAGCTGAATCTGTTTAGCCTCGAGCAAAGGATTCCCCAGATGAGCTTGATGGGCCGAATGGCCTCCTCACGTTTGTAAATTTCTTAACGGATTATAGATGGAACAACCCAGAATGGGATGCAAACCCATCACAGGGCACACACCAGTCACTCACACATGAACACCTATGGGCAATCTGGTAACTCCAGTTAACATGCAAACTCCACACGCATAGCGCCATGGCAGAGACTCGAACCCTGGTCCCAGAGGTGTGAGACAACAGTGCTAATTAATTTTGGTTGGGAGAGGCACAAGTCCAGGTTATACAGAGTTTCAGGGATGGAGCAGACATTAAAAATCCGAGATTACGGAGGCTTGTGCATAAATCTGTTTGTTAGTCATATTTAATTCCACTGCACAAATATTTGTTTCAGCCAACAGTTTATTACTGTTCTTAAAAAACATGCCAACTGCCATCTTCCAGAACCTTCTAACCTTCACAGGATGGCAATGAGCCCAATGTTGGTCCCTGGAGGCGTAAGGTTCACAAGCTCATGGCAGTCCCCTCCCCCATGAAGATGCCACACATGAAGGAGGGGGTAAGACTCAAACCAGCAACCGCGCAGACGTGAGGCCACAGTGCTACCCGCTTAAACTGAATGCTCAGTACACATGCGCTAATTGGAGTTAGCATCAGTAACTGGCCTGACACCCAGATATCGAGTTTGACAACGGCAGCTTCCGAATGATGACAGGAAAATGGGAGAGTCCTGCTGTGCCGAGCGAGTGAGAAGCTTCACCTGCAAGTGGTGATGAAAGACTGAGAGCTCATTCATAAATTTCCCAGGACTGGCTGTGAGTCACACGGCACTCGACGCAGCCGGAGCGTACGCGGCACTCGGGCGCTGTACATACACACCCGCCCACGGAGTTACTCCACTCTCATCTGAGGTCAGCCATGACGTGGGTTAATAATTAACCCCCAAATGCCGACCCCTCTCTTGACCGCAGCATCATTAAGAGGATCCTTTGTAAGGATGGATGAGTGACAAAAAATAATTACCCAGAAGTCCTCTGCACATTCTCCTTGGTAATGGACACGCTGTCATCATCCTGAAGCCAATCTGTGCTGCTAGTCGCTCTATAATGTACAGTGTGGAATGAGCATATTAAGGTGGTTTGATTAATGAACCTGGGATTAAACAGGACCCATGTTTGCTTGGGTAAAACAGATCTAGTAACAATTTTATAAGCAATAGGACAAAACTGCATAAAAATCCCACTGACCCCTGCTTGCTGAGCATTTAACTTCACATGCGGTGCTTTTAAAGGACATCAGTAAATGACATTTACACCTGAATGTCTCTTGTGCAAACCAGAAAGTGTTTTAGCACTGATCACAGCACGTACTGCCATTATGGAAATTATATAATGTGTTTTAAAAATGAAAAGCATTTATTTTGTTGCTGCGGTGATAAATGGATGGGCAGTACTAGACTCTGTATGAACGGTTACTACAAAGGACAAGAAAAATACTAATTAAAATACACAACACCGGACTTAAGCACAGTCTGTTCATGAGCCCCATTCCTTTGGCCGTCCGCCGAATCTTTTCCCTGAGTAGAGGTTGCCTGGCAACCAGTCCCCAGCTATTTGAATTTTTATGCATCACTATGTCCACGGTGACGTCACAGTTGCTATAGTTACTGTCGGGCAGGCCAACCTGGACATGCTTGGTGTTATCTATGGCATTTAATCACAATTTTACTACACAAAGCAAACTGTAATGCCTCTAATAACTACATTTGACCTGCATTTGAGTCGGAGCTTGCACCGTTGGTAAGAGTCCTGTGTCCGGTCCCATGTGCTTAAAGACCACACCCCCTTGATCAGGAACAGGCCCCCTGCTGAGCCAATCAGAAGAGGAGATTTGCAGATCTGGCGTTTAATCAATACTAAAAGTAGGTCCTCTTCGCCCCCTTTGCTTTGCGACAGAGAAAGTTGCAAAATCTCACCGGCCGTCATCCTATTTCACAATATTTCAGGGTCTGGAGGGTGGAGGGCGCTGTACAGACAGATGCTGGTCCTGCAGCAGCTAGGAAATGTGACAGGAAATACTGTAATTTACATGTCTGATGCACATCGTTAAGACCAGCACTGTGAAGCTATCATGAAGTCTGTAACAAAGACAGCCCTGCAAGGCGGCAAGTACAGTAAGACATGCCCCGATTGGCCTCTTGTCTGCAGGATCCTTAGGGGCTAGTTTCCTACTAAAAGCTTCCTAAAAGCCTACAGAGCCACAGGGGGCCAATAACCTGAACGCAACTGGCTTGCACCCCCTCGCAGTCTGCCCCACATCACCCGGCTGGCCCCTTCTGATTGGCACAGACGGATGGCTCATTTTACCTGTCGCCGATAGTCCCCCACGCCTGCAATAAAACATTGAACAGCTCGCTTGGCACTAGGCTGGATTTCTATGCCGTTATTTCTAGCAACTGACGGCAGAAATTGCTCGCCTCACAAGCTGGAGTTAACGCTGAGGCAGCTTACGTTACTTTTCTAAGTTATTTATTTGATTTTAAACGGCAAAGCGCATTTGCTTCTGTTATCATCCTCGGTGCTACCAGCCCGCGGCTGACGCCGTGTGGTTTGTCTAGGTGGATTGACACACACGGGTCGCGTTCGTTGCACAGACTTCCACCAACTGCAAGCTGATAACACTGCGGTACCGAAGGTTGCCAGGGGCCCATTAAAAAAGGTTTCTCGCGGCCGAGCTACTTGAAAACCTCCTTGATGTGGTTCCTGCTGATAGAAAGGACTCTGTGGCCCCCTGGGACCCTCACCCCCCAGCAGAAAGGGAATTGGCCCATAGTGCTGGCTTGCAGCCAGGGGAACCTCAACCAAAACTCGTTCCTCTTGCGGCATCAACATATGCCCGAGGGTGCTTTTCCCATAATGCACCCCAGTTTACGCATCCCCAGGTACAGGCACACCAAGCGCCATCTCTACAAAAACAGGCCGGACAGCACACCCTTTCAGAAAATGTAATCCAATTTTGGAAGATCTTAGGGATTTAATTCTCACATCTTCAGACGTTGAGAGTGCACTTTATACCCAAGGCTTTTAAGCGAGTGGGTCCAGGCAGCTATCCATTTTAATTACACTCAAATGAATCGTTTCAAGTATGTTCACCTGTGCGGTTTTGAAGAGTCACACTGTTCTAAGTGCCTTGATTAACTGGAGCTTCAGAATGAACCGATAAAATGCATCACAAGCCCTCATTTGCTCAATCACACTAACTTTCAGCTAGAAGCTACATTTCGTGGCCAGTTTATAAGGTACACCTTGTTTATACAGGTAGCCAGATCCCCAAACACAGAAACACGCGGCTGCATATGAACACACACAGAATCACACAGAGTCACTAGAGTCCGTCACTGCTCAGCTGAGCACTGGAAAGGCCAAGACGGCCAATCGAAGCCATTTTGAATGTGCTGTGGCTGCTGTTTCCACATATAGTGCTTCCAGCATCTCAGAAACAGCCAGCCTCTTTGGATGTTCACACACTACTGTGTCTAGAGTTTACAGAGAATGGTGTATTGGGAAAAAAGGGGGTAAAGGCTATAGGCAGCTGGGAGGGCTGGGGGACTGGGGCCCCGGTAGAGGTAACGTCATCTGGCAGCTGTACCACATAGGCGTCCAATTGCAAAAGCAACGGCGTTGAAACGGTTAAAGGAACAGCAGACTCCTGTCATCTGCTCTGATGTGACACCACACCGGTGGAGCTGGGAGGGAGCAGCTAGCACGGTTAGGGAGGGGTAGTCTTTGCTTAAAACCCTTTAAAAACCTCCTGTAACCCCCCCGCCCCCAAAGTCTAACACAATGAGTGCAGACATATTTCTGGGCCCAATCAATGATTGGTTTACATTTTGGGTGTGTTTCTCAGTGAGATTATCTGCCTGCTAGTGCTGGAAGGCGTTTGTTTTAACCCCTTATGCATACAAGCAAACAAAAGCATTCCGAAATACACAGAGGCTAGTTAGTATACATTCAAACCAGGCTCCTAACTAGACTGTCCTTTAACCACAGAATGTGATTGTTTATTTTCATTAAAGGCCCAAAACAGATCATTCCAAGCTGTCGTTCTGGTACAGAACGGTACATAGCTGAAAACCGAGGCCGATGATGTGATGCAGTATGTCAGATGCAGGGACTCCTCGCGGTCAGCTTTAAACGTGACCGTTCCCTGCCCGCTCTGATGGACTCACCTTGTGAGGAACGTTGGAACTTTCCGGAGAACGTAAAGTCACACGTGTCGATGACAGTTTGGGCTTCCATCGCAACTTCCGGCGATGTGTTTGAGATGCAGAAATCTTGAAAACAGAGGGGAGGAACAAAGCGTTAAGAGATCAGAAACCTTAGTCAAGAACAGGGTATGGATTGTGACAGGAATCCATTGATGCTCCATCTGGCACCCAGGATTCCTATGTTCTCTTTTTTCCCCCCATAAAAGCCATATAGGACAGGCAGACACACTGCATTGGTGGCTGTGCCGACATCATCTTTCCTGGTTTAGATCTGGGTGAGACCTGCATGTTCCAGAAGATGGTGAGTCAGGCTGGCTCTGGAGAGCAGTGTGTGTGTGTGTGTGTGTGTGTGTGGGGGGGGCTGCCGGAGCAGCGTGTGCTCTGGCCTGGAGCCATGTGGCACACATTAAACCGAGGGGCTTGGAAAGAACAGACAGAACCCATACCAGGCGTACTCCCTTTACGCCACATACAATGAACCTCACGCGAGACACCACACCCCCCTCGCAACCCAGCCACCATTTACCAGGGAAATGTTTGTTGACTCTTCAAAGGAACATCTGGAGGTGACACGGCCTCAATTAACGACATTGACGCGCATGTGATTTTTTTGACTCCAATAAGATAATTTCTTAATATCTGTTAGTATTTGTTGCTTTTGGGCTTGCAGTTCGATTCTGTACAGCCTCCCTGTATCATACTGAAATTAATGAGTAGAATGGAAGTGGCAGGAAATGAAAAAGCACACTTTATTGAGGCTGTGCACATAAAAGGTGTCAGTCCTAGAGGTAATGGCACATATAATCTGCGACCAGGACAGCCTCAACCCACATGAACGCACCGCCTTCGATTTGCTTTTCTTTGTGAAAATGATGTTATGGTTAAATATTACTGCCTTTCATATACATTCTGGCTGTAGGAGAATTCAGGAGGTCGTTCCACTCCTTCCTTGTCCATCTGGCTTTCATTCTTTCATTTCTTTCTCTCCCGTTTTCCCTGTTTTTGAATTATTCTGTATAAATGACGCAGGAATGTACAGTATAACAACGCACCCATGTAAAGCACCTTGGTGTGACTTTGTTATGAAAGGCGCTATATATATATAAATTGAATTGACTGAATTTTGTTAAGCATGAAGACGTGTAATCCTATCTCAGAAGGCCTCTGTGCTCAGATTCTCACCAGAGTTTCCATTTCCAGCCAGACCAAGGTGACTCGCATCTCCCTTTAACTCATTTGCTTCAAACCAGCTCACGAGTTTATCAAACATAGTCTAAAAATAGCCTTCCAGCACAGAGGCATGAAAGTAGCAAACATACACTCTTGTCAACTTGTTTCTCAAACGCCTTTCCTGTTTCAGGTTCAGTGGGCACAATTCCCCACCCTCACATCTAAGAAGTGCAACGGCTCTGTGTTTATTTTCAAGCGCACCATAAAACACTCCGGAGATGCTGGCCACATTCAAAACGGATACGGAAGCTCGGGGGGGGGTTCCTGAGACCACAAGGCTGACGTCAGAGCCACACTGAATTACATCTGAAATGGACCAGGCACTGAGCAAGCAATGCAAGATTTACTACCAATGAAAATGTGCACTTATTCAGCTCTTAAAAAAAGCTAATCCAGAACCTTTGTCTATATCAGGGTTCACCAGGCCTTGGAGGGCCAGAATCCAACGCAGATTGCAGATTGCCCTGTTCAAACACACCTACTACACCTGGTAATTAGCTGAGTAAGATGGATTTGAGCAGAGAAATCTGCAAACTGTGTTGGATTCTGGCCTTCCAGGACCAGAACTGGGGAACCCTGATCTATAGTGATCTTTGAAATCTGTGAACTAAACAGCCAACATAAAATCTTAGTTAATCTAATGAAATACTTAGTAGTACTGTAACTCAGTTACTACTGATGTACAAATCATGAACAAACCATGAATAAATATATCAGCTACTAGATAAAAGATGTGTCGATTCACTAATGAGGAACAAAGACGAGATCAGTATTTCACTTGTGTTATTCATTATTTGTTCACAGGTTTACAAAAGTTAACAAATATTGTAACAGATATAGTAACAAACACGGTAACTGCTTGATATGCTAGATGAAATGCACCACGATTCATTAATAATGAACGAACCTGAGATGGATATGTAACTAAGGCTTAGTTTGTGGTTTATTAACACATAAGTAATAGCATAATATTACATTTGTTTGTGGCCCCTTATACTGTTCTTAATTCCTTCGTTTTAGTGATCCCGCCCTGCTCTTCTTCGAAACATTCATATATTTCCAGGTGAAAGTTAAGCTTGCAGTTTGAGTGCAGGATTAGTCATTTAAGCGGCGTCACAGGAACATTTTAAATAGCATCACAAGCCATGTATGCTGCCACATTCAAGACCTGTGGCCTGTACTACAAAGCGGGGTTACTGGCTTATCGGGGTAACTTGTCGGATTTAAGGTACCACAGTTTAAAT
>JAODLD010000088.1:14801259-14840532 GCA_026781065.1 Mormyrops boulengeri | reverse complement strand
CCCCCACCCCCCCCCCCCCCCCCCCCCCCCCCCCCCCCCCCCCCGCCCCGCGGCGGCCCCCCCCCCCCCCCCACTACACACTTTTTTATCTACTTGGTAGACGCTGGCTTGCAATAAATGGTTTTCTGCCAGGCACATTCACAAACTGGATGAAGTACAGTATAAATGGAAAGAAACTGATCTATTTAACATCTGTAACTGTAGAGTATAAACAGATCTGGAAGGGAACCGAAGAACGTCCGGCAAAGTCTAAGTATTCCTAGAGTGACCCGGACCTCTTTCCCAGAATGCTGAGCTGCTGAGAATGCAAGCAGCCGTGGTCATTTGACAGGGTTTTTCTCATATGTTCCTGTGCACCTGGCAGCCCCCCCCCCAACTACAATACAGCCCAACAGTATATAAATAACACATAAAACAAATTACTGGTGAACCATATGTGAAATTCAACCTTGCTTGTTCGTCCTGTAAATCCTCCCGGGATAGAGATGGAACAACAGCAGCGAGGGCTGTTTTGGTCAAAAACACATCATCTGTCTATATCTCTGACACAGATGGGGATAATTCCCCCCACCCAGCCCCCGAGTCTGGCAGAGACTGTACAACAAGACTCCCTATGTAGTATTACCGAGGGCGGGCCAGAGTACAGGGAAACGTTAATCAGCGCAACAAAGATGTTCCTGAAGCCAAGGTGAATCTGCAAGGGGGGAAAAAAAACAAGGTAATAAATTTTCTGCTAAGAATAATAACTGCGGAATCTATTTTAGGACTCGCTGCTGGCCAGTCACTGTGTCACGATTACAGCACCTGACTCATGCAGGTGGTAATTGCTAGGATAGAGGCCGGGTGTAATAAGAGGTTTACCTTGAAACAACCATGTCCTCCCTGGCCAGTCACCCGGGATACTGCATCAGTGGGGGGGTGTATTACTGCATTGTGGGTAAAATTCAAGGAAAGAAGTGGGTCATGTTGGTTTGTTTACACTGGGGCATTACATGAGTCCAGTGCAGTTACCTGTGAAATGTACCACTACACAGCACTGGGCGAAAGTCTTCGGTAGTCAATATTTAAATGATCTTCATGCTGGTGTAAAACTATAATATTACGTCTGTCAAAGAGTGACACGCCATTTCAAACCTCTTCTAAAGCCACCCCAGTGTTTTCAACAAGTATCCAATACACCCATGTGTTCTTTGACTCGACCACTACCAAACCATGTTTGCCTAATCATAACTCATTTGCCTCAGTTAATCAACTAATTAATTAATTGAGCTGATGGTGAAATGTAACAAATACATGGAATGGCTGGGGCGCCCCTGAGGAGAGGTTTGGGAACCAGAGCGGTGTCCATCTAGCCATCCAACAAGACATCGAACAAGATATTCTGGGGAACAAAAGTAATTCTTGTTTATTTTTTATTGTTACTGTTGATTTGCGTAAATTATAATGTTTTTTTTAAGCAGATATACACTTACTACCCAGATAAATAGCCTTAAACATTTCCAAAGACTTTTGCACAGTACTGTGCAATAATATAAAGGCTACTTACTACTTAACATGTATATAGAAAAAGAGCCGACATTAGTAACATACGTATAAAAAGGTGTTTACATGCTGAGGTAACTCCGGTGAAATCGGAGGCGTGTTCTGCTCTGTCTGGACGCCTCACGCTCGCTCATGTGTGAAGTCAAGTGATAATCAGATGCAGAGTGAGTGTAAAGTGATCCAGCAGCATAATGGAGTGAGACTTTCCCATTTGGGTCATGTGACATGGTCCACCCATGTGACAGGACAGAGCCGGGGCGAGGGGGTCAGAATGAGATGACTGTCTGCCCTGTACCTCATTCACGAGCTTCCGCCTGGGGAGCGGGGTGCATTCTGGGAGCCGCCCATCCCCCCGAGGACACCCCTTCACCGTGCGGGACAGCTGAGAAAACACGGGGGGCGGGGGGGTATGAGGATGCCGGCACGGAGCCGCGATGAATCCGAGAACGTCCCGCTGTGTGCCGGGCGTGATCGCAAACACAGTGCTCCGCTGGACTCCTCTGCATGGTTATGCTCACAGCTCGCGGTGTTTCCCAGCTCTCCAGAAGGCTGTTTTGGAGTCCTGTACGGGCACTGCGCACGGCCCTCAGATGGCGAGCTAGGAGCACAGAAACACTGGGACAAATACTGAGAGTAGTCTTTAACCACTAATAGCTGCTTGTTTGACTATGAAATTGCACATCTCAGCTTGCTGATATTACAATGATCATATGTTTTTACGGTAAATTTATTTAGCAGATGCTCTAATCGAAAGCAAAGTACAATTGAGAAAGCAGAGTCAGACGGTCCCCGGAGCAACTGGGAGTTACGGGCCTTGCTCAAGGGCCAAATGATGAAATCACCCTGCTGATCATGGGATTTAAACTTGCAACCTTCTGGTCACAGCCAAGAAGTCCCAACCCACCCATGAATGGACATGAACAGTGTGTAGGCTACAGCGGAAAGAAGGTGCGTATTGGGGTGTGGGGACACCGGGCTGCTTCCATGGCAACAGACAGGTGCACGGCTGGGGCAGTCGGGAGTGTCTCTGTGGTTGCTGAGGCTGCGGGGGGGGCCTGTCAGGAAGAAGTGAATGCAGCTCTACGGGGGGGGTCTGAAGGACAGGACCCCTCGGACAATCTGGCACATAATCATAACCAGGTAACTATCCAACTGCAAATCTATTACCCAGACAGAAACCAGGTGATGCTTACTGAGAGTCTGCGACTGATCTGGCCTAGTAAGTCATGGCCTGAGACATACTCAAGCCTTCTGGACTCGCGACGAGTCTCCTCATTTTAATCACTTAAAGAGCGGCGAAGTAGTCGTGGCATAAAGATGACAATTTGAGGACAGAAGGTTTCTGGCGCTTGACAGGGCACTTATGGGATTATGGGTAATGTAAATTTCATGCATATATACGTATAAATATTAATGTCCTCATTCATTATGTCTGGTAATTCACAGACAGTATATCTGATACCTATGAATCTGTAATGACTATCCCCAGACAAGCAGGTTCACTATATTATTATAACAGTGTATGAAAGCAAACATGCATATTTGTAATATATGTTTGTTCCTGTACTTATGCATTTATTAATCTCAATCCTGCTGACATAAAATCTGCAGGCCAAAAGCAGAGACAGTGAAGAAAAGAAACACATTCACCCTCTGACTTCAGGAGATACCTCCCTCAGTGACGGTGCTGATCAAATCCCACATGGAGCTGTAGGCCAGATTTACCCCGATGCCCCCCCCTCACCCCAAAGGGGCTCTCGGACAGCATGCGGTCCCGGGGCGGTCAAATGAGCAAACGCACTCCTTCGGTGAGTCTGGGATAAAGCACGAGCCTGGGAAATGCCCGCAGATACTGCGACGAGATCACCCGAGAGCTGTCCTCCCGCCTCGCTGGATGCACGCTTCATCGCGATTTATTGTTAAAGCGACACATTGCAACTGTGGGCCCTGGGCCCTCATCTCATCATCCCATTACAGGAACGAGGAACTGTTTGCAAATCTGACTTTACTAATGACAAACATACACACATAAGTACGGGCCTTGCTATTTATTATTATTATTATAAGAAGAAGAGTAATAATAATAAAGATGATGGTTATTTTTCAATTTCCCAATGGGAGGAGTGTTTTGTTAAAGAAGATGGTCATGTTGAACACAGACACACGTGTATTAAAGGCCCCCACCCCCCCATACATGTGTGCTTTGCCTGCTTAATGGGTGCAGTGCTGCGCCCCCCGCCCACCTCGTGACCAACCCCCCCGCGCTTTTGACACGCTTCACTTAGCTAGCGACTCAGTGCCCCTCAAAGCCCTGTCACGCACCCGGGGGTGTCGGATCAGAATGCTTCACCCTCGGGGGGGGGGCAGGGAGGCGGGGGCATCGGCTCTGAGGCCAGACGGCTTTCTTATGCAAAAGATGGGGCGAGTCGTGATGTGAAGCGGGAACTTGAGGCGTGTTATGGGGTGCAAAAGGTGCCGTTACTCATGGTAACCACACTGGACACCCCCTTAAGCCCACAGAGCTAGGCCTCACAGGTTGGTGCACCCCCCCAGGTGCACCCCGAAAGAATCTCTCCATCTCACCATGCCGTCACGGCCTCGTTCACCATTAGACCCCTCCCCCAGCCACCCGGGTTGGCGACAGGATAGATTGAGGCCCCCAAAGGCCAGAAACGCCTTTGACAAAGAAGCCCAACAACACTGAGCATGTGACAAAAACAAAGGGCCGATGCTAAATCTGAAGATGCTGTCCATAGCATCTATCACAAGGCCACATTTACTGCGAAATTATGGCAAGTGGAAATTAAAACAGCATAAATATGCAACTGCAATGTTAACCCGCATTACTTTACTATTATATCTAACAGAGTCTCGCTATTGTTACTTCGGTATTAACTGAGCATATTTAGTAGCAGTCAGAAAGTTTAGAGGGCGCCTTGCTCTCACCGCTGGGGGGTACACAGACCAGGCGTGGCAGCTTCTGGAGAGCTGTGGGATGTGGGATGTGTCAAGGCCACCGTGTGAGAGGGAAGCCTCATGGCGTCGGGGAAACCGGCGTCTTCCTGGCTACGTGGGCTGTGGTTTACAAGCCTGCAATCACACAGGGATACAGCCATTCACATCACGGCGTGACACAGAGCCGGAGCGGGAATGCTGAGAGATGGGAATGCTGAGAGCGGGAATGCTGAGAGCGAGAATGCAGAGAGCGGGAATGCTGAGAGCGAGAATGCAGAGAGCGGGAATGCTGAGAGCGGGAATGCAGAGAGCGGGAATGCAGATAGCGGGAATGCAGAGAGCGGGAATGCCGAGAGCGGGAATGCAGAGAGCGGGAATGCTGAGAGCGGGAATGCTGAGAGCGGGAATGCAGAGAGCGGGAATGCTGAGAGCGGGAATGCAGAGGGTGGGAATGCTGAGAGTGGAAATACTGAGAGTGGGAATGCAGGGAGTGGGAATGCAAAAAGCAAGAGCGGGAATGCTGAGAGCAGTAATGCTTAAGGTGGCCGTATACTTGAGACTTAATCGATGGAATGGACACCTTTTTAGCAGTATGACATCATATGAGCCGACATGCTTCATTTCATTTTGTCCAGACGTTGTTTGAAATATATGGCCACCTTTACAGCGGGAGCAGGAGTGACAGGAATAATAAAGCTGCACCGGGTCAGAAATCAGACTTTTTCCTCATAGGGTTGGAGTAATGAATCAGATTCTCTTATGACCCCAGACTAGGTAACCCACACCTGGCTTCTGGGTGCACCCCTCCTCCTAAGCTGAATCCTTCCCTCCCCGCCTCCCTCAGCCCTATTCAGCCTCTGACCTCTGACCTTAGTGATTCAGCAGGCCACAGGCTGCCTGAGCCCGAAGACAAGCGACCCGGCCCCAGGGGACAGTGCGAAGACAGCCCCACAAAGCACGACTCCGGAGCAGGGGGGTGCACGGAAGCAGGTACGCCCCTCGGCCAGCTGGGAGACGTCCGCTCGGGGGCGGCTCTCGGTGTCAGCCGGCCATAAAGCCAGGTGTTCCTCACACCCAAGAACAAGCAGCAGAAATAACCTTTAGCGGCTCCTAATGTTTTCTTCGGTCAGAAATTAGCTCACGAATCGACTGATGTTCAGCACGATATTTTTTAATTTCTTCTTTCCACCGACGGGACAAATCAAACATCGTGAAACACCGTGAAAAACTGAAATAAAAGAATATTACACTTACGTCTCCATTTTCACAGAATTCTTTCGCCATTTTTCACAAAGTAATCATTCACATGTCTGCATTTATAATACGGCGCAAAACCACAAACAACAAAAAACCAACATTCATATAAAGACAAGAAAAGACAAACAGTAACATACTGTGAGCTCCTTCTGACCAGAATAAGGAGACATTACCACACTAAACATCTTTTTCTTCCAATCTTTTCGACCTCCTTTTCTTCGCTATTTTTACACTCTGCTTGCTAACTTGCCTTCTTTTTCTTTCTTTTTTTTGCTCCTTACGCTAGGTCATGTGATTACGTAACTGTAATTCTAGACGCTGGACAGTAGGAGGTACTGTTACCAAGAATACTCTAAATTAAACCTGTTACAAATAATACTGCAAATAATGACACAATAATGTTGGTAACAGAATAAACAAAATACATTCGTTGGATAAAATACAAATAAATATTAAATAAATACCTAAACAACCAATAACCTGGCGACAGCTACATAACCGCTGATGCTTTATATGAGCCCCAGATATGGTGCCCCAGCTCTGGGGATGCTGGCCAACACCATGAGTTTCTGGATTACCGTGCATACCAAAGCACACAATGGGTCTAAATGCCAGTAACACATTCCACAAAGTTCCTCCCTAAACCTTCATAAACACCTTCATAAAAGCTAGCAAAGCTCTTCTGTAGCCCGTGCGATGGTGACATGAAACTCTTATGTACTTCGTTGACAATCTGACACTGAGGGTATTCATAGGAAGCAGGACATTACTTCAGCACTGACTGGGCTGGTATAAGAACAGCACGACTTTGGCAAGAAAAGCAGTTAAATTTAAGTGATAAATGTTGAATCCAGGGCTTTTAAACAGCTCTTTCTGATGAGAATGGCCCGTTTTCTTTGCTAACCTGAATACGGTCCGAGGTCCAGAGAAATATCCTGTTTTATCTTGCCGGATTTCCCGTTTATTTAATGCACACACTGGCAATATCAGTGAATAATTTTAATTAACTGTCCCCACAGTCATTCAAGAGTGATCACGCATTATGACATCACCCGTGACCCAATAGGGATTTGGGATGGAGGGGTGGGAAACCCTGGAAGGGTGTCCCTCTCAGAGTTTCGACAAGCTAAGGCCCCCACTGCTATACATTCGTGTCCAGCACCAGTTTGAGAATGTGGAAAGAGCCGCTTTTGGATGCTTTGTGGGCGGAGAGCTCCACGTCAGCACTGTGTTGAGCAGTCAGCTGGCACTGAGCATGTGCGGCTTTAAAATATCAACACTATTCAGTTACAGGGCGGTGCGGGGGCTCGGCGGGGCCTCAAACCCCAGCCTGGCCCTGCATGAGGAGTTTGCATGGCCCCCCCCCCGTCATGCGAGTTTCCGCCCTCCGTCCAAAGACATTGCGTTCTGCTGATGTTTTTTTTCTGCTGCAAAATCAGCAAGTTAAATCCCCTGGATTTTGGAAAACTGAACCTAACTGAACCTGAAACTAAGTGAACTCTAAGTAGGTAAGGAGTGTAACATTACATGGACTGATGAATCTAATTGCTTTTTTTATTAGTATGACATCATGCCACTTCCTACAGGCTCGTTCTTGCAATCATGGCCAAGCCTCTGGTAGGTGTCTAAGACTCACATGTGTCATTAGTGTTAAATGACTCACTCGTAGTGTCTCAGCCTTACTGAGAAAATGATGGATTCGGATCCATTAAAAGTACCCTATCTGGGTGCACCATGAAGGATCGAGGATGCTGAGATATGACAGCCCCGTGTTGCATGGATGTGAGATTTTTGGAGGTGATCCCTATCGGAATACTGCCACCTACAGGCGTGGCATGGTGCAAGCAGTTTGGATTCATGTGAACTTTAACAAGAACTAATAGGGATACTGGGACACAGCAAAACAGGCACACACAGCTGTAAAGCCGGACAGCCACAGTCGACCTGGGGGTGGCAGGTTGTTTAAAAAACACTGGGATTCACCTCAGGCAAGATATTCAGAGACAGCAGGGCAGGTACGACAGAAACAACAGCATGGGGGGGGGGGGGCTGCAGGTGAGGACAGACTGATGTAAGAGGTTATCAGCACAATGGATATACATACATATGCACACACACATGCACACAGACCTGCAGGTATTTTCTCTGTCGCCCTCAGCAACGGAGGGGCGGAGCTCCATGGACTTCTTAAAGTGACAGGCTGGATGCTCGCGCCTCACGTTCTGCAGGACGTCCTCCTACATCACATCTCGCCGCAGGCTAAAACCGCGCCTGTAATTTAAGAGCGGCTTTGCCGAGCGGAAGGATCGTTCTCTTCTCGTTACTCTAAAAAGGCAGCTCCGTGTGCTACCCTGGGAGGAATTTCATTGCCTTGTAAAGGGTATTAATAACAGACCTCCATGAAGACAATAACACAGTGAGAGCAAGATAGCAGACTCTTACTGAGCATTTATCGTGCATTTTATTTATTTAGCACACACTTTTATCCAAAGTGACATACATTTTTGAGAGAAAGCAGGATCAGAGGGTCCCTGGAGCAATTGTTATGGGTTAAGGGCCTCGCTCAAAGGCTCACTGGTGAAATCTGTGGAGTCTGGGATCTGAACAGACAACCCTTAACCCACTGAGCCCCAAAACAACCCCGGTGTATGTGTACTATTGAAAACCTGAATTGTGGCAAAGGTACTTATGCATTCAGCATTACCTGTCCCGCTAGTTATTACGGGTTTGGACCAAAATCCACCAACTCATCCATCTTCTAACTGCTTATCTTGGTCAGGGTTGCATGAGGGCCTGGAGCCTGTCCCAGTCAGCACAGGCAGCACAGGGTTTGGCCGACAATGTCACAGAAAAATAAATAAGCCTCTTTGGTCAAGCCATTCCAGGAAACACTAAGGAGGAGTAGCAAGTTACCTTATTTATAACTGAATAGCTGCAGGGTCTTTTTCCAGCTGCAGGTTATAAAAGTGCAGGCGATGGATGTTCAGAATTTCCTCAGACTCACCGGCTGTTTAATTACCTGGAAACCAGTTTCCTGGCCAACGTACGGCTCTCAGCTGGCCATATCCCTGCCTCATCACATGTATCTATGCAGATCCTTCCCATCTGTCCGGCCAGCCATGGCCCCTCCCCCTCACCCAGCCGGTCATCACCATGCCGCTGAGTTGGGGGAGGAAGAGGCCAGTAACACGAGTACTTTGTTATACAATCAGCACTCACACTCCCAGGCCCCATTCCCGTCAGGTTCCTCACCAGGGCCACGTCCCCAAAAGCGGAGAATTGCAGCCGATTGGTTAGGCTGCCAGCTAGAGGGCGTCTCCCTGCACATGCACTGGACCGTGGCATTCACATAGCAAACTCCAGGGAACAAACAGTCACGTTTAATTCCTCCCGGGAAGGCTCTCGTGGGGGCCGTCCAGTGTCCCGACAATGTCAGGGGTTTATCCAAAACAGAACACGCATGACCCCATTCTCCCACTCATCATGGCACTCGAACGATCCGTCCGCACTTTTTGCGAGAGGTATCCCATGGCACGCTGTCACACCGAATCATAAACACTGGGAAGGAGATTCAGACGGCCAATCAGAATCTTTACTTTGGCCTTTTGTACAGTAACAGATACTTTATTGCTCTCCATGGGACACAACAAGGACCTCAGAACAGGGACAGACTTACCTGCCCCTTCCATTTTTGCGTCATCACGGGAGGTGTTTATTGGGGGGAGGGGAGGTCTGTCAGTGTGAGCCTTCTGCTCACCGGTACCCCAATGAAATCACACCCTCCCCTCCTCTGCGCCTCATCTCTGTTGTATGTCAATGTGCAACACTGCATGACAAAAACAACATAAGCAATCTACTAACTTCTTTTCAGTTAAATGAATCTGTTTACTGCACTGCAGACTCACCCAGAGAAAATGGCATGAGAATCCTAAACAAGGACCACAGAAACCTCCCCCCCCACACACACAGACACACACACACACACACACACACACACCCCGCCCCCACCCCCTGGCAGAATCGCTCCTCACTCCCGTAACAGGTCACCACTGGAACAAGCTACTGCTGACGTTTGCCCCGCAGATAAACAAACATCTTTCTTCTTGTTTTGAGATCCTTCCGAGGATTGGAGGAGCTGAAAGGCAGCATTGTGTCAGCAGGGGAGATGCTGTTGTCTGTGGGCATTAGGCCCTCTATTGGCCGCGGGCCATCATTACACCCTCCTGCTTCCTTTGATGGACTTTTCACGGTTCATTTTCAGCACAACTGCTTGGGGAGAAGCTAACACTGAGGCCTTATTAGATTCAGAACTATTTTGGTTTTGTACAAGCAGGATTAAAGACACATCATCTGCAGATCAAATGCTAAATGGATCGTGTCAGGCACACAGACTTGGGCGAATGATCAGTTACGCGAATTGAACAAATTACTAATTAAATTTAAGATGAAAAAGTACTTTACATTAGACCTGAATGCACACCCACCCTGAATCAACCCCTGTATAACTTAAGTGGGCCTTTCTATGTAGCATCAGACCTGAGCAATGCTAAGGTTACCGAAGGTCGAGCCACTAGGGGGCGCAGTCATTAGCCACTTTACGTAATGTAGTGTGGAGGAGGGTTTTCTGTTTTCCCGTTTCTAACAACCTATAAGCTGATTCCTTCCAGCATTTTATGTCTCTTTTACTTCATCCATCTTTGCCTTATTAACTTATGAGTGTTTTGGTGGGCCTGGAGCCTACCCTGGGAAGTGCGGGGAAGGGAACGTCCCGTTCGGGATCCCAGCCCGTCACAGGGCGCAGATTAACACAAAACAGGGAACTATGAGAATCACACAGTGGCGTGTTTTTGGACTGCGAGAGGAAATTGGGGCACCTGAAGAAAACCTGCACAGAGACAGGGAGAGCGCACACGCGCACGCGCACGCGCACGCACGCGCGCGCACACGCGCGCACACGCACACACACATGGGGGCAGCGTGTGGCTCAGAGGGCTAAGCCTGTGTGCTTGTAATCACAAGGTCGCCGGTTCAAACCCAGCCTCAGCATGTCTGTGGGTCCTTAAGTAAGGCCCTTAACGCCCAGCTCCCCGGGTGCCGCTACAGGTGGCAGCCCTTCGCGGACGACTTACTCTGCGAAGAGCAAGTTGAGGGAGGCGTAAAGACAATTTCCCCACAGGGATTAATAAAAGTGACGATTATCTCATCTTATCACACACACACGCACGCGCACACATTAGGTATCTATCTCTTTATGGGGGACTCTCCATTCATTTGTCTGAGCATAACCCTAATCCTAACAATGACGACCTTAACCATAAGCAACCAATCAAAATTCAAGACTTTGGGAACTTTTAGGTTTTTGATTGCAGTCACAGATTGTCATAAAACTGAGTTTTCCCTGGTGGGAACCGAGGAAATGATCCCTAAATGTCAACGTAACAGGTTTTTATAACATTGTGAGGACATTTGGTCTTCGCAAATTAATATATACATGACAAACACACACACACACAGTCAGGGGAATTAGAATAGGTGCAGGACAGGTGTGCTACCCACTGAGGCAACACGATGACATTTTCTCTCCTTTTTAAAAACTTCCATCCGCAAGGTAATTGTGTTCAAGAAACAGAGGAAAATCAGAGCAGCTTAAATACAAAGTAACATGTTTAAAGTGTAGAAGGTGGGCCCTAGCGAAGGATTAACTGGAATCATATTATATTAACTGGATTGGATTAACATATTAATGGATTAACTGGAATCATCATATATCTTAGGTGCACCAGGCATGTGTCATATTAAAGTTTTCTGCACTGGCTCCCTCTCAAAAATCTCACTGACAAGGTTAACAACAAGAGAACAATTTACTAAATAAGAGAGTTAGGAGTTATGAGAATAAAACCTACAGTGACGACAGAACCTTCTGGAACAGCTTGGAGCTTCCTTCTCGCTCTTTATGTGGCTGGTGTTTAGTGTGGAGGTTCACCGTCGCATTTGTTGACCTGATTTTCTTTCGGAAGTATCCGAGATCTGACATCACCCCACACACCGAGCTGTAGGGTAGCCAAAGGTAACCAGACCCACTTATATGGGTCAGCAGGGGGTTCGCAGAGCATGTAGGGTGAGGTCAGCGGGGCGAGAACACACCAGTGTGGATCCAGCTGCCCGATTCATCATCCCAAAGCAGGCAGAGGATCGCAGCAGCCCCCCTCCCAAATTCTCCCGTGCATTCCCCCTGCCGGAGTCACAGAAGAGAGTGGGAACACCAGACAATTCCCGTGTCGGAGGCCTTCTCACGAGCCGTAGCCTTTGATCTACTGGCTGTCATGGAAACTCACAGAGAGCTTGTGTGTTTGGGGAGGGGCTATGATATTTTTAAAAGCTCTGCTCTTCAAACTACACCCCCATTCCTTCGTTTGAACCTCAGCTGCAGTTCCATGTGTAGGGTAAAAAAAAGAAAAAGTCTTTGTTTTACAGAAATAGGGAAGAAATATGGATGAGTTACCGTAAATTTGTGTGGAATTAGTGACACAAACGGATCTTCTGTGTGAGCGTCGGCTGGGTTCTTTCCAGAATTTCTGCGGCTTCAAAGAATACTGAGGCCATTGTCTGTGCACAAGGAAGGTAATACTCCCATGACAGAAAAGTGCTCTGTTTTATGGGGGAGAATGTTCTGGAAATTACCCAGGGGCAGCAGCTGACAGGCCAGCAGATTAAGGAACACTTTCATTTGACTTTGTTTGAGTGTTTTCCACTTTGAGCTATTTCATAATTTAAACAATTACAGCATAATTATATAACATGCTCTGTGCCAACAGTCATAATGCAACAAAGCTGAATGGAATTAATGTTAATTTGTAAAAGTTATAATAAGCTTGCATCTACAGGTGACACGTGACAAATATTTATTTATCCAGGAAGTCCGAATTTTACTGTCAAGCCTCACAGGCAGAACAAACACATGATTGATAATTTAAGCTGTCAGCAGCTACACGGTCAGGGTGACACCACATTAGGAGCCACGTCGTACCCTCTCCTGCCCTGCAGACTTTGCCGGAAAACATTTTAATTCTAAGACATTACATAATTATTATTAATAGGACTGGATAATGTCGAGGCTTCCTTTGCGTTCCCAAATGCAAAATAACAAGCAAACAGAACAGAGACGGAACTGACAACAAGTAAGGATGACTGCTTTAAATTAATTTAAGAGCACATCTGGGAGCCCCAAAGAGTCAGAAGTTATGATGTAACTGGCAGAATATTTATGGCATGATGAATGGGAGAACAAAATGTTTTCACTAGAAATAGTTGGGCCAGTCCAAAGTTAAAGATTAAAATCCGGATAAAAAGCATTAACTGCACCAACTAGTGGCCTGAAAGTGACAGTGCACTCAGTCAACATTATACATGGAGCGCGCTCATAACGGACGTCAGTTGTGGAATTAGGGCCTGTGAGCAGAGGACCATTTCAGCAATGAGTGCTTCCCGGGCTACTGCAATAACCCAGTGCTAAAACAGACACTATCCTGTCTCCAAAGTCTGCTTAATGAGCTTTTGTTCCTCGCCCTTTGAAGGGAAGACCTGACCGCATGAATAATGCAGTCCCCCTCATCTCTTATTGACAGGTATGATCGTTACTGTCACAGGGACAATGCAGAGGGCTGAGGTTGGTCAATAGGCCCGCGGTACTGCCTGGCCTATTGAGCTATCAAGTCGCTGAGTCCTCAGCTCAACACGCAACAAAGTTATTTATTAAATATAAATGAATGTGTGATGTGCTCTGCCATAGACTGGTATCCCATCCAGGGTGCCCCCTCCCCCCTGACCAGGATAATCAGATGGAAGATGGGGGGATGCATGGAGAGGGAAAGGTATGCAAAGGTAAAAATCTCAAACAAAACAAACTGAGGGACAATTACCCCACAAGGTGGAGATCTGATAAGTGATGATGTCTCCGATCATCTGTGGTGGCCACCAGCTGGTCACGCATTATGTTCTCTAGCAGTGCTGATATTCCTGCTCTGTGGGGAGGTGGGAAGAGAGGGACGATGAAGAACAAGCTCACCACTAGGATTCCTGGATAGGCTTGGTATACCTCAAGGGAGCAGATGTCCAGGGATCTCCTGGGTCTAGCAAACAAAGCCAGACTGGATGTGAAATTCCTACTCGGAGACCCAACAGAGTGAACATGAGAGTAAGCACGCACTTCAGAAGCACATTAAAAGGCAACCATAACATTGGATTGGGCCTTAGATGCTCCTTCAGGAACAACAGATGTTCCTCAAGTTGCCAGATGAGGGCAGAAGGAAAATACACTACAGTGCCCGAGATTTCACCATAGATGACATCAGGAGCTGCAACTCGTCATTAAACAGCTGTGACTGAAACATACTGTGTAGTTCCAAAGGGTAAATATGTACCGTTTTCAAAATTCAGTTTCAGTTTTAGGGTATTAGGGTATTGATACCATAAATAGCTGACAAAAAAGATGTAAAATATACGTGTATAATAATAATGAAATAAAGTAAAGTGGTTTAAGGTAGGTTTTCAAATAAACTAAACTAACTAAAGCTAAACAAAATATGTATTTAGCCTTAGCTTTGGAATCAAGGGGCAACATGTTGCTTCACACTTCTGGGACCAGGGTTCAAGTCTCTGCCATGGCTACCTGTGATGTCACGGGGTTTCCTCTGGGTACTCTGGTCCTCCCAGTCTAAAAACACGCTGAGGTTAATTGTAGTTAGTTAATTGTTCATAGGTGTGCATGTCTGAATGAATGGTGTGTGAGTGTGCCCTGCGATGGGTTGGCGCCCCAACCTGGGCTGTTCCCTGCCTTGTGCCCGTAGCCTCCAGGATAGGCACCAGACCCCCCCCGCAACCCTGAGAAGGACAAGTGGTTTCAGATAATGGATGGTCTGATCATCTGATTCCTAAGCTTGGAGCAGTTTATAGCATTCACAGACTTTTGTGAAGTGGAATGTGCTGAAGATTCTGCTGCAAAGACAATTAAAACTGACAGAAACGTGTAATGATTCCCAGAGGGACTGTAAACTGCATCATATTCTCTCATCATTAACAAAGTACGACAAACATTAACTGCTGCGTGAAGGGAAACCTCACCACCGCTTAGTAGGTCCTGGAAGCTCGAATTACCTTAGACTCAATATTTCAAAATTGCACAGCTGTGTTGTAATACATAAACATTATGGCCCATTTACAAATAAAGACATTTGTTAAGCAGCTGCACGTTCAAACGTGAGGTGATCCCCTCTGGCGAAAAATACTAAACACCGAGTGGTATGGGCCCAACCCCAGAACGGCAAACCATCAGGTTCACTGTTTAGCATTCCTGTCACATTAGCTGCAAACTTGGCTGCGAAGAGAGCAAAAAAAAAAAATGGCCAACTGCTCCACGATATCTCGGTGTAATGCTGGGCACGGACAGCCAACAGAGGCATTAGTCAAAGCCCTGACACTGCTAAAGCACGGACTTTGAATAAAGCAGAGGAACTCAAAGTAGCTACAGATCCATCAGGCACAGAGCTGATGTCCTCGCATCACAGACTGATGGCGTTATAGACAAGGGCGTAACTTTGGCTTGAACATTGGGGGAGGGTTTGCGATCCTTACCCATTCATCAAGCCAATATAATTTTGTGAGGGGGGGGGTTGTATTGGCCAGTTTTGATTACTTGGGGGGGGGGGGTGGTTACAGCCCCCGCACCCCCCCATGATTTACAGCCATGGTTAAAAGGCTAATGTTGATGAGGTGAGGAAGACTAGAACATTTACAGAAGGTGAAATTTGTGTTGTTCATGTTAGCGTAAAGTCGGCTATGGGATATTTTATTACTCTTCTAGAAACCTTGTCAGTCGCACTGTAAATGTCTCTCTGTTTCCTGGCAAGGGTTTAATGCAGCAAGTCCCATCTGGTGCTGGTAACCGCAACCGTAACCCCTGCAGATGTTGGACAGTGGGGCTGCGGTGGAATGATGTCATTAACATGCAACGCATGGCACTCAAACCAGCACGCTCTGCGCGGGCCTGAGGCAGATGGCGGGGTCACCTGCAGTCACCCTCCTGTGTCATGTGCGGGGGGGGGGGGGGGGGGGGGGAGTTTCCCTGGGAGCATTGTCCAGGGTCAGCAGAATCAGGAAAATAACAGGCCAGCGGCCCTTTGTCTGTGCGGGCTTTAGTGGTGAGCTGTATGAAAGGATCATTTCTATTCATAAATGTACAACAATGGGGGCCATCTTTTTATTTAAGCACCCTGAAGGTCGGAATTTCCTAAATGTAAGTCCATCACACAAAGTGGCCATGTACCGCAAAACTGTGTCAACCTAAAGTCCCCTTAGCATTAGTGACACGTCAATGAAATGCGTAGTTAACCGTTGATGGCTTCCTGATGCACAGAGGGGGGATGGACAAAAAAAGAGGACTTTGCTCGCTGTAGGAGAGCCGCGGATCTCCTGTCCTGCCGCAAAGCCGTAAGAGACTGTTTCAGGAAGATAACAGACGGCAGGCGACTCGACCGAGGTGCCTTTGGCCTGAAGGCTCGGCTCGTTCTCTCCATCCTCAGAATCGAAGCACCCAGCTGTGGCTCCACAGAGGTCAAGGTGCTTCTTTCTTAAGCGATTCTTCTCTTCAGTGTCCATAACGAAGGTTTGTTTGCTTGCCTGAAATATGTGCAAAACCAGAAAAAGAATCGGCGTTATGCCTGTCTGGGACTAACACAGAAACATTAGACTTAATGGAGTATAACCTGCTAATATCTCTGATTGTGTTATACTTTAAAAATCAAGTTCTACTTTGCACCATTAAAAAGTACAGAGAAAATAGATTAAATGTTGCCGGGTAGGTATAAGAGACATGTCAATATTTAATTTATCTGACTCATCTTCACACTAATCATTATAATCTTATTTTGGTTGCTCCACAAATTTTCAATCATTTTGAACTATTTTGGCGTCAGATCGTTTTGGAGGGATGTACATTAACGAAGTCATGTGAGAAAGATTCACTATTCATGCAATCATATGTCTAGTTAACCACTAGCTAACTACTCTTTGACCCGTGGTAATCAGGAGGGGAGAATTTCTCTCTATAAATTTGTAACATTAACTGCATCTGCTGACATCTCTACAAACGACGTTATCTCATTAATAAACCCAACCACACTTTGTCCATCATACTAATGGGTATGATGTAAACAGACCTGATAATTAACTTACTGTTTAAAAACAATAAGGGACTAGTTTAGCATTAATATCAGCTAAAGAGTTTATATCACTGTAATTGTAATTGTGATTGTGATTGCAATTACTGTTGTGTGCAGTTAGGCAACATGATGGTTAATCTCGGCAATGCCCCCCCCAACCCAGGTTTCAGAGCAGATCAGTACTTGGCGAACCAGCAGTGGGTCTCCCGGTGGTAACCATGAGCGCGGTCGGTACCTTGAGGAGGTCTCAGTCCATGAAGGAACTCTCCACAGGGTGCAGCAGGTCATGGATGGACATGGACTTCAGGCCGGGAAAGAAGTCTGTGTCCCAGCTAGTCAAACAGTAAGTGAGGGGAGAGAGGACGTTCCACTCAAGGACTCCCGTCTCCCGGTGCTAAAAAGCATAGATGAAGGATTCATTCAGTATATGAATAAAAGATACTATGCATAAAACTCGTATTACAGGATTTTTAGGGTAGTGATGCTGATCAGTTTGAACTGTAAGGTTTAACTCAGTTTTAGCTGTATATCTGATTTGTGCTTTTCTCTCGATTCGTAGAACTTATACAAACAATCTGTTTCATGCTGTAGGTATCAGAGCTCTGCTGATGTAAGAAGCGCAGGTTCAGAGGTCAAGCGGAAGGTGTCACTCTCACTGAATCAGGTTTGGCTGATAATAGTACAACATTATTAAAAATAATAACAAACTAGAGGATATCATTTAAAAGGGAATGTTATGGTTTTGTTTCCCCTTCTTTCACTACAAGAAAGCAGAGGTGTTCATTTTAGGTCCAGAAAGTAAAAATCCAGACCAGGATTTTGTTTCAACCAATCACTTGAGTACTATTTGACTGTGACTCTTTAAGCTCAGCTGGTTGGTTGAAACAAAATCCTGGTCTGGATTTTTACTCTCTGGACCTGAAATTGACACCTCTGCAAGAAAGTATTAACCTACAACACTGGTAATCTAAAGCTCAAAAAATTATTTGGTAACGCTTTACAAAAGCTGCACCTTCATAAAGCATTCATAATGCATTCATAAGCAGCAAGTAAGTATACCTTAACAGCCAGACATTCCTTCACAGCTTTAATATACATGAATAAATGAAGGTGCACTGAATGTTCTACGAATGCATTATAAAGGCATTATAAAGGTACACTTAATGTAAAGCATTACCAATAATTCAACATCAAAGCTTCAAACAGTCAAAACTTTCCTGTAACACCATCTATACCATCTATGTTTCCAACTTCCTGCAGTTTTCTACTCAAAGAGAGGAGACGTTCCAAAGCAAGATGGAGGCCACACTGCAAAGGTCCGAGGCTAGACGACACGATTGGGATTCTCCTACCAAGGGGTGGTACTCGGGTTTGTCCCGGAGCCGGTCTATGGAGCACCTTCACCTGAGAGAGCTGACAGGGACCAGTGCGCTGAAGGAACTGTTTGAGTCCAAGGCTGCCCCCCGGAAAGATTTGGGCGGCAGTCCAGGTCTGAATAGGACACATTCGATCGATGGCACCGCGTCACCAAGGTGGCGAGGACCACAGAGTGTCACCACCGCGCCAGCTGGAAAGGAGACCCTGGTCCAGGTGAGGAGCTCTCAGGGAAGTGCAGCATGATAGGAAGAACAGCTGGACGTATTCCTGTCAGGTCCCTGTCATGAGATGTTCCAGGCACTAGAATTAAAAACGAATCCACAAAATAACACCTGGAACATTTTTTTGTCCTTTCTACAGTCATCAAACTACGCTTGAATCACAGTTTGTCTCTGAATAACTGGCAGGCAGAGACCTTGCACCAGGAGGACAGGACGACGTCCTCACATACATAGCCACCCAGTCGAGCACACGCATCATCACTACGCCGAGCTCCCTGACGCGGCCATGTGGAGAAAGCATGTTATATGTAAATGCTGAAAATAACTTCACCTTGCAGAGGGCGAGTACGGTTAAATTAGAGAGGAGGAAGACCATCAGCGGGGCGCCCGTGACCTGGGAGAAGACTCCAAGCGGTGGGAGGGGTGAGTACAGAGTCTTCAGCAAGGACACTTCGGTGCCTCCTCAAAAAAGGCGCCTCAACCAGGATTCTTTGAAATTGAAAAGAAAAAAAAAAGAAAACTTTATTTTTTTTTATCTTATTGTGAAAAAATCTGATCATTGGGGACGCCCTTCCTGGTTTTTTCCCAGGCAAAAAAAATCCCAGGGGCTTTTGACCATGTCAGTGTGGCTTCTTCTGGGGGACGGTATTCATTCTGGAGGACTGATTAAAAATAAAAAATCATGGTATATTTATGAAAACACACATGCTGTCTCTATGGTAACCAGAGAAGAGGGAAAAGGTTCAGTCCAGACATCGCACACGATAAAAAATATTGCGATCCGCATCTAGTTCTGCCAATGACTTCATACAGAGAGTGCAGGGACCGGGTTTTGAATGGATAAAAGCTGTGTAAGATGAATAGCCCCTGTTGCCCCCCCCCGGCCCCAGGACATTGAGGCCAGACAGTTGTTTACTGGCATCCCAAACAGCCTCCAGACAGGGGGCCAGACATCCTGCCACTTGTCAACAAGAGCACGCCGTATCCCATGGCTGCGACCGGTGCGAGCCGGGTGCCATTTCGAGGGGCATCCGCGGTCATGTGACCCACCCCCCCGCCTTGAGGAGACCACAGGTACCTTTAAAATAATGTCAAGGCGGTGCCGGGTGAGGAATGCACCAAGCTAACAGTAACTCCTGGTTCCTGACCCAGAAACAAGGGAAACTAAAGATAGCTGAAGGCACGGATGGGTAAGCACATAACTATGCTCACTTAGTGAGCTGCTGTAAGGCTGCTCGTTATAGCAAATGGCACTCACTCAAGTGCCCAGGATCCAGCAGTGAGTACAGGCTGCCCTTTCGGGGCTCCTTGACCCGTCCTGTTGAGAAGCATGGTGAGGATGATGTTGATAGGATCATGATTCCCATTTAGCACCAATACAGTCTAACTGCCTCCGTGTAAACCAGGTCCGTCACAGTCTGGAAATAACACAAAGCACCAGGGAAGGTAAACCAGCTAGCTGGACACTCTATTTATAACACTAACTTAAGCAATCAGGCATGTGCCTAGTCTGTATTAGTGTATTTTGTCAGTCTTATATTTTCTTGGTTTAAATTTATTTTATGATTAGCTAGGCTTAGGTTAAACATGAGCCATATTACCAACTACTACAACGTCAACATCAGTTTAAGCGCCAATTTCCAAAATACCCTCAGAGGAACATCCGGAAAATGTCATTCATGATAAATTAGCCACCAAATCGAACTAGAGCCCAAAGTTTCCGGCAGTTTCTCATTGTAAAGCACTTCTCCTTTTTCCCCCTCAAAAGACGACATCAAATGACATTCTGGTAGCTAGCAGTTATACGAAGACCAAACGACCACAAGGATTAAACAAAACTGACACGACACAAAAAACGACATAAATATATGGAAACTCAAGCAAAATTTGTGATAAGACTGAAATAAGAAGCACAGACTAGAGAACTTTTAGATTAACATAGAATAGCACTTGTTACTAAAGAAGACAGTACCACAGGCAATAACACTCAGTTCGTAATGTCGTGAGGTTTGGAGTAATTCAATATTTTAAGTTCTGCCAGCTAACGCTCCGCAACTTCAGGTCCCCTCATATGAATAAGTGTAACTATTAATAAACAAGGCGTGTAAGAGTCGATCACTGGGTAAGCAGAGCCAGCTAATGACCATAGCCCTGACTCACTAAATGCCCGATGACATCACCAAACGGGCCTCCCTCACGTCCAGAACAGGTGGTGACACGGTTGAGGGTGGGAATGGGCAGGGGGTCGTCCTGGCGTCCCCTCCCCAGCGCTCCCAGAAGCGGTGATTGACTCACACTGGTGGAATACCAGCCGTAGTACACCCCAAAAATAGCCGACTGGCTTCATGCGTCTGGCGGAACGAGGCTGATAAAAATCAGCTGTCGCCGCGGAACAGCCCATAGAGAAGCAGAGAGACGGCGGCCGACGGCAGCCCAGCGGCACAGAGACTGTACACTACTGCGCGGGTTGGTACCAAGCAACAGGACTGGTCAGGAAGCAGAAGGCAGAATCGGCAAATCTGTGTGAGTACAAGAGCAAGCTTCTCCCACCCAGAGCCTATTCAGCCAGAATGACCTTCACCTCGCGGTTCGCTTTCTTTACAAGAATTCACTTTGGAGAGTTAAATGGGGCAGTTTACCGCCTGAGATCTGTGCTGGTGGAACGATATGAAAGTGGCAGTCAAAAATCCACAGTCAAGAGTAACATAGGCATAGTGGCGATAAACTTTAGATGTTTGGAGGATGAGTTGACGAATGGCAGGTTGGATAATGTATTAAGAAAAACTGCTGTTGATTGTATTTTGTCATTTTAATCCATTTAGAATTACTGGAAGAAAGGCTAAGAGGAATGATTAAGGAAAGCATTGAAGTCCAGAGTTATATGGTCGTTCATCTCTAATCTCATTGAGTCTCATAATAAGACCAACCAGAGAATGCGCATCAAAGAGGCCGGGCAAAGTCGTCGGCCTGCGGTCCATGTCACACAGCCGCCGGTCACCCGTGTCCCGCGTTTCCAAGCCGGCTGGGCAGAGGGGCGGGGGCGAATGCTAATGCTAATGCTAATGCAAGGTCACCCAGCCGTGGGGAGGAGGTGCTACCAGCTCACCCCAAGGAGGCTACCAGGACCGGCGCATCTCGGTACGAGCGGTCGGGATTTGGCGCCGTCCATATAGGCGATCCTACACCCCAGAGGTCCATTATAATCCAGGACAGTTATAGGAATTCTTCACTAATAGGTAAAATGTATTAAAATGTATATGCAATATTAATACACCAGTTAATAATACATTACATAGTAATAATTTATTGATATATTGTACATATTATTAACAATGATGGTATCATCCATCCATCCATCCGACGGACACCCATCTTCCAAGTGAGGCCTGAATGTAGGGCAAGGAAGCAGTCCGGGCAAGATGCCAATCCATCAGCAAAAACGGTAGATAGTGTCACACAATATAATTTATATAATACTGAAAGAATGGATTCACGTTTGGCTCCTTCTTAGGTCTTCCAGAAGGGCCTCAGTCCTAACACCACGCTTACAGTCTCGGTAAAGGGACCCAGGGTGTCACTGTGAATTAAAACGGGCCGGCGGATGAGCAGCTGAAGATCTTAAATACCCCAGACCTGAGGAACAGCTGTCAGAGAGCAAAGCGACCGCATTGCCAAACTTCTCAGGGCTCTGGGATGGGGACGGCACCCAAAATCATCTCATGACGTATGAGGACAGTCACTTCTGGCTAATCAGGAACAGATAACTGGTTACCATGGTATTTCAGTTACCAGTAGCTGTCGCAGGATATAGGGCACAGTGTTCTGTAAAATTAGTGGGAGCAATAAATTAACATTAAGGTGTTTGAGGGTTTGTTTACCAAGGCTTTGCAACACTATTAACACATTGGTCTCAACAAAAACAATAAAGCAGATCTTTTTTTCGCTGATGAATGATTTGATTATGACTTTTGGTTTTGGTTATGAGTCAACCTGATATATTATAATACAAAACGCAAGTCTGTAGTTATGGTTTAGATGCAGATCCATACCTCAGCAAGCCGATCTATGTAGGTGAACCTGTAGGCCGTAACCGGAAGGGTTAGTCGGCGTTAGAGTTAGGCATTCTCTCTGATCACCCAGCTATGAATCACGCTTTTAGGCTCTTGAATGGAGCCGGCCTTTCACGTGTCATTTGTACAGTGCGGAACCCGAGGTAGCTGCTAGCGACGCCAGATGGGCCCAACGACAGGCAGGGATGCTGAGTGCTCTCTCACTCTGACTGTCACAAAGAGCTGGGTTGTTTTTCGCTCTAATATTCATTTATATGTGCTTAATTCACAGCACCCAGCCAACTGCTGTAATCATTACAACACTGGACAGTGTTTAAGTTAGACTTCCAGGCCTTTATATAGCATTTTTGTCTGTAAATGATTCATAAAAAGAGCTCATATCAATATTCTTGATTTGTTTGAAATACCGTTACAGTAAACAGCAAGCAGTCCTTAGGATTAGACAGTTGAGTATTAGATTACGGTAGTGCGCTACCGTAAGTGGAAGAAAGTAGAGCTTAGCAAAGCTTAGTGGTACTTAGAAGGGTTTAGCATCAATCCTGGGGGGCGGGCAGCTCTTACACCCCCATCAGAAAATGGGTCTTCAAATCATCTGATAGGGTCTACAAACTCCTGTACATATAAGGTTAAAGAAAATCAGGTGGGGGTTCTAGGGAGGGTTAAAAATGCACTCCAATGGCAGGTCCCATGCTGTGCAGAATGGAAGGGGGGGGGTTGGACATTTTCCACTGCTGCCCATACGAGCGCTGATGGCTCTGGAGGTGATCCACGCTGGCACTGTCGGCCGATACCTGGGGCGACACACCAGCTGAGTCTGCACATCCCTTTGTTTTCCACTGAGTTGTCGGGGCGCTCCTGCCAAAGCAGGTCATGACCAGGACTGGGTGTAATCAGGGAGGGGGCCGCTGCTTTATGCGGCCGTTTAAAACAACTTCTGTAGGAGAAAACAACTTCATTACGGGCTAATTTTATTTGCCGAGCCCCACAGAACAGACACAATAAGAGTCAAAAACAAGAGGCACATTCCACACAGCTGAATCGGGACGGGTCCTTAATAGGTACATGTGATGTTAGGGTCTTTACACCCTTTTAGGGTCGAGGTAGCTTTCTATCCCCAGATTCCAAGGTATAACAATAGAAAAGGGATAAGGGCGACTGGAACAGGCTGCTGCTATATATACACACAGTCTAATTATCAGGGGTTTGTTTTCCTAGCTGCCAGACACCTATTCCAAAAAGCTAGGCCAGGAAATGCCAGCGGGGGGAGCATTCTGCACCTGGGTTATCGTCTTTAACGAAAACTAACGCTAAAAGAAAAAACATTTTCAGACATGGAAATAAAATAAAAATTCAAAAAACTAAATGAAATCTATAGAAGCGAACGTCAAATACTTTCCATTACCATTTTATTCCTGTTTAGCTAGTAATGATTTTTTTTTTTATCTTTAATTGCCTGTATTTAGGAGATCAGTACATAATGTGCACTGTGTATTTCTGTAGGATTCCCTAAAGATCAAACATAAAATTGCTCTACAGCTTTCAGTGAATCACTAGAAATGAAATTGCTAAAACATAAACAGACTCAAATATTTAAGGCCTAAATAACAATAAAACTGCACTAAAATGAATTAAAACTAAACTGGATTCCAAATAAAAGTTGAAAAAAAATATATATATATATTTCAATTTAAAAAATCATAACAACACTGATTTAAACCCCTATATTAGTGAACACAGATTCAGCTGGTTGGTCACTAGAGGTCATTCACATCTGAAGGTATATTTGTGGGAAAGAACATCACACAAATTACATGGCTGTCAACAGGCCAACTTTTTTCCCACAGCGAAGGCACTTACGAAAATGTCCAGTAAAATCCAGGGATGTGACCTAATGTATCGTAATTTCGCGAAACATCTGTACCAGGTAGCCTTCAGCAATACATATATTGTGTAAATGCGAATTCCACAAGCGTTAAATATACAGACATATTCAGAAAGGCTGAGTATTGCCTGTGATAATTATGAAAAAGTATGTGACATTCCTGATTGCTTCATAATCCCAAGATCCCAGCTTGCTGTGGTTTATGATTCTCTATCTCTGCAATTCATCAAGAATTAATACAATATCTTAGCATTTTTTCTTAGCAAAGCAATATGATGTAGCTAGCAATCTGAGTGGTGTATAATTGGTGAGAATGTTTGACCCTAATTAACAATTCCACCAATGGGACACATTCCTAAAGGGTCCCTCCCACCCCATTGGATAACTGAAAACTGGCTATGTTTGTACTTGAACATGTGACTGCGGCTTTTATTAGCTCATATTAATAACATCCCTTCCATATCCAAGCAGGTGTGAACAGGCTGTCTGAGTCACGCCTCAGAGACCCCCTCTCTGTGCACGGACGAGAAGCCGCCCCTGCTTCCATCCAAGATAGATCGCTGCTCTATCTGTCCAAAGCGGCAGCTGCGGACATAACAGACGGACCCGTAAAACCAGTAAGTGCCTGTCATTCTCCCCATTCCTTCCATACCCTCTGTGTCCCGAAGGTCAAGACGGTCAAGGCAGGGCATTAAATGTGCTCCTCTATTCGGGGCAGGGTGTCAAACAAGTGCAATGTCAAACATATAAGAAGCATGATGACTAGTGCACCAGACCTGTGAAGGACGAGGCTTCCACAGATTGCATGTCTCAGTTATCTATAAAGCACATGATGATTAGTGCACCAGACCTGTGAAGGACGAGGCTTCCCACTGACTGCATGTCTTAGTTTTCCGTGGAGCATGTTCGATCCTTTTTGATTAGCATTCTCTACTTGACAGAGTCACGAAAGTAAAAAGAAGCAACTCGCACTGAGCTGTTAAAAAACTATTTCTGCAGGGCAGCTTCGTGCACAAGCATACTGAAACCTCAGGAAAGTCAACGAAACCAAGCAAGGTACAGAGAAGAGCGCTCACTTTTAACACAATTCCCCTCTGACTGCAGTGATGCTTACTAACTGTACCTGTCAGTAAAAAAAACCCATTACAAACACTGCACAATAGTCCAAGCAGTAGATATAATATGACACCTATACATGCCACAAAGGTGAGAAAATGGTAGAGGGAAATAATTTTAGATCATTTAGATCAGCTGTTCCATGGAGGGCTTTTTGGGATGGCCTTTCAATCAGCCAATAACAGTGGGTCCCCAGTACTAGAGTTGAGAACCACTGCTTTATTATTGGCCGATTGAGAGGCCATCCCAAAAACCCGCACCCACACAGGCCCTCCATGGAACAGGTTCCCCACCTCCGATTTAAATCATTTACAAGATTAACAAGTTCCTCTTAAATTGAGAACATGTACACCTCTGGCCAAGTACATATTTCTGTATTTTGTGGTTTGTTATACATGCAGAAAATATAAAATATACATCAAGAGTAACACATAGAAAACATATCAAATACAAAATACCACAGTTCAGACCAGGATAAGCAGAGGCAAGATGGATGGATGTAATACAAAATTATCCCATAATGGATATATTCTTTTTCAATAATTTAAATTGTGACGTAGTAAAATAAAGAGTGAAAGCTAAGATATATCCACAATCAAACCATGATAGAAGACTGACCATGAATCTGATTCATCATAATAAATTTGACACAAGTGGGATCCCCAGCACATTACCCGAGTCATGTTAGCAGTCACTCCTTCTGGAATCTTCAAATAACCAATCAAAAGCCTAACTTGGTTAAGAAGTCAGACCATGTGTGTGAGGGCTGCTTTACTAACCTCTATGGAGTCCCATTAACCTCGGCATGAGTGAAGATGGTTTGCCAGCCCCTGGTTGCTACGGAAGTAAAGCAAGGTACAGTATGGCTTAAACAGTAACATGCATGGCTTCCAAACTTACATGTATTAAAATGACGTTTGATAAACTGGTTGTTAAAATAACACAAGTAATTCCCTTTTCATTTACAGTTAAGATGGCAGATAAACACCAACAGATTAATGTTACCAAGGGGGCTAAAGGGGAGGATGACTTGCCTCCCCCTCCCCCTCCCCCTCCCCTCCCAAGAGCACCACAGGAGAGTCTGCCTGGCTCAGAGGAACAAAGTCATGCCTTTCTCCCGATGCTGCCACCCAAGGAGACATTCTCCACCTTCTACCAACAGCGACAGAAGAGCGAGTTGAAAAGGCTCTTCAAGCACATCCACCCCGAGCTGAGGAAGAACCTTGACAACGTTGTAGACGATGAGCTGGTGGAGGTACTGAACTCAGAGACCAAGCAAGCAGACACAGGTTACCAGGGTGAAGTTCAGTCCATGAGGTGGATATTTGAGAACTGGAGCCTGGACAACATTGGAGATCCTCACATGACTAAGAAGTTGCTAGAGGAGGAAACGCCACAAAGAGGGGATGTCAGAGGCACCTCCTCAATTTTTGAACGAGCGGAACTTGACAGCGTTCAGCACTCCTCTACACCCTCGAGGTGCGGGTCCGTAAAAGGGGATGTTCACACAGCTACCTGGTTGTTTGAAACACAACCCTTGGACACCCTCAGTAAGATGTACCCAGAAGAAGGAGAGCTGGTAGAGGCTGTGTTGAAGGAACCCATGCAGCAGGGGGATGTAAAAGGAACACGGCAGCTCTTTGAGTTCAAGCCTCTAGATGCTTTAGGTCGATGCACCTCTGTTGAAGATCAGAGATTTTTCAAGCTGAAGTCAGAAATACAAGAGCAGAAAGGGGACGTCAAGAAGACAGTGAAACTGTTTCAGGCAGAACCCTGCTGTGCTATTAGGGACAACACCGGCAATGTCCATGAGATTAAGTCCATCTGTAGGGAAGAGATCCAAAGCAACAACGTGAAGACAGCACGCTGGCTGTTTGAAACCCAGCCCCTGGATGTCATTAACAAGGACACGTCCAAGGTGCAGGTCATCCGGGGTATCTCCCTGGAAGAGGCCCAAAAAAGTGGCGTTGATAAGAAGAGATGGATGTTTGAGACACAACCCCTGAGTGCCATTCATGAAAGTATCCAAGAAGACAAGTTTCAGGGAACTATCAGCGTCGTGGAAGCAGCTGATGTTGGAAACAAGAGACAGATGTTTGAAACTCAGCCCCTAGCTGCACTGAAGGGTGAATCCACCGCTGAAGGCTTGCCCAAGGAGGAGATAGTAGGAGGGGATGTACAGTCCACCTTGTGGCTGTTTGAAACCCAGCCTATAGACACCCTGAAAGACAGCTATGAAGTTGGACGTCTGAAAAAAGTTACAGTGACTAACGAAGAGAAGGGGTCAGTGCAAATCAGAAAAAATACATTTGAAACCAGCCCCCTTGATAGCATCAGCAAAGAGATGACAGAGAGAGGAATAAAATGCAATGCAGAGGAGATTGAGAAGGGAGACGTTAAGTCCTACAAGCACCTCTTTGAAACAATTCCAATTGGCAATATTTCTCAGGCTGAAAATCTTCAACCTCAAAAGCAAGCGGAAATTATAGCAGGGAATGTTAAAGGCAACACTATGCTGTTTGAGACCACCCCACTGTATGCCATTGAAGACTGTTTGGGAAATTTTCATGAGGTCACAACTGTGAGCAGGGAACAGTTTATAAAAGGGAATGTCCAAAATTACAGGTGGATGTTTGAAACCAGACCAATGGATCAATTTGGTGATAAAAAAGCAAATGTGGAGATCATTAAAGGCATCACAAGGCAGGAGGATCAAGCTGGTGACGTAAAGACGGCAAAATGGCTTTTTGAAACACAGCCCTTGGACAGCATTAACCAGACGGAGCAGCTTTCCTCAGTTCAACAGGAAGTGACACATAAAGGGGACGTCACGAATTGCAAATGGTTATTTGAAACTCAACCTATGGACATATTGTATGAGAAGTCTGAGAAGAGACCTGAAGAGGAAGCAATGCCGAAGATCGATGTAAAGTCACACACCTGGCTTTTTGAGACGCAGCCTTTGGACGCCATTAAAGACGGCGACGAGCTTCAGCTGAAACTGTGCAGCACATTTCAAGATGATTCAACAAACAACGTCGATGTGAGGATGGTGAGGCACCTGTTTGAGACGGAAACTCTAGACAGCATGGGAAGGAGGGCAGACACAGACCAAGATATCAGGTATGTCAGTAAGGTCCACGTACAATCTGGAGACGTTTCTCGAGTCAAAGAGATATTTGAGTCAAAATCAGTGAATGAAAAAGCAACAGCTTTGACCAGGGTATCTGAAACTGAAGACCAAAACATTAACATTCAGACAGGCTGTGTTCGTAGGTCTACCTGGCTATTCGAGAACAACCCTATTGACGCCATTAAAGATGAAGACAGCAACAAAAACATATCTACTGTCAGCGATGTGCAAGGTGGAGATGTTGGAAACAAGAAGCTTATATTTGAGACATATTCTTTAGATAAATTCCACGACAGAGAAAGGAGTCCCGAACATCAGTCTGTTTTTGTTGAGAAGCCTGTTACGAGCATAGATGTTAAGGCCAGTACTATGCTGTTCGAGTCCCAGCCTTTATATGCCATCAGAGATAAAGAGGGACAGATTCATGAGGTCACCACAGTCAAGAAAGAAGAGGTGCTGAGTGGGGATGTGAGAGGAGTTCAGTGGCAATTTGAAACGAAACCCTTAGACATTATCAAACCACAGGAAGAGGTTTTTGTGATCCGAGCTGTTACTCAAGAAGATGTCGTCAAGGGTGATGTAAAATCAGCACGATGGAGGTTTGAAACACAACCACTGGACTCCTTTACAAGCCGAGAGGAGGACAGCATCAGTACAGTAGTAGACATTGAAAAAGGTGATGTCCGGCAAAATAAGCAGCTCTTTGAATCTCAAGGAGCTTCCTGTCAAAAATTTGTGAGGATGGTCAGCGTCAGGGATGTCCAAGAAGGTAATGTTAGAACCTCCACCTGGCTCTTTGAAAATCAACCTATAGACACCCTGAAGGGTGAGCTTCAGGAACAGTCCACTGTGAAGACAGTACACAGACTGGACAGTCATAAAGGAGATGTGAAACGGTGCACGTGGCTATTTGAGACCCAACCATTGGATACCATCAAGCAAGCGGATCCCTCTGCAGCCAGTTTAACTCATGAGGCAATACCTCAAGCAGATGTGAGGAGCACAACTTGGATGTTTGAATCAACACCACTTGACAGGATCGGTTTTCAAAGCAGAGAAGATTCAGAGAAAGGTGTGAAGGAAACTCTGGATCGTCTCCACTACTTTAAGGTTATTCACGCACAGGGGATTGTTGTAGAAGCAAATGAGACTCGTATGAAAAGTGTGAAAATGGCAAAATATCAATTTATAAATAATCAAGGGCCAAATATCCTAAAAGAAGAGACAGTTGAAGGGAATATCAAGAACATTATTCTGCAGCTGTTACTCAGAACAAACCTAACATACCAGATAGTTCTTGTAAAAGATGATGAGCATGGACATGTTGAAACCACCAGAATGCAGATTCCAACCACTGAAGCAGAGTCTGAACATTCAGACCAGGGACAAAAAATGACAAACGTTGCACAGGTCATAACAGGTCTACTCAGTTATGACAAGACTCGGAAAGAAGGGATTGTGATGCAAGAAACTGAGAGCGGCTATGCTGCGATGACTGTGTATTCACTTTCCAGTCACTATGAAAATCAAACCGATAGTCATGAAATAACAAAGGGAAATGTGAGGTCGACTATTGGGAACCTCTTATCTACTGGCCAAGACCGCAAGGCCCAGGCTTCATTCCAATTTGAAGAAAACGAGAGAGGAAATGTGAATCTATACAAAAGTTGCATTGAAAAAGGAGACCTCGAGTATCTTAAAAGTCTTCAGACAGAACCATCAGAGAATGATTCTCCACTGAAGGAGCCAGTCGAGATTATTCATGGAGATATAAAAGAAGCAAAGAGAAATCTGAACCAACAGAAAGAGAAGGTAGAACGGACAGTCCTGGACATAGTGCCGGGCGATGTTAAGAACGTCAAAAAAGTCTTCTCTGAAGGTTCTACTGAGCAAGGTCACATGCAGAAAGAAGAAATCATCCGTGGTGACGTTACCTTGGCCAAACACTCTCTGGGGCAGGCAGCATATCAGCCCACTGTGCTAGAAAAGGAGGAAATAGTTTCTGGGGACATCAAGGCAGCAAAAGAATCCCTTGAACAAGCAAAGAAACAAAGCATGCGGGTGGAGCGTGAAATCATAATCCCTGGAAAGATTTATGATCTGGATGTGTCATCACAGGAAGCCTCTGAAACAACAGGAAACCAGACCACTGTATCAAAGGAAGAAATTATATCAGGTAATGTCAAGGCTGCAAAACAATCACTGGAGCAAGCGAAGAGGCAGGGTATGCGAGGAGAACGAGAGGTCGTTATTCCAGGCAAGATTTATAATCTGAATGTTTCCACCTCAGATGACTCTTCACAACAAATACAGAATAACAGTACAAATCAACAAACGGTGACCCAAGGAACAGCTTCCACACAGGGTCAGATACACCAAAAGCTTATTACCGCTCAGAAGAGCTCAAGTGTCCAGCAGGCAAGGAGTCTCCACACATCCATGCAGGTCTCGGAAAAAACGGAAACGTCCTCCGTCTCAACCATGAAGGAGATGAGAAGTCAGCAGATGACATCAAGTCATCAAAAGGTCAGTGTCTCCGAGGAGGAACAGGGATCTGATGAAAAACATAAAACTGCAAGGGGCAGAGACGTCAGGGTCACCATAGGTGATGCTGATCCAGAGTGTTCCATTGTAAATCCTTTAGTAAGTTCAGAGAAAGGAGACAGAGAGACTAATGAAGCTGCTGTTGTGGGAGGAGATATAAAAGCTGCTCTGAAATCTCTGCAGAGCCCTGCTGCGGCACAGCCAGCAGAAAAAGAAGAGGTTGTAAGAGGTGATGTGCAGGCAGCTCTTCGGTCCCTTGAAAAGTGTAGCATTAATGTGTCCAAGGGAGATTTCAGAGCTGCGATGATATACAGAAATGCAGGACAGTCTTATTCAGAGAGCAGAAGGAAGCAAAAAATGGAGAGTGAAAAATCTGCTGGCGAGCAGCCAGCTTTAGCATCTGTGCCTCCATCTGACGCTGAGTTGTCTCCTTCAGTTTCAGTGATTTACGAGGAAAGGCCAGTCACCGGAACACTGAAGCTGGCACCTGTGGCAGACCCCAGCCCTGACGTAAGCTCAGATAGGACAAATGCTTCTTCAGCTTTCACCAGCCAATCGCGGGACCCACCACCGCTGCCTCCCAAAGTGTGTGACAAGCCGGCAACTATTAAGCCAATCATTCCTCCAAAACCACCATGTTTAAACACAGCCCCTGGACAAAATTTCAGAACTAGGCCTGTTGTCTCTGCAAAACAGCCTGAGCACCACAGAAATAGTCAGCAAACTCCATTAAATCCACCAAAACCCAAACACCACCAACCAAAAAAACTTTCTCCCCCCCCTTTTCCTCCAAAGCCTTTCATCTGTCAAGAAAACGAGCAGAAGGACTCTGCACACAACAAAGCTGTCAAAGACTGTCACAGTGAGGGAACGACCACTAAAACAGTCCAAGGACATTCTTTAAACTTCGGCTACACCAAGGAACATCAAGCTGTTGACCAAGAAATAACTCTGTGCCCTGGAGAAATTAAGCAAACAGAAGAGATTCACCCAAGAACTGAAGTGGAAGAAAAGGTCACAAAACCTATTAGTAAAAAAGCAGCCATCATTAGCGGTGATGATGAAAAGGAAGGGGAGAAGCAGGGGCCACAAAAAATTAATGCGGCGGAAGAGATCCGTGCGTGCATGCAGAGTTACTCAGACGACGGTGAGGCCAGGAGTGAAATGAACCAAAGTTTTCAAGCCGCTCTTCAAAACTTTGGAGGACGAAAAAATAGTAACACTGCGATTTTTCCCAGGAAAATCAAAGTAACTCGAGATGAGGTTAGAGCTGAGAGAGAGAAGGAGACCTGTAGTAAACTGAAACAGGACTGCTCAAAGGATGCCAGCCAACAGGGCGACGAAGCTGGTCCTCAAAGGCCTCATGCCTCAGTAACACATTCACCTGCTATAGACAGCTCCTGCAATAATGAAGAATGCCACAAAGAAGGAGATACAAAAGTAGTTATGAGGGAGAAAAAAGCTAAGAGAGAAACAGAAGATGAGCGTCGACAAAGGCTGTCGGTGCACAAAGAAGAAATAATGAGAGGCAACGTGAAGGCGGCGATGGAAATCTTCGAAAATCTGAGGAAACGGGAAGAGCTTAAGATAATTCTTTCTAAAGTAGCAGAAATAGAGGGTGAGACCAGTGAGGTCGACGTTAGGTCCATGAAGAACTTATTTGAGAATGTGCCTGCCTGGATCGTGGCTCCTGGAAAAAATATAACACATGGTAAGTCTACGGTGGAAACGAAGGTAAGAAGAACACAGGCGACAAAAGATGACACAGACGGCGTCTCTTCAGTTGAGGTTGCCTTTGGTGATCTTGAAAGAGCAAGTGCAGAGATAATCCACCTGAAAGAGCAGACTTTAGCTAAACTTATGGACATAGAAGAGGCGATAAAGAAAGCGTTGTATTCCGTCTCCAACTTGAAATCAGAGTCTGACATCGCCGGCCTGTCTGGACTCTTCAAAGAGTCCCTTGGAACCCTGCACAGCTCTCCTGCCACTAACAATATAAGGAAAATAAGCATAGTTTCCAGCAAAGCTAAAACAGAGCGAGGGAAAGAACCAGACAGGGCCTCGAAAAGCGCCCCAAAGCTAGAGAGCAAGAAGGCTGGAAAATCAGTAGAAACCCAAAGACCAGCCCAGGATGTGGCCAAAATGAAATCGTGTACCGGTTCTCAGTCTTCCCCATCCTTCATCTCCATTCAGTCGGCTGCAAGGAAACCAGCAGAGGCCCCCAAAGCACCGACAGCTTCTCATCAGCAAAACTGTCAGGCCTGCTGCAGGCCTGATACATATCAGTCCAAAGTAAATGGCTCCGCCTCAAAGGCCAGCTTTTACAGTCCCCTTAACTCCCGACGGAATGTCAGTGTACTAGAGCTGCAAACTGAACCAGCAGATATAATTGGCACAAAGACCATTAGTGAAAAATACGAAAAGACAGATCGCTTCGGTAACAAGTTTGTCTCCTCTAAGACATCTACTATCTTCACGAAGCAGGCGGAGACAAAGACATCGTCCACTTACGAAGCAGTCGCCACCCCCAGCCGATATGACGTTTTGACATCTCCTCCCGCTCAGAGGTCTGCTAAGATGTTCTCAGAAAATCCTCAGCCCAAAGTTAATGAGAGCGGAAGAGTTTTTGTCACGTTTGGTCACCCAAGGCCAGCAAAGCCCTAAAAAAAATGCGACAGAGTGACTCTTCCTGTGTGTTTATCCTAAAACCTGATGCTTTGCAATAACCAGCTTATCAATTTTTTAGTCGCACTAGATTTTCATTTTCTAAAATACAAATTATTGTACTTAAATGTATATTATATTTATGATTGAATTTGCATAATTGTATGAAATTTTGTATAATTTCATAAAGTCTTATATATTAAAATGCAGTTTTACTGGCCGTTCTGTACCGATATATGTACCGAAACAGACTGTAGTGAAATGTGTATGATTACAAGTAATGAAATAAATATCATTATAAATAAGCAATTGCTTCCTATGTTACAATAATGAATACTTAAGAAAAATAAAAATCACTACAAATATATGTGAGATTTAAACATACAAACAAGATACAATATTACAATATACCAAGAGATCAGCAATTGATGCATTTCGAAATATACAAGTCAAAATGCATACTCCATGGAGGACAGCGGTGTTTGATGATAATAGTCTAATTATATATAGTGTAAATATTATTTCCATCCATCCATCTATCCGCTATCCTGATCAGTGTCATTGCACGGGGAGGGGGAGGGGGCTGCAGCCTATCTCAGGTAGACCAGGGCACAAGGCTGAGGGACACCCTGGACAGGATGCCATAGTAAGTAATATTTATCTGATGTGATGGCACCTTTAATACATTAAGTTCTGTACTGTTTAAACTTAGTCCCATTTATTTTCATATCGTTCTCCTCATAGTTCCACTCGACACTAAAGGAAATATGTTCTGCCTGTCTGGAGCCTGTATACCCTATGGAGAAAATGGTTGCTGATAAAATTATCTTCCATTCCAACTGTTTCTGCTGTAAACATTGTAAGAAGAAGCTTGGGTGAGATACATTTTATTTTATTTCATAAAGATAGTCTAATCTGAAATCTAATTCTGTATTTGTATTACGAAATTTTAATTTGTAGACTTTTCACTGGTATATGAGAATCTTTTCTTGCTTCTCTTCTTTGCAGAATTCACAATTATTCAGCTATTTATGGAGAGTTCTACTGTGTATCTCATTACCAGCAATTGTTCAAAAGGAAGGGGAATTATGATGAGGGATTTGGCCACAAACAGCACAAAGACCTCTGGCTTAAGAAGACTACAGAGTCTTCACATTCTGACGAAAAGACTTGCAAAGACCCTAAAGGGGAATCCAAGGCCTGTAGTGCCTTTGTAGAGTCATCCGGCTCCGCAGCTCAAAAAAAACAGGAATTCAGGGACACAAAGACTGTGAGTAGTCCAGATACAAGAACAAAACTGAAAATTAATTGGCCGCCAGAAAAACAGACATCTGTAGGTCGCCTAGTAACACCTTTCAATGGTGAAAGGAAGCTAAGTGAGACGGGTATAGTGGAAGCTAGCTCAAATTCTCCAAGCAAACAAAGCTCAGGAAATGTACTGCAAAGTCCAGAGGGATTAATGTCAAAGTCCAGTAAAACTGGAGACAACAAAAAGGTTCCTTCATCACCCACACAGAGACTCAACAGCTCCTCTGTTCCCCCTGGGCCCGGTATGAACCACAAACCCAAAGCTGCAGCCACAGAGCATGCGGAACTGCCGAGTCCAGCACTATCCCGTCCATGGAGTGTCTCTAATAAAATAGCTCTTTTTCAAGAAAGTTCCCCAAAAAACAGCCCCTCTTTTAAAGCAAAGGAAACACCACAGAAAAATACTCCGCTTAAAACAGCACATTTGCCTGATTCAACACTGACTCCAAGAAATGAGCTGTCCTACGCAAATAAGAAGGTTACAGCCTCAGACAGAATGAAAAAATCTGTTCGATTTGCAATGAACATTGACACTGCGCTGGATGGTAATGCAAGCACAGAGGGAGATTCGGAAATAAACACAGAACCTGATTTTGTATGTCACAGCAGTAACCCAGATATTGCACCTAATGATGATAAAGACTGCAAACCCACAGCACTGGGGGCCAAGGAGGAAATTCCTGCCTCTTTATTCATCGATGAGGCAATTAAGGACCAAAATGAGAACATTCCTAATCCATACAAATGTCAACCGGAGGATGAAAATGAAATAAATGAAAACATAATTAAACCAACGATTTTAATTCAGTCTTCTGCTTCTGTTTTAACAGAGTATTCACAGACTTTAATTAGTACCACTGTAGAAAACACTGTTAATAAAAGCTTGGCAGAAGAGGTCTGTGACGATGATTTTGAGAGGTGTGATATTGAAACAAGTGGGAAATCACATGAAAACAGGGAAGTCAAAGGAGAGCTGACAGAAGAACCCAAGAGTGGGAGTATTCATGCAGAAGAAACAGACTCGGAAGTGAATCGAAAGGAGACTATGACACAAACCTCTGCTCAAGAAATGGAGCGTCACAATAACAAACTAAGAGCCAAAGAGACTGAAGAGGAAACACCCGATACATCTGACAAAACTGTCCAAAAATCCCCCACACCGAGTGCAGCTAACAAGCAGAATGAGAAGGCTCATGCTCGCAAAGAGTCTTGGTCAAAAATGTCGGGTCAAAGTAAAAGCGCCTTCTCAAAGCTTTTCACATCTAGTTCCAAAGATAAAACGGAAAAAAAGGAACCCACAGAGACCAAGAAACCAGAGGTCAAACCGAGGTCCATACTGGGAAAACTATTCCATACGTCACCTGATAAAGAAAAGAAAGACTCCAGAGTGGCAGAGGAAAAACATGCTGATGAACCAGGAACAGTGACAGAAAAGGCCAGTGACGCTTTTGTGAAGGACCCCATGGGTGGGAACACTGAGGGTGATCAGACTGAACAAGTAAGTGCCAAGACTGTGTGGAGGCCTTCGGAAATGAACAAAAATGAAGAAATCAAACGCAGCACAAGCTTAAGCGATGCAGCGGATATCTCCAGAAACACACACTTATCCCTACAAGTAGATGACGGCAGCTCAAAAACACTCCTTTCGCCCACCAGTACAAGTGACCTTAACCCTACATGTCTAAGTTGTGAAGAAAAGGATGAGTCAAATACATCTTCTACTGAAGAGGCATTCTTCAGTGTGATTCCAACCACACTGGGAGACACTGGTGAATGTTTAACACTTTCAAAGTCCAGTGTGCATGCTTCAACTGAAGCGGGCCCTAGTCACACCATTACTGAGGAGACGAGTATCATTAATCCAATCATTTCACCGGAGCTGTTGGCCAACTCGGATGCCGCCATACAGAAAGGTCCTACTTTTCTGGGTCCTGTCATGAATGACATCACCGAAGATGACCTTACACAGGCAGCAGTCTCTGAACATTCTTTCACTTTGCCTCCAATTGACCATTCTCTCTCCACTGAGAACATAGGCGATGAAAATCCCAGCAAGCTCTATGAAGATGTTCACAAAGAGGCAAGTGTTACTGACCCCATGACCTCTGAGTCTACAGAATGGTTATCATCCCTACTAAACACGGAGGCCATGTCAAACACACAAACTAACATCATAGAATTTAATCTTACGGAGGATGCATCTGAAAATACTCTTGATCAAATCGGACAAGTTGTAACATTAGAGGACATTAAGCCTGAAGTATCTGCTGATTCATCACCCCAAAACATCCCACCGGCAAACGATCCAGAAGATTCCTTTGGTTTAAGCAACGCTCAACTAATATCAGTTGGTGAGGAATTTGATATATTTAGCAACAGCGACAGTCCTTTGGTGCTCAATGCAGAATCCAAACAAAATGATGTAGATCCTGTCACTTTACTGGATATCCCTCAAGCTGAAGGGAATAACCCATTCAATCTAAGTACTGAAAAGGCAGTAGACCATCAAGGACAGGACGCAAACTTTGACATGTTTAGCACAAACAGTGAAGCACTGGTCTGGTCAGGTGCTTCTATTGCATTCGATAAAGACAATGCTGGTTTGGGTGTCTCCTCAGAAGGGCCCCCCACAGTTTATGCAGAGAACATCCTTGGGGAGAATGATTTTTCAGTCAGCCTGGGGATCCCAGCTGAACCACCGTCTGGAGAAGACCCCGAAAACTTTGCTGATTTCCTCGGCTTGGACCAAACAGCCGTGGCGGGCTCCACTACAGACACTGCGGTCGACTTGTTCTCCACTGATATCTTTGCAGCAGAAGCTCTCAAGCCCCCAGCAGCCACGCTGGACGCTTCAGCTGAAGGGATCGACACATTCCTCGATCCATTTAGTATGGGCTCCATTACCACGGAATCAAAAAAACCGAATGACAACTGGATGGACGATTTCTTAAGCTAAACATCTCTGTGGTTTGAACACAACAGACGTTGAGGATTCTGCCGGAGTCTGGGGGTTATTAAATCTGTTATACAATCATAAATGTTAAGTTTCGACATGGCACCAAATACATATTATGCCATATTATAGCTTGCCAGCCTTATTGCTCAAACACATGTTTAAATATATCATTAATTACCTTTAAATCATATATTTAAATATTTCAATGCCAATATTTTGGATAATTATGGAAATTAATATACGATGCGTTTCCACCAATGCATACCTAATATTTATTGCGAATTGTTAGCGTTTCCTTGCTTTTCTCGCATACACAGCTGACCATACTCTCTGACCTCAAGCTTATCTCATTTGTACTTTGCTCTGGATAAAAGTGTCTATCAAATAAATTAATGCAACAATCACTTCATTACTTCATATACTTCAGACTTGATCCAGAGACTGGCCGAAAAAACTCGACTCATAAAGATGCCCGAACACCTAAACAGAAACCCAATTAAATCAAATGTATATACGTTTTATTCTGATAAATGAATTCAATACACCATGTGATTGGATATTTAAAACGATCATATTGGAAAGTGAGCTCTAGTAAAATATTTCAGTTAAATTTTAAAAAACTGTTCATGTCCCCATAGCTTTTGGTACATACTGTCTTTATTGGTCACACTTCAGCTTAAGTAGCTCTTTTTTTTTACTGTCTTGCAGAAAGACAATTTCCTGTCCTTTGTATTATTTTTTTCTTCATCATCAGTGCATTTGTGTTAATTATCAACTTGCAGTAACAATCATTTGCAGCACAAGAAATCCATGTGTGCGTTTTATAGCCATAAAATAAAACTAAAAGACTGTGCGTTTGAAGTTGAAACAGGAACATGAAGGCCCTTTACACAGAGCCAGATACACAGAGCCGGATACACAGAGCCGGATACACAGAGCCGGATACACAGAGCCAGATACACAGAGCCGGATACACAGAGCCGGATACACAGAACCATTAACACAGTTTCTGACCAATTCATTTGATTGACC
>JAODLD010000088.1:14768838-14780786 GCA_026781065.1 Mormyrops boulengeri | reverse complement strand
ATATATCTCTTTTTTTTCCGTCCCATTTCTTCTGCTGCAAGCTTGCTTCCTTTGCATTTCATGTCCTCCAGCAGGGGGCAGTAATGAGCACTGCCACATGGTTCTCCCATCAAACTTTAACTTTACATTCTTGTTGTCACTAAGCAGTTTTATGTGTCCATCTAACCTCCGTAGCCATTGCTCTACTGCAGACTAACAGTGACCCAGGAGCTTATCCAAGGCAGCACAGGACATAAGGCAGGGACACCCTGGATGGGACGCCGGCCCACCACAGGCACTCACACTGGGGGGCATTTAGAAATACCAGCTCACCTAACTGCAGATTTTGGGAGAAATCCCACACAAACAAGAATAGAACACACAGCCCACACACTCAGGGTGGGATTTGAACCCACAACCCTGCGGGTGTGAAACCACAGTGCTACATGTCCAGTTACACCCATTTACATTCATTTGTTTTCCCAACCTTCATGGGAGGGTATTTGTGGTAGGGAGCAGCCCCTGTCGCCAGCTCTATGGCCGTGATCCCGAAACTCCAAATGTCCGCCTTGAAGTCATAACCACGAACCTGCAAGGACAGAGACACAGTGGATCAGACACTGGAGCAAGTGGGGTTTAAGGGCCTTGTTCAGGAGCCCATCAGTGAAATCACTTCACTGACCTTGGGATTCGAACCAAACACCCAATAAGAGGTGCAAAACTGCTGAGCTCACCAATACAGCCAATCATCCTCAAGATCCCCACAGCAGCAGAGTCTGGCAACGTTAGTGTCACATTGGTTATAATGAAGCCAAAGTTTGGACATAAGGTGCACATTTCTGAGAAGCGAGCTTAAGGGATTACTCAGTGGTGCTTAACCACGTTTCTCCGGCGCCCATGAACGCCTACGCCTCAGACTATCCGCTAATCATAGCGAGCCAGGCTGCAAATGGCTTAACAGAGGCAGAGAGACTGGTGCTTTTGTGAGAAGGCATCACCCAAAGGTCGAGCTCATCACAAGGGTGCGTTTCTCCACCAGGACCCGACGACCACCTGGCGAACTGGGACGCACGGCGCCTCCCCTACGGCTGGCCAAATGCTCTCCAAAAACTCGAAGAGAGCCAAGACGGGCAACAGATTCTTAGAAAAGCTTCTCTGATGCTAATGATCTGCGTAAGTGAGGATGGAGGAGAGGGCCAACAGCCAAAGGAGGGGGCTGGCTGCTAACAGCCAGGAGTCGACTTTACATCCAACCAGTTCCCTCAGGCCAAAGATGGACTATGAAGGTGTACACTTTTTGCACTAGTGATTTTCACCAAATTCCTGATGTAGAGACAAAGACACAGACAAGCTTAACATGTTTTAGCAGATGGTGAGGGTCAGCCAGGCCCTGGGGAAATTGAGGTTATTGGCCTTGCTCAGGGCTGAAATCACGGGATTTGGACTGGCGACCTTCAGATGACAGCAACATCTGAACGCACGTGTGACCTCATAAAGACTGAGTGACCAACCTGCTCCATCACCTCGGGGGCCATCCAGCATGGGGTCCCCACAAACGTCTTCCGAACCTTGTTCCTGGTGATGTCGCCCCCCGTGGCGAGAAAGGCACTGACGCCAAAGTCTGTGAGGGAGAAGCACGGACACACAGATCTTCAGGTCATCACGTCGGTAAGAAGTTACCATCTTTTAAACCAAGTAACACTGATATCACAAGCTACCTTAACAGGGACAAAGTGGATTTTCTCAGTTAGCTGGTGCCTCGGGGCTAGCGTAAGACGGACCCGATTTCCTAGGCCAGCATGACATGGACAGAACTGATGTCTTAGGCTTAATCATCACGAACACAGAGAATGGTCTGGGCTAGCTGAAAATGGACAGAATTGATTTCCTAGGTCAACACGACATGGATAGACATTGATACCTTGGGCCCAATTATGCATCAGATATTGACAAAGAGGAGGAGAGAGCCTGACAGGCTGAAAAGGCTACAGAATGCCACCAGCAGGCGTCTCACTGACAATCAGCAGATCCGGAGGCGCTATTAAAGGCAGAGAGCATCATTTCATGCTTTTAATTAAAATATCAGATTCACAGCAGGCTTCTTGAAGGACGTGGGGCAGAGGATAGAGAATAAACAAACGGAACTGCGGAGCAGAAAGCGTCCTGCTCAATAGGCAGGGACACCAGAGGACAGTTACATCCACAAATCTCCAACAGACACGCACAATGAGCGGAGAGTCACTTCAGGGGCAAACGGAGCCGGCCACTGCCACCACTGCTGGTATCTGTCAATGGTGTTTCAGAGTGGCTGACTGAAATGCGGTCTCCTGGTCAATCCATGGAACACAAGGGCACTCGGCGACCTCTGGGGCTGACGGGAGGTGCTGGTTAACGGAGGATTTTAGCACCCCGCAGCCAACTTGCGTAGGAAGCTGGGTGGGAACGCGGAAGACGAGGGACAGGAGGGAGCCTCAAAATTGCAGCCAGCTGCGGTGGTGAAATGCATTTGCACAGAGCCGAGAGCCCCAAGGCATGCATAAGCAGATACTAAAACCAGAATGTAAAGCACATCGCCAGGCAGACTTCCAGTTTTATACATTCTCAGGCGTTCCGAGTCTGCGCTCTGTACACCGCGGGAATGACCTGCAGTCCTGCAACTAACAAAGGTGAATTGCTCATCGAGTGCTGTTATGCATGGTTCAGGATGATGCTGATTGGACAAAGCACGATTCCAGCAGGTGCTGATTGGCCGATACCTATGATCCTTGCTGGGTCTGATTGGATGATGTACTGAGATGAGAGAACTTCCCCTAGAGATGGCTGCGTTTTACAGTGAAGGACATGTCAGAGTTAATCAGAGCTCATACAAGTAGTGCAACCCAACATAACCAAAGAGCGTGTTAGATTCATATCAGCAAGTATGCAGCGGTAGAGATAAATGCCCATGTTTAGATAAATGTTTGAGCAGCTTTCTAAATAAAACTTACACCAGTACATACGATGCATGTTTCTATATTTCAGATGTTGATTAGAAGAATGGATCTCATTAAATACAGACCTCAGTTCTTACCACTGCTCACACGCTACTTTAAGTTAAGTATTAAAGCCCTGAATGGCTTAGAAAACCAGGTCAATCCAAAAACAAAACCGACCTCTCCAGCAGAGCCGGAAATGTTTACCAAGTGGATCATGTCCTCTGTTCATCCCAGGAATGTACCAACATGCTGAACGTCACTGGAAAGTTCCCCACCCAGCAACACGGGGGCCACCCGGCAGAAACGCAAACAGGCTGGAATGGTGGGGGCTTATTTGATGGTCTGAACACCCTCGAATTCTCACAAAATCACAAACACTTCCATCTATCACATGTTTTTGCTTATGCGAGCAGAGCCATAAAAATCCCATAAAGCAGACAAGGACATATTTTGTTATCCTCATACCTTACATTCATCCAATATAAAACAAGGCCAAAGAAGTGGATTAAGTTCCCAAAACTGAGAAATCTCAGCAGAATGGTAAATATAAAAATCAAGATCCTCAGGTGGTGCGTCGTATCTGAGAAAATGGCCGGAATACTCCGGAACACGGTCTGGGAATTGGCAGAGACGCAAATGGGACAGTCAGAGTTTCTGTAGCTCCTTCAGTTCTCAACCATTACTGAGACGAGATCAGGTTTTCCGAGGGATGTGCAATTCAATGGGAAAAAAACTGACTGGAAAAAGGGTAAGGAAATTAAGAACAAGGGTGTGAAAGTCAACATTATATACTTTACTTACTGTAAAAGTCAATAGTGACACAGCTATCAGACGGCCTTCAGCAGAAAGTCAACTCTGACCTGCAGTCACAACCGTTCCTGCTTCGCAGTGGGGAACCGGATGGTTTGAGGGTTCAAGATTCTAAAGTGCTGTGTTGTGGTTACAGTTGGGGAGAGACAGGATTGTGCGGCGTGGGCTCAGCATGCCGGGACTTCTCGCCTTCACGGGAACGGCAGGCTACCAGCACAAGACCAGCCCATGTAGGGAAAGCTGCCGATGAGACGTCTGGAAATACCACCGCAGAGAGGACTGAGGGACAGCGGCGCCCTGAGACCAGCTTTCCAGGAGCAGAACATCAAGCTCCACCATCTCCACCATCAAAAAACTTCTACCTCCAATATGGGCTCACCACTCAGACACCTTTGTGGCTCCTTTACTGCACAGACCACGATGTTAGGTACAGGCAGTCCCCAGGTGTTATGAACAACTCATACATACGAACGAACTGCCGTTAAGTCTAATATATATTAAAAAATCAGGTTAAATACAATGGTTCCTAATAACAAACGCACACACTACTCTGTGAAGCTCGTCGGCTTGAGGTACAGTGCAGCACAATATTTGGTTAGATTTATTATTACTGTATAATTATTACCATGTACTGTACTGTTGTTCTGACTTACCTATAAATTCAACTTAAAAACAGAAGACTTAGGGAACAGATCTCGTTTGTAACCTGGGGACTGGCTCTACTGGATAATAATAGATAAATACCCATAATGGGAAGTTTTTTCATATCTGAAAGGTACTGAAATGCAACCCTAACCCTAACCCCAGCTAACCTTAACCCCAGATGGACCTTAACCCTGATAGAAAGAAAATGAGTGTTCTGAACTATAACCTGAGATGCTGGGAAGTGTACATTAATTGTGTTGTATATATCTGTGCATTTGACTTAACGCTAACAGCAGATCAGAACAGCTGGCATGGCTGGAACCCCTGGAACCCCGCCCCCCCCCGACACTGGCGCACACACACACACACACACACACACACTTCCCCCATCCCCCCGAACAAATTACCTGCAATTTGCACAGAGCCGTCCTCACCCAGCAGAATGTTCCCAGCCTTCACGTCCCTGTCAGGATAAAAACCACAAGCCTGCATTAGTGTCATGCCCAAGCGGTGCTGAAAGATGCCGATAGCTGCTCCGGGAAGCTCAGCCCTACAAGAAGAGCGGGAAGGGAGGGAGGGTGAGCGGCACGTTAACAAGCTGCTCGACTGCTAGCTGAGGACTGCAAGCACTCAGCAAACCCCAGATACCATCCCCGACAAAGACCCAGCCCCAGTAAAGAAACTGCAAAGACATATTCCAGAAGACCAACCGTGACCCTAACCCCTATCCCAAAACCAAACCTTAACACCAGCCATATCCTAACTCGAATATTAACTCCAGCTTGATCCTAATCTTAACCTAAATCTCATCTTAATCCTAACCCTATTCCTAATCCCAACCCTATCCTAAGCCTAACCCCATCTTGACCCTAACCCTAAACCCAGCTTGATCCTAACTCTAATCCCAGCTCTATCATAAACCTAAGCCTAACCCCAGCCCAATTCTATCCTTAACTCTAGCTTGATCCAAATCTTACCCAAAATCTCAGCTCAATCCTACCACTAATCCTAACCCCAACTCGACCCTAACCTTAACTGCAGCTTGAACAGCATCTGAAAACCCGAATGATGCCATTGTGCCTAGAAGAGCAGAGTCAGGAAGCCTTGCAGTGGTCCAACACGGAGATGCACAATCAATCTGACGTGGCTGAAAGGGTCTCAGATGCTTTTCACCTTTAGTCTGGGTTTCAGCTTGACAAGCGGAACTTGTTACTCTGAAGAGGGGGATCGTGGCAGGATAACAAGCTTTGCGGTGGGGTGATCGTCAGACGCCAAGCGGTATGGCTGGCATCGTCCTACTATCAGCACAGCTGATGAAAAGCGAGGAAGAGTCTGAAGATGAAGAATCAGGAGCAGAGCCCAGCCATTGGCAATGAGGGGACCACGTGGGGGGGGGGGGGGGGGTGTCCATGCCTTCCTGCCCTCTGGCACCAAAGCAGGTGGATGGACCAGGTACACATCCAGACCGGAGGGCACAGTGGGGGGATATCGTCAATCTCTCTCTCTCTCTCTCTCTCTCTCTCTCTCTCGGCAGAGCCAAACAGAGCAGGCCATTGTTCCCCTGTCGGGTGTCTGGTTTCCGTGCGCGGTGCGGGTGGCACCACAGGAAGCCCGTTGCACCGGCAACCCACAGGACTGCCACCCACCATTCTCAGCTAGATAAACAAAAAACTCCACCTGTATCATCAGCACAAAAAGCAGTGCGCTCCACTAAGCGGAGCTGGATAAACACAGCACCGCTGACGAACCACCAGGGTGGGCTGGCATCTTAACATCAGCCTTACCCTCAATATACTTGTTTGAATCCTCTTTGTCACATTTCTTTTATTTCGACATTGTCAGGTCTTATGAATCGGAGGAATTCATGTCCGGGAACACAACCGGACAGGGGAACCTTCAGATCTGTGATACGACGCTGTTCTTTGATCAACAAGTCCTTTCAAAATCGAGCCAGAGCCCAGCGGCCGGGACATCGAGAAGCCGCCAATGGCCTGACGGGAAACATCTGTCTTGACGACCTACAACCAGCTTCCCTGACACAGAGAGCAGGCCGAACTGATGTAGATGAAATAATTCAGACTCCAGGGACATAACAGCCAATCGGAATGAGCCTTGCCATCTCCCAGTAACAAACGAAAACGATCAGCTGACAAGGAAGGATGCCTGGGCCTTCCTCAGCAGGTCTGTTGAAAGCACAGCTTTGATGTTCCTCTTCAAAACTTTCAGGCATCAGTAAAAATCTTATTCTGCAGGAGAACTCCGCCAGACATTTAGTCACTTCTGTGTTTGTCCACAGGGAGGTGCCAGAATCACAAATAAATGTAAATTGAACATAAATGCTGGTACAACCATTAATTAACTCATTAATTAATCCCAAATGTGGGAGACCTAGCTGCATGGGTGTATGAGTGTAAAATACATCACAAAGCTCAGGAACTAAGCAGTGATAATAGGGTTTATGTCTCAGGTTTAATCAGATTTAAACGAACCTCCATATGTGCTAATAGCTTCCTGTAAGACGCCTTGCAAACCCTTTAAGAAAATAAACAAGCAAATAAAGCAGCCATTGAGGCAGCAAACCATGCCAGGCTCAAAGGAAGACCGTAGGCTTCCTGCTAGTGTAGCGCAAGCTAAAACCCTGGGTTCCTTTAAATCAGAGCTAGATAAGATTTTAACAACTCTAAGTTATTGGTTAAGTTCTCCCCAAACGAGCCTGATGGGCCGAACGGCTTTCTCTCGTTTGTAAATTTCTTATGTTCTTAGTCAGCCTCCACACGGGCTGCTACACACGAATGCTGACGTTGGAAGCTGGGGGCAGATACGGACGATTCAGGGCAGCTCAGGCCTGGGGTGTCCTTATGCCCCGACCCAGACCACACACCCAAGTGCCTAATTCCATGACCCAAAAGGCTGCCATTTGTTTTCGTCAAACACGTCTGCTGTCCTGTTCCGATAATAAAATGACCTACAGTAATTCCTGCAGCAGTAAGCCTCGCACGCATGCTGCCCCATCACCAGCCTGAAGATGCTGACCGGATCTGACAGGGCGGGCTCACACCGGGGCGGAGGGGGTCGCCCACGTTCACGCCAGCCTAGGGGGACCGCATCTGGAGAACGCCGGCAAACGCCATGCGTCTCTACGACAGTCTGGCGGGGTCCAGCAGCATCGCGAGACTGCATGTCAGACAAACGCCGTCCCACCATCAGGGACAGCGGTGCCAGTTCCCCCAAGGAGAGATCAACCCACAAAACACATCAGCCTGAAGATAATGCATCATTCGATCCCAACTCCCTGCTAATGTGGTCTTAATCCACCCTAGAATGCAAGAGTAGGAGTGCCGAGTTTCAGTTTCCTGTTGTTTTGCACGTGATCAGAACCTAAATGTCACCCCTTCTCATTCTGCCATGTTACAGACCATCCCCATGACAAACCGCGTAGCCCAGTCTGACCTTTCGACAAAACCACCTCTCAGCCCCCGACACCCGAGAAGTTGCGTTGAGCGTACATGGAAAATCACAGGAAAATGATCGGATGTCGTTTGGATATATCCTATCACAGAGTTGCTAATACGCCAACCGTCTCCATGGCCTTTCACTCAAACCCAGGATGGGCGTCTCTGCCTAACATTGCCACCATATGATCCCCACAGTTCTTTTCCAAGGCCTTCGGGGGCAGCCAACATCCTGGGGGGACTCGCTGACCATTTGACCAGCTGTCAGCACTTTGCTATGAAGTTACATGGCGCATGTCGGGCACTTCTCCACTGCACCAGGTACTTTTGGTACTTCAAAAAAAGTACGGTTCTTAAAGATGTTGGTTTTCCACTGGCGTAAAATCTGGAACCACTGCTGAATGACATCACAATGTGAGACTGGGTACTTTATTTTGAATTTGAAAAAAGGCTGTTGTACATTATAGGGCTGGATGGTGTGCAATATTAATACCGACATTGCAAGTTGCGCACATGAAATTCTAACAACGCAAGGACTGCGACAGTCAGCTGGGTTGAGATCAGGCTTTTTCATATCTCCTTTCTGTACAAATGTTATAGCACGGAGAGAGGGGTTAAAATTTCACTAAAACATTTTTCCTTTGGAACAGGAAACAAAACTTAGCAAACAATGTAATTTTAATGATTATTCATTTTAAAGATTACGCAATATATATTTAAAGTTTTAAGTTTACCGCCGCTGCTGTTGCATGAGCCCTGCATGCACTTTCTGAAGGTTTTCATCGAAAGTAAAAAGCAGAGGCAAGGAAGCCAACACTGCTTCGTTCCAAGGGTTTTTCTCAGCAGATACCCAGCATCGCACTTTTCCTAATCATCACCACCACCATCCTGGAACAGACACCCTACCATCAATCATACTCAACAGTGTTTCAACACGGACAATAAACCCACTTCACATCAACAGGTCTGCCATCCCATAATCTCGTTCCAGAGGCCCCACTCCATCGTTGATGGGACCCTTGATCATGGGGAACCTGTGAGTCCTACTGCTTTCTGTCTCAGCTTACAAATATAAGAGAAGTCATCCTTCCAAGCTTTGATGAGCTCACCTTCTTGGCCTTGGTCATTCACATTCTACACCGGTTAACATTTCCACGGTTCAAACCAGGACACGCAATTCCGTAAATGTCATGAGACTATCCGCATGGACATAGAACAACTGGGAATTGGACTGGCGGCGTGACGTGACCTACTGAACTACAGATGAGGGACAGCAGAAGACCTTGAAGTTCACCAGCCTATGAAGCGAGTCAAGGTGAAGCTAAGGAGGCAGCCATGGCTCGCCACGCCTGACGACAGCCCAGGCAGCTCTGGGACTACCGCTCCCAGAGGAGCAGGGACTATGACCGCCGACTGCACAGCGCAAGTAACTGTTAATAGCAGAACATTAATAATTAAGCAACAGCAAGATACATCCTTAAAACAAACTAAACAAAGGAAGTGTGAACAGCAGGTCACCAATCCCTTCCACACCACAGGATGCCCACAAGCTACTTTCAGCCATATCTTATTCTGAATCTCTTAAACTAAACCCGGCGTCACCAAAACAGTCCGGCACACATCTTCACACACTGCCGACGCCTGCTGGCCACATTTTCCGATGACTTCAGTGCCAGCGTTAGAGCGCTCTGCTGAGCGTTACGAAGTTAGCAAGAAGGTGTCTTCATCAAGGGACTCCGTTTCCAGATGCTGATGAGTGACAGATGAGAGGAATTTAATAGGACAAAAGGTTCAAAGGCCAACAGCAAAAGACAGAAATCCCCAGGGTCAAAAGACAACCATCAGCTTGAGGGACTGTTAGCCTGCGGGATCGGAAAGTAACCTTAAGTTTCAATGTTTCTGGCAAGGACAGCTCAATCGTGGGCCAAAATTCCCTCCCCACCACCTGACTCCAGGACGCGTGTTATGAGGCGCCCACCCCAGCAGATACCGGACACTGTCCTCACTGGACACTGTCCTTCAGGGTGTAGGATAGCCTTCATTTAGGCCTGGAAGCAGGACAAGCTTCCCACCCCAGCCCTGAAATGTCAAAGGGCTGAAGGTGGAGCCTCGGATGACATTTCTCTGGAATCTGTTACGCGTGACCAGTCTCTCTTCTACACGGAACCCCCAAGGAGGTGGCAAACACTACAGCACCACCCTGACCCATTAGTCAAGTTCCTCTGAATAGGACAACAGTGCGGACCAGCATAAGTGGAAGAAGAGCCTCAACACAACACATTAACCATATCAGCGACCATCCTACCTTCAGGAAAAAAATCATCCATGTTTTAAAAGCATAACGACCTGGCACCTACTCTCCCCCCACCCCACCCCACCCCACAAAGCCCAAACAGCATTACTTACACATTCCAAAAGGTGCTGTGTGGGCCAGTAAAAAAACAGAGGAGAAATGCAGAAAAACAAAGGCTGTCCAGATCCGACGGAAGGGTCCTAAGCAAGAGACGCGGAGAGGGTTCTGCTGTGGTGTCAGCGAGCTGTCGTTTGGCTTGGCTGCGTGCCGAGGTGACAATGAATGCATATGGCAATATCCCCCCCCACACACACCCACACACACCCACACACACACACACACACACACACAGGTGTACCTATCTAAATGGGGACCGTCCATTCATTTCTATGGGAAAAACCCTAATCCCAATCACGACCTTAACCTCAACCATGAGTAACCAACCCAAGACTTTCGGCATTTTTACTTTTTTAACTGCATTCACAGATTTTTATAAAACTGAGGTTATCCAAATGGGGACGTCCAAAGATGTCCCCAAAAATAGGGAGATTTCAGGTTTTACTACACCGTGGGGACAATTTGGTCCTCAAATGTGATCTATGCAAACCCACACATACAGACAGACACACACACATACAGCCCCAGTGTTGCGCACGTCAGTCTTCAAATGCTGCTGCCAGCATGAAACCAGGATCATCAGTTTATAAAGTTCCCTGTGGTCACAAATCTGTCCAAGGTTACCTTGTAGGACACCCTCCCAGAGTCTGCTCTGGAGAAGACAGCACAATATACAATGGCCACTTAGAGGAGACCCAGGCGGTCTGATCTCACGCTGCCAGTGGAGTTTAATGACCGCCATGGAGACTCCTCCGGCCTGCAGGCGCCCACGAGGCACCTTGTCTAAATTGGGGGGTCCTACAACAGGTGCTGCCAGTGTCCGAGAGTCCGAGGCGTACGACCGGACAGCCATTTCTGACAGTCAGCAGAGGGCAATCAGTCAGAAAACTAAACAGGGAAACTGAAATAGAAGCAGAGAGCTGAGAGCAAACGAAGGTAAACAGACGTGCTTTTTCTGAAAAAGCCCTTTTTTCCCCTGTTGACAGTTTTTTTTTTTGTATTATTTTTATTTTTTAATAAAAAGCTTCTCGTCTGAAGCTGTAAGGCTGCTGGGGAGATGCACAGAGACAGCAGAGTCAGCGAAAGAGCAAGATTAAAACACGTGTCTCCGTGGCCGTCGCTGCCAAACGGTGTGGATACCTCCCTGAAATCCTGCCTCATTTTCAGCACGGGTCGGGATGGGGGAAGGACCGGCAAGGCTGTCTTTGGAAGGGAAGAAGATGACTAGTGAACTTTAAGGAAGGACCCATACGGCACCCTGAGCATTTAGGCGATAAACAGATCTTAGCAGGGAGAGATGCCCCCCCCCCCCCAAAAAACAAGGTGCCTGATGGCCCACCCCCGCAAACGGAGCCGTGAGTCTTAACTTCCGGGAGTCTCACTGCACAGCACCCCCCAGGCATAGTCATGCCAATGACGCGTGTAACATGCAGGAGATGAGACTGGGTCACCTCGGGAGGGGGGCATGGGGGCACGTGAAGGTCAGACAGACGCCCCACAGTCAACAGCATGTGACCGGGACCACGAAACACACCATGAGTTTGTGATGACAGACTCCCCGGCACAGAATTAAAGCTGTAATTAAAAGTACAGATTACAGGAAGAGGAGCTGCCTGCGGGGGGGGGGGGGGGGGGGGGGGCCGGGGGAAAGGGCCCGGGGTGGTGTGGGTAGCCCAC
>JAODLD010000088.1:14724451-14745420 GCA_026781065.1 Mormyrops boulengeri | reverse complement strand
ACACACAAAATGTTATTGAATTCCAGGGCTAAAATTACACACCTGTGGACCAGGTGTCTGAAAGACATCATCGGTAGTAATATTAAATTTGCCACTGCTGGAAATAAAACTGAAGCAATTAAGGTAGAGCTGACATGGGCCATGGCTGCCAAAACCTACTATGAAAGCAAGAAATCAACAAACCAAACTGAAGAATGGGCCTGAGCACAAGCCTCAAATATCTACTAAAATCCTGTAACAAAAATGAAGAGCCCTGCCTCATTTTTCAGGAAAATCGTCTGAATGAGAACAACAGTTAAAGCGCCAGACATGAGAAAGTTCGAGTGCTAATCACTAGCTAGAAAAATCCCTACAGCAGGGGATCTTAACCTGGGGTCCCGCAATGGGTCTTTGGGGAACGTGATGATCAGATTAAAAATGACAACTCCACAGTTTCATCTAATTTTAGAAGCCAAACAAAAACAACCTTATAATTGAAAGGAACATCTGAATAAAATTTGCGTTTTGTTTAAATTACATGAGATTATTGCAATGTAATTTTTGCATGGATTGCAATTCATTTTTCAAGAAAGAGAGTCAGAAACATATTTTCATTTAGATTATTTATTCGTGTGTTGTGCATGTCATGCATTGTATGAGCGTATGAGACAAAGTTCAATAAAATATTTTCATTGCATGCAAACCTGAGTTTATGTGCTTATGTGTATATCTTCTGGAGGGGGTCGGTATCTTTCACCAGATTCAAAAAGGGGTCTGTAACTCAAAAAAGGTTAAGAACCAGCACTCTACGGAGTCTACTGCTCTCAATAAGCTTTGCGGTCAGCACAGTTTCACGGAGCAGTTACGTTTTGGCAGGGAGGGAATTAAGTTAACTTGCAGACTGGCATCACAAAGTGCTCCAACCAGATTCCAGGTAGGAGACTGACTGTGATTTGGTTCACAGAAGACAAACCTCAATAGCAATCTCAGAGAAAATCATATGCAAAATAATAAATAAATAAATAAATAAATATAAAGGAAAAATATCTATTCGTTTAATTTCGTTTAAATCCATAGTCTTAGACAACAGAAATAAACTTATTCAGCCCATTAAGCTCCCATTTTTAAATGTCTTACTAGACCTTTTAGGATCACTAATAAAAACTGATGGTCCAGGAAGAAAAGCCAGAACTATCCTCATCACCTACAGACTGTTTAAAGTTGCAAGCCAGCGCAAAGCTCCTAATAATCTTTGAAATTACAAGATTGAGTGGTTTTGTATGCAAATTTATTTTCGGATTATGTGAAAGACTGAGGTGGAAACATTCATATTTGTTGGGAGTCTTCCCGACAATATTAGTGCTTTAACTGTGTGCGCCTGAACAAAGCCATCAGAGATACACAGTACATCCTGAGGGACAGCTTTGCAATGCAGACACATTAAAAACTCCCATTATATCGATTTACACTTCGTGTTATTGTGTCGTGGCAAATACGTTTACGGATGGCTGAAGCCTTGGTTAATGGCAAAATGAAAAGCTCCCATAATGCTCGAGCTACCCAACCGGACAACGTCGGATTGGCTAAATATCATTTATATTTATATAAAGGGTAAGTGAGACGCAGGCGATGGCGAGCTGGCTGCAGATAAGTATCCTCTTGCTTTGCCGGTGAATTTGCAGACGCATTACCAAGCTGTCAGAAGTTATGTGCAGCCGGGGCCCCCGGCATCTGCCAGGCAAAACCCGCACCACCCATCCGACGCCTTCAGCCACCCCCAACATGAAAGTGCAGCCTGCCATGATGACCTGCGATGGTCGGCTAGCGGTCCGAGCGGACGGCAGCACCCGGCTCAGGGCATCAGCCGGCCAGGTGCCGGGTCTGCAGAACTAGCGCGGTGCTGCTGGGTATCCGACTGGCCGCTATAGATTGAAGAGCTAGTTAACGGGTTTGCTGGCTAGTTAACGACAGCCTCGGGGGGATGGTGGTAGTAAGGGTTGGGGGGTAATCAGCGGCGGGGTATCCAGCCTGAGAGCAGCGAGGTCCCGTATCTCATGACCTGTTATTGGGGGAAAATGTCCGCTGCGTCCCCTACAGCAAGGTGCGAGGCTGCCTAACCGGCCATCCGTGTGCCCGTGACACAATGAAGCAGCCCGACACTCACCGATCACCTCCTTCAGCTCGTAGTCATCCTTGTTGATGGACCACGGTTGGGAGCTCAGGTCCTCCGACATGGCTGTAGTCGGCCGTCAAACTCGGCCGTCGAATCGCCACCGCGGGCTGCTGTTTCCTAAAGCTAAAATACCGGTACTCCTCCGAGCCGCCCTGAAACGACACTTCCCCCCCTACTCGCTATATTTCTCGGCTCCCGGGATCGATCCCAAACTTTGCTGGTAGCGCCACACTCCCCGCCCACCTCAGCCAGCCATAGCCGGCAGAGGAGCAGGAAGGCGGCCATCTTGAGTGAGGCAAAGCCGACAGGCAGACCTTCGTTTAGACCCAAATTTTAAATAACGCCTCGGATTTCTTACACTCGCGAGGATAACGATTCAAGCCTCTAATATGAGCTTTATTAATTTATTCAATTTTAAGACCAATTAGGTATTTATTGTGTAAACGTAAATGGATGCTTTTTTTTTACATAAATGGCATAATACATGCACAGTATACAGTAAAATAACTGAAAGCGTTAGTACCTAGTAATGCCGATTAATTACACGTGAATCGCTTACATTTACATTTTTTAAAGCCACAAATTTAATGGATGACTTCAACTACCATTGTACACTGCTGAACATTTCTATCGATTCCTATTTTTACAACTGTAATTGGTTGACACTTAAGAAACCGTTTTTGGTTGGCTGTTTTTAATGTCAATCAAAGACAAATCTTTGGCGTGTGCCGTCTACTCAGAAACTTCCGCCTTCAAAAAGTGGACGTCAAACTACACTGGAATCGAATGCTGATTGGTCATCTGTACACAGTCAAATATCATTCGCTGACTGTTCGTCATGGGCGTACTCTTTCTGATTTAAAACTGCACACTTGGGATATCGTCTGATTATGCTCTTCTTTACTATAATCTGAAAATGGCTATGTTTATAAACTGCGTTGATTGATTAATTTGTTAAGGCCAGAATAGTCCCCCCCACACACACACAGTATGTGATAGGCCTAATCAGTTCGAGAAACATATTCATATAAGTATATTTTTAAAGCAACAATTTGTTGACAAAAGATTGAGCTTGTTGTTACAATAAACAACACAATAACTAATAATTTTATTTAGTAAAATACAAATCCTTCTTTTGTGAGATATCCCACTTATATGTTATATTCCTAATTTAAGAAAATCTGAAACAGATCCTGTCTGGGGTTTCCCTGATTCATAGACTGAAGTTCATTTTGACCCCATGCTAGAACAAAATGTATATATACACGGATGGATGGAAAAGTATATGGGATAACAGTGAGAAAAATGGATGGCAGGTGGATGACAAATGTACACCTTTCTGTGTGGTGGGTGACTGAAACAAAAAACAAGAACGACTTAGTAAACAAAACTCCATTCAAGATCTCGGATGTAATTATGAGCATGTTTACATTCCCATTGGTCTGTTTCTGTGCCAGTTAACATTGAGAAGTCTCTGGGCAACCAATCCCACTGCACAGATCTGTGGCGGTGGGGCAGCAGGTCACAAACATGGCTTCTACATTATTTGTGTATTCTTCTTCTGTTCTTTTTAAAGACCAGCTCACTGTCAGAGAAACTCCCCCTTCACCAAAACGCACACATTCTCTCCGTTATTTAATGCTTGCATGGGTCTTTGTTGCAATGTTAACAATCGCAAGTGAGTCATATGTTATCTGGGTAAAATGTAGGACACCTTTGGCGCTCGGTTTGCCCTGCTGCTTTATATGATCACTCTACACTCTTAGGTATCCCAGTTCTAATACGAAAGAAAAGTTACTGTGAAGATATTGACAGAATCGTTTCTGTTCACCAGCATCACTGATTCTTGCACACTGCTAAATCACATCAAATAGGCAGAAGCTTGCAGGGATGTGAATCAGCCCAAAACAAGCGAGTTACAATAAGCTTTCGGGTTCAGCCATGACCTACATCTGGACGTTCAGCGTGTGAAGCGGAAACAATGCCAGTGGGTGGGCAGTCAGCGCCCAATCACAGGGCACTCACCTCGGCACAGGCACAGAGTCCGTCTGTCTGTCTGTCTTTTGCTGCCATGCTGTGGGAGTGAATGGAAGTACATCTTAGTGACTAGAACCTCCTTAAGAGCTATGAGGCTACCTCCCAGATGGGGTTGTCAGGATCGTTTCCAAGCCATGTGGCCACTGGCGATTTCTGTCTGGCACACTGGGTGCATGGACCATCAGACTTGGGCTGCAGAACATATAAAGAGGTGTGGCTTGCAGCTCTGGTCTGACTCTTTAATCTTCTGACTGGATGTCACTGGCCTTTTCCCGCTATGAAGCTGTTGTGAGCCTTTCTAATGGAATTTCAGGGCTGACTTGATCGAGAAGGGAACTTATTGACTCACACAGGATGTGGAGACTGAAAAAAATCTCTTTAAAAGACAGGCCATCGTGATGAGGCCTAAAGTCCAAGAGCCCATAATATGTGCCACTATCAGTTTTTTGTGAACAAAATCATCCCTCTAGAATAACTGTTAACTAATTTCACAGCGAACCTTTTTGTAATGAGGTCATATTTGGGTATAAGTCAATTGCAAATTCATATTTTATTTAATATTACACTCAGAACAAATGACCTGTTATTAAACTTTGTTACATATTGTATTCGTACTGTACTTCAACCGGCAGCACATTCATCAGAGTCTATTTTTAGATGTTCAACATGAGCTCATCTTTGGATATTAATAAATACATCTGCAGAACTCATACCGCGCCATGATTTTTTTTTTTCTCTTTCCAGCAAACCCGACAGTGAAAATCACGTGACACGGGAAGGACGACGTATATACAGTGCTTTAAGATAAATAGATAATATGTAAATAGGCATAAGTTTGAAATAAATATTGTTCTAATGACCCTCACGTAACAATTACGTAACAAAGAATGTCTACGAACAATATCGTGTATAAAGTCATCACAAGAAAGCTTTACGATGCAAAACGTTTTTGATTTCATGTATCGCAGTAAAAAAAAAACGAACAAAGTGTTATTCTAAAAAGTTAATGTACTTTATTAATTCATTCAGTGACTTCAATGAGAACATCGTTTCCCTAAAGAATGTCAGCAGGGGAAGGCATTATGTCTGACATCTGTTCCTTATCATAAAATGACAAATATATTAACAATCAGTGTTTTTCTCTGCGGGTGTAATAAAAGTAATCAAGCGAGTCATCTGATATGAGGATAGTTTTAATTTTTCTCGTGTAGAGTGGCAGCTCAGTGTAATTTCCACCTGTGCTAGAAGTGTAATTAGCATTTGGCTTGACAGTTTCTGCGAAAGCCGGTGGGTTTGTTTTGCCTGCGAGCGATTCTGTTGTGACACAAAACGCCTTTGTGCAAGCGGCGCTTGGGGCTCAGCGCGAAGGGGTACCCTCGCCCTTGTCACAGTGAGTCCCAGCAGCGCTCGCAGGGACAGCTGCCCGGACTGGTTTCCTACGGACGGTGACAGATTTCGGAGGTTACCGCTCCAGCCATCTATGACATGAATTTCGCAGAGCTGTTCCTACGTTTTGGTACAAATTTACATAATGGATACCATTTATAACAAGTGCAGAGAGAATAGCTGTGTGACCAATAACACGTACTTATTTATTGAGATATATATATATATATACATTGTTCAGTTATTGGAAGGGCATGACATGTGCCTACCAATATTGGGGGTCCGTGGCTGATTTGGTTCTTACTAATGTTGAAGCCAAGCCTATGGCCTTGTGTTACTGTTATATAGCCTATAGTCTTTATATCTGTAACACCGTTGTTGTAAATCATTATGGAAAACTGTTTGTTCATCAGTAATATGAATCAAATACAGCTGGAATCATTCTTGACTTGGCTTACTGTGATTCTCCGACGCAAGCAGCTCGGATACAGCAGGACCATTAATCTAGGTCTCCGACACGAAAGCGCACGCAGAGAGCCGGGGGGACGCGCATCCTCACTCTGCCGGGAGACGCTGCCAATTTAGCGCCTGTGGGAGGCGGGGGGAGCTGATGGCAGGCGTCGGGAAAGTCACCATGCAGATGAGGAAGGGTTCACGGGGGAGGTGCGCGAGTGTATGTGGAGGGGATGGGAGGGGAGAGGGTGAGATATAAAAAAAGAGATGCAAGCAACGGGGAAACGATACCTCCGCAGGCAAAGCTGCGGCGTATATTTGCTGCTTATGCAGCAAAGGCTCAGCGGGAAGCGGGTATTTGGCTGAAGGTGGCGTTCCGGCCGCAGGGGGTTGAATCTCGCCGGGTTATGTGAGTGAGTAATGAGTGCGCAGATCGTAGCCGTCCACTTACCGAGTGACTTGGCAGCAGGCTGAGTGTAGCAGTGCACTGTTTGTGGACCGCACTTTCTATTTGCCACACAGTGGTTTCCACCGATTAATGAACAACTGACAAGCTTCCATATTTTATCTCCTCATTTATCCTGTTTTAAAACGTTCCCTTTCAGTGGTAACTTAATAAAAGCCTTGCATATATTATATTTATTGCTTACGCATCATATTTATTGCTTGCTCTTACATGCATTCAACATTACTGTTACAGCTTGTTTACTCTTAATTAATAAAATAAGGTTGAATTGAAGTGGATAACAGTGTGTATCAGTGAGTAGGAATGCAGCCTCCCTACTACAGGATCGTAGTAGCAGATTGTAGAGCTTGATTCCTGCCCTCCGCTTTCCGTTTCTGCAGTTCACATGATCTCTCCGTGTTTCCTCCTACGGTCTGTTACGTGAACTGGCTGTACAGAATGAGTGTATGAGTGCGAGCGCTGTGATGGGCCGGTATCCGACTCGATCCGTTGCCCTGTGGTTCTTGGTATGAGCGGTTATCGCAGACGAATAATTAATGGGAAACATCTGACAACATCCATCCCTCAGTTTTTCTGGTGTAATGTAACGGTGAAAAATGCAAAACGGGAAAAAAGTGCATTTTCTTAAATAAGAATCAAATTTGTTTTTTTTTCATAAGATGCATAATTCGGCTCACTTTTCCAGAAGTCCATAATTCATCCATCCCTCTATCCATTTTCCAACCACTTAGCGTGGACAGGGTCATGGGACTTTCATCATTCATCTTAATCTTACAATTATTATGTAGTCAAAAGGCATTTTCCTCATTGCGCTGCCACAGATTGCAACTAAGTTAATCTATGCACCATTTCATATAAACCGACACATTAAACGATGATATGAACAGGAGTCCTCAGAGGAACTGATTTGTTTCTGTAAAAACATTTTCCGTCAAGTTTCCCTCAATGCCCGTGGTGGGAACAACAGCTGGAAGACATAACATTGGTGAGCATAAAGTCTTTGAAGATCTGGACAATGAATGGGATGGGAGCAGATGTGTCTGGTCCTCTCAAAGCATCTAGATCCTCCCCCAGCGATCTTCAACCTAAAATAGAGCCATTGGAGACATGTGTATTGTCAACTGCCCCCTTTTTAACTAGAGGAACCTGCAGCTCACTTGTGTGAAAAGTTTCCAAATTCTCATCTACAAGGCAGATGACCGCAGGCCACAGCTGTCCAGTGAGGTAAGCCTCCTCCACACCCCCCCCCAATACTCCAAAGGCCCAGATCACACCAGATATTCCCAGCAATGGCTCTGCTGAGTCTGGAAACAGCACGAGGTAGGCCGAAATTGTTGCATCTGTAGCTCGTCAACAATCTGTCTTGGAGGTTTGACACGGAGCTACTTAAAAATGTCAGTATTTTTAGCAGGTCTGTGTAAGCGTGCGTACGGACTGCCAAGACTATCCCATTTTAAGACAATCAGGCATTTTCAGATTTTCAAAGCACACACGAGAGCACTGTATTTAGACGACGAATTGTAAACCATCTTCGTAACTTTTCCCACAATTTTCCGCCCGTTTTTATTTCTATTTTTTGTGAAATCCTCGCATGCCGCTTAAGAGAAACATAGATGAGAGCAGAGCAAGGAAGGTATGAGTGACAGGCAAGGGGGATGGAGGGGACGAGACTGCAAACCCTCGCCAAAGCCCACAGCAGGAACCAAGTGAGGAGGATGAAGACATTTGGGAGGACGAACCTTCTGCTCAAGTGACTGAACGGAAGGATTCATAGCCGGGGGTGGAGAGTGAGGACTATAACCAATGTCAGAGAGGAAACATGGCAGACACTCTCTTGGTTCATCATTTTAGCTCCAAGGATTCCCGGCCCATTAGACGTTAACGGCGGTACTATAACACGGAGGACATTAGAAAAAAAATCAAACAGCAAAGCATTATGGTCTTAAAAATATGTTTAATAATTCACATTCTTACACGTACAAGGTTTTGTTAAAGGATAAATGCTTCCGAGGTCGGTCAGTGAGGAGCGACAACCCACGCAGTACAACATCCTCGAACCCAATCACGTGACTACCGTTTACACAGCGTGCTGTCCAGCGGTCAGCTTAGTACACCCTCGTCAACATGCTCCATGGTCCTCCGTTTTTGTTTATATAAAAGATTTCAAAACTGCGTGGCATCGAATCATCTATGCAATCATCTAGTAAAGAGAAAACCATTCTAATTCCTCTGTTCAGGCGTACGGTTGGATTGACAGTCACCAAAGACCGTGTTTCTCTGAAAGTGTTTGAAGAAGGCACCTAGAGCATACAACGATCTTTAAACTTTATTTCTTACCGTTCGGCAAATGTAGGAGTAATTCTGCCTGAAACAGACACTTTGATTACCTTTTTCCTTTTACAAAATTTAACTTGCTCGAGGCCAGATTTGATCATCTGAGCCCAAACAGTTTTTATTATAAAATTTCATAAAGACGCCTTTTTAAAATGTGGCTAACATTTTTTTCATAATGCTCGGAGCACTGAAAGATCAAATAAGAACACTTCATTCTTAATAAATTAAGATAAATACTCTTTTAATGGAAACGTGCTTTTGCTTCTTTTTGACCCAAAGCTGCCGGTGGTTTTGGCACACATGGCACAACTCATGTTGCTGTGGTTGTATATGGTTCAGACAGTAGCTGATCCCAATGCCAAACAGTATATCATGCCATTCCGCTGAAAGTGGCATGCTTGCTGATAGCCTCACATTTCAAGCAACACGCATTTACCCATAAGTTCCTGGGAGCTTTACTTACAGAAAAAATGTTCTGAGGGCAAAAGGAAAAATGATTGGGTCAGAGAGATAACCAATCAGATTGTGGAGGAGGTGGGTCCAACCAGTCAGATGTCTTGGTCCCGCCTCCTCCTTTAGTCTGATTGGTTATCTCCCTGAACCAATCAGTTATTTTCTTCTGCCTTGCTTCTACTTACAGAACATTTTTCTGTAAGTAACTCCCAGGGGCTACACATCACTGCACTCTGACTTCAGTGAATGAGACCCGCGATGGAGACCGCACACAGAATGGTGCTGAAGCAATCACCTGGCCTCTTCACTGAACAGACGAGCGTTCTCCATCTTTGGTCATTCGCACAGGGGCTGGAGGAAGTGAACTTATATCCACCTGATCAAGGCGAGATGCTTGGTCTACGAAGCCTGAATCCAGTCCTGATTGTCTGCTTCAGAGTATTGCTGTTTGTCACAACATTCACCGTGAAAATGATACAAAAGCTGGTCGCTCTCTCCTTAAATGTCACGACGAACCAGTTGGTAGCACAAAATGGTAAAAAAGTACCCAAAAATATCAGCTTTCACTAATTAATTGAAATACTTGGCCTATCAACGTATAACAACAAAAATGGCAAGGACAAGTGAGTGTTATGGAATCTCTAAGAATATCTAAGTTTTCAGTAATACAGCACCTCCTCGGTGCAGACCTATTGACTGTCAGTGCACAGCTATTGTTGATCAGGTCAGTTTCAGTGTGTGTTCTCTCTCAATTTCACAAGTACAGATGGGCACATCTCCATATAAATGGGCTAATATCAGTCACTGATGAGTTCCTCGACCTAACAAGTCTTATAAACAAAGAATTTACAGTAATCTTAATTTTACAGTACTGACCATAAGGGCCATCGTCAAAATGCTGTGAGCTTTTGCGAAAAACAAAATAGACCGCCTTGCCGAAGGAATCCCGTTGCGGGATTCTTGAAGCACCGGATACCAGTGCGGTATGATCTCAACTCCCTGTCCACTCCCGCTCACTGCGCTGGGCCAGCCCGGGTTAAGCAGGGTCAGGAGGTCACTGAGCACACGGCACCCTCTGTTTTCGAACCAACCTAAACTTTCTCGTCTTGGAAAGAACATCCTTTGGCAACTTGTTCTGTGGGTGACGGACACACTTGTGCACCCCCTCCTCCCCTGCCCCCCAGTGGTTTACAAAGGCTCTTCCTTGCGAGATTTATTGCGGTTGAGTCCATCAGGTTCCCGCAGCACAGTTGGGGAGATGGTTCTTTGTGGGGAGTTTTGCTGGTGACTCTGGAAGGTGGAGAGGTTCTGGTCAAAGTGCAGGAGCTGAGTTTCGCCAATGATCTCCCCCTTAGCAAGGTCTATGAGGTGCCCTGGACGAAGGGATGCGTAAGTAGCTGCTCAGCCGTGGGCCGGCGTTTCTCCTCCACAAACACCAGCCGCAAGAAATCCCGGCACGAGTCACACACGTCCTGAGGCAGGGCCGGTTTGGTGGGCTGTGTGGCGATCTTGAAGATGGCTGCCATGGCCTCGTATTCTGCCCAAGGGGGCTTCTGGGTCAGCATCTCCACCACCGTGCACGCCACACTCCTGGGACAAAGACACGGAGCTGCGGTTAGGTCACCAGCCCACAGGGACCTTGAAACATTTCCAGACGTTGTGAGGGGAGGTCACAAGGATCGGCTGTTGATTCATGCGGGAAATGTGCTCAGACTGCAAATACAATCCTGAGGCTTATGTCTTATTTTTAACGTTAGCAAGAGTTAGTTAAACATTTATATGATTGTTAAAAAAAGGATGCTATTAATAGCGTTAAAAAAATACCTGGAAACCAATGAAGCATTACTGTGAGCAACGATGTCAGGCCTGATTCTGAGAAGAATTAATTCAAGGACTTATGAATTTGCATTGTCTTAACAGGTTCTCGGGACAGGACACACTAAAACCACCCCAGATGGTGCCATCAACGGCATTATCATAGGAAAATGCTATGGTGGAAGACCTGAAGCAGTTTACAAATTGGGGGGAGGGGCGAATTTTGTGACAGGCCTCGTAATGAACTTGAGGAAGCACTTCTTCACACAGCGTGTAGTTGGAGTATGGAATAGTATTCCTGCTAGAGTAGCGCAAGCTAAAACCCTGGGTTCCTTTAAATCTGAGCTAGATAAGATTCTAACAACTCTGAGCTATTAGTTAGGTTCTCCCCAAACGAGCTTGATGGGCCGAATGGCCTCCTCTCGTTTGTAAATTTCTTATGTTCTTATGTCACAACACACCTCTTATGAAGAAAGACGTAGGCCTAAATAACACAAACATCGGCATTAAAAATGGACAAGTGCTGCCCCCTTTCACTCAGGGCTCGCCCATGCACCACCCTCCCCGTTAAAGGACTGCCGGACGGTTATCTAGGGCATCCGGGCAGGGCGTCATGGAAACACATTACTGTAGCAAACGGCCAATAGGGAGCTGGACGAAATCCCACTGTGAAGTCAGTCAGTTACCCGGGACAAATTTAATCCAGGAAAACAGTATCCAGAAACTGGTAATTAAGCACACATTAAGGAGAGCTGTTATTGAGGGGGGGTCGGCAGAGAGGGACGTTGCAGTGCCTACCAGATGTCAGCCTTCCGCCCATATCCCTCTCCATTTATGACTTCTGGGCTCATCCAATAGGGGGTGCCGGTGACCGTCTTGATCCCCGTCCCTGACATGCAGATGGTCTGAATGCGTTTGCTGGCACCGAAGTCGCCCAGCTTCACGTTTCCGGAGGGATCTCTCAGGACGTTAGCACCTGGGGTGGGGGCGGGATGAGGAAACCTTGAGTCAGGATTCAGAGCCCGCCAGAGACAAGAATAATAATAAAAACATTTCTGTGGTTCTTTCCTTTTCTCTAATTTGCCAGCAATAAACTGACAATTCTCCTCACGATCAGCTTTGACATACCAAATCTAATACAGAAATAAACAGAAACATGTTATACACATGCGGTACACTGCAATACATCGTAACCGATGAATCTGCTAAACACGTTTACCATCTGCGTTAAGAGCTGCAGATAAGGCGGGCTGAGACACACCAGCCACAGCTAAACCTGTAGCTCCTTGGTCTCCACCCCATCCTAAAGCTCTGTTTCTCCATGAGAGCAGGCCTGCAGTTATTTGAACAGTGACTAATTCAGCCCAGACACTAGGCTTCCACACCCTGGATGCACGAGTTTGAGAGTGGAAAAGACCAGGCCTGTTCCCATACCCCGTCTCTCTCGTTATTCCCCAGATCCACTGCCACTGGGAAGACTGGAGTCAGGAATTCCTTTGGTTTCTTGGTGTGATTACAAAGTACCGGCTAACTAATCTCCTCAAGAGGACGAGCAGACAATAGCATCTCATACACTACAGTCGAGCCTCTAGAAACCTTAAATAATGTAAGTTCCCGCCTAGGGACAGTGGGGTGCTTTACCTTTGATGTCTCTGTGAACAATCATATTTCGGTGAAGAAAAAGGACCCCTTGGAGGATCTGCCGCGTGTATCTGCGTGTCACCTTCTCGGTCAGGGCGCCATACGCCTTCAGCTGGTCCTTTATCGAGCCCTGCCAGGAAGACCACAGGTGTACATAAAATGCAGCGCCATTTAACCCATTAAGTGACACAGGCAGCCACCTAGGGTGCTATCTCCTGAAGGTGCACTGACTTAGTGAGCCACATTCACTTTGTCTCAGACCAGGGGGGAGCCAAGTCATGGACCTGCCCTCTTCCCCTTTAACTGTCTATTTTGCAAAGGTCCTCTTGCAGAAACAAACCCGTCATGACTTTTTTCCTGCACGCCGTAAATGCCAAGGCCAGCTTTTCTCCTGGCGGATAGTTTCTACAGGGACTCGTTTATTCCCACCTCCTGTGTTCCTCATCAGAACCAAAAGCCAGGCCAGATGTGTCTCTCCGGCTGAGATTCTTATCGAGGTTTCACAGTGGTGTGAAGCATTGGTCGCAGAACAGACAAGGAGGAAGGGGACGAAAGACAGGACCTGGCCACCGCAACTCCTGAACAACAGGTCATGGGCATTCCCTGCTCAAACCATGGAGCTACCAACTAAGGCACATAGGGATGCGGCCCATTCAGGCAGTAGGCCCATGATGCTGAGGCTCAGTCAGTCAGAAGCCCATGGTGGTATGGCCCGGTCAGACAGTAGGCCCATGGTGCTGAGGCTGTCAGTCAGTCAGAAGCCCATGGTGGTAAGGCCCAGACAGACAACAGGCACATGGTGTTGAGGTTCAGTCAGTCAGAAGCTCATGGTGGTAAGGCCTGGTCAGACAGCAGGGCCATGGTGCTGAGCCTCAATCAGTCAGAAGCCCATGGTGGTATGGCCTGGTCAGACAGTAGGCCCATGGTGCTGAGGCTGTCAGTCAGTCAGAAGCCCATGGTGGTAAGGCCTGGTCAGACAGCAGGCCCATGGTGCTGAGACTGTCAGTCAGTCAGAAGCCCATGGTGGTAAGGCCCAGACAGACAACAGGCACATGGTGTTGAGGTTCAGTCAGTCAGAAGCTCATGGTGGTAAGGCCTGGTCAGACAGTAGCTTCATTTGGGTAAGTCTCAGTCTGACAGTAGCCACACTTTGATATGAGGCTCAGTATCATGTTCACTTTTCTCAGGAGAGAACAAAAGGTTAAGGAACTGCCAAAAAATCCTGGGTGAGATTCCCTCTCAATAATGTAGGGAGGGTAGAAGACCATCACACGCCTCCTGCGAGGCAAGAGCTGTCACACACCTGCTCCTTCTCTCTCCCTGGGCCACACGCTTTACTGAGCACTGTGACACACCCAGACGCCGCACACCAATCCCCCCCCCCCGGTTCATGTGGCGGCACAGAGAGAGAGAGTATTGTAACAGAAAGATGAGAGAAGAGAGAGATAAGAAGTGCTCAATCTTCTAACCTGCACAGACCTTTTCCTATTCTTCACAACAAACAGCAAAGCCAATCTCTAATCCTGTGGTAGGCCACCCCTCGATATTATCGGCAACGTTTTCGTTTTGTACTGCGTGTGAGCATTAGGGTGTAAATTCCTGTTTACTGAATAAGCATTTCCTTCCTGGTGGCTCCAGGTCAGTCAGAATGGTCTCAGAGCCCATGGGCCAGAGTCCTTCCTCACCCCGGGCATGAACTCCACAAAGATGGAGAGCCTGCGGTGCTCTGGGTCCCGCTGGCAGCCATAGTACTGCACGATGCGCTCATGCCGCAGGTTCTTCAGGAGCTGGATCTCACACTCCAGGGCGTTGACCTCCTGCACACGGAAACGACATTCGACATGGTTATGACACCCTCCGCCTCGAGTCAGTGTCCCGTACAAGACGACCGTCAGAAGTTACGGCAGAGCTGATTACATCTAAAGGCTTGACATTCCACAGAGGGCTACGTACCATCTACCCATTTTCCACAACCATTAATCCAGGACAAGATCTTGGGGTACCCAGCACTGTGCAGAAGTCTTAGGTACTCAAAGAAAATGATGTTTAAATTATCTTTATGTTGGTATAAAACTATGATATTATGTCTGTCAGAGTGTGTCAACTCAGCCATTTAAAAACCTCTACTAAAATCACCACAGTATTTCCGGCAACCATCCAATACACCCATGTATTTTTTTTGACTCAACCACTGACATTAATGAGCTAATTAAGTGAGCGGGTCATGAAATGTAACAAATATGGAAAAGCTGAGGTGCCCCTGAGGAGAGGTTCATCTATATATCAATATATCAGTAACTTTAAAAAATTCATGTTACTTTTTATTGTGCTATTCTTAATTCGCATATGTTCTAATGTTAAGTTCTGTTTTCGTCCTGAGCAAATATAGATGTATTACCCAGATGAATAGCTTTAAACACTTCCTTTGACTGCCTAAGACGGAATCCCTTCCATGTTACCCGCGCCCAGCCCCAGTGGACGCACCTTGCTGGTCTGCTGACACTCGGGGTCGAAGGAAACCTGCTTGACGGCAAGTTCGCGACCCGTGTCGGCATCGTAGCAGAGGTAGACCTCCCCGTAAGCTCCGCGCCCAAGCAGCTTCCCCTGTCGCCAGTTGACAGGCGCCTGAGGGGCTGTGGGAGAGATGGGGAGTGGTGAGGAGGCGGTGGGGGGTGTGGGAGGGAGCGTCACCAAACCCCCGACTCATAATTCATTTCAGACTGTATCCTCACATTCATCACTGTCTAGACTGACAGAGGAGGGATTTACTGGATGCCGAGGCCAACTGAGTCACGCAAAGGGATCAATTAGGACTGACGGCGAGGCGCCGATTCGGATGGAAACTTCTGGAATACAAAGGCCGTCTCTCCACTGTTGGTGGCAACGTTACGCAAGGGAGACACGGACATCACAATACTGCCCAAGATTCCACACCGGAACCGACGGAGTGATCAGAGCACACTTTTGATGTGAAGCTGGTTTGTGAAGCTAGATTCTGGAAACATGAACCTCGTGGCGAGGCTTGGCGCGGCTCGGCAGTGAGGAAGGCGGGAACGTCGGCGGACGAAGCTTTTTAACGCCCGTTCTTGCCAGAAAAGCTTGAGGCCGGGGCACACTCACGCTTGGAGGAGGCCGTGAGCTCCGCCGTCCAGTCCAGGGAGTGAAGGTCAGAGGACTGCAGGGTGCCGTCCCCAAAGCTGCAGACACGGCCGGAGCGCGCCAGTGGGAATGGGTTCTCCTGGGGCATGAAGCTGCGAGGGAAGGTCCTCCATCCTGACGGGGCGCAGACACGCACAGGCAAGACGGAGCCACACAAAGTGAGAGCCATTAGCAAAGGCTGCAGACACGAGCCAAAAAGATTCCCTTAAAGACTCCATCTAAGTGAAAAAACAGTAAGTGCTGCTATTTCTCAAACCAACGTGGGACACTAGGGACACATAAATCATTGTAATCTCAGGTCAGGCTCTAAGTGAGGTCTGGACACAGGTTACCATGGGCTAAGGCCGCATGCACCAAATGAACTCAACAGTTTTGCGTGTGGTTGCTAAATTTCTCCTGCTGAGTGTGTCACACTCACCATCACTGTAGTCCTTCCTGTGACTGGAAAGGTGGAACTGCCTGGGGAAGGTGCTGCCTTTATTGTGCCTACCTGCAGGGGGCAGTGTGGAGACAAAATGTGATGATGCACAAATGTACAGAGAGAAAAAAAACGGAATTTGTTCGTGGCACGAGTTCACAGTTTTTTAGAAGCCTACATGTCATTTTTCTCCGGAGGAGGTGAACATATGAAATCTACAGAGACAGCAAATAGAGAACCACCCAAGTCTAGTGCGACGCCTAAAAGTGAAAGCGGCAGTCTGTGAAATAGCCGTTGAGGTCTCATTGAAGCCCGGCGATACAAGAAAGAGGCTCCGGAGCCTCGTGTGAGTGAACACAGCTGTTAGGAGGGCCGAGCGACTGTGGGATTGTGTTGTTTTGGTCCCGTCTCCCAGAGACGTGGAACCACTAGGTTTATTATTTTCTAGAAGGGAATGTGGGGGAAAAAAAAGTATCACAAGGGGGAGAAAATAAATGCAGAGTGCTGGTAACCGGATCCCGTTTGCATTTCCCCATCCAGCATCGTACTGGACGAGGAAAACATGAGCCGAGTGTGTGGATCAGCGCATGGCAGGCTATGGGGGAGGTGTGTGTCGGCGAACGGCGAGCTCGCTGTGTGGGCGCGTATCCCTGCAAGCACGCGGGTGTATTTGTGCACATGTCATGTTTATTTTCGTGTAGATCTGTCCCAGGGCACACACTCCTCCCATGCACTCATATAGACAGTCACATGGCCCATTTCGGCTGGGTAAAGCAGACAGGAGATCTCTCTCAAGGCACCCTACCTCTATGAGCATGAGTGGTCTAGGGAAGTGTACAGTAGGTTGGTCTGGCCTACCCCGATTAATGGATTTGACTAGGATGATACTCAGCACAGCTTCAACATAGACTAGCCAGTATCACATACGTGATTATTCTAATTGCAAACAGGCAGAACATTAGCCCAGAAGGCCACGATTCAGATTTCACCCAAACAGCACAGTATGAGTGAGTCAGCCAGCCAGCCCCCCCTCCCCCTCGTTCATCCTGATATCCCCATCGTAGCATAACAGTGTGGCGTGTGGCCTCTCTGCAGTTCGTTACTGTCAAGCCGCAGTCCTCTCATTAGCAGGCCTGAAAACGGGAAGTGCAGACGAATCGAGGGCGATCCGGCGGGCGGAGCCAAAGCGCCATTGCTGGGCCCCTTGGCGTTACTGTGCCAACCGTCCCACATCTCCTACCTTTGTATTCGTAGCTGAGGCTTGGGTAATTATTGTCCCGGCTGGTCTGGGGGAACGGAGGGCTGAAATGACAAGAACGCAGAAAGAAGACAAATGACCGCGGCTATTTTCGTACTTAACTCTCCCCCTGCCCGACCCCCCCCCCGCCCCGATCAGGCTGCAGCCTGCCCTAAATTCTGCAGGCTGCGAGCTGGGACCTGTTCACATTGAGCGTCCCTGAACGCCCGAACGGCATGATTCATCTGCCCGGCTACGGGAATGTAGAACAGCATCCAAAGGGAAGGCGCGGAATAATGGCATGGGAATATTACAGGGACGCAACGTGACCAAAAGGAGCACTGTAAGTCCCCCTGCCCCCCGCCCCCCCAACCCTGACCACGACGGTTGAAGGCCAGATGGACAGTAACTGGTATCCCATCCAGGGAGTTCTCTTGCCTTCAAAGGCTCACACCCTTGTACCGTGAAGGAGGTACAGAAAATTAATGGAGAGAAGAATAATCCATCCATCCATCCATCTTCAAGACCTGACAGTTCTATGCAGTTTCACAGGAGTCCAGGGGGGTATTCCACAATGTAGGATTTTTTCATTAGCCAGATAACCAAATATAAGGATTATCCAATAAGAATGTCACTCATCTATATTCCTATTGGACAATTCTCACGTTTGGCTTAAGTAATCCAGCTAACTTGGGAAATCCTAGTTTGTGGAGATACCCCCCACATAATAAGATATTAATAACAAAACAACAACAGACGGGCATCGTACAATTCATGCATGTCCTGCAACTGTAGAATAAGTGATAAGAGTTCAGTGATAAGGACTCCCACCAAACCTGCCTAACTAATGCACAAAATTTGGCTGATATAAAAGGAAAGTGCCACAGTGCAGAAAGACAGCTGGCATGCAGGTGAGGCACGTGTGCGTGTGTGTCTGCGCGTGTGTGGCTGCGCGTGTGTGGCTGCGCGTGTGTGGCTGCCCAGAGTTTCCTGCGGTCGCTTTCATTTCTAGGGCCCTGCAGAAACAGCAGGGGCAGGAAACACCAGTGACCGCAGAGTTTCAGGTGAACTGAAAACCTTAGAGTTGCCATGGTGATCAGCAACCTACCTATGTGAGATGTCTTAAAAAGCCAGTTTCTGCAGGTTCACCTCAAAATGGCTGAAAAGCCCCGGCCCCTTCTGTGGCCGGGTCTGAGGCCATGCAAACACACCAGTGACCCTCACCTGTCCAGCGTCTGGTCCAGCGAGTCACAGCTGTCAGACAGCGAGTCTTCCAAACTTCTGAAAGGCTCTAGGATCTGGTGGAGGGAGCAGTGTGAGGAGGACCAGAGAGTCCGCTGACCTGGAGCCGTCGAGCCGGAGCGAGAGCGACCCCTGCAGGGCAGCACGGCGAAAGGCTTACGTTCTGCTCTGGGGTCTCGGGGATGAACTCGCCCTCGCTGTTAATGCTGGTGTACGAGCCCTGCCGGGCTATCTGCTGCTGCTCTTCTGGTACGCTGCCAGGAGGGGGCGAGCTGCGGCCCGTGCGCACTGATCCTGGCCATGGGAGGGGAGGGGACGATAATGGTAATGCAGTCTTCCTTCCTACTCAGGACATCGGCGGATTGACGATTCTCCCACTACGAAGACAAGTTTCCCCCACACATCTACCTACCAACCCATCAATGTCAGCACACTCAAACACAATCACACACTACCGAACTACAGGCATCAACTGCATGAAGAAGCTGGAGGAGACTAACTCACACAGGGAGAACATGGAAGAGCGTGGGAGAGCGTGGGAGAGCATGGGAGAGCGGGAGAGCGTGGCAGAGTGTGACAGCATGGCAGAGCATGGGAGAGCATAAAAGAATGTGCAAACTGCTTTAGAGTTTAAGCAGGGATATTTATGCTAAGAAACATGTGGCTAACAAACACTACTTGCTGGCGGGGCTCAATCAACTAGACTGCACACCTTTTCAAACCTGCAAATCTCTTCTGCAAAGACAACAGGCCGCTAAAACAAAAGAGGAACTTTCTGATTTACTGAACACGCAGGGCACTTTCACTATGATCTGTAACCTCCACAGCGAATCAGCGGCTCTGTTTCACTTCCATAATTTAGCTGTGACTTGCCATGAAATAATCTTACAGCTTGATCTATTGAATTGCGTATTGGAATAATGAAAGGTCAAAGTAACATTTTGTAATTAAATAAATACGTGTTAATGAGAGCCCGAGCTTCTAAATCAGCTTTCATTATACTTTGTCAGGGTGTCTTATAGCGGACGGTGAAGAAACGGTTCTTAATGATGCGGCAAGCTTGTCTCCAGTGAAGAGCTGCTAGGACCTTTTGATACCATCACAGGGAACGTGAAAGACACCTATGTGAATGTGGTGAGGACATGCTGGTTCCAGGCTGAAGCCCGCTGGCCAGAAGCTGACGAACGACAGCGATCCTCCGGTTTTCTCCTACCGACTCACCCGTGGAGTGCTTGCGAGTTTTCTCCGCTCCTTTGAATGGGGAACCCTTCAGATCTCCCAGAGACTTTGAGGATCTCATCTCGCTCTGACTGTCCGCTCTGTTGACCTGCAGGAGCTGCACAGGAGGAGAGAGAGCGTCTCAGACACGTCGCGACGGCACTTTCCTTCTAAGCGTCTCCAGGCCATTAGAACCTGCATACATCTGAAATCACCCCTAAGGGCGTATCAACCGTCTAACTAGCCAGCTCATCAAAATGCTACAATGATTGATTGAATTAACTAAGAAGTAAATCTAAATAATTTGCAACCAAAGAAAACATGTCAATTACACATTGATCTGATATCAGCAAATGACCCAAAATCACACACTAGATGAGAATGATTTGCTTAACTCAGTGATTAAGCTAAGAGGTCCCCTTTAGTTTCATTCATTTGTACAACCACGTTTCCAAGAACGTTGGGACGCTGTGTAATATGTAAATAAAAACAGAATGCAATGATTTGCAAATCATATAAACCATATTTAACTGATAATAGAACAAAGACAACATATTGAACATTTAAACTGAGAAATTTTATTGATTTATGACAAATATGTTCAGACTGAATTTCATGAAAGCAAGATGTTTCAAAAGAGTTGGGACAGGGCAACAAAAGACTGAAAAAGCTGCGTAATGCTAAAACAAAACACCAGGTTGAATGTCTCAAAATTAATCAGCTTAATTGGCAAACAGGTCAGTAAGATGACTGGGTATAAAACGAGCCTCCCAGAGAGGCAGAGTCTCTGTGCAGTGAAGATGGGGAGGTTCACTACTCTGTGAAAGACTGCGTGGGCTACTTGTGCAACAATGTAAGAGATATGTTACTCAACATAATATTGCAAAGAATTTAGGAATTTCAACATCATTAAAATATTCAGAGAATCCTGAGAAATCTCTGTAGGCGAGGGACAAGG
>JAODLD010000088.1:14681722-14718424 GCA_026781065.1 Mormyrops boulengeri | reverse complement strand
CCACCACAAAGCCCGGAAGCCGGAACACTTCCACTCACCGTCTCTCACCCTCATGTTCCAGCTTTATCCGCAGATCCTGCCAAGGGAAGAGGAGAGTCTGCATGTCAGGTATGAAAGGACACCATCCGCAAAGCATCTAATGAACAGAGGATCTAAAGACTGTGCTATGGTTCCCATAGTGATAGCAGAAAATTAGCCAATGAGAGGGACTGAAAACAAAATTCTTCTATCATGATTGAAGAGGACAAGGATCGGCTACCTGTGAGACTGGTTGCATAAGCAAATTCCTCTCTGCGGACCTTGTGCTTTGAACAGACAATTCAGGCCATAGATCGGGAGGCGCAAAAAAACGCCTCCATTCATGCAGACTCCTGTTCTGGTCGGGAGGTTACTGGAAGTCAATCTCTTTTACATTCTGTCCCTATTGTTTTTTTCTGCTTCAAGAAGCAACATTGTGAAGGAAGTGAGAAGCACTTAAAGTAATTAAAATAGTATACATTCAGTAAGGAAATCAGAGTAAAAGTAAAGCAGGGGTCCTTAATTTTGCAAAGTTATGAAAAATACTCCTGCAAGCAGTTATTTTGTAACTGATCAGCTAGGAGTGCTGGTAAAAATAAAAACATTCTGGAAAAGAATACATATATGGAAAATATACAGCTCTGGAAAAAATTAGGAGACCACAGCAAAATTTTCAGTTTCGCTCATTTCTCAATTTATGGGTATGCGTCTGTGAGTAAAAAAGAAAGTTAAAACTTTGTTCACTTAAATCTCCCTCAATATTGATCCAAGACATGCCCAATTTCAGTTTCACGAGTTACTCATGTGACCAAATCAGCATGCCAAGTTCCGTTAAAATGCATGACCGTGAGGTCCGAAAGTGTGATGATTAGACATGGAATGACCACACTTGAGGTCATCCTCCGATTTATGAGGCACTGCCGGATAAGTTGACGGACATCTCTGGCATTAGAAAGTCGTTTCTGCCCTCTACATGGCTGGTTTCTGGTCATTTCCACTGTCACCTGCTTCACCTTCTTCTTGTTTACTGCTGTCTTAGACATTTTGAGCCTGGGAGCAGCCTGCCTCGCAGTGTAGCCTTCTGCCAGAACCAGGATTAAACCCGGATTTATAAATGCAGATTTTTTTAAAAATACAGTTGTGTACAGAGTGATCTCTTGATTTTTTCCAGAGCTGTAATTATATTGTCCTGTGCAGTATTCATATAAATGGAATGAATATTAATAGGTTAGAATATTTTAAGGCATCTGTGAAGGAGCCACTTGCCTGGAAGTTCAAACAAGAGCATTTTTGTTTACTGTAAATGCCAAGAAAGTCATTACAATTATCACAGGAAGTGTATGAAGTCACACAGATTTGAGCTCGGGCTGTTATGGTAGGAAATCTGGGAGGTCGCACACGCATCTGAGTTTGGACAGTTAATTCGGGGGGATTACACGCCGCGAAGCTGGGGAATACGAGGGATAGGCAAAAACAGGCCTCTGTTTACGCAACGCTGATAACTCAAGCCATCTGCTCCAGCTGGAGACAGCCATGCTGCCATCGCGAGAGGGGGAGCAGGGCCGCGAGATGCCGTCTGCGGTTAGAGGGGTGCCCGTTAACCGCGGCGGCGCCTGCAAAACACCAATGAACAGCTGCGCATTTCCGAAAGAGGGGTGGGAGCGGTGAGTTACAGCGGATCCACTCCTTTGCTCCTGGCTTGTGATTGGCTGCGACGAGGCATCTGGCCGTCATTCTGTCGGAGACCCGCTCATCTGTCAGCCGGCATGAACCACGACGTGTGACGTAGCTTCATGGAGGGTGGGGTGGGGGGGGGGGACGAAATGCAAACCTCCCCACCTCCAACGCCCCCACAGGACGGAGCAGTGCTGACAGTGGTGTCAAAACATCGACAGCTCAAGCAGTAAGCTCGTTGAAAAAACCGGATCTCACCAGTGTGCCATTCCGAACGCACGGTCGACTGGAGATGGGCCGCATTTTTGGTAAAGGAAGGTAGGAATACATGGAATCTTAGCTTAGGCTGTGATGTCATCATAAAATTATCACATTCTTTGCCAAATTCGCTCAAAACAGAATCAAATTTACACAGACCTGCAAATGCAGTCCTGCATACACAACATAATTCCCAGGTATTCTCTGGGACATAGGTTGAGTGTCGTGATTGGCTAAGAGGTAAACCACTGGACCAGGTAATGGGGACGTGTAGTGAGGGCATCTCAGACCTCATGTGGGGGCAGGAAGGCGGAGCGTGACCAGGAGGAAATCGGAGCATACCGGTCTGAAGAGCAGACACCTGTTCTGGTCTTTACTGCTGTTGAGCTGGGAGCAGAGGCCCAGGGCGGCCAGGTCCTTCATGATGGAGTTCAGGGCTTCTTCGTCATCTGCTGGCAAAGGTGAGAGTCACATGGGTCATCGCACATGAGGACTCGCGACAGCTCACTCAATGCCGTGATCTGCCAGCGCTGAGGTGGATTGTGAGACGGGGGAAAGAAGAAACACTGTAATTGGCGACTTGCTGTGAGGAGCAGAGCATCCATGTGGCAGCAGCATTGAGCCATTAGATGGGTATAAACACCAAGGAAGACCTTTGATCTCACACCTGCACCACCTACAACAGCAATATTGTGATGTCACCGAGGGCAGCCAGGCCACTCCCGGCTTGGTAACAGTGCCAGGGCCCCATGGTGAGGAGGGTCGGCACACACCAGAGCTGCTCTTATCTGATAAGACGATTTCGTAATCCTGGAAAGGGGCCCAGTACTGACATACAACTTCATCATCTACATTCGAGCAAGTCAAGCCACGATTAACCATGTAAATCACCTACAGTACACTGATCAAGGCAACCCTTTGGTTCTCCTTGCTTTGATCTAACCAGCTAAAAATGTCGTAGACATTCCTCTTAACACGGATGACAACAATATTCCAGCAGTTTTAATGAGAAGTCCACTTCCATTGGCTGATTCCCACCATACCAGGACGACCTCATCATGACAGGCTGACATTCCCCACTAAAACGATCCCTTTCGTCTGTCACTTGAACTCCCACTTTTAGAGCCCCTACCCAGATCCTGTCAGCTTCCTCAGCAGTGTGGTGCTTCTCAGAATCTCCAAAATGAGGAATCAAAGTGCCAGAGGCAGCTGGAGAATCGGACCCTGTCACTCCTACTAGGAGAAACCGCTTCAAAGCAGCTGCCAGGGTGAAGCCAGGACATCAAAGACATTTCCAGTTACCATCAGAACAAATATCATAATTACTGTGTGAGAAGGAGGGTTACTGCCTCAAAAACTTTCTGAATGGGGGAAATGCTGTAAAATTACACATAGAGCCTGGTTCTATGACATAAAGGGCTAGAGCAGTGTTTCCCAATCCAGTCCTCGGAAACCCACAGACAGTCCATATTTTTGCTCCCTCCATACCGCCTGCCAGACAGTCCATATTTTTGCTCCCTCCATACCGCCTGCCAGACAGTCCACATTTTTGCTCCCTCCAAGCTCCAGGTTGAGCGGGAACAAAAACATGGACCGTCTGTGGGTCCCCAAGGACCAGACTGGGAAACCCTGGGCTAGAGACATTCTTTGAATGCAGCCCTTTCCTGGAAGAGGCCAGCTTAAAATAACAGTAGCCTTTCACCTTCTGAAAGTTCCAGCCTCTCTGTGTATGACTATAACACTCATGGAGCCCTGCTCAGTCCTCTTTGTGTTGATCTGCTACTGGCCACCTAGGGCCTGCAGTACTGAAGTATATATATGCATTCTGGGGGAACCCGGGCCATTTTTTACGGAGGGTTTCTCCATCCTTTGAGCACGTCATCCAGTGAGACCCTTCCAGCATGCACCGGGAGGGGGGGGGCTCTCCTAGGATAAGCCTAAACAGTCAGATAGCGCTCAGAGGGACACCACACAGCGGAGTCAGGGCCACATCAGGCCCATCTTATGGACAAGGTGGGAACTCAGCGCCGCACATGGAGTCGACACCCTCACTTTCTGTCCGGCCACATGCAAAGCCTTAAAATAAACCACAGAGCACCAACAGCAAATTCAGCTCAAGTGAACAAAACCAAAAAGTTTCTTGAAGATGGTGTCAGCGGATACTGTTGGTAGTTAATCACCTACAATGAGAACATGGCTATGGAGAGCTGGAGAAGATCTCCATTCCTGCAAGGAACCGTCGCTGAAGGGTAACCGCGCATGACAGAGAACACAGTGTGACACACCTGTTAGCGTTAAGCAATCTTCAGCAAACAAAAACATCTTGTGTTCCTTGAAACGTCTACAGAATCTGTATAAGATGTGAATTCCTCATGGATCATTTGTCGTTTCGGTTTCCCTTAAAAATCAATCATCGTTTTATTCCCTGATTTCTGTGATCTGATGGGAATATTTCCAATCCACAAAACCCACCCTGACCACAGACATCACAGGCACTCAGAAATACACAAACACACAGAGCAGAACAGAAACACACAAACCTTATCAATGGGAAATCACATTGGCACCAAAGCTGTCGTCATAGTCCTGCCTAATTAAACAAACCGCTTGACACTCGCCAGTTTAAAATCCACAACCGTCCCTGTTAAAAGAGGCATGTATGACAGGGAAGGACATTTTAATAATGCAAAACACTGTCTCTGGTTCAAGATAAAAGCACAGGGGCACAGCATATGAAGCTTAAAAGCAAATCAGTTCAAACAGAATAATGCAAAATATTGTTTAACAATAAATGAGTCGAAGTACAGTCTAGGTGGATTTCGGTGAACCTATCATTTTTATTCCAATCACGTACCAAGGTCATCAGGAATCTCCCCTCTATACTCGCAGGAGATTCACTAATGGGACGTAAATATATCTTAAAGGCAAATGCAAAAGTGGTGTTGCTTATAATTTAATTGGGCCGATTCGAATGAGCACACACGCAAATTCTCCTAAATGTCTCTCAGACGGATGAGAAATCGGACGCGTATTGACACGCTGCCTGAGTATTATCAGAGAGAACGGAAACCATGCACCGGGAACCATATAGGTCGGAGATGGCGGGCCACACGAGATAATGACATCCGCACAAGGAGGAAGAGGCACGGGAAAGGCTTCAAGAGAGAGCCCTCCACATCTTTCATCCTGCCCCGGCCATTCGTAAATGTGAGCAATCAAGTAAATCGCTGCATCATGAATTAGCATTTTGGGTTGCTAGGAACTCTAACTGAGTCAGTCTAACTGAGGCAGTCTAACTGAGTCAGTCTAACTGAGTCAGTCTAACTGAGTCAGTCTAACTGAGTCAGGCAATGATGATTAATGTGCATTTTACCTACATTCACCAAGTACCAACTTGCGTAAAGGGGCATTGATTAATACTAGATAATTTAACTCGGGCTGTCACGACGCCCAGTCTGTTACAGCTAGATAAAATAGCTACTGGTTCCTTCATGAAGGAAAGCCTTCTACAGCAAAGGGTACTACGACTATTCGGGGGAACAGGAACTAACGCTGCTTAGTCCAGTGAAAGCTGGTTCGCTCCTTTACCACGTCCACAATCTGGCTTGACTCTGATCTACTTGAGGGTCACGGAAACCATCATCACACCTACAGCTAGATATGTGGAAACATCTACTTGTTCTCCTGCTGCTCGGAACCCTGTGAGATCCCAATGGTGAAAGCCACCACCCGTACGTCAACCCCCAAAGTGCCCACAACACCAATAAGCTCTGCTATAACACAAGCGTGACAAGTTGAATGGCCTTGGCCGTTAATCTGGTGTGCTTCCCAACACAAACAATGTCCCTTCACCCCTCCCATATGCGTCAGGCCCGAGTGAAGAATGATTATTTATAAACCTGCACAGTGTGCTTCAATGAAAATAGACCCTTGAGAGAGAAAGAAAACTACATGGCATTATGCTCGTTTTTTTTTGCTGGAAGATTATGACCATGTGAAACTAGCAAGAGAAGACTGACCTAGACCAAAGCCAAAAAAAGGGTGTCATCATCCTCTGCGTCTCAGCAAGATTAGCTTTAAATATAACCTTCATTTACGCCAATCAGTAGAAGCAGACTGCAATTTGGTAGAACCTGAGGAGACGATATCTGTTTATCACTATGAATTATGTTTACTTAATCATCTCTGATTATGGGGGGGGGGGGGGGGGGGTGTTAATGAAAGCCAAAGGGGAACAGCTGAGGTGAGAAACTTTGCAGAATATAGTACGCCAAAAAACGGGATACAAGATGCATTGCAAGGCCAGTATTTTACTGGAGCTGTTGAATGTGAGGATACAGGCTAGATGCAAAGGTCATAAAGCTGCATGAGAATGTGCGTTCAAATGTGATTCAATTTCAACTCAGTTTTATTTGTATAGTGCATTTTCACAAGAGTGCATTCTCTCAAAGCGCTTTACGTTATCTCTGTCCAATAACCACAGAGAGTAAGCAAGAGGCGACAGTGGCGAGGAGACCCTCCCAAACAGGGAAAACCTTGGCAGAGACCAGATTCAAAGCCCATTCCCCTCGTGCCAAAAGAAGCAGACTGAGATGATCCTCCGTTAAGTCTCCTAACAATGTCATACATGTTGTCAGGAGCAGGTGTGCTCCAGATGTATGAGATCAGGGTCTATCTCTGGTTCTCAGGTCACAATACCCATCAATTCAAGTTTCAGGGCCACACTGTGAGTTATGCATAACTGCACGTCAAACACCGAAAGCCACATGGCAGCAAGATTCTCTCACTTAGAACCATTTTTAGTCACTCAGCTGAATGTGTTAAATTCTGCCCGGCTCCCGAAAGAGTGACGTAAATTCAGCGTCATGGAAAAAAAAACGGCCTGGCGAATGAGGAGAGCGTTCCATAATGTGCTGCTTTGTGACACGGACGATGACATCATGCCAAAAGGGACCTGTGGCACTTTCATTCACTAAATACCAGCCTTCGCTCTACTGGTGCCTCATAACTGAACCATGAAGTCATCGGCAAAGAGTCACGGTTCAGAGAAAAAGTAGGGGGAGGGGGAAGTCTCCACAACGACTTGCTTCCTCTCCTCGGATAATGTTGAAAAAACCATGCTGTTTGTCTCAACAGAAAGATCATTTGGATGCGTCGCATCTGCGGAAAAATGGCATTTTATGTTGACTGCCAGCATAAGCTTGCATATCGCAGTTACTCTCACACCCTCGACGCGATTTAAAAGAAGACGTTAAGCGGTAATAACCTTTAAAATGCTGAGGAAACTTGAGCCATTACTCAGAAGCTCCTAAGCCAAGTCTCCAAGCGCTGGATGGATACAGTCCTTGACTGGGAATTTTCACGGTTACTCCAAGTCCTGGCTTTGCTCAGCGAGCGGCAACGAAAGCCAGTATCTCACTGGGGAGCACTTAGGAATGCCACTGATGGAAAGTCTATTACGAACCTATATGCAGGACAACAGTCTGACGAGGGCTCGACCCTCTGAAGAAGCAGTGCTCTGGAATTCATGAGGACAAGCGGAGATACGTGTCAGAGCACAGGGTCACTCCCAATAAAAGCCAGAGGGAGCACAAAATGATAAAGCCTGTGATCCCCCCCCCCACTCCTCACGCTGGCTAATTGTCCTTGGGGAACCTTTTTGCAGTCTAGGGCACTAGGTAAGACACCGAAGTACAACTTTTTTTCAAAAACCATTTTCCGGACTCAATTAGGAACCCTAACAGATAAATTAAATTACTTGCCAAAACTATTTTTTGGGGACTGATATTTTACTGCTCAGAGAGACATTAAAAACAAAAGAGGCTCATACTTCACCTTGAGAGATCTGCTCACCAACATGGCCTCCCGTTCACTGCTGGGAATCACCACCGAATAAAAACAATTGCACTCGACTGCGGCATCTTTAACCCGGAAAGCCCTCAATCACCCGCCTGTGTCCCTTAGCTCAGGATGACCCCCCCCACATCCCCCCCCATCCCTGGCACACCGATGAATTATTCACAAGGAATCTGCAAATTGTTATCTTGAAGAGGCACCGGCTTATTTCGACTCTCGCCCTGGCAAAATGACAAGAGCGGCCCCGGTTCCGAGGATGGCATGCCGGAAGCAAGACTGGCCCCCGAGGGTTTCCCGACGGCCCGTGACGCGGCACGGAGGCATCCACTCCGGCTAATTAGGCCCAGTGTGTCCATGCAACGGCGAAGACGGAGCCACGCTCTTCCGGCCAATCGACGCCGTGCTCTACTTAATGAGAACTCCGCTGGAAACCCAGTGATCTCACTTTCAGATACTTACATTTAATAGCCCTGTTGTAGTATCGACACCAACACGTTCCAACGTGCTTTTTCAGTCAGATTATCAGCTATGGTTGGTTTCAACCCCAGAATAAATAAACACTGTGACATAACGGCCCAATTCAACCTGTTGCATTTGTCCAAAACTACATGAACCCTTTCCTTTCGTAAGGCGTGAGAAACACAGAGACCCGTTCAGTTGGCAAAATCGCTATAGCTATCGCTACTACTAGGCTTTTAGCTCTGAGAGTAAACTGTGAGTCACGGCACAATATTACAGCTTCCCGGCGCACGGAAATGTCCCGCTAAAAGCTGTACGGCGTAGGTGGCCATGGCGGGAAAGAGAGGCCTACCTTTTGAGTTCTTGGGGTGGCCCGGTCCGGGAAGCCCGGCGTCGTCTGTCGGGACAGAGAGTAGGTCGGTCAGGGGGCGAGGTGGAGCGACCGGCCAGCATGTCGTGATTTACGGAGTGAGACGCCATTGCGGTCCCGGGACAGTACTGAAGTTAACCAGTAACAGCGGGCAGTCATTAACAGGGGGCTGTGTTTCGTTTTCGTTCCGACCTTTTGGCACGAGGCATTATTAGCCGAAGACTACATTTTCAACCAGGCATGTGCGTCTGCATACTGTCCCGAGACAGCAAGGCTGCAAGAGTGGAGTGAAAAATCCCCAAGCGACTGACCGTCCTGCATTGGGCGTCGCAAGGCCGTCCTCTGAGTGCTGCTGGGACCTGCAGACGCCAAACGGAAACACGGCGTGAATAATCAGGCGGCCAGCCGCAATTTACCGTCACGCGCCAAGCCTACATGCTCTGTACGCTTCCAGAACATCATTAAAAAACAGACAAAACTAACTTCACTAGCATATGCTTCTAAGGGTTGTAAAAGGGGCAGTGGAGGCCTAATGGTTCTGGAAGTGCACTACTGATAGAAAGGTTGCTGGTTCGAATCCCCGACCAGCAAGGTATCGCCCCCAAGCACTGATTCCCGGGCGCTGAATTAGCTGCCCCCTGCTATGTCACATTTGGGTTAAATGCAGAGGACACATTTCCTTGTGATGTGTGAACGACGACAATTAATCACTTTCACTGCAAAAAAAAACATAAAACATTGAATTCAATCATTGTGCTTAAATGTGCTCAAAAGCCAATTTGCTGGACAAAAAAAAAAAATCGCCTGGTTTCATTTACATTTATTTATTTAGCAAATGCTTTGATAAAAACTGGCATATTAATGGGCAGACAGGCTCAGTCAGTCACTGGAGCAATTGGGGGTCATGGGCCACACACCGGTTTTTTCACTGGTTCCACTAGAGCCTTCTTTCTAACGAATACAAATCTAGTTGAGAAAAACCATCTTTGCTTATGCTGAGAAACCCCGAGAGGAACACAGGCTCGAGCATAAATGAGAGGGCCAGTAGCACCCGGCCGCCGCACGGCAGGCCACCAGGAAGAGGGAGAGTTACGACTCGGGCATCCCCGAGAAGGACGCGGCCGCCGCATACCCTTGAGAACACGCTTAACCCAAGCTGGCTCATTAAGCATCCGGCGGCGCTGGCGAGCGACACGCCAGCGGGTCACACGCATTGCTCTGGGCCTCAGGCTCTGTGTAGCCAAGCGTGTTTCTGCTCAAAGTCCTAATGACCTTTAGGGGAATCTGTGTAATTAACCAGGCTACAGATGCACATAAATAAGCCTGACCATATAAGGCTAAAAAAGAATTCATTAATATGCAAATGCATTAATATATGCAGCGTTCTGGGCACACCCACTCAAAAAAAAAAAAAAAAAGAGGGAACTCTACTCACCCATGTATACCGTCATCATCAGGAGGTGTCTAACCTCAAGTGCTGAGCTGAACTTCACCCTGAGAGAATGAAAACACATGCTTCAGAGCCCAACAAACCATTTAGACCAACGGAACCACAAATGGGAGGGGCACTTACCCCAGCTGAAAGATGATTGGCCTCAAAATTCAGCCTCTCCCGTCACTCACCATTTCATAACATATCATTGGTTGACATGATAAGGTTGGCCTCTTTATAAGAATTACGGCCCACCTTACGCCCTGACCGCGGAGCTTGTTAACGCGCCAGCCAACACTTTAAATGAAGTCCATACTGAAGTGTGCAAATCAGAACCGTACACAGCTGCAAGTATGTATGCGCTGCTGAGCATGTAACAAACAAACACGACACCGTGATGCAAAATCCTTAGTCCTGTCTCAGCGAAGAGCAGGACTTCTGAGGGGAGTCGAGGGGGATCTCTACTTTGAAGGTGGCAGGGGGGGCCTCGGCACTCGAGAAACATTTAAGTCCCAAAGTCACAGAAGAGGGAACAGACAGAGGGAGGACAGGACGGCGTGTGATAGGTGGAGAGCACACGCTCTTCAAAGGCAGACGCAAGTGTTCAGCCACATGAAGGCTCTTCGGCGGTAAAAGCGGCTGTCACAACCCAATACGTCGCCGTCCATTATCCCGCATTCTGACATATGAAAGGGGAGAGGGAACAATACTTTTTCCCCCCCCTTTCATTTATGGTTTGCTGTGTATTCAAACACAACACGGCACACTAAGCAACAAGCGAAGAGGACGAGTCCTAAGCAAATGCTAAAGCTCTAAGAGCGTTTCGTTTCTGTTTTTTTTTTTTTATCCCCAGTGCCTTCACGTCCCTGTCAGAGAAGTCTGTCTCTTCCATGGAAAACAGACACCAGTTTAACAAAAATAAACAGGAAAAACTTCAAAAGCAGACTACAGATGGTAAATAGCAATTTAAAGAAAAAAACGAACACACTCAAAGCATCAGATAAATAGACTAATTTAGCTGTTACAGCTTGTTTTGTTTACATATACAATATTTTATAATGATGTGGTGTTTCACCAATGTAATCCTGTTTTTAGTGGGGGGGGGCTGCTACCTTACTTAGTACAATTGGTTGTTTATGCGTTATGCTGCATGCACTTGCAATTTCCTAAACGTCTATTTACTTCTATGGTAATTACGTTTGCCTGGTCCTGCTCTGTTGTTGGTAGCGATTAAATAAAACTCCAATTAAGGAATGAAAGTATCTGAGAAAAGCATCTGTTTATTAGAAAAATTTAAAGGAACACGAGACGGAAAGAGCTTCCCAGCAGCCCCTACTTCTACATCTAGTCTTACTACAAGCATGTGGCAGACATTTCATTACTGGTATGAAGTATTATGGCAGTTTACGGATGGCCTGACGGAGGCAGGCTGCAGGGGTGTGACAGGTGGGCTAGATGAAGCGTGTCTGTTTGTAGGTCAGCAGAAGACCGTGGTTCACCGTCACGCACCCCCACCCCCCACAGCCCCGCCACCGCCACTGCCACCGCCTGCAGTGAACCATACAGTGAGCGCGGTGAAAAAAAGAACTCCAGTGAACTTTCAGAACCAGAAACAGGAATTTCCCCATCAGACGAGCCTCTAACTCCTTTCCGAGTCATTGTCCTCCGAGTTTCAGAACTAGCACGTAACGCGGCACCAACGCAGCACCAACGCAGCTTTCAGCCAAAAGCCAGCAGCCTCTGATGCCTCACTACTCAAAGATGACATCATGGCATGTTTTTGACAAACAGGTACCTTATAAGGAAGTAATGCCTTTCATGTTTTGAGTCTTTGTCCTTGTTTTCATTGCAATGTATGAATGAAGTCTACTTTTATCCATGTTCTTGTAAGATGCAGCAGGTCACCTTGACTAAAACTGTGTGATGAAAATACAAGAGTGTGTCAGGGTCAAAAGAGACAAATCGATATTCTAGTCAGTACAGGAGGCCTGTTAGCCGTTTGTGGCGGTGTGATTTACTCATAACAAGAACGAACCGTGTCACACAGCTCATCAAGGTCGGGTCACAGCCCGCCGCAATGTGCAGAGAGGATTTCTGCAGGATTACATCGTCCACCACCCTTAAAATCACAAGCGACGCTGACATGCCCGACAACATGAGCAGGAGGCTTCGCCAAGGCCACAATGGTGGGAACAAGGATACATGGTGCTCTAGCAGAGGACAAGCAGGACGTGGAGAATGAGCAACACATAGTTGTGACCTAGACTTAATTGACTTGTGAAAAATGCCAAAGACTATCGTTTGGGCTCCTGTATACTCCTGTACATTCTGAAACCACACATTCACTGAGGGAAAACATATTCCAGAAACTGAATTACAGAATGCATGACTTGATTAAGGCTAATTATGGTGCCTGATACACCTTCACGAATAAAGAACAAGAAACAACAGTGTTAAAGGCCTTCCAGTCTTGGGCTGGGACACCAACGTAGGTCACGAAAACTGAACGGGAGGATTCACCAGGAGTAGAGAGTCTAATATTAACATGACTAGACCCCTTTATAACTCTCAAAGGACAACTTAACGCTATCAAAGGACAGAAGTAAACAAAGAACTGCAGCATATGAATTATTTCATAGCAATGGGAGCACAGAAATATTCTGAGGGCAGAGTGAAAAATCACTGGTTCAAAGATATAACCAATCAGATTGTAGAGGAGCAAGTAGAGGAGGCGGGACCAAGACATCTCATTGGTGGATCCCACCTCCCCTACGAGTTGCTTGGACCCACCTCCTCTATACCTCTGAACCAATCATTTTTCGTTCTGCCCTCAGAACATTTTTGAGTAAATGAACGAAGTGCACAAAAAAAATTTACCTAGCACAAATACAGGACATCCGAATGTCTTAAAAGCAGTTCCCAACGTGTGCTCTTCGTCTGTTTAATTAGCAAAGCATTTGTGGCTTTTTGCCCGAGCTTTTGGGGGCACTGACAGCCAGCCAGCATGGAGCAAGAGGCTCTCAGAGCAGCCCTTCAGGTCGTTACCATTCGCTTTAGCTCCACTGACTCGGGATGGACGGCGACAACCCTCTCAGCCTCCCCCGACCATCTCCCCCTAGCCGCCGCCGAGATCCACAAAACACAACCTCGCCACTCATCACGCGCCCCTAACGAGTTAATTGGATGTCACTCTTCCAGAGCCTGTCACCGCCATATAATTGCCCCGTGAAACCATGGAGACGAAACAACAGAGGAGCGCACGGATTAAACTGAAACAGCTTCCATGTTTTAAACAAATTCTTATTATGTGAAATAATATGTCCCAAGACAGAGGGCGCAAAGCCTCTTTGGATGGTCGAAAGAAGTGTGCAATGTGGTGGCATCACAAGGCCAGACACAGGCATACGGAGTTTGCTTCGACATGCCAGCTCCAAGGTCATCCGAAAGCACAAAGAAATCTGCACGGTCACAACTGAGCCATAGAGACACATGCTAACACACCCGGGGTATCACTACAAAATGTAGTTACATTTTACGTTTTATTCATTTAATAGAAGCTCTATCCAAAGTGACATACATTCGGAGAAAGCAGGGGCAGCTAGAATCTGCAGCATTCACGGATACAAGCCGTGATCAAGGGCCCAGCAGAGAAATCAGTCTGCCAACCCTGGGATTTGAGCTGGCGACATTCCGATCACAGGCTCAGCATCCTAACCCGCTGAGCCTCACACCTCTCCCTTCTGATACGACTTCATTACAAAAGCATGCAATCTGAAGTGTCTGGCTAAAAGGACGTTGGAATGAGTTTCACGTGTGGGCAGGTTAGGGGGAGACAGTCGTTCTGCGTGTAGGAGAGAGACTGGGAGCAATGGCCAGGCTCTCATGGCCCTTGATTTGCTTGTTTAAATCATACATTTGCATCTTTGCATCATGCTCAGTTCACCTACTAGCCCCCCCATAAGGGTACCTGAATAAATCTTCCCTCAAAAATCTACATGCCCTGTTGATCTGTATTATAAACAAAATACCAAATTGCGTTTCAAGCCCCAAAGCAGATTTGACAACGCAGGTGTGATTCGAGGAGGAAAATGAGAGTCTAGAGCATCCTTAGTGAGAAAATGGTGTAGAGCGGCTCATTGTGATGGATGGGGTCGACTTTGGGCCCTGGTACAGTGACATACTGACAGACCACAGGGTATCATCTGTGACATCAGCTGGAAGCCTATTGGTCAAAATTGAGGTCTTTAACATGAATACCTTACCATTTTCACCACTATAATGTAAGCTGTGATATCTGGAAACCTTCACCAGAACAAAACCTGCACTACTTGAAAATGTTACCACCTTCATTACGAACAGAATCTTCTAGAGTGCCTAAAAGCATTATCTTAATCACTACAACGCCAAGCGATTATCACTTAACATCTATTGACTTTTACCTTGTCCAACATAAATGATGTCTCAATATGCATAAGCAAAGATTCCGTGCGAGACAGAGATTTACAATGCGGACAATAAGCTCAAAGACCATAATTACATCCCAATATCAACAGGCCAGATGAGGCTGATGCAATACGCAGTAATCGGGTCTCTCTCCAATTTCAGGTGGAAAGCGGACAGGGCCTGATTCTCCCTTAAAGACCTGCTGTGTGATGCTGGGTAATTCCCACCTTTGGCCCAGAAGGCACTGTGGTTTAGTTTGGGGCATCTGGCATCAACAAGGAGTAATAAAGAAGTGCAGGGTGGGCGGGAGGTTGGGGGTGCACAAAACCCACTAAATGTTAATAAAAAAACAAATAAGAGCACCACTGTGAAAAACAGCTTCCTCTAAATTCATGAGGTGATGTTACTTACTAAGAAAAGGAAGTTACTAATGTGGTTATAAGTCTTAAATGCAGAACACAGAGGATGACTCAAACTCAACCGCACGGCCAGTTGTCAACAAAGGCTTCTTTTCTCGACTCAAGTTTGGCAGGAGAAATGCGAACTTTGCCAAAATGCTCCACAAAGCCCTGTGCTGGACGCTAATTGTCACTGGCGGATCAGTAATTAGCCGAATAAATAAGAATCGCCGTGCGATGTCATTTATGGTCACTAGCCCCTTTAAGGACCAAGATTTTGCTTGACTCCCCATATAAGGCTGACGCAGGAAATCAGGCACAAGTCCTGCATTTTGGAGTTTCGCATACCTGCCATGTTGAACGTTGGTTGTTTAATGCTTTACTTATGTATCCATGATGAACTCTCAACAGCAGCAAAATAACATCTAACATCTTCAGATGTCCCAAAAGGGCATTAGGAAGAAGGGTAAATATGTCCTCAGTTCTGCGTTTAAGACTCTTGTAAAGCAGCGGTGTAACACTCACCAGCAACAAACACAGAGGCACAGCAGAGGACTAACAGCGCAAACAGAGCAGATTACATACGCACATCACAAGTCACACTGGGGAAAGCTCCTCTTGTAGGAAAATAAATGATTATAGTGCTTCACCTGGGAATAGAAACTTCAAACACGATTTCAAAACAGGGAGATGTTTCCAAAAGCCATTTGGTGGGCATTGTGTCAGCATTACATTTAATTTGCTTTTGATCGCTATCAAACAACACTCGGCGCTCTTGAAGCGCCTGAGAAAGGGAATTACAACACAGTATGATGCAATGCATTTTCAATGACTGTGCTCCTGGGAAAGTACCCTTTAAGCGTTCTACCAGCAGTCAAAGTGAGGGAGAGGGGAAAAAAAGACCGGCAACACTAAACTCGCGTCCCTCACTGTGCAGGAGACGCGAGCCAGCTGGAGCAAGGCGCTCCTCGAACTTTATTTACGGTGCCTGGAATCTTTAATTAACATAGCACAAAAGCAGGGGAAAAAAATCAAGCTACAGGCTGAACTCGCGAGCAGTATGAGTCTGGGGTGCAGGAATGGCGGGGCTCGCTGTCATTGCAGTCTGCATCTGGCTTTGTGGACCTCATTTTTACTGGCAGGACCGATCTGCCCCGGTCCCTGGGATTCCCCCATGAGATCACAGCTTTGCTACAAACCCCGTTAAACCGCAAGCATATTCCTGTGCTCTCCAACATACCAGTGCGGTGAGTAACTCCATCCACTGGACTTTCCTGTTGGATGGAGAGCCTCACATGTGGTTCACTGCACCATCACACACCATTCATCTGCCCTGAACACCTAATGAGGCCATTTTTCGCAAAAGTACTATTATGTTATGCCTCGTGTCAGTAGGAGCCCCAGCCGATGTAATAAAAGTGACCCACACTATCTTCTGTCTCAAATGACCAGATCCTGGACTATATCCAACACATCACAATAAAGCACACTATAGGCCAAAGGTTTTTGTACAGTTGAATGGTTATTGTTTTTGGAATGTTTAATTCTTTATAAAATATTCCAAAAATAATCATATTTAAATCAGGTTTCCCACCAAACTTGTGTTTTGCAAATTTTGGAAAATAGAAAATGTAATGAAATAGAAAGCGTGGCACACTAATGCATGTCTACTGAATTATATTCACTGCCATTTCATTCAAAATACTGTTACCATTTAAATGTTTGACTTAACTCATCCTTTAGACAAAATATTCTGTTATAATACATACAAATTTATGCAGTCTAATTTTATACCCATGCAACGATCCTGAGAATTTGGCAGAAATGTAAATGGTATTCTTCGATTTTATTGCACAGATTGCCACCTAAGACTAGATTTAAAAACCACTCCCAAAAATACAGATAGACTTACACAGAAAAACCGATTTCAGTCTTGCATCTCTCTAAAACGTTTCATAGTTCAGTCACCGGCTAAATCATTGAGTGACTGGAAATTGCGGTTTTGAATAAAAAATATTTGTCTCTAAGAAAAAAAAAAGTGAAGATAGACTAACTTTGCGTGAAAATCGAAATATGGCAGTCTTCGCAACTATGATGCTGCGTGCTACGCCTCCGCTACTTTCCTATTAGCGACGTGCCACAGCATCATGCAGATGTAAATAAAACATGTTTCATACAGCAAAGCATAGGCACGCACTTCAACATAACACGGTAGCCAGATTAAATAATGCCGCTTCACAGGATAGAGCTGTATTCATGTCTTCACGACACAAACTCGCGATCTTGTGAAATAATCTAAAGTCATTGATCACACTACCTTGAATATCACATATTTGTCTTCATGCAATAGCGACACAAAAACGTCACGAAGCGCAGGCTGCTTTATCCGCCTTAGGTAAAGAGGCCAACCTCATTATCATCTGTCAAATTTAACCTCGAATGTAGGCTATATCTCTTAAGGTCGCCTACTTAAATAACACTTTAGAAATATATGTAGCGCCAAATACCCTTCAATCAGTCAATAAATTGCATATTGCCACATTTGTCCGCTAAAGAAAATACGACTTCTTGGTTGTTAATATGCAACTTCTTATTCAGCAAGCCCCTCACACCTTACCATTCAGAGGTGATTTTAAGATCATGTTGAAAAGACACAAACTTTAAGAACACTCACTTGTTTACCTACGGAACTTCATAGTTCAAGCGATACGTTGACAAGTAATGATGTCAGCTGGTCAAAAATAATAATAAAAAATAAATGCAATCAAAGATGAGAAGCAATGCAGAAGTCCAACGACGTGACTTGGTTCAGATGTTCCCCGTGCCACTAATATCCGGATATTACAACTGCACGCGAAAGAAATGCAATTGTCAGGCGTTATATTTAGAGAAAAATCGACTTAATCCAGCATTGCATTCAAAGAATGGATAAGGCCGTCCTCCAAAGTGTATCTGTAATCCAAAGTGACGATCAAACTCTCAGAGGAAGCTGTGTAGAATGTCTCGCATCGGGCAAAGTTTCTTACCTTCCCCCGGCGCTCAGCTCGGCTAGACGCCGCCAGCGCTCCCACCGACTAAGCAGCGACTCTGATGTCAGCGGCAACGTGAGATCCAGGAAGTGATGACGGGCACGAGGCTCGCGCGGAGAGCGCCGCGCGTGCCGCTGCTGCCCCCCGGAGGCCGCGCGAGCTCTCCGGACTGCTGCACCGGCTCGGAAGTTCGCAGGATCGTATGTGGAAGGTGGCGTCTCCGTGCGATGGACAAACGCAGATTAATGCCGCTATGTCTGCTGTTTGCTCCTATACAAGCTCTTTTCAACACTAGTTAAATGTTAAGTGCCTCAGTAAACCAGGGCCGATTCTAGTATGTGACCCTTCCGGGGTGTATCTTTTGACTCATGAATGTATTCGGCTCTTATGAAAAGCCACTTATTTTAGATTATTATACCTTCACCAGATAGTATTAAGAAACCATAATAGGAATTAGAATGCAATATAAAGACATCACTCGTCCTGGGTGCTCTTCCACCATGTAAATAGATATGACGTATGGGCAAAGAAACTTATACGACAACTGAACTGTTTCGATGCAAATTAACTATGACGTTTTATTTCCTGTATATTTAGTTCTACTTCCTAATTAAATATGTTGGTCAAAAGTGTTCTGCAAACATTTCCACTAGATGGTGTAGGAGACCAATTTTGTAAATTGAACTGGTTTTTATGCCTCAGTGTTATGATAATCCTGAAAAGCACGCAAAATTTTTATCTAAAACCTGTTCCAATAAAATGTAGATATGTTATTACGCTTTTCTTTACGTTGTAGGTATTTCTTTCATCCATTCACCTATCCTTCCATCCATCGTCAATACCCTTTAGCGAGTAGCATTATTCTAGTTAATTTAATCCACATAAAGCAGTTAGAAAACTGATGGATGGCAGTTTTTCTGTGAAATACGTGTTGTCATAGTACTGCTGTACACAGGAGAAACTAGATTTTTATTTAATAATAAAATTCAAATAATATATAAAATAATTTAAAATAAATACAAATAATGAAAAAAGAATAAAATTTGGGTATGCAGTCCAATATTTACAGAAGTATTTTTGGGTGACATCTGAACTGTGAACCATCTGGTCAGAAAGCAGCCGTCAGGTATTTGGACAAAACAGCAAATGTTACCCAAACCTCAATGCAACGTTTGTTTTAGCTTCAAGGCTTCTATGGATCTGTTTGCATGGGGAATTGATCCTTAATTATACAGCTGTTCAGGATTAATTGGTTGATTGACTAATCTTTACTTGCACAGCTGTTCGGGATTAATTGGTTGGTTATTTCAGTGATGGACTAGCACAGCATGACAGATGTCATATATCTCTGCACCATACTTACTGGCAAAAGATTGATATCTTATTTTAAAAAAATACCGGTGATTTAAATATTTCACTTTTTTAGCAGCCATTTTCATATCAGATAGCTCATTTCACCCATTTGTCACATATCCAGTACAGGGTTACAGTGGCTCGCAGCCTATTCCAGGAAGAACTGGGCATGAGGCCAGTCCATCACGAGGCACGGTCTTGCAGCTTTCACCAGAGGTGGACATTTCAGATCCAGAAAGTAAAAATCCAGACCAAGACCAGGACCAGGATTTTATCTCAACCACCCAGCTGAATGTGAAGAGTCACAGTCACAGAGCACTCAACTGGTTGATGGAAACGAAACCTTGGTCTGGATTTTTACTTTCAGGACCTGAAATATTCAACACTGAATATCGTACACCGACCATGTTCATGGGCCGCAGGAGGAAACACCCATAACCACAGGGAGGACTCAGACAAAGCCAGAGGCTGGAATCGAACCGACAACCCAAGAGGTATAAGATAAATGAGCCAACTATCCTCAAAGATTTATGTTTCACTACGTGACTTTTGGAATATGTGTACGAACACATCTCATTAAAAGCAAAATAGTACACTGATATTCAAGACAACAGACTTTGGTGAATAACAGTTGCATAAATCAAGCCGTTTCCATTGACCCAGAATGTTATCCCAGGTCCAAGTAATTTGAGGCACAGATATGACTGCGTATGGATTCACATAACATGACAGAGTCTTTTCAAAAATAGCAGCGGAGAATTCAGCCGTTAGAGTTCTTCACGGCTGAGAGGAGCCCATTGTGCTGAAGGGTTTTATGCTTGGCCTTCTGCAGCCTGCCACAGAATTGCCATCCAACTGTGGTGGAAGTGTGGCTGATTTCAGGCTCTCCCACAGCAGACCAGTGCTTCTTTGTGCACTATGATACGCGCTCGAGGAGAGGCAAACCGCCAAACTCACTTATGTATCAGCGCGGCGGTCACCCTCTGGTGCCTCAGGTCTCATTTGTGCGACGTTTGTCTCATCAAAAATTCCGATCTGAATTTCACACTTTCAGCAGTCAGTACATCATTGTGGTTATTTATCCGTCTTCAGCTTCGCTTCTGAATGCACTTCTTCATCTTATAAGGGACAGTCCTCACCTCGCCTCTTGCCGCTGGTCTTAGAGAAATAAAAATGACCTCCTCAGGAAAGGCAGCGCTGCATTTAGGCCAAATTAACTCCTTCATGACCTCCTCCTGGGCAGCATCAGTAGGTAGCTCTGTTGCCTTGTGCGTCCAGGGATGGTTCTACTCTGCATGTGTCTCAACTAGGGTGACCGTGTCAGAGGGCACTATGAACTACTTCAGGTTTTACAAACTACTTTAAAATTGAAAGACTCCTGTGCTCGGCTAAGTTGTTGGTTCATCTTGTATTTTTACTGGTTTACTTCCTTGATTTAAGAGACTCATCTAGTGGTTTCACATTAATATTAGTGACATGGTTATAAGAGACTGACCAATCAGCACACAGCAAGGACTAAGGTCTTAAGTGAGATCCAGGTCCTTCGAATTGAAATGGTTGAAATGGTAGTTTACAAACTCTGTCATAGCTCATAGTGTCCCTTCTGACATGGATTAAGTGGTCGGCTTAGTCTCAACCCATTAGGTGACGTAGAAGGCTCCCTAGGGCGCCACCTTCTGGGCGACTTAGTGAGCCAGTTTCATTTTGTCTTGGACGGTGTGGTTCTCTACATGCTCCTCGGACCCAGGAGGGTAATCGCCGGTGGTGGAGCTCGCATAGGTTTTCACATGGACTCCTCCTACAAGCCAAAGACATGCAGTTAGGTAACTGGGTCTCTCTAAACTACCCAGAGTTTGTAGCTGTGCGTATATCCTGTGATCGACTGTTCTCCCATGCAGGATGTACCCCTGCTTTGTGTCGTATGCTGCAAGGGGCAGACTGCAGGCCTCTCATAATTCTGACCAGCATAAGTGGTTGGAAAATGAATGGATAACTTTTCCATCCAGCAAAAAAAAGAAAAAACGTGTTGACTGTCTGTGTTTACTTCAAAATTTGAGGCTCAGATGCTTCACATATTTCTCGTCTGGTTTTTAGTTTTATATCATGACTGTGGTTATCATAAGACTCTGCCAGACTTTACTAAACATCTCACATTTTCTTTGTAGGACAATGTGTAGTGCTTATAATTGTGCAAGATTTATAATTGTGTGTGGGTTCCCTCCGGATGTTCCGGAGACGCGGTCTACGCGGTTCGGTGTCCCTAAACTGTCCATAATGTGTGTGTGTGTCTGCGCGTCCTGTGATGGTGAATATTGTAATCCATCCATCAACTGCCGTCCCCAGCAAAACTAAGGCATTTGTTTATTCAAATTTACATTGCCCGTCAGATTCCCTGTCGTCGAGTCAGGGACAGTGAGGCCTTCAGAGTCCCCAAGGTGGACGGCGCTGCCTCACACCACTTTGTTTTTAATTTAATCTGTTTTTCAGATGGGCCACCTAACAGGTTGAAGTTGACTGCTAATTAAATGTCGGCTCTCAAAGCTGCAGGAGCCACAGCATCAAAACCACATCCTAAACGACGTCCTTTTATTAGATTTCTGGCAGCTGTGTTTCCATTACGAAGACAGAGGGTTCCGTATGCTTTTAAATGTTATCTTAATTCGAAGGAGAACGAAAAGAATACACAGATTAAGTTCCACAGAATGAAATATGAAAGAATCTGGCATCGTATATTATGAGATTCCATTGAGGATTGTTTAATTCAGTTTTGCGCAAAGCATGCTGCTTGTTTAAAAAGATACAAAGCTGTTCTGTTGCCAGATTGTAGAAAAACGCCGCTTATCCTCGAATGTCGTCCCCGATGACCAGGCCAATGGTTGGACATGAGGTCACCTGGTTCTCCCACCACCAATCAACAGTTGAGGGCCGCCATGCTTGCTAGGGCACGTACAAAAACCGGTTTCACTTGTATGGCAACAATCTGCATTCAGTCAAGCCCATGTACTGTAGAGGCTTCTGCTTTATTTTTCACGAACATCTAGGCAAGGCCGTAACTGACCGTAACTGCCAAGGGCCAGCTGTACTCTCACCTTATATGGTCAAGCAGATGGATCTTTTGTGGTTGTGTATTGAAATTTGGGGCATTTGTGCAGTTTACATTATGAATCAGAATGACTCGATCAAGTGTGTGACTTTCTTTCATGTAGGTCACCCTGGGAAACTGTGTCCTCAAATAACCCACACGGCATTTAAAAAGAAACAAAGAAAAAAGCTCATCCTTCCTGCATCTGACATCCATTCAATGGGATGGAGGGTTTTGACTGAGACAGGCTTCTCCATTTCTGTTTCGTTACCTTAGTATGTTTTGGCACTTTTCCACCGCCACCAAGAACACAGCCATACCTGAGCCATACTGCAAACAAACAGATTTCCATTATAAATTATCTGAGCCGTACCTGTGCTGAGATGGCCAGCTTACTAACAGGGTCCAAAGCGTGACTAAATTGAGCTGGTTGCGTCACCGGCATCTGATTGGTCATAATGCCGGGAGTTAGCAGTGATCTGCGTCGATAAGCCTGGGTTATCTGAAGGAAACAAGGGCGTGTGCTATATATTGTTCAATATTAGTAGTATCATACATCGTGATGTGTTGATGCATTCCCAGTAACTTGGAACTTGAAAATTTCCAACCAGCTATTAAAAGTATTGTAGAGCAGCTGACCGGATCCGTAAAGCAGATTTACACAAGCGAATGCTAATTTGGCTAAAGTTTGATGGTAACAGACAGCTAGACCTGCTAGCAGAAGTTAGCACATGGTAAATCATGTAGCCATGCCTTGGAAAATAAGCATCTCTTCATTTATTTTTTTACAGCACTGTCACTCTCCAAACCTGGCAGCGCATTTACTGAACCGACCCTACTGCAGTCGGAAACTGAAGCAAGCCGAAACCACGCTGTAACTAGTCTCTCCTCGCGGTACAGCTTGGGTATGGCTCAGTTCCTCTATGCCAGTGGGAAAAGCTTCATTTGAGTCTGTCGGGCACATCCAACCAAAAAACAGAGCAAACGCCATCACACTTTTGCCCACCACAGACCTCTTTGTATGGATCAGGTGGAGCCATTAGCCAGACTAAACTACTGTAAAAAGTACTCTAAATCAGGTCAGGACACTAGGCCGTATGGTAACGGTGTCCGTATCACACTTGAGGACTGGGATTTCTTCCAAACCCTGACGGGCAGTTTTGTAACACGTCTGCGAAATCGGAGGAAAGAGGCCAGATAAAATAAGATGATGACAGTGCATGCTGGGCTCCATAAAGGGAAATCAAGGCTGAAGGCGGTGACTGCTATGAGGAAAGGGCTCTGCAGGGCATGCTGGGTAACCTCAGCTGGCTCCATTCAGGAGGACTCGGTCATCACTATCTGGCCCTTAGTGCTGTGATGACTAATGAATGGATTAACTTTAATCAATCACAATTTTATTACGATGAGGGCAGTGTGTGGCTCAGTGGGTTAGGACACTATCCCTGTGATTATAAGTTTGCCGGTTCAAATCTCTGAATCGGCAGTGTGATGTCACCGTTGGGCCCCTGAGCGAGGCCCTTCACTCCCAAGTGCCCCAGGGACTGGCTCTCAAAGGCGCGCTGCTTTGGATTGAAGCATCCGATAAATAAATACATTGGAAAAAGTTTCCTGAAAAACCACCGTAAACCAGTTTGCAATTAATATGTACCTCTTAGAAACGGAAAAAAAACTTCAATTACTAAGCAAACATTTGCCTTGAGCATAACTCCTTAATGCCGCGTGTTTTACGAGCTAAACATATCACAAATACAGTTCACATTGTAGCTGTAGCAGTTGACGTCTGCGATTCCTCCTTCGAAAGACAGCGTCGGAAATGGATTGCCACATATTTCCTCTTTTGGGACAGTATGCATTTGGGAGGGCCAGTGTGACAGTACGACATTGCCTAAGGGGACATATTCGGAATACCACTTCAATACCAGCTCATTCATTTAAATGAAGCAACTGATAGGTTAGGAGCAGGCGGATCAGCCCTTTCCAGCGTCCTGCAGCCTCTCACAGCAGACCTGCTGGTCTCAGCCAGGTCCAAAGGCCGCAGAAACAGTTACACCACCACGACTGGGCCTCTGGAGACCCATTCAAGGGAGAACAGGGCAGATATTTCCTCGTGCCAGGGCTGACACCCACATGATTTTTTTGTGTCTGTGTCATCTTAGGGCAGATATTACACAGGATCCTTTAAACCTCCTCCCCCTACCGAAAGACTAACCGAAAGGGTGTCCACCCTCCGCACATTGGAAGGCTGGACCACGCCCTCCCCTTACACCTCCTCATGGGGATGTCCCTCTCCCGCTGATCAGGAATAACCTGACGGCTGTAAGGCACGTTCTGCCTTCTCCCAATGAGGACTCCGCCGGTCTTTTGCATATGATACACAAAGCATTTTTCAATGAGCCCATTACAATCTAAACAGCGGCACTTTCGAGGCCCAATCTATTTCCCTCACTCTATCCAGCAATCGAGGAAGTCAAATGCCCATTGAAATTAGCTGTAAATCTGCACATGTTTGCATTATCAGTGTTTGCACAGTACTTGGGTCAGATAAAATATGATGTAATAGTGGGCGTGGCTTCTTTGACATGTTTCAGCTGTTCGTTAAAGGCTGGTGCGAGCTTTCTGGACATGTTACGTCTTCAGCGAGATAAAACTGAAGAGGACGACTAATCGCACATCTTTTATAGTAGAATGCAAACCGTACAAGCTAGTGCGCCCTAAAATTCTGCTTACTTCCAAAATCACATTGCATTTAAACTGCAAAAATGGGTTAAACTGCGAAATGCGAAAGCATTTATGCTGCGGAAAAAAATGTGATTTTCGTCGCAGCCATCGTTTGTGTTATTTATGGCTTGATGCTTTTTCGGAAGCTCTGTGAAATAATCAATATTTGAGAGTGGTCATTGGAGGAGTTAATGGGTGGCTGTAGGGTGAGGTTTTGCTACAAATACCACAGTGAATTTATTTTCTATGTTTGGGCGGGGCGAGTATTTGAATTATTTCTACTTTGTTTGAGGTGACTCCCAGTGCTAGTCTCAGTTTTTCATTAGCGTTGCACCAGTTCCTGTTACACCCACTACTCCCATCTCCAGGGCAGAGTGAGGTGGGGTTCCTGGGAGGCTAAAACATGGTCACCAGGATCCCATGTTCTGCACACATTCTGCCTAGTTACCTGATAAGGTGTGGGCTAGTCAACTGCAGTACATAGTAATGATGATGGTGGATAAAGATAATTTCTTCTGTGCATGCAGGACCTACTTGAACAATAACACACACACAATGTACTACCAAGCCTCTCTGAATTTCTGCAAAGCCGCCTGGGCCAGCAAGTGTAAAGTGTGCGGAGCAGGCCTTCATCCTCTCCGCTCCTCAGCAATGCACTCCGTCTTTACATTCGTCCTGACTGATGAAACTCGAGCGAATCGTGAAGCACAACGGACACGATTCCTCCTGCTAACTATTGCGTGAAGTGACATGTCTCTGGGTGTCTGCGCTGAAATCCTATCCAGCACGACGAGCAGAATCGCATTCTTCACCCATGACAGACGCGTGATTACAAGCACACCTCCTTCGTGTTAGAAGTTTCACCCAGTTCCCATTTCGACTACTGACAGCGGGGTAATGATATGACCATATGGCATTAACCACAAAACACACAGATCTATACACACACCACGCATAAGCACATTCCTGAAAGGATTAGGAATATTAAGAGAAAACGATGACAGGAAGATGAGGAAGACTATACGTGTATAGGTTTAACATTACAAACAGGATCATGTTATATTTTTGCAACACTCCGGTATTAAATACAGACAAGCTGAGAGTTTCCCAGATAGGCTGCACACCCCTGTCGGGCCAAGCCGAAAGCTCTAGATTAGCAGCAGTCGTCCTCTTGGGGAACGTTTCCTGTGTGCTAAATGCATACTTGCATTCCTGCCAAGCATTTTTCGCATTCCATGCGCCGAGACACATTGCAAAACCCCAAGAGCTGGGGCGCTGTTTGTTTTCCACCCCGACAGCACATGCAAGATCCGACATGCCCTTGCACACCGATGTTTCTACATCGCAGAGGTTTGTTTGCCCGCCGAGCTGGTCCCCGGCCTGCTCGAAGGTCAGTTTCCCTGGACGTGCTTTTCCTGCAGTTTCATAACAAGCTCTGCACCAGGACTTTTTACAACATCCTAAAACTGCACGGGACTGAGGAACCATGCATGTACAGGGTTGCATTTAAATCATCTGAATACAGAGCGACATTGCTTGCGTGACAAGACTGAAATGAAAGACTCACTTTAGCGTCGCATGACACATGATATTCTCTGGCACGAGGAACTGGACCGAACACATGCCAATGTCCTGCATGCAGCCAATGTATCACAAACCTGTTATGTTAACAGCCTAGTAATGGAGACGTTTCATGTTGAAGGCTAGGCATTTTGTTTCATAAACTGATCAGAAATTTGTGGAGAAATTAACAAAGCAGACTTGCACTACACATTCAGCACAACCATGGGAAACTAAACTAATTATTTTTATATTAATTATTTGTACTATTATGTTATCAAACAATAGCAGATGGGGCGGGGGGGGTTGATAACAGTTGTGAAAGGACTCTCTGTATTGGCTGTTTGCACTAGTCATTTCCTTTATCAGTCCATTAACAAGATTATGCCATAGAAAAATAGTAGTATATCAGCAGTTAGTAGCCGGTTTGTAACAGAGGATACTCACCCCAGGGCAGAGCAGGCCTGGCCCAGTCCAGAGAGGAAACACTTGGCAGTGTATGAATCGTGGTCTCCACCTTAGTATGGGCCTTTGTGCCCCCCCCCGCCCACCCCCTTACCCATACCACATGTACAGTATGCCATACCAGCAGGGATAGGCCAGATGACCCATTTGCTCAATGCAGGATCCCAGGAATAATGAGCCATTTCAAATCCTCATTCTTCCACTGGATCGATTCTCTTTTCCCAGACTTTGTGTCATTTCTGTAAGCCGTACAACATTCTACTTGACTGTAAAATGTACTCATCTGTATCCCATAATGGTGTCTAACAGTGTCGAACATATTGTATAAAACAAAAAGTAAATATAGAGTAAAAACGTATTCTCCCAAATGTAGAAAAAGTCAAGGAGTATATAAGCAAAATGCCTCTCTATCATTATCTTATTATTTTAATATGTATAGATTTTTAAATAATTAAAGAAACTGGGAGTAGAACACCATAGCCGTATGAAATATGAATCATACATTATCAACAGTGTATTTCAAAAGCAGTAATTAGGAGTTAAAAATTGTGCGACACCCACCAGTTTATGTGTTTGAGGAGCTCATTCTGTGTGGCTCGAGGGCCCTCAGCAATTATACTGTCATTATGCGTAGCGATGCTCCAGCGAACGTCGTCTTGCAAAGCTGCTGGTGGCAGTGAGAGATCCCCGCCTCCCATCCGGTGACACGTGGAGGTGCACAATGCCTCCATTCACACTCATCCGGGGAAAAATGTGAAATATGCCCGTGTGAAGTGCCGCTCCGGAGCCTAGCGAACAGAGCAGCTGACGACCCCGTCTTATAGTAACAATTAGACTAGGGTACTTAAAACCGAGTGTCATTTGTTAGAGCTAATCCGGCATTTACGATTACAGGATAAATGACAATCTCACTTTTTCTGGTAGACGTCTAGTTATAGTCACTATGGAAACACTTGTGGTGACCACAGTCATACAGATGACACTTAGGCCTAAATATAAGACATAGTAACTGGAAATGCGCATGTCGGGGGAGGGAGATTCATGGATTGATCTTTATCTGGCTAGCAGCGGTAGGTCAACCTTTCCGGGCTAAGCAGGTACTGAGTCCTTCTGGTTATGGAAGAGCTGCTTTCCCGCTGAGACCCAGCAGGTGTTTGTAGCATGCAGGTACCTGCGCCCTCTCCCGCCACAGGCCCACCAAGGTCCTCTCAGAAATCAGCTCCTGGTCCACCACCTTCTGGTCACGGAAGAGCTGCTTTCCCGCTGAGACCCAGCAGGTGTTTGTAGCATGCAGGTACCTGCGCCCTCTCCCGCCACAGGCCCACCAAGGTCCTCTCAGAAATCAGCTCCTGGTCCACCACCTTCTGGTCACGGAAGAGCCGCTTTCCCGCTGAGACCCAACAGGTGTTTGTAGCATGCAGGTACCTGCTCCCTCTCCCGCCACAGGCCCACCACGGTCCTCTCAGAAATCAGCTCCTGGTCCACCACCAAGGTGGTAGGTTTTCATGAGCCTAGGTTGGGTGGGGAACAACCTCACAGCCTCTCCAGATCCCCGTGAGTCGATGTCTGACCTCCTGTTGATGCCTTGCTTGTGCTGCCGGTATAAACATTTAACAAAACAGCTTGACTTTTCCAGGCGTGATAACCATCTCACCAGGCCATCTCAGGAGCTCAGGATTAACAGTCAGTCAATCTTCATTTACTTCACATATACTCATACCCTGATTTTTTTTATTTATTTTTTTTACTAGAAATTAAAGACTGCAGGACTTAGTTTTAGCAAGTAGGTAAATTAATTTATGACTTGGATAAGTAATGAAAAACACAGGTGTGGCTAAACTGTCTGCAGTGTATTTTGCATTTCTATTTATTCAAGCCTGATGTTATTTGTTGACTGAAGCACTGATTTATTGCCATATTTGATATTGTTTTTGGTAACAGGGTGATTCATATGAAGCCACTATTATGTCACTCTAAAGAATAAGGAGATGTTATTCTGAAAATTTCTGAGATTTCTGCCTCTACCAGTCTGCAGTTTTAAAATAAGAGAAAGCTAGCATTGTCATGCAAGAGAGATCAGGAAAGTTTCTGACAAACAGCCCTGGGTACAGAGGGGAGCTACAAATCTCTCTGCATCCGCCTCTCCGACGTATACACAATCTACTAGACATGCAGTGACAAATCATTTATTGACCATCACCTGAACTGTAACTAGATCTAACGTTTTGCAATCTCACAACAGAAGCAGTCACTACAACGTAGGTCCTAGAAATAGCTGCAGTATAACTGGAAAATAACTGAAATTACTGTGACCTGCCTACAAATTAGAGAAGGCTTAGCCCTTGATTGGATTAGTCCAGGGGGAGATGTTGCGCTTCCACCTCCTGAGTCTGGCCAGCTGTACTGGAATTTTCAGAGTCTTGTTTGACCATTTCGATGGAGAGATTACAGCAGATTCAACATTACGAGACACCGGGAGATTAAAATAATCCAGGACTTCCGTGTCAGCGTCTCGTTGACGGCTGCCAGCACAAGGTACACGTTTTAATTATTATTTTAATCACAACGAGACGAAAATGATTAAATGGCATCCTAATGTACTTCAACGGTCGTAATTACATTCATAACAAGCATTATATAATAACAAACATTATAATTTCATAGTGTTTATTAATGCATATTAAAACTCTTAAGGTATGTTAAGATGTTAAGGAACACTTACATGCAACTTATGCAGAGGTGGCAATTTCAGGTCCAGAAAATAAAAATCCAGACCAGGTTCTTCTTTCAACCAACCAGCTGAGCGTAAAGAGTCACGGTCAAATAGTACTCAAGTGGTTGGTTGAAACAAAATCCTGGTCTGGATTTTTACTTTCTGGACCTGAAAATGCCACCTCTGAATTTATGAATGTTCTATGAATGCATTATAAAGGTGGAGTTAATGTAAAGCGGCACCTACTGCACACCCCGTTTCCCCTATAAATAGCCCAACACCCGCAGGTGTCGAACTAGTTTTGACAATAACGAATTCTTGTAGTTTTTCCACTAGGGCTTTGGGGGCGACATTGTTTAAATAATATAATATGGCACTTATATTTACATCAACTCGCTAAGGAAACTAAGAACGGATAAAATGCCAGCAGTCCGTTTAAAATCGGGGCTGTTAATTAAATGATGGAGAATTTGTATATATATGCGTACTTGAAACACCAGGAATCGCGCGGATCTCGTATACTTTTATGATTTCTTTATTCGGTTAAAATAACCGAATAACTATGACGATTAAGTGCATAAACAGCACATTGTGGTCGCAGGTGAAATTCGCCGTAGGCCTACTTGTAGTATTAAATTTTTACTGTTATTACTGGTTGAGCTTGCGTTACACCTGCAATCATGTTGCGATTGGCACCATCCATCCCCCGCGAGCGTTTTTTCAGGCTAATTTCATTGGTCCCGATGAATGAAGTGGGTTTGACAATTAGGGTTTAAACTCTTTACTTATAAATCTTAACCAGATCTTTGCTGGTGTTTAGCAAAGGACATTATTTGTCAAGTTTGTTTTTGCAATTAATTTGAGGTGCGCCTTTTTGTGATTGCCTACGACTGGAATAGCCCACGCACTCCACCCTAAAAGTAATTTGACTGTAAGCTTAACACATAAACCTAAAAAAGCCATGCATTTGTAAATTGCACTAGCATTAAATGATGTAGCTATACAAAAGTTACTTCTATTGTGCAGCTGAATGCTAAAAAAAAAAAATCAACGTGAAATCACTAGCTATATTGTAATCAATCCAAGCAGTCGATGCATTTCAGTGATTATAAATGAAAACTCCTCGGAGCATGTATACTTGTACAATGCACACACTTGCAGGCGGTGGCGCTTGAATGAGAGGCGCTCTGTCGATGTGGGTGTGGAAGCTGCTGACGATATCTTGCGTTTTCCAGCAAACCGTCATAAGACCAGATACCCCACAAGCTCGTTTAGTCACACATGAGTCTTTCCGCTTTGCTTTTGTCGCATGTCCTTGGCCCGACACTCTTCGTTTAGTTTGTCTTCTTGCAGGAGAGTATTTTGAGTAAGACTTTCGCGCACGAAACGCAGCGGGAACAGCCGACACAAGCCGAAAAGATGGAAATAAATGGCATCGCTGTAAAGCACGGTAAGATGGACTTCTAGAAAACTTCGTGTCTTCGGAAATTAAAAGTTTGCTACGGAAAATACGGTGATCGTGTATGATTTTGTTAAAAAAAAAAAAGAAGAATTTACTTTCTTAATTTGTCAGCTTGTTAAATATTGGTTTTCATATCTATCGAGTAAATATTTTTGACGAAATCATGGTTGTCCTTTTAGGTCTGCTCTATTAATTGCCCATTGTGGAAAACCCTAAAACTCAATTTTGCAAATTACGTAGGATATTACGCTACGAGATCTACTTTGTGTGTGTGTTTCATTGCTCTTCCGTTCAGTTTAGAAGACCCGTTTATTAGGTATTTTTTTGTGTAAAATATATTGGTTAGAAATTAAATGTATGACAGGCGTGAATGACCGCGCACAACTTTGAATTCGTATTTTCAGACTCAACGTCTGGTGTATTGATTTATCCCTTTAGTATTAGACAAAGTAATTATTCAATCTTTAATCGTTTTATGATAAGGTTTTCGGATGGTAAACAAAGCGGTGCACTTGGGAGCACTTTGCTTTTTTTTCTCTGCATAGTTCTTTGACCGAAACTCAACAATCAATACAATAGGTGCCACGATACCGATCTTAAGTGCTACTCAGATTGATCTTTTAAAAAGAAAGAAAGCGTCCCGCCAGGAGAAATCAGCATCAAAATGTCAAAGACGATACGATGCATGTGTTAGTTGTACAGTCTGATTTCACACGCCCGTCAAAATGCTGATGATTATAAATGCCAGCAATCAAAGCGCAAACACCATGGACAGCTCCGGAGGTATTGAGCAGCCCCGCCACTCCTACCCATTAATCAATTAAAATAGACGGGAACATTTTTAATTTTTAATACTGCTTTTGGTAGTCTACGTTTTCATTTGCGAAATCGTTACTTTTTTGTTCATCAACCCTTTTTTTTGTAATGAAAAAACAGAGACAATTTACCACAATTTGATTCATTAATGTAAATCTTCAACTCTCTTGCCAAGGGCACTGAATTTATCTAGATTCCTTCAAAATGGACATGTATTGCTATGTCTGAGTCATATTTCCTCCCGACGTGAAGTGGCGACTGAACTGAAACTGGTCAGCATGGGAAACCAACAGTAGACGGAGGAAACATGGGCGTAGGCGAAAGTTTGATGGGGGGGGTCATTTAAATGCAATGGTCCCCCTCGGTTTCCACGCCATTGACACACGCACAGTACTTATTTATAGACTGCATTTAATTGTGTCGCCCAGAGGCTGCAAACCGGGATTATCTGGTGTCACTTTCGGAAGCATTGTTGTGCCGACGTCAGAATTTGTTTTACATCGTTTCCCTGGATGAATTGACTCCCAACGACAACAGACAACCATCATACTTGCGCGTAAAGGATCGGCTTGTGTCGAAATAATTCGAATTTGGCATTGCAGAGTGTTTCTCAATTCCAACCGCAGATTAGAAAAAGGTGGTCTCGTCTGAGGTTATCTACAGAGCAAACAGATGATGAATGCCATTCCTCAAAGCAGATTTAGAAATGGCATACCTTAATTGCATATGGAATTATATTACAAGTTAAGGCCAGCTTGTCGGGATGCAAGTCTATTTAGACACCGTGTCTGGTTCCTTTACCAAACGTACGTTACACTAATTGCTTCAGAACAATTTAATTACGCAACAAGAATTTTAATATCCGGTTTTAATGAAAAGATTACTCTCTATATTACCACATCTCCAGGATAAGGAAATTAACATTTACATACCTTTGCCATATAAGTTTCAGTGTCTCCTATACATACCCATTGGCCACTTTATTCTATAGGGTTAGGGTAAGCATTGTTATACTACCTGACGGACGTTGCTCATCACATCACTCTTTAAACCCCAGACACTGTAGTGTGCAATAATCCAAGGTGGCCGGCTGTTACTCAAATGCTGGAAGTACTAGATGTGGAAATAACAATCACATCACATTCAAAATGGCTTAGATTGGGCATCTTGGCCCTTCCAATGCCCAGCTGAGCAGTGACTGAACCTCTTGAGTCTGTGTGTTTCTGTATGTGTTCATATATGCAGCCAAGTGATTCTCTGTTTGGAAGATCAGATAAGACAAGATAGGACTTTTTTCTCATTGTAGTTTTACTCATAGCTCTCAAAGAGAAGACAGCAGTAATGGAGAATATTTAAAATACACAAATGTATAAGTAGACAAAAATAAAATTACGAATACAAGACAAGGAAAAAAGATAAAGTAGCACATTGTAAACAGGTATTGCACACGTTATGGTAATTATATTTGTGTTGCACAAATTGTAGTGTTTGAATTTATGAAGTGTAGAACAGGTAAAACTGTGTAAGCAGGTATGGAGTGTAATATAAGCAGGTATTCAGTGTAATGTAAGCAGGTATGCAGTGTAAATAGGAATAAGCAGACCTGAATACCTAATAAACTTGTCACCGAACGTCGATTTCTCCATGACATATAAGTTATTAAGCTTGATAAAGGCTTGGCTCAGTGCCCTTGGCGAAGTGCTAATACACAAGGGGGAGAGGAACTTACATATACACATTAATTATAGGGAGATTCAACAGCTAGGATTTAAATGAAAGGTGACAAAGATTTAGCCCCACTGACTTTGTCTGAGAAAATAACACTAAGTAATGGTTTAAGAACCATAATGCCTGTTTGATTATCCGAGTGGTGTAAAAACTGAGTTCAGCTACTTGTTTTGGCGAAAGTAAACTGTTTGAGCCCGGTGTCATACAATATTTCAACCACCAGAGGACACTATAACACAAGCTTCGTTTTATGGGTGTTGTCCCGCAATGTGAATTTTGGACTGATTAACATATCACACTGCGTAGTATACTTCAATCAAGCAGATGCTGCCATGTGGTGAATGGACTCGCACTTCACCTTGAAATGAACAAAATTGGCATCAATTATAAATCAGAATCCAAAAAATGTACCTTTAACAAGTTTCTTCATATATATTTAATAAATACTTTAGAGCAATGCATGGTGTATACTAAAGAGCTTCAGTCGGAATTGGAATGGGAAGACGGGATGAAATACTTGCTTGATCAAATTGTTTCTGGAGTACGAATGTGCAACGAAACATACAAGAGTATTTTCCATTCATCATTCTTCCATAATTACTTACCCACTTTATTCGATGATGCACAAGGCACAAGATAGGGAGCACTATAGATGTTCCACACCCCTTATGATCAGAGAGTTATAACTTGGTTGGTACTACTTAAGTATTCAGCTGTACCCTGGCTTGGCGGAACCTGCCGTGAGACACGCACATAAATGTGAGAAGTCCCTTGGAAATCCGACCAGGGCAGGCGACAGGTTTGACAAGGTACTGGAGAACGCCGATGCACAATGGTGAGCTGCTGCAGAGAACTTCCTCCTCGCAGGGTACCAGCCTGTATGGGGGTTCCTCAGCACCTTCAATCGTAAATAAATTTGACTAGGTCAGATTTCTGACTGCACCAGCGACCAAGACACAGTAGCCAGCAAATACGTTATAGTGAAGCCAGCCAGTGCCAGAATCACAAAGTGCTTACCTGGGCGGGTCCTTAACGAGGCTTATTGGATTATACTGTAGGTGGTGTGCTGCCTCACAGAAACAAGCCCTCAGGGGATCAGGTTATAAGTAAGATCGTAATTTTAAAGTTACAACTTTTAAAAATTAGTAAGTGTGGGTAGAGAAGGTAAACCAGATGACTTCGTAGGTTTCTTGGAGCATAAGTAATGATTTTCATTGTCCAAACCTGGCTTTCATGGACTATGTAATAACTAGATCCGTCTGCATATGTAACCTACAATGACAGTCTATCAGACAGTTGTGTCTGAAGAAAATTTTGATGGGGGTGGTCATCAGAGGACAGATACATTTCTGGGGGTGGCCAAGCCGCATTCTGTCCCTTCTACGGTTCCACTTACAAAATGAAATCTGGATTTTGTTTTTATTATCTTGATGTAGGCTGTTGACGGGGGAGGCCACAATCCCTTAGATCCCCCCCTTCCCCCCTCCCTGGCCGCTATCAGAACCTGCCTACATAATTAGGTGCAGATCTGCGACATTACGTTGTTCTGTCAGGCCATACTCAGACACACATTATGTGTGTGTGTGTGTGTGTGTGTGTGTGTGTTTCAATACAGATTCGATAGATTACCGATCGCCCGCTACCCGAGTCCCTGCTGCAGCCGATCCCACGCCTCGCACGGTGTGCGCTGTTTAATGCCAGTTTGGTTCACGCCCCCAAATAATAAAGCTCGCTGCAGCCGCTTTTTACTCATTTGAGAAAGGAAAAGGCGGCCATTTACTGTAAGTGCGCGTTTCATCTCGCAATGGAGTGCATACGAAAAAGGCCCTCGAGAACCAAATCGGAGGAATTAATATATCAAGTGCAGAGCAAGAAAGCCGCTACTGTCAATGGGAAACTTATAGGTAAGTTACTGCGAAGTTTCAAGGTTGTTAGCACGCGCAGATTAGGGGGTCTCTGCGGAACTCCCGGCTTGTTCGGAAATGCGTGGATTTTCTATTATGTGACAATTTCGACACTAATGCCTAATACTCGTAAAGCAGGGGTTTATGCAGCACTTTCCTGCTGACGATTACAGGTTTACGAGGAAACATCTTTAACTTCCCGGGAAGCGAGCAGACACCCCGTATTAAAACTAAGGATAGAAATACTTAATTGGAAATAAAACTCCGAACAAAATGCCACATGTGCGCCTCTATATGCCCCAGATGGGGACGCACGTAAGCGTGGCTCTTAATAGTTACTCCCTAAATATTTGTTCAAACTACACGGTTGAAAGAAAACTGGTTGAACAGGGAAACTGGAGAAGCGTCAACAGCGTTTGTTTTGGGGAAACAATCATGAATACGGGCCACTCTTATAGTATATAATGGTAATGTTTTCAGTATGTTTGCGGAAACTTTCTGAGATTTCAGGAGTTTTTTCCCGTTTCCCTGCTATGCCTCGCTTTAAAAAAACAGGGTTTGTGGCACACTATAAAAGATAACCGGAGTCACAAAACAAAACGTTTAAACCGTAGCAAATATGCATTTGTGTCTTTTTTGAACTAAAAGCTTGCTGCGGTTTCCTCTTCCCCGAAGGCAGATACATCGGGCATGTTTACGAGTGTCAGGACATTATTCTCAGAATAAAATAATGGCATCTAAACGGACTTATTTTGCAGCATTATAAACTGTGCAAGAACGCCATCACCTTGGACAGATGCAGTACAGCTAATGTATTTGAACACATTACGAATATGCGGCTTCAGTGACCTAAATCAGAATTTATGAACTCCCCCCACCCGGTGAACTCCTCAGTGGGACCAAGCCCACAGTGGGAACGGGCGGGGGGGGGGGGGGGGGGGGGGGCCCAGATGTGGGGTTT
>JAODLD010000088.1:14654905-14672232 GCA_026781065.1 Mormyrops boulengeri | reverse complement strand
CCCCCCCCCCCCCCCCCCCCCCCCCCCCCCCCCCCCCCCCCCCCCCCCCCCCCCCCCCCCCCCCCCCCCCCCTCTAACTATGCCTATTTCACTGAATAATACCAGGCAGAATTTTCTTCATCCCTCTTTGCAGGTTAATGTCTCAGACCAAACATCCACAAAGTGGAGTCTGTTAGCTTCGCTGGAAGGTGCCGTGCGCGCGGCTGAGCCTCCGCCCAGGTGCACGGTGGAAATTTTACACCAGGCGTCTATTTGTGGTATTTACTGAAAGCACCCTAGAGGGTGGACAGAGAGGGTAGCGAGTTTAGGGCAGAGTGCCCACACTATTTGGACAGGAGGGGTTTTTCAGGAATCACCCTGAAGGAATCTGTGGAATTCATACAGCTTGTTTTCATTTCGGCCACTTAGTGCTGAAATTTGTTCTGACTCCGCTGGGCGATTTTTCTGAATTCCCCCTCGGGTTGAAATGCACGTTGTGTCCAGACATGATTTCTGACATATATAATATAATCCCAGGGATATCGCAGCACCACATTCTGACAGCATGGTATCTACTGACATCAGGGAGAAGTTTCTGGAACGACATCAGTGCCAGGAAGGTGACCCCCACCGTGAAGGAAATGGACCAACTAGGGCAGAATGTTGTCAGTTAGGAGAGAATAGTAAGGTGTGCAGTGTCACATCAAAGATGTGTAGGGAGCTACTTTTGACTGTTTATCCAAATATAACTCATAATAACTATGATCATGTTTTGACTGCAAGGAATTCGTAATTATACATTGCATAACAGTCTACCCACCTCCAGCTGGCTGCCGGCCGAGTGTGGTTTTGTTTATCTGTGTCCTACGCAATAGACTCACGCCCACTTTGCTTGGACCCTGTTTACATACCTCGCATTCACTTTGCGGAGCTCAGGACTTTGTTTCCTGTGAGGGGCTTTATATTATCTAACACGGCCTGGCTCTTCATGAGCAGGCTATACGGTGTGTTTTTCCAACTTGTTGCAAAAGTCAAACAGGACAGACGCAGGTTAAAAGGCTGGAGGTGACCTGGCATAGCAGATAAGTTCTTGTTTTTGTTTTTTATCCCTGCCAAAGCCACAGGTGAAGAAGGGGAAGGGTTATATGTGATCTGAGGACTTCCAAACCTCTGGAACAAGAGCTGTGGCGTTTTGTCAGACTTGCATGGCGTTAAGGACTGTAACAGACATCATATCATGAAAAGTTTGTACCTTCAGAGACATTTTACAAGACGTAAACGTCTGTGAATGGACTTAACATTCAGAAGCCCAACATCCTTGATATATTTTCATTCATGTTGCAGCTGACAGATACATATTCAGGTATTAGTAGGATATGAAATGGGGGCCTGTTAAAATAAACTGAATTGGCTCCATCGTAGCGTACAGGTTGCCGGGTGATAACAACCCTCCCCTTTAAGAGGTGCTGTGTGCACAACCATGTGTCCCACTAGGAGCTGAAGGGCCGCTTCCTGATAAAGGGGAAGAAGCTGAACAGCCTGGAGGACGCTTTCGCTGGCAATGCAGCGGGTGAGGAGACGGTGTCTGAGGATGACGAAGCCGCAGACATACTGACAGATGAAGAGAAGAAAGAGAAGGTGAGCTGATGCATCAAGGTCTGAGCAGGAGGGATGGAAGGGTAGGGTCAGGGTCGGAGTTCCAAGACACCCAACATGCCCTGTTCATTCAATTTGCAGGAGTCTAAGCTGACGCTGGCAAAGGAACTCTCAGACCTCGTCATCTACTGCAAGAGCGTGCATTTCCAGGGGTTCGACCACGCGAGGGACAACCAGGCTTTTTACGAGATGTGCTCCTTCAAGGAGAGCAAAGCTGAGAAGCTGGCTGGAGATTCAGGTAGTGCATCCAAATGGGCGCTTGGCAACACCAGGGTGTGCCAGAGGAACTTGATGGTATCACCGATGGCATGAACGGCACATGGCATTTAATGACTATTCCTCGGTCTCCTAACGGTTTGATTGAGATGTTCTTCATATCATTCCAGCAAATGAATTCATTCACCACAACGAGAACAAGCTCAGCAGAGTCTATCCAGCAGGCTCAAGGACCGACTCCTCCAACTATAACCCCGTCCCTCTGTGGACCGTTGGCTGCCAGACAGGTACCTGGCCTCAGACTCTCCTTAAAACTGATTTCCACCCTCTTTCAGGCACTTATACGGAGCAAAAGACGATGATTCATTGCTTATTTATCCATGATACTCATTAGCCTGCCTCACCTTTCTCTTGGTCTGCAGTGGCCTTGAACTTCCAGACACCCTCTGCTGAGATGGACCTTAACCAAGGGTTGTTTTTGCCCAATGGAAAGACTGGCTACATCCTCAAACCAGCCTTCCTGCGGGACGAATCGACAGAGTTCGACCCCGTCACGCTCACAAGGGGACCCTGGCTGCAGCACAAGACCCTCCATGTCATGGTGGGTGACCACGTCAGGCTCCCATAATGCTTGTTTGGTCAAGCCAGTGCCTTCAGGCCCTCAAGTTAGTGTTGACCTTCTCACAGGCAAACAGGGTTCCACGTACTCACACCCTCCCCAAACATCAAACCACCATTTTACCATAAAAGGGTGGACTCCTAATCATATGGCTGTCCCCCAGTTGTATATAGATTCTAAAGTCTGTGCTAGCGGTCCAGTCACGGATGTGTATGTCTCATCAGATCATCTCAGCTCAGCAGTTGCCCAAGCTCAGCAAGAAAGAGTCATCCATCGTCGACCCCCTTGTGAAGGTGGAGATCTATGGTGTGCAGCAGGATGTGGCCAGCAAACAGACGCACCACATCGATAACAATGGTAGTCATCTTCTTCCTCCTTTCTGTTCCCCTACTGGGAGCCTGTGTGTTCTGGCCTGTGCGAACATACAGGGTTGTTAGGAAAAGCCCAGAATGAATCGTGCCAGAATCATGTTAAACATCTATAGACAATGCTTTGTCTCCCCCATTCCATATCAGGTTTCTCCCCCATGTGGAACGAGAACTTCCAGTTTGAGATTTATGTGCCTGAACTGGCCCTGGTGCGCTTTGTGGTAGAGGACTATGATGCTGTTACTCAGAACGACCTCATTGGACAGTACACCGTGCCCTTCTCCAGTTTACAGAACGGTGAGTCGTCCTCTGGGCTTGCAGACCTGCCCTGTCTCCACCTGACATGCGATCTCTTTGCTCGCAGTCTGTCAACACAGAATACATGATTTCAGTTGGCCAGAACCATATTTGGAAATTTGTAAACATTGTCTTTTGCTATATAGGGGAAAGACAGCAGAGAACAAAGAAGAATATTTTGGATATTTGGGAATTTATCAGTCTGACAACATTGAACTTATGGTTCAGGCTCCCAAAAAATGTCATCTTATGCATTTTTTTTTTTTTAATAATAATATGTTTTGCTCAGTCATGATGGCACTCCTTACTCCCCCCCCCCCCCCCGCCTTTCAGCAGGGGGCTTCTTCCACAGAAGTCTGACTTAAAAATAGCTCCAACATGGACATTGATGACACGTTTAAAAAAAATAAGTTCAGGGCAATGTTACTTTCCTTAGGGTGAAAACGGTGTCACGTTTGGGGAAACTCAAAGTATGAGACTTTCAAACAAAAAGGGAGCCCTTAGGGATATCTGTGCCGGGCTCTTGAATTTCCCTTCCATGTGGTCGCAGAAAGATCAGCAGGCCTGCCAGCTCCAGGACTATCAGCGATGATCTTAGACTTGTGGCACATTTTTTTCTTTTAGCCATTAGCAGGTAGTATAACATGAGGATTACTTGAGAGAATTCCCAGTAACAAACATTGTACATTAGCCAGAATTATCTAATCGAATGAAAGGAATCGTAGAGAAGTAGTAGTAAGACTGCTCACACTATCCGGTGAGGTCACGCTTCTGTCTGCATTGTTGCAGTGAGGCCTGTCCTGAAACTTAACGTCGACCTGCTGGCGTCTTTCACGGCCGGCCAAGGACCAGATGGCGAGCACATTAACAAAGCTTTCTCCTTTGCCCGCAGGATACCGACACGTGCCCCTGCTCAACAACTGCGGCGACATCATTCCCTCAGCCAGACTCTTTGTGCACATCATGGCCGTGGACGGTGACTAGGCCCCATCCACAAAGTCCCTTGTCTGCGTGGCGTCTGAAGCGGCACGTCATTAAGCTTTACTCATACTGGACATGTTCGCTCTGTCGTTTTCCAGAACTAAAAGGCAGCATAATAATTTCTGTAGAAAACCTTATCATTTGTATGTTTCTAAACTGGGGGTATGAAAGAATATCCAATGCCGTCTTTGAACAATGAGAATAAAAGTTACAGGAAGCAGATAAAGCCCTCCCCCCCAAAAAAGGAAAAAGGCAAAAAAAAAAAACACTACAGCATCTGACATGTTAGCAAATTAACACTATGCATTATGACTTGTGGGGGCACACAGGAAGTACAGATTTTATTGGACAATCACATTACAGTTGATCAGTTATTCCGATGCATTATACAAATCCCATTTCCTGTTGGAAAATTTCTTAATGTTCACAAATCTTCTGTGTATCATCAGTGTTTTTAAAAAGGATTTTTAAATACTTAACTTCCGATATGCACTATTTCTACTAATACTAATATTTTAGTGGGTTGTGTGTTAATGGGCCCTCAACTCCCTTCACTCCAGGACTGAGGCAGTCTGCATTCAAAGGGTATGGATTTATCTGTCCTGCTTTTGAATATTTGCCTATTCATGAGTCAGTTTATGTCGCCTGCATAAATGTATTTATCTGTATTAGAACATAAGAAATTTACAAACGAGAGGAGACCATTCGGCCCATCAAGCTCGTATTGATGTACACGATCTACAGCTCATCTACAACAATAATGTACAGACCCTTTAAATGAATTACGTAATCACTGGTCTTACCCGAGTTGTGCTGGGAGCAGACTTCAATGCTTTATGCATTTCTGTGGTGTGGTTAACCTGGGATAAAACACAACCAGATCCCCGTTGAACGAGTCCAGCTACTTAATTGGGAAATCAACAATTGAAAAATCCAGCTCATCTAGAATCAAGGGCTCTGCAGAATGCAGCCCAGATGTTCAATTCAGCAGAGTCACCTTGGTCACCCATTTCACACTCTTTCTACTGTGTGCACCCTCTTCTATATACAGTATATGTATTGTTTTCTGAAATAAACTGATTTTGTAAAAATAAAACTGCTGAATCACTGACATTCCTAATGCACAGGTTTCCTCCATGAATAAACCGGATAAGCCTTTCGCCAAAGCAGTTGAATATCACTCAAAAATCTAAATGTGATCACAATCATTTGCGAACGTGCCAGAGTTTTCCTGCATTGTTTGAAATCTTGGGAAAAAAAGATTCCGTGTGTCATTCATAAATTTTTCTAAATAAAACTGAAAGTAAAAAAAAAAAAAAACCTTGTTTTTTCAATATTAGTTTCCAAAACCAATATGCAAAAACAGAAAGGAAAAAGGAAAAAGGAAAAAAAAAGGAAAAACCAGATAACACATTTTATTTTGCTTTGTTCATGTGACACAAGAGGCATTACCATCGGAAGTGACAAGTTTCTTGTGGAAAACGTTTCAGTTAAATCGTGATCACATTTCACTACATAACCTAATGCATCAGTTTCATTGAGGCCACTAGACATCTGCCTCTGCTGGAATGGCCAGAGATAGTTTAACTGGTATTGAGATTAATAATACTGGAATAGAGCTGATGCCCATCCTGTATTTCATGGACCGCCCCAAATTGAAAAATAAAACACTGTGTCCCGTCTTGAACCAATATGGGGTGCTCTCTGTCCCGTATTTGCCATTTGACACTCCTCCACGCTGCCGGCATAATTCGGATCTTATCGTGAGGGAACTCCCAGTGTTTCACCAGATTGCAAGTGGCAAGCATAGGTTGCAAGGAACTACACACGCATTCTTAAAATTTTGCAATGCATGTAATTATCAGGGAGCAGCGCTTCTGTAGAATATCGAGCGCCAGGACGCTTTAGCAAATTCCCTAATTTTAGCTATATCGCGGCCACATTTTATTAATTCGTTCCCTCATTTTTGTTAAATTGTGGACACGTTTTACTAATTCGTTCCCACAATATATTTAAATGTGGTCACGATATACATCCATCCATTTTATGAAACCGCTCAATCCCAACTGGGGTTGCGGGGGGGGTGACGACCTGAGCTTATTCCGGGAAACAACCCTGGGCAGTCGCTAACACACTGCAGGGCGCACACACTCACATGCACACTCAACTACGGGGCCAATTTAGACACACCAATCAACCTATCCTGCACGCTTTTGGACCGTGGGAGGAAACCGAAGCCCCCGGCCAAAACCCACGTGAACACGGGGAGAGCGTGCAAACTCCACACAGGAAGGGACCCAGGACCTTCTTGCTGTGAGGCAGCAGCGCTAACCACTGCGCCACCCTGGTCACAATACATATAACGTTTATCAATAGGCCTATATGTCATGAGAGGGACTCCATATAGATATTAGGTTTGATAACATAACATTTGTTCAGGAAAATGAGCAGCAGATCACACAAGTGCCAAAGATTTCATGTAAATCATTTGCCGCTGCTTAGAGTCTATCATTAGATCATACTGGTGACATTATTCGTATCATATATCATCAAATATCACTTTCTCGTACTAACCAGAAAGGGTCTGTGGTGGCAGCAAAGCAGTCCTAAAACCCTACACATACCCCATCCAGGGAATAGCAACATACTTGCATTTATATACAGCAGCGGTCACCAACTGGCTGACTCCAGCCTGCATCCAATCCATCCCCTCTCCAGTCGACAAATTTGCTCAGTGGGAGGTCCTCTTGGTTGGCGTAGTTTATTGTCTACACTTTTTTAGTTGCAGTGGACCTTTGCTTTTGTGTTGCTGATGAAATTCGGCCCTTGAGGAAAAATAGTGGGGAACCCCCGACATATAGTATGCCTTCAGGAAAGATCTGCCGTAGTTCAACTCACTAGTCTACAAAGGCCTGTCTGACTGGCCGTCAGTAAATCTGATTTACAGAAAGTGTTTTCCAAAATGAAACCGAATATTCTGTGGTCAGTAGTGACACTGAAGGCTGGGCCCATTTTGGTGTTTCTAGTGCAGAGGTCGTCAATATTTACACGAAATAGCTCCCCCTGGTGAGAAAGTGGAGAAAATTGAAAACGGGGGTTTTTACATACCAAATTAATTTCACGGGAACATAGACAGATCCAAGAAAGACATTCATGTGTTTTACTGCCCCCTGCGGTCCAAAGTATGATAATGCACCTATAAGAGAAGAGATGTTTTGGGGGGGGGGGGGGTTGATAGTACCCATTCTGCTGGTCATGACAAGGCAGCAACACATTCATTCACAGAGGCTGCCATTAAAAACGAATGGGGTCAACTGACAAAGAAAAAGGACGATGGAAATAAATTCTATGTAATAAAAAGCAAAGAAGTAGGATGTCATCATCAGATCCTAAAACAATCGTTAAAGATCACAGCATTTGCGAAATTCAAATGGACATTAAGGATGTAATAAAAGTATCTATTTGAACAGTGTGCCCAATTTAAATACTGTATTTGTAATGTAAAAGCCTCCCTGGGGCGCAGAATGTGCTGTGGTGTTCAGGTGAGCTCAGCAGGGATGACAGAACATGCCTTTAGTCACAGCTCAGAGAACCTCTGATTAAGGAGGCAGAATTGAAACCTTTCAACACATCAGGTTAAGCAGAACTAGAAAGAACAAGAGCTGTTACATAAGAAACCACAGGGATTTATTCAAAAGACGTGACTATGACTAATTATATGGGAAAGTTGACATTTGTGGAAGTTTATATAAATGCTCCGTAAAGAAGCATATTATTGCTACTGCTACTACATTCATGTAGGGGATGCTTTCGTCCAAAGCAACATTCCATCGCTTGCTCAGAAATGTGTGTCAAGATGAAGGAGGAAGTGCTGTATCTGTACAAATCTAAGTAGAAATACCAAGTTCACTCAAATATGTACTTTTGTTCATTGAGTTTTAAAGTTGGCTCGCATGGCACGGAAAAGTCTTCGTTGTTGACCACCCAAACCCTGTCAGCGGTTCATCGTATATCCCTCCAGGCAGGTACCCCCCAGGGCCGACTGAGCTCCCCACAGGCCCCGTCATCTCAGAGATGCCCCAACCACTTATTCGGCCATAATGACTTGGCCCTTGTCAAAGTCACTCAGATCTTAATCCCAGTGAATTTCTTCTGCATTCAACATGTTGACTATGAGTAGTGAATGTTAGGTTACCCTCTAATAAATCCCAGATCTTGACACAAACAGTTTTCACAAGATAGTGTATACAATGTGAAGTGACTAACTGTTCTTTACTTTACGTTGCTGACACGCACACTATACAATAAATTGTTTCAAAAGCTCACCCCAGTCTCCTCCTCCTCACCGCACTGCCCTGTGCGACTCCACAATCTTGCTTAGGTCCATGTGGCCAGTAGCATCACACCATCCAGGAAGTGGCGAGCCTCAAAAAGTAGAGTGCCACCAGCGAGGTCATGAGGAGGTCCTCAGAATCAAGAAGCATCCAGACCCTGAGGCCCTGCCGCTGTCGATGCCTAACGCATCTTTATTTGGAGAAATAAAATCAAACGTAACGCCAGAGTCAGCAGTGTCCGTCCCTTTTTCACAAAGAGAGGTTGGTCACCGGCTGGCCACCAATGAAAAGAAGCATTATCCATTAATCATCTCGCGATCAACATGGAACACGCCACATTCAACTAGGCGAAGGGTTGGGCACCCCGGCATAAATATGCAAATTCAGAATATTTAAACCAAAAACCCAATGCACATCTGGGTCTTGCATTACTGTGATGTTTTGATAGAGCCAAGAGTAGGCACCTGTGTTTGGAGACACTTAGCAAGCACCTACATCAGAAATGACGACTTCGGTCTGGCTGCTCACACACTGGAAGATTAACAGGAACCTCTCCTGGTCCCCCTTGAAACTTACATTCCTGAAAGAATGCAGAAGGGGGACAAGAATCACCACAGGGCGCAAATATAGCCAGGAAGCCCTGTGACCTGTGAAGGACACTGCTTTGACACAGCTGCACTTGGAGAGGCCAGTCATATGGCAGGTGGAGACAGGGATACCACAGAGAGCATCCAATCACCTTCACCAATTCCTGAAGACCAGCCAACCCTACATCAGCACACAGGACCAATGTCATTCTGTATTCGCAGGGAAATCTCTGAGAAAGAACGATAACTCATGACTCAGCCTCATCATTTAGAAGGGATCAAGAAAAAAAAAACAGCAACAGTGAGTGAAATGTGTGGTCCTGTCAGAACTCAGAACATCACATCATAAAGACAAGAAACCACTGAGCCAGCTCTGCCATGTGGACCCTCCCCAGCACAGTGAAGGTGAGGACACACAGTACAGAAGTAAGTTGCGTTAGTGTGCCGTTACAGCGCCATTTAAACAAATAATGGACCAATCACCAATTGAGAGCATCTCCCAACCCCCAGCCTTCTACTAACTGCGACTGGAAAGGGAGACAGACATCTTACAGACCTCCTCCTGTTAGTTAGGTAGCTGTTTTCCCATAAAACCCTTTTTTAACAGTCAGTTTCTAATGTTCAGATACAAGTTTAAAATTTTCATTGCAGGTTGACATTTGCTTACAAACGTTCACTCTGTGTCACTTTGCTTTTACAAGAAACTTATAGGGGTTGGACAATGAAACTGTAATACCTGGTTTTAGACCATAATAATTTTTTTATTATAGTATACAGCCTCCTTTTGAAGCCAATACAGCATTCGTTTGTATTGGGACTGACAGATACAAGTCCTGCACAATGGCCAGAGGGATTTTGAGCCATTCCTCTTGCAGAACAGTAGCCAAGTCACAAGGTGATGTTGGTGAAGGAAAAGCTCCTCCAACACACCCCAAAGTGGCTCAGTAATATTCAGATCTGCTGACTGCAGACCATGGGAGATGTTCAGCTTCACTTTCATGTTCATCAAACTACTACGTGACCAATCTTGCTGTGTGTATCGGTACATTACCATCCCGATACACGGCACCACCTTCAGGATGAAATGTTTGAACCATTGGGTGAACAGGGTCCTCCAGAATGGTTTGGTAGTCCTTCACAGTGACGGCAGTTTCTAAAACACTGCAATCCACACAACAAAATGGAAGACATATCAGAGGGCAAATTGTTGATGCACATTTGCAGCATGTCTTTGTGGTGTATCAAGAGCCAAGGTATCGTCAGCATGCCACCGCAAAGAATGGGCCACATCTAACAGGAGTAACTGTGGCCACAAGAAGACAGTGTCTGAAAGGGATGTCCGGGTACTAACCCAGATTGTATCCAAAAACCCATTTAGAACAAGTAGTGGATCTAAAGAATGCCATGATATTGCAGCCCAAGCCATCACTGATAGACCCCCATACTGCACTCTGGGTATGCAATGGTCTGGGTGGTAAGCCTCTTTGGGGCTTCTCCTCAGCGATGAAGCTAGACTCAGAGAACAATGTGTCACATTGTCCACGGCCCAAGATTTGCACTGCTGGCACCACTGAAAGTGACGTTTGGCATTGGCACACGTGACCAAGGGTTTGGCTATAGCAGCCCGACCATGAACATTGACCCTGTGGAGCTCTCAAACAGTTTTGGTGGAAACATCTATGCAACTTGCATCTATGACCAGAGCAGCCAGCTGAGTCACCTGACAGAATCAGAGGCAGGATTATTTCACGGGGCTCCACAACGCCTTCTTAATAAATAAATTGCAAGTGCCCTGAGCCTGGTGATAAACAATTACTATTACGTTAGGGAATTAATCAAGGGTGTTGTCAATTAATCACACTAATTAAAATATTGTAAACTTAACTGTAGATACCTAAATATGAAAAAAAATTATGTTCTTCAGGGCTGAGCGGTTAGGTTGAGGTGTTAAGGTAACATTCCCGTTCTTATAGCGACTTGCAACGATGTTGCAAAATATGAGTGTTGATTAATTTCACTTTATATAATTGGCAGACACTTTTATCCACAGTGACATACATTTCTTTGGTGGAAACAGTGTCAGACAGTCCCCGGAGAAATTCGAGGTTAAGGGCGTCACACAAGGGCCCAACAGTGGAATCACTCTGCCAACCCTGGGATTTGAACCAGCAACCTTCCAATCTCAGGCACTGCAGCATAAACCTACAGATACATTTAAAACACAATTTTGCAATTCACAGACAAGGGTCTTTACACGAAAATACAGAAAACTGCAAGCATGACTTGAGATGCACTAAATCTCCTCTAGTGTATACAAAAAAACATTACCATTTCTTGTTTCATTTGCCAATGCTGGATGCTACTGCAAAACTTTGTCTAGCCTAGTCCTCACCGCTAGAATTCCACCACACGTCAGGAACAGTGTGTAATGTCTGACTGTCAAAGACTTAGTTATGCAAAATACACAAGCAAGAAGCCTCCTTTTGTCGCTGTTGATCCACATATACCCTGACAAAACAGCAAAATTAGGTAGCGGATGTAATGGGAAAAGGTGTCAGATTCAGTCTCATCTGCTATTAATAACTGAAGACGGAACCACTGTGAGTGTATTTACATCACAATTACACCTGGATTCCAGATAATATTGAATAACTGAGGAATGGCAACTGTGACTCAAACATTAGATAGATGTCTGATCTTAGCGGATGTGGAGAAATCTCACCAGGGGGATGGAGGACTACCGATCTTCACAGACAGGAGCCATGAGAGTCATGGAGACAGAAGATTTCTCACAGAATTATACAAGCCAAGAGACTTAACTGGAAAAATATCACTGCATCTCACACAATCCAGCCCTCACTGAAGAAACCAGTATCATCTTCTGATTAGGCAGAGACAGGACCGATGACACCGATACTGAGACACGCTTCACCCACTTCCAAGATGTGCCCGGCCCTAAAATGAAAAAAGTAGGAAAACGGTTTAGAAGGGCTGCTTATGGAAAAGGATTAAGGCGGGAAAGAACCGGAAAATAAACAGATTTATTAAAACGTCCGGCTTGAAGAACTGCAGAAAGATGCTTAATCACAACCGTGCGTAGTTTGACTAAATTACTTAAGAACTGGCCTCAAGTTGGATTTTGTTAAATCAAACCAATGACCACAACGTAAGATTTACTAGCCATAAAAATCGGAATCATCTCATCAATAATAGCCCAGATATTTTTTTTTTTTTTTTTATCGGCTGAGAGTAAATAACATTCATAACGCCACCTTCCAGAAAATTTCACCAATTCACAATTCTATTGGCCAATTATTATTTATCCCTAACTGGAGTAACTGGAAGTTAACCTACTTTGTGTCACCATGGGCAACGAGACCCCCAAACACCTGGCCTATTGTCAAAGCTGAGAGATCAATGAGGAACATAAAATAGCATTACGACCAGCAACACACACATATTTTTTATATATATATATATATATGTATGTATATATGTGTGTGTGTGTGTGTGTGTAAACAAACTAAGAACAGCAAAACTACTATATGCTGCTGCTGCCGTTACCATGGAACACTGGAAGCAGGACTCCGTCATTCAAAACTCACACGCAGTGCAGCCCAGGACTGGCTGATCCTCTTCACAGTGTTACAGGCTGCTTCTCGCTACCAGCCGACACCAAACACCCCCCTCTGATGAGACAAATCATCTGGAAAGAGAAGCCGCACGGCGGTCGCCCCAGCAGAAGGGGCTAGGCTGCCGTCACCCCGTAAGAGGCCCCGGCCAGAGGGCGAGGTCTGCGGGAGTCTCTGCATTCTGCAGACCCCTCACAGCTACTGCAGCTGCCGCTGGGAGTGCAAAGGTACCTCGCATCCTGAGGTCCAGTTAATTTGGAGAGATTTACAGGCGATGAAAAATCTCACAACACGAGCAGGGACTGCCTCGAGGCATTGCGGCCCGACACTCTCAGGTCAAGATAGTTACTGCAATAGAAAAATGACCAACATAAACTACGCACCGATTAACACATGGTTCTATTATCACAGCCTTCTGTGACATTATTTCCCTTGCCTTTTAAACACGACCTAGCACTGAGTATTATCATTACTACACCCTTACAACGGGAGTAACGAAAGAAATTAAGAATGACCAAAACACTGAAAATACTTACACAACTGACAATACACAACAATCTTGGAAAATTGACAGAACTAATAAATAAGTCTAAAATCAGTGCTTATAAAATGCAGAGTATGTGTAATATTTGAACCTTGATTAAATATGTGTGTGTGCACCCTGTGATGGACTGGCATCCCATTCAGGGTGTACCCCAGCCTCGTACCCTGAGATGGACTGGCATCCCATTCAGTGGGTGCCTCATGCCCTGTGCTGTTAGGCTTCAGCCCCCCACAACCCTGACTGAGATAAGCAATTAGATACATGTATACACAAAATATGTACACCACACAATTTCCCATTATCATGTACTGGAAATGCCTTCACCTGTATAGTAAATAATATCCACAGCCGGAAACCATTAGTAACTGACCATACAGTAGATTCAAAACTCTGTGAGAAGAGATCAAACACACTGGAATGTTCCCGACCCAGAAAAAGTCACTTGGACCTTCCCCAAAGTGAAGCTAGGGGGCAGTGTTCACCAGCAAACATCAGGAGGCCAGGCCACCTATATGACTTGGCCCAGCTCAGCCATAAAGGACTACATGGAGCCCTCTAGTGGCTGACCAGCTGTAAGGCGAAACGGGACCAAGCTATTGTACCATCTGACCAATAGGCATGAGTGAGGATGACCAAGACGGACCAGACTTTTCTTAGAAATATTGCAATATAGATTTTAATACCCATATATTACAGATATGTCATCTAAATGCACAGAACCTTACCCTTAAAAGATATTGCAGGGTTAACAGACATGCTAGTGACATATCAGATATGGACCAATCATGGTAGAGCTATTCTCAGCATTAATGTATATGGATCCTTTTATAAAGGATCATCTTATAAATGATCATTTTATATGGATCAGTCCGTAATGGACAAAGAACTTCTCTCAAATATCCAGGGAAAAGGTGAACCTTAATTCTAGGGTTAGACCACCTCTAGCTGGCCCCCACACCCACCAACGCCCCCACATATGTCTGCCTTGAGTTGTAAAAATGCAAATAGTATGAAATTCCTGATTTGGCTGCCCCGTACTGCTGCCGATGGTACCTTCATAAATGCACAAATACATAAAAACACAGAGATTAGCACCATTGCAGTCTGCACTCGCAGTAACGGCGGCACTCCTTTCAGTTCATAAGTGCGATGATGGGGGGCCCTATTTGCACAGAGGTTGCCTTCTAAGTACCGCAGGACCGTTTCCTCCCTTCTGTTGTCAGTAGACTTTTTATTCCTGTGACAAACACCAGAGGTGGCAATTTCAGGTCCAGAAAGTAAAAATCCAGACCAGGATTTTGTTTCAACCAACCACTTGAGTACTATTTGACTGTGACTCCTTACACTCAGCTGGTTGGTTGAAACAAAATCCTGGTCTGGATTTTTACTTTTTGGACCTGAAATTGCCACCTCTGCATAACAGCACCAGTTTTATAAAACACTTAAAATTTGCTGGGTTTTCAGGGGTCACTCCGCTTGGAAGGGCACCATGTAGAAATTGAAATGAATTCATTTGAATACAGTTTAATAAAAATGCCGGCTCCATTTTCAATTCACATGCAAACAGTAAAAATGATCAACTCCTAAAGCTATGACACAATAGTGTAGAAGAGGTGGGGACAGTTCAGCTAAAAGAAATACCAAGGCAAAGTAAAAGCAGCTGCCTGTTTTACAGGAAATAAAAAAAAATCCATGAATATTTATACAGTTCTGACATTAAAATTACTTATTTGACCATTTGCAAAAAGACATCGATCTTTCACATCACGCTCATTTTTAAATTTTCAGCACATGAACTCCACATGAACCGAATCCGCAGATTTGCACAAACAGGCACAGCTTTGTCAGCCCTCGTATTTTAACGTGTAAACCTGCGAATTAGATGTAGCAGCCACAGGAGCAGCCCAGGGAGCAGAGTGCGGCGAGACCCCAGAAAGACCCCCCCCCCCACCTCACCGGCATTTGGTACGGACACACACAGCAAGAACAAGGGGCATTCAACGCAAAACAAAACAGCAAAAACATTTTTCTTTTTTTTCTGTTTTTATAAAAAGAAGCTTTAATATGACACCGTCAGATGTATGCCACAGACCATGTAACGCTTCACTGAAGGGAAGGGAAGGGAAAATGTTGCCAAGGGCCCAGGAACACTCTTTGAAAGGAACGATTCTGCTTCAGAACAAAGGATGAGAATGTCTCACCGGCACTGAACAACACCTCAGCGCACTGAAGCCAGACGGCCTGACATAGGCCGCTACAGCCAAATAACAGGGCAGTGTAGCGATTCCTGTCCTTTGGAAAACGGTACCAGAGGCAAGAAAAGCAACCCTGAAAGGGACAAGACAACTTTAAAACAACTTAATACAGACTGGAAGTGAAGGAGACATACTGCTTGTCCTCCAAGCTCCAAGACGTTTACAAGCCCCTGGAACACATTCAAGGTCAAGTGACTGATGTACTTTTAATTGATGAAACAGACAGGTTATCCAGGTAGTAATGCAGACCGTAACCCATGTGAGGAGGTGAGTGTTCAGAGAACAGGGCCTCACCATCACACGTCTCAGCAACACTGGCAGCATGCATGCATGCATGTATACACACATTGTACACACAGGTATGCATGTGAATAAAGGCAAATGTGGAAGTTCATTTAGGGAATAAAACCATTTCAAAAGTCAGGGCTTTGTGAATGAATTTTATCTTTTTAATCATTCAATGGCAAATGCTGAGTAAGAGGCCGATGGGACAGAACGTGGAGCTGTAAGAAGCACGGGCGGATGAGCGTGTGTGTGTGTTTCCACAGCATGGGGTTCAATTTGGGGCCCACAGCCAGCACCACACGGTGTCCATAACGTAGCATTGCGCCAGCCTCAAGGACTGAGCCTGCTCAAAAATGACTCGGATTTAAAGACGCCCACTCTTCTCCTCGGGAAACTCGGTAAAGACTAGACTTTTCCCGACAGATCAGGGACACATCTGCAATAGCACAGCGCCACTACTCTGGCTGTCTTGGGGGGGGGGTGATGGAGATGGCGCTTTCACAGCAACACGGCATGTTTAAGAACGAACACGGGAAACGGCCAGCTGTGCTGTACTCCACCGAAGTCCCAACTTTAATATCAGGGTAAACAGGGGGAGGGGCAGGAGGGATCGGTGGGGGCTGGATAGAACACTTCACACACATCTGGCACGAACACAGAGAGTTAAAGTGTTTGGCATCGTTCATGAACAACCATTGGCACTTAGTTACCCGCGGGCATTAAAACTGCCCCCCAGCCCTATTACACGAGGGGCCGCCCCTGTCGGAGCTACGACCAAGACTAAAAGTAACAGCATCACAAATGCAAATGCACCAGCCCGCTCAGTGAACGCTACGGTGACACCAGCACATTTCTATGTATCAGAAAGAAAGGAACAAAAAAAAACACCTCTATATAAAGGGCAAAAAAAAAAAAGTTACAGGCAACTTAAAGAGATACCCAGCAGAATATTATGGAGACATGTACCCAGCGTCGAATGGTATTAAAAAATCTTTAGCATAAATAACAGTGCTTATATAAAGATTCATATCATTTCATTTTTAAAGCATATATTCATTAAAAGATTTAAGTTCTCTGGAAATATGCCGTGTACAAAATGTATGTTTTCCCTGTAAAAACAACATTCAAAAAAGGCACTTCATTCAGTAAGAAAAGAAAAATCACAGTTGTTTAAACTACTGGAGATCAAGAGAAGACAGCCTGCATAGCAACGATGGAGTGGCCAAAAACCGCATAGCTTTTTAACACGTTCCTTAAAAAGCTTGTTTTTGGTACATATAAAGAACTTAAACAGGATAGTAAAACTGTCTCTTGGTTAAAAAAGTAAGTCCTTTTCAGAACACTTTTCTGATTTCCATCCTTAGAAATATATATGTAATGCATGTCTGTAGGTGTACACGTTGGTTCTGCCCAATGGAAGGTTCCAGAGTCCGGATCCCTAAATATCAAGTGCACTGCAAACATTCTGTCCACTCAGGGTGCCGTCAGAACAGGTCAGTTGGGGGGCGGGGGGTTCTCCGTGCTGAGATTCTGCGGCGCCCACTTCAGACAGGACCTGAGCCATGCTGGGGGGG
>JAODLD010000088.1:14641178-14653049 GCA_026781065.1 Mormyrops boulengeri | reverse complement strand
ACACACACACACACACACACACACACACACACACACACACACACACACACACACACACACACACACACACACCTACCAGACTAAAGCCATAACTCTACAGACTGATCTACTGCAGCATTAAGCTGTTACTCATGCTAATTACACCTAAACGCTCTGCCGTCTATGACCTGCTCAACTGGCTGGGGGAGCCAAGCAGAAAGCAGGTGTCCATGTGTGACAGACCCCCAGAGACACTCACCCCAGCTTTTGGAGACCGAGCACGGCGGAGTACAGAGACAGAAAGAGGGACACCAAAACAGCATTCAAACAGGGGCAGATGGTTCACACACATTTTCAAGCAGCCAGAATGGCCAGTCTGACGTTCGTCTTGTAAGAATGCATTAGCACGGACAAACCTTGGCTAGGCTAGCTGTAAAAAGGACACATTCGAACAGCTCCCCCATCTTCTGCAAGAACTCATCCACATGTGGCCTTTTCAGTACATAGACCTGCAAAAATAACAGGACAGGTATCAAACGAGTCAGAAATCACATCCATGAGGAGGTGAGGGGGTCAGGGCTGGGTGAGCAAACCAGGGTGACCGGCTGTCTGATAGGGTCCTGACACAAGCAAAGCCCACAGGTTCCTTTGGAAGAAGTGTTCAAAACCCGGGATGCAGGGGATTCAATCGGCATTCCACGTGGTTCTTCCAGTGTCCTTTGGTGGTTATGGAGCTAGCTCCTAGTGCAAGTAATCATGAATAGGCCAACCTGGGTGCACACAGCCTATCCTGGATTACTTGAACCAGGTCGCAGTCATCACTTTGGAGGCGTGGAGACTGGAAAGGCCTGAGCCTGCCTCTTCAGGAGGAAGGCTGCGACGCCGTCCGCACATTCGGCACGCAGGCCGCGCCCCTGCTCCTCCACTCTCTCCAACTACAGCATGACATTTCAAAGGCATGCAGCATTTTTCACAGGCAGACTTTAAAGAGGGCCTTCAGTTTAAGCGAGAGAAATGTGAAATGTGTCACTATAAACACATTTGTTAGAAGAGGAAGACCAAGTGGAGGTAAAATGAAACACCAGGCCTGACCACTGGAAGACGAAAATAAAGCAGTTAGCGGTGTTTTGGCGCAGTACCTGATGAACTGTACCATCTATCTCCACAGGCACGATGAAATCAGCATTGCTTATCGGCTGCAAAAAGAAGAGAAGACACATCCATTACTGTGATGGGGAATAAACTTGCAGGCATCCACATTTCCCCCCCACTCTCCAGACAAATTGTAGCTTGGCTTCATAACCTACTGACAACCATCTATTTCACTCAAACGTCATTAATAGAAAATGTTCATGGACAGACAGCAAATCATTTTTTTTTTTAAATCGAAAGTCACCTCATTCATTATCAGGACTGAGCTCAGGTTAAATAGTAACTAGAAACAAGACTTCATTCATCAGATTTCAACAAGCAGAGTTAAACAGTATACAGAAATGGGGAAAGCTGCAGAAAAAAAAAAAATCTGGTTTTGATCTACTTCTTTCTGTTCTTGACATATATTACCTTCAGATAAAATGCTAACATTTGAAAAAATCTGTACCAGACATTTTGTTTCAAAAAAAAAAAGAAAGACTTGGGGACCGGAGGCAGTATGAAGGCTCAGCAACAGGGGGCGATGGTGCTCTTTTTCTCAGCAGGCTCCAGCACTTGCTCAGAGTATTGGAATGCAGCCCTCCCTTTCAGACCAGCACTCTACCCATCATGAAAACAAGCTGTTTTCGACAGACTTAAGGCCTGCGACAGTGCTCTTAGTTCATACACATTTAGATTCTGGATGATAGAATGCAGACCTTCTGCGGAACGCTTGCATTAAGGAGGGAGGGGCAAATGCCTAAACGTCTAATTAGAGGACTCCCCACTTGGAAAACAGTCCATCATAGCAAAACAAAAAAAAAAAAGTTGCATCCTTCACACCCTTACACTGCAATAAGCATTCCCACAGCTCACACATCGGTAGGTTGCATGCCTCCAGTTCTTTGCCAAACCTAACTTCCCCTCCTTATAAAGAAACACAACCCCAGTTCATCTTTCAGCCTGCCAGGCTAACATCAGAGTGTCCAGAGATATAAAGCCTGAGTACTGACATCAGATCTGGATCACAAACTGCAAATGGCATTAAAAAAAATTTAATAATCCCATAACTCATATTGACCTTCGCCTGAATAGAACGGATGAGCGCTCACCGGCTTCACTGCAAGACCGCTGATCCCATCTCTCACTCAAGTCATCGGTCACTTTCAGAAAACCCAGGCATATCAAATCCATTTCTAAGTCCGCTGCTGATTGTTTAACAAAATTGCAGATAAGTGAGCAGGTCTTAATTAAGCGCAAGAATTTTCTAGCATGAATGAAAAAATGGATAAAGCAAACCTCTGCTACTGTGCTCAGTCCCTTAAAGTGAAATGTCTCACCGCTGAATGTTGATGGTCTGCGTGAGGACTTGAATCTGCAGACGGACACACCCCTGTGTTTGCTCGAGTGTGCGTGTGCGCGCGCATGTGTGTGTGTATTTGTGTACTCAAGTGTGTATTGCTGTCCTCTCCCCCTCTGTGGGCCCCTTTCCGACCCAGACAGCTCCCTCCACCCCTCTTCTTCCCTCCCACTATCCCGCTCTGTATCCCATTTTCACAGACAACAGGATGGCAGGGAGACATTTACTGCCACCGTTCGTCAACATTTCTAAACTACAGAACTGCGATGAGTGGAGAGACGGGGAACCTGAGAAACTTTTCATCGAGCAAAACTGGGAGAGGGGCAGCTAGATGCTCCTGCACATCTGCTGCTGTTGTGCTTCTCTCCTTTTCACATATGCCCAGAACATTTCAGGCTAGGAAGCAGCGTCTGCCGGCCCGAAGCACAAATTGCTAGCCGTGAGCTCACTCTCGTCAGCATTGATGGCCAGGTCAGATGGACCGTACGGCGGAGGAGGAGTTTTTAAAGAAAAGGTCACTTCTGAGAAATCTCACACTAAACAAAATGTCTAAACCATCTCACATCTGGAAAGGGGGCACTCATATGGCACAGTACCAACATAAATGGACACGACATCGGGCTTGATGTCACATTACCTTGAATGAGCTGTGCACCAAAGTTTCATCCAAATCGATCACCACACACTTCTTGCCGTAGTCCGATATGTTCATCTCGGGTAGGAGGTATTTGGCTGGGGGCTGGAGGGGTAGGAACCACAAACATCATGAGCTCCAAGAACCACCACCAGATAGTGATGGGGTGCGAGAGGAGGAAGAGGGAGAACAAGACGGAAAGGGGACGTGCACCAAGATAAAAGGGTGAGACAGAGGTGACTGATCACAGCGCTTAATGATTCGGGAAGCTTTCCGAGGGCTGAAATTCATCATGTATAGAAAGGACACGAATCACTGGCCCAAGTGAACCAGAGCACAACACTCAAGGTCATACAAACAAAAGGTGATCCGAAGACTTCAACCCCAAAAGACACTAACACAAACGATACTTGGGGTATTTTAGAGCTGAAACTACCACAGCGGCTCAGAGTCTATACTCTGAATAAGTTTAATTTTTGAGCTTTCCTTCAGAGAAGGTTAATGCATCTTCATCATTGGACACTAATTTGGAGTGCTAGATGGACGTAATAAACATGCATGCTAATACAGGTATACCAAACACTGCATATTACATAACCAGATGCTTGTTATCCCTCAGGACTGGGAACTTGCAACTTGTAATCTGTGGTTATAGGGCTTTGAGGGAGGAGATGAAGGACAGATGCATAGCCTGGAGAAGGATTAACGTTTGCCTCCAAAGACACCTATTCAGTCAATATACTCTACCGTATATTAGTGCATATTATGCACTAGTGTGCATAAGCATATGCAAGCACGCATCTTTCACACTCAGAAGACTGAAGCAGAGCCCTTGGCACTCTACTTTCAGGCAAGACTGATGCAAGAACGTGCAAAAACACGCTTCAGTAACAATTTGTTTTAACATCTAACATTTCCTTTGAGAAAGAAAAAAGCTGAGACAAGGGTAGTCAACGTATGAGCTAGGGAGACAAGAATCAAAAGATTAAGTCCCCAGTGCTGACAATGCTACCTCAGAAGCGAAACCGTTCAAAAACTAAGCCCTCGTCAAATATCAGCTTTATTACATTATCGATATGTATATGTAATTATTAAATACCTGAAGTGTTTACATTACACTTTGCACTCTATACAAGTTTTATTTATATATAAAAAAAAAAGCCCAGAAAGGTAACCCAGACAAAAACATAAATGTCTTCTCTTTGCAATGTGAAGTCTTACTCATTTGAAATAAATTGGATAGACAGACCAATGAATTAACATGAGTGTATATTTAATGAATAGATAAAGCCTCTGGGATTCTGAAATTCAATGAGGAAAAAATAAGGGAGGTTTTCAGCTATTGTACAAAGTAAGAACAATGCTGAACCAGGACAGAAGTGCAATTGGAGGAGTTTCCTGTAAGGGGGTAAAGTCAGTTTAGACATTAAGAGAAAAAAAAAAACACAGAGAAGCAGCCAAATATCATCACATAAACAAAACAACAAATAATAATACAAAAATAGAGCCTATTCACAGACACCAGAGATTTAGAAGTATTAGCTAAATGAAAAGTAGTAATTAGTCTACACATTCAGAAACCCAAAGCACAGCATAGACGTATTAGACAAGTGAAACGTAAAGGGAAAACATGAAATATTCCCATTTCAAACTGGCTACTGTAAGTTAATGAAGCTTCTTGCTGTACGGCAGGACTGAAGCCTTCAGGCTCAGTCATAGATGCTCATTGGTTTCACTGATAAAACTCAACAGCAGAAAAACTACACGGGACATTTCTGTGAATGTGTTTCCCCAGCAAACACAGGAGACAATGACTTTAAATGATAGTCACCAAACTCCATCTCAAAAGTTGTACTGTAATATTTAACAAAGGTGCCAATAATGCAGATTTGTGGTGATTTTTAATTTTAGCATATTAATCCAATTATATATTTCTTTGACTATGACACATTATACTCTAAAGTCATCATGCATTTTTTAATTACCTCAAAATGTAACATTTCAGAGCTCCTAGCGCCAATGGACACATTTTTCCACCTGCTGAGCAAAGCCCTTGCTTCCTATAAAATCACACATTTGCAAACAGAGTTCATGAACTGTTCCCTTTTACATCAGTTTGCTGCACACTACATACTACAAGTAAACGCTTATCACAGCCTAGCTTTAAACTAACTACTGGTGGACATGCAGTACTTCAAAGTAGGTTATTTAACACACCAGTCAAACCTTCATAGGGCAGCAGCCCAGGCAACGAGCAATCATATTCAAACCATTTTCATATCGTTATTCACTCAACACACACTGCGCAGGACTGTGCCGAAATCAGTCCAATCTTATGATTTTTCTAGTAAATGGTGGCTTTCGAAGCTGTTTGACCAGTGATACACAATAGATTCATAACTCAAAACAGCTAGGAGGAAAAAAAACTATAAATGTTTGCTAATTTTTGTTCAAATTGCTATTCCAACACATTTTTGAATACTACATCAATAGAAATACAACCAAGAGGTATTTCTATTCAAGGACTGATTTGTGCATCCCAGACTGCTGGTTTCCATTAGAACAAAAAAAATCTGCTTGTACGTGTTAAAAAAGCATTTTTGCAGAGCTTACAGTAAATAATAATACTAGCACAACTCAACAATGAATTAAAACCATGGCATCTATATGATGGCATGTAGAAAACACACAGGTTATATGCCACCATCAAAGATGTCTCCAGAAGGTACTGGTTCATAACATCAGTAGCAAAGTACTCTTCCCGGCGGGAACAGCTGGCAGGAACATGCAAGTTTAGAATGGTTAGTTTGGGGAGTTTTCTGCAACAGTCCCCGGAAGGAGCATATCATGGACTATTCTGTCAGAGTGGACGGCTTCGGAGGCTCTTACAGATAGGTAATGATACCTAGATCAATGCCTGTAATCATGCATTATTTTTACAATTAGAAACGACATGCAAACTAATGACAAGGCTTTTGGGATTTTACAGGGGGGAAAGGCAACCAATCTCAATCATACAGACTGGGCTAATGCAAATAGGGAATTTGTTCTCAGAAACGGGACCTTTTTACATTAATATATCTTCTTGTTCACATGCTCAAAAGGACAAACGGCACAAGTGACAGGCAAATATAGGAGCAGGGGAAGGGTGTGGACATCCCAAATCCATGTGATGAGCACAGCCATCACGTTCACCTCGGCCTTATTACCCATCGGTATATAAAGCAGAAATTTTCATCTCTCCAATTTCAGTGGTCAGGTACAGGAGCAGGTATGCTTGGGACACAGCTTTAAAAGGCAAGACCGGAATACAGCAGCACGTCCCCGCGCAGAACAGCCCCACTGATCTCAGATCAGACATGCAGCTACATCTAATACTTCGAGAAAGCACAAAAGCATGCAAAAGGAAAATAAAAATAATACATACAGTGGGGATGGGAATGACCTGGACCGTATCACACTGGGGAGTGAAAACAAACACATGGAAATTGTGAACAGTCAGGGCATGGACACTGGCATGAGACACACAAAGCTTAGATAACAGCACTCTTTACACTGACTGGCTTAACACTGAGCAGCAACATCTGTCTCTAAGTGCTGTCTTGAGGAATGCCACTGCTCTTAGTTTATATTATCTAACTTTGATCTTACTGCTTGACCCACCATCCCCAAAACGGACATCATTTTCACACACGCAGCCTGCACAAGACGCCTGAGAGGTTGAAGAGAGCAGGAATAAAATGACACCCACAGAGACTAAGAGAGCAAAGGGTCAGTAGCAGATTGCAGCAGGGTACACACCCCACGTGATGGGCCTGTGGGCACCAGTGTGTGATGACTGTGATGCGAGTAGCCCGACGCTGAGCCCAGGGAGCGCAGAGCGGGGTAGGGCAGGGCGGGGTGCCAGCTCAAGACCCACAGAGCCAGAGCTCTGCCCAGGGCTCGACTCTCCCCTCGCCATGTAAGGCCTGACAGGCTGGGGAAGTTCGCCCCTGGCACAGACTTCATAGATCCTATAAGGAGCAGCGAGCCTCAGCCAGCTGGCGAGGCAACGAGCGACTGCAGCCGGGAAATCCGAGGGATGATAGCTATACCTCCGAGGACATTACCTTTGGCTGCATGGTCACGTCGTTTTGGCATTTCACTCAGGAGGTCTGTTCAGCCCAAGTCACAGAAATGGAACGTTATCTGATACGTCAGCAGACTTAAGAGCGAACCGACGGAACTGAAAAACTATACAACAACATCCACAATCCACCACATGGCATCCATTTCCTATCCAAAGTGAAAGCAAGCTGATGGCTTGTCTATCAGCCTGTTATCTTAGCCTGTATTGCATATCAAAAATCAGATTTTGCCAGATAAGTGTTGCTCAGGATGCCTGCCTTTCCCATTTTAGACTTCACTACCACCACAGCGGCATTGATTTTCCCGCCGTGAGATCATAGTATTTTTAAATAGACACCCAATGGTTTCTGTTCTGCTCCACTGAGGCGAATGGCCATGCAGTGTGGGATCGTGTGTCAGTAGCAGGAAGCCTTCAGGAACGTGCGCAGTCCCCATAAACCCATCAGAGCGGACAGCTCTTTAGATTCCAGATACACCCGTTTGGCTTTTCCACGCACCACCGCCCTGTCACACAGCGGAGGGACCCCGCGCCTTGGGAAGCCTGCCCATCCACTTGGCCTGTCTGCTCGCCACTCCCTGGGTTCAGCATTTCAGAGTGCTGGAAAACACATGCTGCTGACTGACAATTCAGTGCCTAGGTGTTTGTGTCAGTTTTATTTCTCAGTAAGGGGGGAAAAGAACGGATCACTTCAGATGTGGGTACAAGACGAAAGGCAGGAGGTGAGCAAGATTTGGAAAATGAGACAGAAAAGCTTGCACTGAAATAAGAAAATTTCAGTAGTGGGTCTGCAGCCCTTTCACACAGTTGTTGCCAGCAGGTCACTCTGTCGCATTCCATCCTGTAGAGGGAAGCAGTGAGCAGTCTCACCTTGGGGAGCGTCCCATTCTCTTCCACAGGTGGCGGTAGGGAGCTGCCATTGTTGTTGGAGGGAGGGTCCACATTGTAGCTCCGGAAGCAGCAGAATAATGTGCTGAAGATGCTTCTACTCCTTTGTTTCTTTAAGCTACTACTGCACTGTGATACTGCAAGAGGAAAAGGATAATAATCAGGTGGGTGTCTATCAGCCAGTCCATAGCCTCGACACCCTGTCATCACATTAAAGACAAAAACAGGTGAGTTGTTCAGTTCACACCATTACTGTGTCATTGGTTTTAATTGAAAATCATCAGTGATTCAGGGCATGCCATCATGTCCCAAATATCAGATTCAGTTCCAGCTATGGAAAAAAAATTACTAATACACTGAGCAAAAGTACAGGACCAAAGATAACATTTAGCTGTCACCCCCCCCCTTGCAATCGCAATTTCTATCTGGCCATTCCAGAGAATGTACCATTAGATTAGATTAGATAATCCCTTATCAGTCCCACTAGTGGGAAATTTGCATCGTCACGGCAGAAAGTGGACAGTGTCGCAGAACAGCTGCACAAATCTATTCATCCAAGACCAAAATGTCCTGACAATGTCCGGGGCAGAAAATCGGGCCGAATGCTGCAGGTCAAAGAGGAATGTGCACTCCTGACACCAGGTGAACAGGGACCGACAGATGAGTACAGGAAGGTTATGGTTGGGGATCGTCAACAAATGTCAGCCATGCGATTCGCATATGCACTGCCGACAGGAAGCCCAACCGCTCCCTCCAGCAATGGAACACAAAGGCGCACGCTGTTACATAACAGCACTTTATGGAAGACAAGAGTGCATGTGGAGCTTAAGGAACCACCTCCGTCACTCCACCGACAATCCATATACAGAGCACGCCTCGTCCCGGGCAGACAAGGCATGGCCGTATTTCCCAGTGAGCTACTGGGAAAAACATAGATCATAAGTGATTCGCTTAAAGGAGAAGGCTTCCTTCACGTGAGAATACCCACTGAGCTTTCCCAAAATATAGAGGGGAGAAAAACCACGCAGGAGCAGAGCTTTAGTGTCAAGGACTAATAGACGGTTTCCCCGGGGCACTCAGCGGCAGCCACTGACATAGCACATCTTCATCACGGGACGCCCCAGTGCCCTCCTGTGAGTGGCTGTGAGGAGCAGAAGCACGCGAGCAATCTGAGTGATTTAAAAGAAAAAATAAATGAATAAATCAGGCGCGCGCCCTCCATTTCATTGGAAGTAGAAACGAATCAGATCTGAAGGTGCTGTTCTAACCACACAGACAAACAACATAGCTCTGCCATAGCAGAACACTGAGAATACAGACCAGCAGGGTGAGTCAGTCACATTATGCAACACACAGCTCTTTCTGCTCGGCATAACGAGGTGCGAGTTTTAAAATCGTGCAAATACTGGGAAAAGAAACTCCTCTTAGCCTTGTGACCCTTCGCACTGAGAGGCTCCATCTTCGGCTGAGCGATGTCAGTATGGAGGGAGGTGTGTTAACATGGTCACTCTCGGGGGCTCAGGGGCAGCGTTTGCATTCCTCAGAACCGCAGGTTCGGCTTGTGACCTCATGCTCATTGCTAGTATTTGACAGCAGGAGTGATGCTATCCGGGCGTTTCAGGCAAGGAATGGGGAAGGGAGGGGCGGCTTTTGTGTAACTGCTGAGGTGAACCCACATGCACCCCACAACCTAACAATGAGATGTGGCCACTCCCCACAGGGGGGGGGGGGGGATTCATCCCAGGTGGTGCCCTTCCCGAAGGTCTGCCAAGACAGGGTAGGGCAGGAGACAGGCATGGTACAGACAACATAATGTGCTCCGTGCGCAGTGGCCACACTGGAATGCGCAGAACCGCCAAAGGACATGCCCCATGGCTAGAGGGCGGGTACCACAGCTGCGTACACTGCCGCACCATGGAAACTGACTGCAAACTGAAACTGAGCATAAAACTGGAAGCATACAGTAGGTACTGTACATACATACTATGTAAATGCGTCAGTTTATAGCACCAAAGAGGTCTCTGTGCTGAAATACCACTTTGCAGCTCTATGGAAAACAATGGGGCTCAAATCAAACTCAGCAACACCATAGTAAAATGCAAAAAATGATCATTTTCACATTTAAATTTTAATCCTTGGCTTCCAACACTGGCTAAAATTCAAGCCCAAACCCCTCACAATAATCAAAAGGCCCTTTTGTCAAGTCAGGGCCACAAAAGTGATCCTGAATTAACTCTTTGGATTCAGATTCCTATGCCCAGAGTTACTGTAATCTCAGGACAGAGTTTTTATACAGATTCCCACATCCAGGGTCATACGCACACAGAGTGGGAGCAGCAGCCAAACAACAGCCAGTCACAAATGGAGCAGACTGACCCTTTCGCAGGCATCTCATGAGTGGATAATAAAGCACGGCTCACATCCAATGAGAAGCACGTGGCACCTCCCATCAGTGCTGGCAGGTCACAGGCCAGAGAAACCGATATCATGGTCAGTTGTATGGTTTACGCAGAGCCAGGCTCTAATTAAATCCCCTTTTTTCTAAGACCCACACCACAGGCCTGAGTAGCAGTGCTGAGGTCATCAGTGAGGGGGCTGTAGAAATAGATCAGGGCGGAAAAGCGAGCCACCACGCCGCCTACGGCCCCCGTGCCCCTCCCCCTCACCTCCATTTCACAGGCTTGGCTCCCCACTCCCGGCGAGCAATGACGGGAGGGGTGGCGGGGAGCCAGGCAGCCTATACAGAGGCTGCGTTCCACCTCCACCCACAACCAGCCTCCCACCCCCCCCCCATCCCCAATGTGGGGCCCCAGGGAGAGCACTGCCAGCTGCACTGCGACCCCGCGACCCCTTTTGCCTCCCCACAGCAGCAGAAACGTGGGCCAAATCGGTGACCTGCAGCTCGAGTCTCAAGAATCACTCTCCTGTTGTCTGAGAAACGGGCCGAATGCATAACAGAGCTGAACGCATACATGCACTGTACAGTCAAGCAACAGGGCTGAGGCTTGCTGTCATGGCAATGGTGGATTGGCTGATTGCAGTGATACATACCAACGGAAAGGCACTATACAAGCCAGACAGGCCACCAATAACATTGTTATGGCTGAACTAGACTATTAAAACTGTACAAATCAACCCCGGAACAACCTGAGGGGGACGATGCAAACATTCTAGGTGCTTCTGACTGGGAACGGATGCAAGGCTAGGCAGACATCAAAATGTCAACCTCCCTTTAGATTTCCTGTGCCTTGAAAACTCTTGTGCTCAAGGCGCAAGAGACATTTGTCACAAGGCCAATCTGATTAGACACTATCAGTAAGCAGGTCCTGCGAAGTCAAGTGCAGGACACCCATCCCAGTTCATCACAGTATCTCTGGTGGCGGGATGCGTGAATCAAATGTCCACTGAATACTGCACAGCTCTCAATGTCCATCAGTCAAAGCAGACAGAGGCCTCCTAAATGTCTGACTGAATTGACAGTGAAACAATCCTTGTCTCACCCTGCAGTGCCCCTCTACACATGGACACACAGGCTACTGCGAGACATTCCAGCGCGAGCCTGGGTAAGCCACATAAGATGCTGGAAGACATGAAATGCAGAGGGTGGAGATACAGGACGGGGGGGGGGGGGGGGGGGGCGGCCCGGCGGCCCCCCCCCCCCCCCCCCCCACCGCACGCCAGACACAAAAACAAAGAACCACACACAAACACAAAAAAAAAAAAAAAAAAAAAAAAAAAAAAAAAAAAAAAAAA
>JAODLD010000088.1:14618404-14629241 GCA_026781065.1 Mormyrops boulengeri | reverse complement strand
TAATCAGCTACCTTTATTTCCGTGGAACCCATAAAATATCTGTACTTTATATTTCTACTCCCTGCGTGGATTACCTTGTTATCAACCATCACCATTATTAAATCACCACAACTGTCAAGCAGGCCTTTATCAAGCACTTGTATGATATTGTAGAAATAACAAGAAGTCATTTATCATTAGCAAAAGGCAAATTTTAGCAAATAACTCAGATGTGGCTGATTTCCTGCATTTCACTGCCACAATTAGGATTACTCATTAGCTGATTTTAAGTTTTAAGGAGTCTGTATTCTACCAATAACACCTATTAATTAAATATTAACAAGCTTATGAAACGGGAGGTGGCACATCATTCTCCATAAATCCTCCCCCTGACACCTCTATCCAAAGAAAGCTCAAGGGCAATGCGATTTCCACTTCCAGATTGGTATCACTTTGAACAGGACTCAAAGTAGTAGTTGGCAGTTCCCGGCAGGTATTGTTAAAATAATTGGCTAAAACTCACTAGAGACCTATTATGTTTTGAGGAAATGTCTAACTAGGTGCACAGAGTTAATCACAGGGAGAGAGATAAAGGAGGGAGAGGTTTCATTTCAGAGAGCCGCAAACAAGCTTGACAGTAACTGATGCCACTGAAAGAAAATAAATACTGAGAGACCGGTTTAACAGAAGGACCTCCCTACAAAGCAGCACACCAAACCCTGAAGAAACCTTACAGGGCAAGTGAAAACAAACACAAGACCACAGGTGCATATGACTGGAATCAAGGAACAAGTTTACGGTGAGCAACTGGGAAAAAGAAACTATTGAAGAATTCAGTTAAACCCAGAGTGGAAACAGTGGACTGAATACACAGAACACTGCATTCACATTTATGGGTCCATAACATGGTTGCTAGGACATTTAGTGACACAGCCCCGTACATACTACTAATGTCTCTAACTTCATGTAACCATGCTCCCACAAACAGAGGCCAAGAAAAGAGTGCTCTGAGTGCCCTGCTCTTTAAAGGAGCCAGGTTAAATAAAGTATGGGCCAAAAGCGATGCAGTTAGGTAGCTACAACAAATACTAGATATTTTGTTTAATTATTCTCTCTCGTTCATAATAAAAACAGGATCTTTACCCTCCAGGGGATCACCACAACGAAGTTTTTTCAAACAAGCAAAGACAGTACTCCTCAAAATGACTGGATGTTTTTCTCCTAACCATGTGACCAAGCATATCAAGTTGCATTTTAGCAGCTTTCCCTCAAGGTCACATGTGCCCAGCATTCATTTGATAACCAGCACAAGCACATGCATGTGGTGTTCCTTTTTGGAAAATAAAAGAACAATCTGTGGGCCAGAATTAATAATGAAATTATACATATTTTGAGGGCCAGTACTTTGACACATATTATAAACAGTGAATGAGCCTGTGAAATCCCTCATACTACGCTACATAAAACAGCTGATCATCCAATGCAATGATCTCCTATTATTTTATAGGCTGAGCCTTTAGCTCTGGAGCAGCTAACTTAGAATACTGAATTTTAAATAGCGGTCCCCAATATTAAAAAGAAAAAAAAAAACTTTATGCATTAATTACCATGTTTGAAAAGTGCCCTTAAAATTTGGTGAATGCCCTTTTTTTTTTTCTTTTCAGCGGGGGCAAAAGTATTTATTTTAAATTTCCTACACTTCAGATCAATGCAGCTGAATCATCACCGTAATAATTGATTTTTCACAATGCATCAAAGCACCTTTACATCCTTAGTATACAGCATGACTAGATGACAAAACATTGCAGGACACACAGAAGGTGAAAACTGCACAAAGCACAGCTATACAGACCAAAAAAATATGTTCATTTGAAAAGGGAATAAATAAATAAATGTTGTCACTGACAAATTCAACTGATAAATGCTAGAGAAACTGACATTTAGTGTTATTTCACTGACAACCGATTAAAGTTGGTTGGAGAGTAACTAGCAGTTATTGTGTACAAACACTATGAATGACTATGTGGCAGAGTACTGAAAAACTGAAATGCCTTCAAATGGAATTTTAATGCTGTTTGTGTTGTCTCTGGCATTACAAGAGCTAAGGTGGACAATTTGGTATTAAAATTGTATCACGATATATCAAAGAATTTTTGTGATAATATTCAAGGCAATATTTTGGTCACTTTGGATACCTGTTGCTGAGACCGCCCGTTTTATGCAAATCCACATAGAAAAACCAGAGATAACTTGTGAGTTGATAATCACCATCATGGTACCATTTTACCATTTTTGATGGCAGCAATCAGGGTTTGCCAACTCCAAGTAAAACTCACTTTGTAGCATACTCCACAAGTCATCCTCTGAAATTGACACTCTACTTGCTCTTTCGGCCAAGCTAGATTCTGCTTTGCTTTATTAGCGTATGCACCAAACATCACATTGCCAGATTCTCAAGATTGATTGTGTTGAATTTCATATGTATGACAAAACGTTACAAACGCAGATCTTGATCATGGGAGTGTGATGTCACTTTGAATAAGCAAAACCACCCTAAGTGTCTATTCATGCTTGTTAAATTATCATTAGTACAGAGAGCTTTTTAATATTTTTGTCCTTGTAGCTGCTAAATAAAATTATCAAAGCATTATTGTCTGCCTGCTCCCTTAGAATATCCATTGAATATGTGTTTCCGAAAATGTTTAGGCTTAAATCTGGGCTTATCCTGTGTGGATTGACGGTGCCAGTGTGTGTTCATAAAAAAAAAATAAAAAAAAAGTAGTGAACTGAAATAAAAATGAAAACTATATAAAAATAAATACATAAAATCGGCAAAAAGCAGTGTCACACTACCAACATTTTTACCTTCTTTGTCCACAATATCTCATCTTTAAAAAGACGTTGTGGTTGCTGAGTTGTCCCTTTCTTGACTTCAGTGTTTATCGTTTCCATGATTTATCAAAAGTCACATGTGGCGTGCTCCACTAACCGAATTGAATAAGCATAAGGATTCGCCGAATTTATACAGATTACCAACTTACACACCTCATTAATATGTTAGGCATAGAACTAATTTGCTTATCGAATTGTGGGTGAAAATAATGTCCATATAGTGCCGAAAAGCCAGCGTCCCTTATTAAAAGCCTTGCAATAACATACAGTTTGTTGCTGTCAAAATAGAATCCAATTAAATGATCTATTTGGTTATCTGGAGGAAAATTAATCATTTAGATTAATCGACCAAACGGTAATAGTCAATATATTAATCCATAGAAAAATAATCGTTAGTGGCAGCCCTAGTCTGCACTGAATTTTCTTGTTATCAAATGTTTGTGTTACTGACACACTAGCGTTATTCCGCAGTACTGCAGCCTTCTGTATAGGAACAGATGTGTTTTTCAAAAACCCTTCATACTCCTTGCTACGCCGCCTTAAGGGGAACAATCTTTGTTGTGTTGAAATGTTTATTAGTAGATCCTCCTCGATATTTGCAAAATGCATTTCACTAACATTAAAATTCCACAGAACAGACATTTTTCTAACCATTTCGTATACAGGTGTGCAAAGCAACATAGGTCACCATCTGAAAGGGAATTATTGGCAGTAAACAGACTCATTTGTAACCATCGGCCAAAGGTCGATTGCTGCTGTATTGATATCGATATTTGGGTGATATAATCAGTTCATCTCTTGTAATTACTTCAGATGAATGTCGTTAGATAAGTGGTATAAAACAAGATACACTGAACATCTGGCAAGGAAAAGGGAAACCAACCTAGGGAGAAAAAAAAAAAATCTGTTCCACTCGTGAAGGTGTTCTTGCTGGGAGGGGGGTGATACTGAGCAAAAGCAAATGATTTGAGTTGGCACAACTCGCAGCAACACCACCAGCCTATCTGACAGACTACTGGTAGACAATATATGCAATATGCAAAATAAATTTTAAAATATCAAAAATATAACATCATCATAATCATAATGAAAATATCCAGTGCTCTCTACAACCAAGGATGTAATTATTTTCTAGAGGAGTTTGAATTTCCTGGCAAATGCACCTTAGATGCAGTGGGGAAACTTGCAGAGACTTTTTCTGCTTGCTCTAGTTGTACACAGACTCGGATGATGTCGTTTCAATTGAGTTAGCACATTGGATGGGTTTTCAGCAACATATCTGAGTTTAATATCAAAGAGCTGACAGTCAGGATCCCTCTAGTGCTGGTGCAATTTATTGGGATCCCAAACAACTAATTATGACCAACTGTAACCAGCACAAGCCGTAACCAGCTCTCAGCCACAATTAAGATAATGTTTTCCATGTTGAACATCTACTTGTGAGTTTAGGTTCAGCCTGTGTCAATAAAGGTATTAATCAGTTTCATGGTGCGTACTAAAAAATGCAGGGTTCAAACCAAGTCAAGTCAAATTTTCCTGACTTTCACCAATTAAAAAGCTGAATTTCCATGACCTAAAATGAATGGGAAAACAGGCTGCCTTTGTGCAGAGCATACAAAAATCTGCCACAGTATTGTAAACCCATCAATTACCGTTTGCATGGCTGTGAACGGCTCTCTGCCATATTTGATAGATCAGCACAAGTTTTATAAGCTTTACATTTAGCTTTTCTGTCATCTACTCTTAACAGTCGTAAGTCATCATTTTGTAGCCAAAGCTCTTGAAATTTACATTTTTCTGGCATGTTTGCCTTCATTAGCAGGTACAAGGCACTGCATATCTTGACTGAAGTGATTGGCAGTTCTTGACGAGCAGGGAGGGCATAAATGGGCATCAAAAAATCAAATAACTAATAAAACCACTCACACAATATGGGTTGAAATAACCCATTAAAGCTAGTTACTGCATAGAAAATATTATATTTTGATGAACAGCAACTAAACATGCTACAAACAAAATAATCGTGATTATGATTTTTTATCATAATCGAACACCTGAACGTGTACGTTACAGCTCTAATCGCGCAGTCGTAGTAGATGCCTTTCATAACTGAGGTCAGGGTAAGCACATAACCACATTCAAAACTGAGTATCACTTGGCAAAAGCAGAATATTCTACCTACAAATCATTCATTTCAAAATCACGACATTTTCAGATGCAGCTGAAACTGTCTGGTCTATAATCATAATGTTGATTATAACATAAACCAGAAGTGATACAACTCTTAGATACAAGAAGTTTGCACAGACATATCTGTGTACATTATAAAACTCCCACTTGGTTTCCTGAGTCCCGCTCTTTAAAAAGGGGGGGGGGAGGACACACAGAATACTGCCCAAATATCTTTAGCAGGATCCAACCCACATAGCACATACAGTCCAAAGCTAAGGGAGAGCACTAACAGGTAGCCACATGGCAATAACGCATCAATCTAACAAAAGGGGCTGACCACACTACGTAATCACAGCAGTAATACAGGCATGTACCCCGAGTATGCCACTGGCGATGTGAACTCATGATCCCTGTCACCTGGAGTGAGCTGTACTCTAAAAAGCCAGCCTTCAAAAGCCAGCAAGACACACATGCTCTGGTCAAGCTAAAAGTAGTAAAGAATCTTAAACCTAATTTTACTTCACTGTAACTGACCACGATCCATAAAACTCCCTTTCATGTTTTATTCTGAAGTGGAAGGAACCGATAAAAATATACCTAGCTACAATTTATTTGTTCTTGCCTGGGAGACCTCTTGCTTTTCCATACTGTGATGCAACCAACTGTACCAAAGTTTTTCAGCATCTAGGTTTCAAATAAATTACCTCCCTCCAAAGATGTTGGAATATGGAATGCTGGGGAGCAGCTTAAATGCAGCATACACTGAGAGCAGACAGCCCTTGATTAACCACCACTATGCCCAATGTTAATTGCAAAGGAATATATATTTCTACATTCATTGCCGGGATCTGAACATGTAATATTCGCCCACAAATCTAGTTTCTCCTCAATTATTCTACCTGCTACCACTGCTCTCAAAAAATGAACTACTAAAGTAAAAAATATATTGACAAACTATCACTAGGTCACCATCCACAAAACTGAAGCCATGTCTTCTATTATTTCTGATACAGAGGGATTATTTTTCAAATGACAGGCTACAGGGCTCCCACTCGACCTGAAAAAACTGGAAAATAGTCAACCAATTTCGCAGTCATGGAAAACACATGGAAAGTGAGAGGGAAAAAAAAATGTCCTGGAAAAATATTTCAGCAAACGAATAAAACGAGTATGTTCACATATTCAGGTTTTCCAGGACGAATGGGAACCCTGAGCTATAACTAACCAAGTCATCTCAATGTGGCAGACTACTAAACACTGAGGTGCAAGGGTATGTACAAACACGAAAATAAAATCAGCCAGTTCGCCTTGTAATCTAACTGAAGTCTGATCCCTGTATGCAGATGCTGAAAATGGTTGTCATGCAACTGCAGAAAGGCTGAAAAGGTTGATGATATAAACATGTTGCTAAAGTCTTTATCATTACAGCAGGCTTGGCAGGTCCCGATTAGATGGGGCTGGGGCTTGTTTCTACTTGGCCGTTAACATGCTCTGACAGAGCTGTGCTAATCTGATTACCGCGAAGTGCTGCCCATACTGTGATACCTAAACCATTTAAAAAGTTATTAGGATAATGTCATCCAGTTTTATTCTGAAGTCCAATTTAGTCAGTGCATTCATGACCATGACTATGGAAACCAGATTAGTAAGTTAAAACAGCTCTTATTGGGTCATAATGTGTGTCTGGAACAATGTAATGAGAGTAAATCTTGTGACGATAGACATTTCATCTGGTGGTGCTGGAATCCCTCTCAACAGGCATGTACCGGGGGGGCACCTAAGCACTTGCCCATTTTGACTGAATTGATTAAGAGCACGTCCCTTCTCAGGTTTAGGCCCCTTTCTGATAACTCAAACTCAAAATCTGCTAAAAGGGAACCCTCCCCAAGCGGGCAAATTAGCCATGATCTCCTAGTCGGGTACCTGCCCCTTGAAAAATCTGTGAATGTCACTGCATTTCAGCAATTTGGGAGAATCCCGGAGTGTCCATTTCAGCAGGACTAACCTTAAAGGGCTACAAGAACAGTTTGAGATTTTTTTTCCTGATCACCTCCATACCATCAGATCCCTAAAACGGGCAAAACTCAATTGTCATTGGAATCCTACAGTAAAAGACAAATGTGAGTTGTTCCCCCAGCAACCATTTTGGTCTTGTTCTGTTTGCACAGACATATCTGTGTATATTGTTGATATTGCTATGGTCATGAAAACCACAGAGCTAACATTTTGAGGAGTGACTCGTAGGATTATTGGATCTTCCACCAAATTATCAGGTCCCTGATAATTGTCAAAACATTGCACAATGTTAACACTTTGACCCAGCCACTAAAATCCATCAGTAGGGAATAAATTCTGCGGGAGCCAGTTTACTTTAGTTCATAACTGTTTCTGTTCTCCAGGCTGGCTATAAAAAGTAAGAAGCTTTAGATTCTCAGGCAGCTTCAGAGGCGGGTAATTCCAGAAAGCCCCAGTGATTCTTTATGTGGAGACAGTGGTTTATCTTCACCGCTGCAATTGCAGCCTCCTTCAAATAAGTCATTTAGAAGTCAATTTTAAAAACATGTACTAGGAGATTTGACTAATCTGAGTACAGGCAGTACCCAGGTTACAAACGAGTTCCGTTCCCTAAGTCAGTCTTTAAGTCAAATTTGTAGGCAAGTCAGAACAATAACACAGCACATAATAAATAATAATAAAAAAGTAAACGCATACGTTACCATGCTGTACTTCAAGCCGACAAACTGCTGGAGCCACGTAATGTTTTCATGAGCGTCAAAAAGTAGTGCTTCTGTTCGACGAACCATTGTATTTAATGCCGAAATTTTACAATAGGCTTAATGGCAGTTCATTCATAAGTACTAGTTATTCATAATTTGGACGTTCATAGCCCGGGGACTCCCTGTACAGGAGCTGATAACAAGACAAAGGACAACTGGTTGCCGAGCTGTATAAACACTAGGCCTGTCAAAATTAACGGGTTAATGCAGATTAATCCATCATCATCATTAATCTGATAAAAATTTTTAACGCAATTAACCCATCTGCAGTGCAGAATGACTCAAAATCCCTGAACTGTCAACACATCTCGGGCAGTTTTGGTTGTTCCATTTGCCCTCGGAACTCATATTCCGAGTCGGATTCCGAGTTTTGAAGCCAGAAGTCACGACACGCGTGGTCCTGTTTCTCGGAGATCCAAAAAATATCTCAGAGCCGCACAGAGGATCCCGAGTTCAGAATCCAAGATGGCTGCGCCCTTTATCAACAGAAGGGAAAGTTGTAGTTTTATACTGTTTAAGCACTACTTCTCATTTGAGGAATCTTTTAAAGTATCGCTGAATACAGTTCCTCTATAAACTGAGGGGACCTAACTGCTAGTAGGGCTGTAAGTCAAAAGCTTTGTCATGATACAATTTTGATTTCGATTTTGCAAGGCAGTGATTCAATTCTGCCAATGGAATGTTACTGCAATATGAATTGATTCAGTAATACATTATTTTCAATATTTTCAATACAGTGAAATGTATTGAAAATGTATTTACAATACATTTTCAATACAATATTTTCAATACAGTGAAACATAAGCTGAGTTTAGTGGAACTTGAATTTAAAAAGACTTAACAATAACTTGAATTTTTCATCTTAACGGAATATGTTGAAAAAACAATACACATCTATATGCAAAGATCTTAATTAAAGGTAATAAAATGTAAACTATTCCGTATGGGCAGTTATATGAGGATTACTCAACTGTGTTCACCACTGACAGTAGGGCTGGGTAATTAATTGAAAATTTATCAAAAACGAGATGTAGAACCACTAAAATAAACGTAATTTTGCCCATGACGGTTACTTTGATTCTTTAATATTCTGTTAATGTACCGTCCCCTTAAAGATATACTACTGCGTGTGTTGTTACGTGACTGTCTTGTCCAGTCTGTGACATGGAAGCACCATAGAGGAGAACTCAAATACTGAGCCGACTGAGCAACTCCAAAGCTTGTACCAAAGAAAAATGCAGTGTGTCGTTTGGACACATTGTGGCTTTAATGGAGACCACACCAAACAAAAAGAGGTTAAATGTAAACATTGCGAAAAGAAAACAGTTTCGGCTACCAAAGTTAATACCACGAATCCATTTCAACACTAGCAATATTTAAAATATTGTGGAAACCGCTTATAGTAATCACTACATTTTTAGGGAACGTGCTTTTTAAATGAAAAGGAAAAAAAGACATTTTAGTTAAGATATTTTCATTTCAAGTGATTTGTGCTTTGATTTCAGTAGTTTGAACTATTCAATGAATAACCATAGTTGGTTCATCTGTGTTTCCTTCAATTATTTTAATCTCAAAGATATACAGTCTTTAGCTAGAAAAAATTTACAGTACAAACATTGCCAAAGAAATATAAAGGACAAAAAAAAACACAAATAACTGTTCATTAATGGTAAGGTAAAATGTTCAATCAATCATGATACTGATTTGACGTCATATTGCCCAGCACTAACTGACAGCATGTTGAACATACTCATGTGTCAATTATATATTTACATTTTATATTTTGAACTATTCAGTAAATGTTTACCTTAGCAGCATATACAGATGCAAGGATTCTCACACTTGAACAAAATACTTATATCAGATTCCTCGATAAATTGTAAAAATAATCGATAGCCTGAATTAAATGTATATAGGAATACCACATGAGCCTACACTGGATAAGTGGTTGTAAGATGGATGGACAGCTGCTTCCGCTACACTACTCCAGAGGGTTCTGAGAGCTGCTTGTGCAGCACTTGGGTGATGCACCTGTCACCTGACATCAATGAGCTGCAGAACCCTGAATGAATCCTAGCCCAGGGATAACAGGAAACTTATTTTTCATTCATAACAGCGAAGGAAATGTCAGTCCGCGATCAACGTCAGGCTATTCCGACTCCCGCTCCACCCAAGACGAAAATCTGGAGCTCACACATTTTAATGTAGCACAGTGTAAGAGTCTAAAAACTGCCTACACATACATGGGAAAACGCCTATATGACAAACAATAAAAACAACAGGGATTCAGCAGTTATACTGCTTGGACCCCAAAATATGTCTTTGTGCTATTGTATGTAAAACACACGTACATCAACCTAATGGTAAATCCTTTATTTGCCTTTTGCACAAGTACGACTAAAGGCACATTGAAATTCTTACACCTTCCCAGTTTTTCCCATAGCTTGGGGGTCACAGCACAGGGTCAGTCAACGTGCAGCGGCCCTAGTGCTGGGGGTTAAGGGCCTTGCTCAAGGGCCCACAGACATGTGACTGCTCTGCTGAGGCCAGGACTTAAACCGTCGAGCTTCTGAGAAGGGGTAGAGACTTAGCCCAGTGAGCCATTCACCACAAACTGCAGATATCACTAGGTGCCAGACAGGTAGATTTATCATTATCTTTAGCAGATCTTCAGATATGGGTATTGGGGAAAAAATTAACAAATTAAAGTTACTCGCTTTAATTTCCATTATGAGTTCCTGCCACTGATTGTGGAATTTTGCTATGAAAATCCTGAAATGTTTTTCAAGGTTTATTTTGGTGCCTATTTTAGGTGAAATTGACCAATATTTTTGGTTGAACAGCTAAAAAATCTCTGCATTTCAATGCATGATTTCAGAGCAATTTCTGAAAGTAGTAACAAGGCAATCCTAATAATCTCTGCGCAAAGGGCCACTCTTTTAGTGCTTAAATGTACATTCAGTTAGAGCCGCCTTGACACCAACCCCCGGCCCCCCGTGGGGGGGGCCCCCGCCCCC
>JAODLD010000088.1:14600118-14618304 GCA_026781065.1 Mormyrops boulengeri | reverse complement strand
CCCCCCGCCTTGCCCCCAACCCCCCGCCCCCCGCGCCCCCCCCCCCCCCCCGAGCACAATACTGTTGGGCAGGGATGCCGACTTGGGCGAGGGCAGGTCAGTCTTGTCAACCAGGCTAAAGAAAGAAACGAGACAAACCATGCCATGCATTCATGCAGCCTCTGTCATCTGAACGCCAGCTGTTGTGGTATTTTCACACACTGTCAAATGGGAGTCAGGGTGGAGGGGGTGCGTTAGTGTGATGGCCTTGTAAGTGACCAGGACATCCTTCACACAGGCACCCTGTGAGCTCGCTCCACACGCTAGCGCTGTCACTCTGCCCCCCTCCTCTCTCAGCAGTTTCCTTTCTTCCGCTGGCTTCCCCTGACAACTCGGTTTATGCTTCCCACGTGTTGGAAATGGTCTCTGATTAACTTGCCAAATACAGCACAAGAAAAAAGTCATTTTTAAAATAATATTACTTAGCTTTACAGAAGACATCAAATTCAGTATTTCGTACTTATTCCCAAAAACCACATGGGTACAATGGTGATCCTTACAGAACCTGGTGTTTGCCCTACTTATCTGTGTTTCAGGGAACCTGCACTACTGATGTGTCATCCAATGCCGGTGGTTACAAGGCAGACTGTTAGCTTTTCCCTGAAGATGGATGGCTGCCACAGCCATAAGCAACATTTAAAAAACGAAGTCAAAAGACCAGCACTTTAAAAAGAGCTAAAAAGCCAAACTATGGCAGACATGATGCAAAGTCTCTCTTTTCCTCAGTAAACAAAAGAACCTTTTTAAAATAATGAGACAGTGGCATCAACTAGGAATCTGTGTGCCCATCATCCTATGAGCATCCTGTTACCTGGGGATAATGCTGTCGGTAACTGCTGAGATCCATCTGCACTAGAAAAAGCAAAGCACTGGAGAGAGGCTGAGGGAGTCACCAGTAAGCTTATTAGACTGCCAGAACTGCTCCGTTCATTCAGGCGTGCATTTCATGATGTTCCATCCAGAGGGTCATTCGTGCCACGGCTCCTGACGGGCAGGGGGGCAGCTCAGAGGACTGATGAACCAAACATTAAGCTTACGGTCACTGGCGGCCGTGCAGTACGGCCGGACTGGCTTTCAGCTGGTAGCATCCACTACCTGCAAACACCTTTACCATCCCACCCCCCCCCCATGTGATATTCAGTCTATTTAAAGCACCTGCAGGGCTCATTAACTTCATCATACCTGGCCAAAAAAAAACAGAGAATCTTCGCTTAGGCTGCACTTAACCTGAGAACATTACGATAACACATAGGTACCCTAAGAATTGAAACTCGGGAATAAACTGTGGGATTTATTGTTCACAATGCTACATGCCCTTCATGTGATAAGCTCTGTTATGGTATAGCGATCATGATTAGTAGGTATTATACAAGTAATCCATCATTAAATTGGCGCCCCCCACAAACAGATGGGTATGAGACACCTTAAAAAACCTCTACAAAAAGGTAAGTCACCACTGCACCACTGTGACAGCTGTGAAGTTTTTTTGCGTTGATTAATACAAATACGTGGTTGAACACAGCGAATGAAACAGATTGAAATACTAACGAGTGGAGGAATTTTTAAAAACCTTGAGAAAAATATTGCCAGAAGTACTGCACCTTGATTTATTCTTGCTGATGAAATCACCAAGTTTTCGCACCAGATCACTGTGGTTAACTAACAGCCATCTACATCTCCTGCAATTGCTTATGTTGTTAAAGGTCACATTTTGTGATGTAACTCTCATTTTGGGACTGAAAAGAGTAAGAAAATATGAAGTATTCAGTCTTCCCTGAGATAAGAGGAATGTGCAAGGTTCCAGGTGGCACTACAAGGAGGATACTGCTGACAAAACACGAGTGATCCAGGAGGAAGCAATGTACATTTACTCTGTTTCACTTCTCACAGCAAAACAATTATCAAGCCTACAACAAGAGACGGGCCAGCCGGTAATACAGAATGAGGTCACTTCTCAACTTACTTCCTGCTTTAACTAGACACTTGAGACTACTGGTGAGCGTTATGACAATTTATGGTGACCAGCTGTAATTGCATCCACAATACATGTTTCAGAGTCATCACAAGAATCGCGATACAACAATACTTAACACTATTATAAACAACAAACTGATAAATGTTTTTTGTACTCAAAACTTTTGAAACTTTTGTTTAAAAAAAAAATAAAAAGCACTTTTTTACACGCACAGTATTTACATACCTTAAGTTTAATATAACAAGCAGTGTTTGTTGCAAGGATAGAATAGCTGGTTAAGTGGTTATGGTTAATTAACATTACTATATACATTACAACTGGGTTGGTTTGCAAACAAAAAAACCGCAATCTATACTGTGGATTGTGATTGTGACCAAAAATATCGTGATATATTACAGCCATATCGCCCATCCCTACTTCAGACCCATTCAAACAATCATGACGCATACTTAAATCTAATGGAAATATGACTGCTATTAACAGTCACAAAAATGTGGGATTGTTTTCTTTCCAAAGGATTACGCAAAAAGACATTAAAAAGTGATGATGGTAAAATGGTATGTGTGCCAAAAAGAACAGCTCGTAAGATTACAATACACAAGCTGGGAAGTCACCTCTAAATAATTACTTAAATGCTATTTCTGGAAAGATCTGTTCTTATGTTCTTTATTTCATCATAACAGTTTTTACGAATATTACACAAACTGTATTTCAGTTCCTATAAAATGACTTTGTAAAGAATGCAGTCAAACTCCAATTCCATACACCATGGGATACTGTGTAAGGCTGGATATACAACAATGTCTAGTAACAAAAACAACATATTGCCATCCATTAATGTCCACCACAGGAAGCTCCTTGGGCATTGAACCAACCGCTTCCAAAAATTAGGTTTTGGCCCACATTAACTATGGGATAACCTGAAAGAGGACGAGAGAACATCAACAGTTTATTAAAGCAAAACAAAAAAAATTACCAGAACAAATATTACCACTTCAAAGAATAATGTCATCAAGCTTCCTTTTTAAACAATATATAAACTGTGTCTCCAACTCCAGTCCTTTAATACACCTGATTCTACTTCTCTGCTGTAAGGTTGTGTCCCGTTTTGATAGTTATTGGGGGGGAGGGATCACAAACAACCAACAGAACAACTTGTGCATCCTCCACACTGTTGTGCGGTGTGAAAGCAACACACGAAAGTGGCCAGGAACTTCAGAAGTCCCCAGTCGAGACAGCCCAGGAACTTGTAACCAGGGACCAGGTTCCTTAAATTCAGTGCGAAAGTGTCTCAGGATAGTTGGAGACCCCTGTTCTAAAAGCATAAACCCTCAAGTTCACATGCAACCAGAGCAAAATTGGATTACAGTCAAAACCTCTGATAAGTAAGTACATGTTATCTTTTGCCCTTCACCAAAAATAACATTTTACTTAGAGAAAATAAGCAGATGATTTTAAGGACAGGCATGAATACAGAGGGCACTGCAGAAATGACCACAACATTTGTCCTTGGCACCACTGTGACCAGTCCTTGCTCATACAAATGGCCATAATCAATGCACCAGATAATTTTCACAATGCCCGACTGAGTCGGAGGAGTGACAGGGCAGCTGCAGTAGAGGTATTTCTGTCCTGTACAGCACTTTCTGAAATGGAAATGGGATACCCCCACAAGAGTGGGGATGCCATGGAACGGAGCACTCCATGAGCACGGTCATACAAGTATCATGACATTAGGTGCCTAACATGGAGAAGACAACGCAGGTACACAGAACTCTGGGGTGTTTAAATACATTTCCCAATCCACAAACACTGACCAGTGAATGAGCAAAATAAGGACCAAGTCTGTATAGTGAAATCAGACTAACAAGAGTCCCTGCACTATGTGGATACATAAAACAAAGATGTTGCACTCATTTTTCTCATTTAATTTTATACAGGTTATTTTGATGAACACAAGTTATCTACCCAGCCGACACTGCTGCATTAGCAGGTGCCCGTTTACATTTTTCCTTTGCAGCTCTAAGTGTTAGAATAAATCAGCCCTTTCAGTCATGTTTCTTAAGAGTGAGGGAAAAACGACATACTCTAGTCTCCTGTATAAAGCAATAGAAGGTCATAAAGTTTGAATTAAGCTTGTGTGCAGTTTCATTGCCTCGTTCGAGTCAAACAGCTAAATGTACAGAAATATAAGCCACGAGTCTAACGGAGTGCAAAAAAAACAGAAAATTAAAGTTTAGAAGTCTCGGTTACAATGGATAGCACTACGTCCAGATGCGCAATGCATACATTTTTTCATAACTTGGTACTTAGTGCATAAAGTCAACATCAATGACCTTGCAGCTGAAAATTGTCATACACAAGGTAAAACCTTGGTGAGAACTGGGGAGAAAATGTTTCCTTGGTGAACAGCTACAATACCTTAAAATGCAAACAAACAGAAAAAATCATCCTGGCCAGTTAAGTAATACATTCTTTATGTACTGACCCACTGATATTAAATTTGCATGAGGTTAAACTAGACTTCACAGAACCTTCAAAAACTATGCAAAACCTTATACTAAACCAAATTATTTCCAGATAGCAGTTTTATACTTGACATAACAGTTAAAACACAAGCCATACGAAAAGTCTGTATAGTATAAATATCTAACAAGCCACTTCAGCAGCTTTACAACGTAATCTTAAAAGAAACAACTCTCAGAATGTTGAAATCACGAGCAAGAGTCATTTTAAACAGTCTGTTTTACTTTAAAAGACCTGAAAAATGAACTGTGTTTTTAAAAAAAATCACTTTGTGTGCTAATGCTTGGGGTGACATAGTACAATATTTCCATTCTCAGTCAATCACTAACAACTCTGGGATCAAAATAAACAGTTTCAGGCTGCGTAGAAAGGTATAAGAGGAAGGACAAGTTCTCAGATTTTCTGCGGTGAACTCTCTCATGACAAATGTTTAGAGATATTACCAGTGTGTGTCCAATGATGCCGGTAATTTTGTGGTACCTTAATACTGACCAGTTTTATCACTCATCCATTATATCGGCGAAGCGCTAATAACAACTATTTGTGTAAACTGAGTATTTAAAACTACTTTTATTTTGAGAGGTCTTACAGTTTACATACATATTTCACTTCCATTTTTACCCATTTAAAACAGCTAATTAATTACATCAGCCAGAAGGAACTGTAAATTGAGTTTTATAATTAGATTTAAAAGAGTACTGCCCACATTTGAAAATACAGCAGTTTAGAAGAAGCAAGCGAAACCAAAAGCACACATCAGGTGCAAATAAATACTGAATAATAACTTATACAGAGAGACTCCATTGCAACACTTCAAGTTACTTGAACACAGAGAGACACCCCCAATAAAAGTGAATTGATCACAGCATATTCTCCTGGTTTATTCCTCTGGGTTTTGCAATACAGTAGCAAAAAGAAGCGGTCAACTTCCCCCAGGGAGATACTTAACAGGAGTCTTTTCAAATGTTCAAAAAAATATCATTATCTAGTAAGCACATTCTACCATACTTAAATTTCAGTTTACCACCCAGAGCTAGATTATTTATCAACACAAACATATGGTCACGTAACATCTACTACTGCTAAACCATAACTGTAGGAGACATCAAGTTCACTGCCAATTTGGGAAGCCAAATTATTGATATTATATTATATTATATTATATTATATTATATTATATGAAGACTACTTTTAGAAATCAGCCCCCTAATTACATCCGTGTAACTCTTCTTTCAAACCTCAGCTCCATCGAACCCTCACGCGGATTAATAACTTTCCCCGAACTGACGGTGACATTAGAGGACGAAATGCCACCGAACCGAGAGGACACACTCTGGAAACTAAAACCGAGCGGGGTGACAGCACGGCGAAGCGCCATATTGCCTAATAGCCATTGAGCCATGCACGTTTCGCCGTCCAGCTCGATGCGCTCCGTAACGTCTGAGAGCAGGAGCAGACGCGACAGGCTGTAGTCCGAAGCAGACGTGCTCGATTCCCCCAATCAGGCCAATGCTGCAAGCCGACAGCAGTTACGCCGTCCGTCGCTTTGTGCACCCCTCCGCCGCTTTATACGCTCAGTGATTTTGAAAATGACATCTCCTAGGCAGGGAGCTAAGCACAGGAAGTCTACCTCCTATGCACTGTGGATCACAGTACATTTAGAGCCCGAAATGGCCATATTTACCAACAGACCCAGTATTTACTAACAAATCCCGTATTTACCAGCAGAGCGCCGAGGGTCGGGGTTAGCTGCGCGGCTAACTCCCCCGTATGTTTAGATGGCTCGGGCTAGCTGGCTAGCCCTGCGCGAGCGCAATCCAAGCTGGAAAACAGGGAATTAAAACGCGGAGAGTGGCCAGTAAAGCGCCACACGTTTCAGAGTTCATTAATTATTCTTTTACATGTAAACATGCGGGCCGATCAATTAGCGAAATGGCACCACCGGACGAGAAAAGTTTCCCGATCCGTCTTTGATTTCTCCTCTTTTTCTTTGCATTCTCCGGCGAACTCAATGAAATCACCTTGCTTCTCTCCGCCAGCCCGTCCAATAGTTAGACAGCGACATAACCAGTCATATAGCCGGTAGTGCAACTCAACTAGCCAAGTACCGGACGAGCGTTACCTAGTACTGCCGACTAGCTGGTGGGCTCCAGCAGAAAGCGACCTTACCTTTTTCTTGACTTGAAGAAATTATCTCCTCCTCCTTGGGGTTGGAAACCTGGGTTATTATGGACGTGTTGTCCATGGAAACTGGATGTTTACCCCCCTTTTCCAAACTGGCGTAGCCGCTTTGATTTTACAGTAACTAGCTAGCCGTCTTCACAAGTCCAGCTAGCTAACGGTGACCGACCACGAAGCAGCCCCGGCCCCCAATCACCAGGCTCCTTTATACACACGCGAACGTCAAAAACCACATTTAAAAGGACAAAAAGAAAATAAAGAAGTTTCGCGTCTATATAAAGCGAGGGCTCGATTCCGCATCGGGTTATAGCTTAGTGTAAGGAGAAAAAAATGTTTTTTAAAAAAATAGCTGCCTCCGTCTGTATATGTCGGCTTGCCGAGTTAACGTCTCAGTCACGGCGGAGGGCTGCTTAATCCCGGGTCTTCGACAGACCTTTCACCGAAACGGAGACTGTTTCCCTGCGCTCCGTCCAACATGGAGGCGGCGACCGTTTGAATCCACAAACGGATCGGCGGCAGCGGCGGAGGCGGTTTCTAGGAACCCCCGGCTCCCCTCCCCGCGCGCCAAACCCCCCGCCCTCCCCTCGCGCCGTCCCCTCCCATTGAAAATAAAGGCCGGCTCCGTGTGTCACAGTGCAGCGTTATTGACGCCTTAGCTTTCTGCGACCACCCCGAGCTCCTTTTTAGTGCAGCCCGCTCCGAAAACGAGCGACTGGTCGTGCCAGTGCGCCAATGTGCAAAAAGCGGAGAGACGGATTTCTAACACTAGGGAAATTTAACCAACGCAAGATTAAACAATATACAGTATTGCAAGACAGATTAAATGTTTGCCCATGCGATTGTTGTGTCATGCTGTTTCAATCCAAAATATGCGTGTACCAACATATCACTCCATAAATTACACAGAAAAATTAATACGTTCTTTCAGATTTTTGGGTTTATGCGACTCTTAATATTTCAATTTCTATGTTTATTTTATGCGGCTTTAATATGTAATTTAATGCTTTGAAGACCAAGGTCGGAATAATGAAAACGATATTCAGTTTACAGCTGTTTAGTTAATATAAACAGAATACGACATTTTTAATGATGGCATTTTGCAGATGCAGAACATACGAATAATTATTTGGTCAAGTTATTAGGTTAATATACTTACATAAATATATGACACTCCCAAAATATATTGATCAGACAACCTACATCTTCCTCAAAGATCTAGGCCTATGATCCTGGGTTGCCAACTTTGGTCAGCTGGCTGGCGTGACATTTTCAGTTCGAGACAAGTCTGCACACAAATGCACACGCATTTTCATGTATTTAACAGTTCTATTACCTCGTTAATAGTCTGTAAGTTTTGCAAACTGCCCTAACGCTTTGGTGTAGCTAATATTAGGATTATAATGGAATTATATAGATTTGCCGTTAGATTTCTTACGCGAGCGTGAGAGTCTGAAAGAGTATCACTCCGGATGCGTGAGAGTTGGCAGCCCTGATAATCAAGTCAAATAGTTGCAGCAATTTTCATTTTTCGATCTTCTGATCAACGAGGAAGTTATTAGATGAATCTCACTCTCAAAAATCTCTATTGAGTAAATCGATACATAGGATGCAGGGATAAAATCAGCATGCAGAACCGCTCGGTAATGTTCGGAAAATGAATGACCTGGTAGGCTGAAATGGATGTGAGTGTATTAAAGTTCAAAGTGGGCGATGTGCCCTCAGATGATTGGTATGTCAGGACATGAGACGTGAAATGCACGCGGACTGCAAATAACAGCCAATGGAGGGAAGTCGGGGGGGGGGGGGGGAGTTAAGGAACAGAACATCCCAGAGATGAAACAGGCAGGCATTCTCTGGAGGTCTTCACACTTGTTTGAGGACCACTGTAACTGTCCAGCACAAAGGTCAGCCACAGCAATCTAGTCAAATTAAAAATAAGCATGGCTTGGGTTATTATTGGCAGATTACAGCTGCCTCAAGGGACTGAGCGACGTACAAATGTGACTGTCATGAGGATGAACAGGAAGCTGGCAGTAACATTGGCTGAATTTATGAAGTTAAATTAAGAGCATGCAAGTTAAATGTAAATATTTATCTCCAGACACTTAATTATACACCTCAGTTATGAACCTCTTTACAACACACATATACATTTATACCAAGAAGCTTTAATGACTAAATAATTAATCGACTATAGATGGACAAAGCAGTGCAATGGATCATTTAGTCAACATGACGTCCCTCTCATCTCCAGTCTCAGTCAATATTGTCCCTCGTTGTAAATGGTTGTATTACAAGTGAATCGGTTTATCAGGCGCTTAATTGTCTGTCAGCATGGGAGTCATCGGTGTTTGGGTACCATTTCCTTTTTGTTTATAGCAGAGCAAGACAACAATAATGACACTTGATAGAGGGGGATCCAGTGAGCAGAGATTCTCCATGCAGTCCGGCTGAAACTGTAGCTCAGATTAACCACGTATCTCTGACTCCTTTTTATATCGAACAAACTACATTAAATTTCATTGCCTTCCACAGACTGATTTTTTTTTAATTGGAACTGATATTTGCCAGATGCATTTTTGGCCAGGCTAGTATGTCATCTCTACCAGTAAGACCTTTGTCTGGTCTTTCATGTGAAATCAATTCTTCTTCTTCTTAATTCTTCAGGTCTTTATCAACTCTGATTTTTTTGTAATAGTCCACCAGATCTCTGCACTTCCTCTGGTATCACAAGCAACTCCAATTCAACTGAATTATGTAGAACTGAAATTGCCTATAGTGTGTTATTCTGTGGCTGAGTGCATATGTTTGTTTGCTCATGGGAGTTTTACTTAAACAAAAATGTTCTGAGGGCAGAACGAAAGAGATTGGTTCAGAGATATAACCAATCAGATTATAGAGGAGGTGGTTCCAAGCAACTAGAGGAGGTGGTAACAAGACATCTGATTGGTTGGCCCCACCTCCTCTAGTTGCTTGAATCCACACCCTCTACAATCTGATTGGTTCAGAGAGATAACCAGTCATTTTTTTTGTTCTGCCCTCAGAACATTTTTGTGTAAGTAAAACTTCCATGAGCCATTTGCTTGCCTTGCAATGGGCGGGTTTTTCATGCAGGGTATCCCCTCAGCTTCCTGGGATAGGATCCAAGCTCACCTGCTATCCTGTATTAGAATAGCAGATGGCATATCGATGGATGGGTGCGTTATCTTACTTGGTCATGGTTTAATATGCCTGTATACACATTATCCATGGTACATTTCTTGATCTGATCAAACATTAACATGCTGATGAATTAGTTTGGTTGTAGGTTAAAGAGGCAACACTCTGGTCCTTTGTTTTAGCTAAGTGCTTGTTACATGAACATTGTATTCCAGTTGGCTGAATATTTATCTGAAATCTGATGACCATTGTTTTCCATTAAGTTATGGTCATTAATCCCCCAGATGTCTTAGTATTACAGAATGCTCCAAGAAAACACAAATTCTCTGCATGTGATGTTTTGCTGCTACTTATGGAGCGGTGATGCACATTGTCACTACAGGCAGAGCCCCCCCCCCCCCCACACACACACACACAATACGAAATCACCCTTCACAGTCGTCTGAAAACAATATTTGGTAAGCTGTAGTCATATTACCAACGATGACAGCGTCTGTTCCATTTACATACTATTGTATGTATCTTAAGTGACTTATTAAAGTAAATGTTAAAGTATCATTAAAGTAATTCATAAGTTTTATTGTTTTGTTATTAGGACTAAATTAAAAATGGTTAAAAATTCATAACTCAAACATTGCTCTCCCCAACACACAAAGAACAGAAATTGGTGTTATAATCACCTGCCTCTACCAATAACGCTTCCACTCGCATAGTTCCTCTTAAGAAAACAAAGACAATGATGTTGGGAAGGAAGAGCGCCCCCTCCTGGCCAGCAACTTCTGGTTCTGTCTTTAGATAGCTGTTAAGCGGGCCATTCCTGGTCCCCGCCCCCAAGCCCAGCAAGACTTCTCAATCCACCCCATGCAGAGTTCCAGAAGCCTGCCAGGATGGGAGGAGACGGGGTTGTCGACAGGGGCTCTATATAAAGGTCTGACTCAGCCTGGCCACCAATAAAACACCAGGTATACACTACGGCGACTGTAACGCGAAATCTCTGATTGACGGGAATCCTGCTCTACCAGCGGGTACATTTGTTAATAGAGTGAAGTTGGCTTTAACCGTCCCGATAATGCGATCAGTTTTTCCTAATCAAGTTTGTAATGGTTTCCGACACAAAAACAACAAAGTGCACTAGATGCGTGCATTCATGGAAATTTCAGACTACGGTGATTTTAATTTTTTTTAACAGTTATTTAGTATTCGGCAGCGTTGGGGTGGTTTGGTTTCGGTACTGGCCATCAGGCTATTATAACTAAAAAAAGAAGTTGTAAAACACATGTACATGCAATATAATTCATGTCACTACTGTAACCTGCTGACAACAAAGATCCAAATCTGCGGCTTCTTGTACAAAACGTTCCAGTTCTCAAGATTATGAGATTGATTGCTTTGGGTAGAGTTCGGCAAGTTCATTTCGAAATTATTATGAACAGAGTACAAGGTGAGACGAAAAATAGCGGCGAGAAGAAAAGGAGACAAACTGGGCCAAACCGTAATCTTCGAGATTGATGCGCATATGGAGAAATGACGAAATCCAAAGTAAAAACGATGGAGAGAGGGGTCATTAGTCACCTAGCAGAGGGACAGGCAGGAGACTAGAGAGCTGGGACGGTAAGCTAAAAAAGCACCCTCACCGAGTCGGTGAAATGCTGGATGAATTATGCATGGTTATCACACGAAGCGGAGAATGATGGATCCGTTGCATTTAATTATTGACAAGGCAGCTGATGAATGCGATAACCGATCGCTCCGGATCTCTGCCGATCCATTTGTGGACGTAGCAGGGACCGGACGTGAGAGTGATTTACAGTCACCTGTACCTCTCTATAAACGACCTGACACGGAATTACAAATCATCTCCGTGCAGCTCTGCTCCGTCTCTGTAAAAGCTGGAATACGGAAAGCTATGGGAAACCCGCTGTAGTAGGAGATCGGACATGTCCCCCTTTCTACCTGGGCTACTCCTGTGAGACCTGCTTGCTTTGCGTCGCCTCCACCCTGCACAGGTGCAGACGACTAAATGCGGCCTGTCTGGTGCCTGTGTTCGGCGGTTATGTAATGGCTTCACAGAGGAAACCTTGAGTCTGTGCCTTTTATTTACGGTTGCGTAATCGACAACGCGTAGGCTGCAGACACGCTCATCTACCACCGGCTTTCCTGGCGTCCCTTAATATGGGCTAAGGAGCCATTCACTTAGTTTTCAGTAACGTTCTGGCAGCCAAATTTTCCTTCTGTCCTCGGCCTAACACAGTCCTTTATATTACTCAACACAAACGTCTCTTCCACTCAAACAATCCTTTAAGCTTCACTGGTCTAAAAAAAATGCGTACCTTAAGTGGACATCTGTGTTATGAGTGATGGGAATCAATTATAGATATCAAGTAAAACATTAAAAACTGTGGAAAAATCTGCACAGATGTAATACATTTAAAGCATGCAGAAGCAATGATATTTTGATATTTTTCGTTCTGCACATTTAACATTTTTCCTACAGACTTGTTTTATTGATTTCAGTGACCCCTACCATGTAATATCAAGGTCTGCTCACGGAGCCCTACTTGGTGTGAAAAATTGATTCAACTCATTCATTCGTTTAATTTTCCACAGGTCGAGTGTAGGTCCCCTCAAATATTATTATCAAGTCTGTGTTTGGGCTACTATATATTATATAGGGCAATGTAAAAAAGTAATGACACATTTTGTTCAATAGTGATAATGCTGTTCCAATGAACATGTCACACTTCCAGAACAGGCACATTTCTGATAAAGCTTTCAATTTTAGTGACATACAGGTAAAGGTCAGGAATGTGGCCCAGCTCAGTTAGTCTGTTCTATATGGTACAATTGGCTGCCGTTTACTATTCATGCTACCAAAGGTATGTCATTAGCTGCTACGATGCTCTTTGTTTCCATCCCCTCAGTGGAACTTGGCACAGACGATCCACGCTATTAATTATATAGCAGCCCACCTGACACGCATCCCAGCATGCCTCTTTGGACGCGAGGGGGAAAACGGTTCTTTCAGCAATTCATTGAGGCGCCTCCAAGGTCAGATACACACCGCTGCTTTTGCATAGAGAGAAAAAAAGGAGAAAAAGGTGCCCCCGAAGAAGTTTGAAGAATACAGCTGGGCCGTCCAATAGCTGAATCACCTTCTGGAAAGTACTCACGTGCCTTCGAGCAAAGAGAGGTGCATTGGTGCTGCGGTAGATGGCGGCTGTAGGGAATGTGCGGGCCGTTGGGGTGTCATGTAGTAACAAGTGAAGGCTGTATTAGGGACAGGTGAACATCCCCACCCCTCCGGTTCCGGATGCTTGCCTGGCGTACCCTGCCCGTCTGCTCGCTGGAAGGGTGAGGCTGGCGAATCGTCACAGAGAGTGGTCCCTGCCAAGCTGCCAGCGTCCAGCACAGAGGAGTGACACTGAAACGAAGTGATTCAGAAGTTTGAGAAAGGAAGAAAGAAAAAAGTGTTTCCGAGTCGATGTCAGGGGAGGGGATGTCTGGACGTAATAGACTTAATAGACACCACATAATAGGAGTATTAGAGTACGTGTCTGCCAGGGTGATCTTGCTGAGTCGCGTTCGCTTTGGCTGCAGTTGTTAGTGAGCGCTGCAGTCAGAGGGGCTAAGCTTCAGCCACGTAGGTAAGCAAACAGCATCCGTATCACCCTGAACAGCACAAGCACAGGGCTTGCTAACTACCTCATAAAATCAGAAATGACTCCCGGTTATAAATACCCCTGGTAGCTTCTATACTGGGAGAGCTGCTGGTAAAGTCAGGCCTGCGGCCTGGGGAAGCTTGTGATACAGGAAGTCATCTATTAATTAAAATAAAAAAATGTTTTTGACCTTGAACCTGAAGTCTGAATTGGAATCCCATGGACAGAGCTAGCTTTAAGATTTCCATGTGAAGGAAGGTGTTGCTGGTGTCTTCCCAGAATGCTTTATTGTAACTCTTGTCATTTTTACTCCCTGTGTGTGAAGCACATGTCTGTCGGTGTCCTACTGGGGACCTGTCTGCTGCAGACCACAGTGCTGCTCCATCTGCAGCTTTTCCTCGTTCTAGTGGAACATGACCTCATCACGCTCCATTCCAGCCTGATATTGTCATTAAAAAGAGCCTATTTTCTACAACACGCTTCCTCGTGGCAGTATGGTAAGCTGCCCACTAGGTGGAAAATTTGATCATATCCCATTCATTCATCCATCCTTCCTCTAACCTTTTATCCTGGGTAGGGTCGGGGGGTGGGAGCCTATTCCTGGTAGCTCAGGACACAAGGCTCGGGTACACCCTAGACAGGATGCCAGTCCTTCACATTACAGACTGCACAAAACAGGATGTTTACATTATTAATGTAAGTGCTGTATTCCACATCAGCTATTTCTCGACCATAATAATCCTTCTCTGTAGCCTTCCTGCATAATACAGCAGTCCCACGGACACTTAAACGGCGTGTCCATCACTCTGGCACATGTAGTGCGTTAGTATCCCCTGAGAGGGTGTCCCGTTTCCCTTTAAAACACTCGCCATGATGAACCCACCACAGACTGGGCTATAAAAAGCTGCTTAGCATGAACACTGCAGAAACTTGTCGTAAGGGACCAGCCACGTGAGAATTATGGGTAGAATCGGAGGTCACTGCAGCAACACATCAGCCAGGTTCATCCATAACACATGATGGGCAACTGTCAATTATTACAAAAAGGGAATATATGTAATTTTTATGTGTCGGAGATAAAAAGATAATAACAGACTGACATCACATTAAAATCTCTCTAAAGAAATAATATTAGACAAAAATGGTTATGCACATTAAACTAAAGGCAATTTAAATGGCTTCTGCTAAGGTTAATAATCTTAATTTCTTAGTTCTATCTTCTGCCATTAGATCTCTCTGCCCCCATTTAAAATAATCAACAGCCTAGGACAGCCATTCAGTACTAGAGAAAATAAACTTAATTAGGGCGTAGAGTTTTACTTTAATCACAAGCTTCACTTGACCCAAGTATCTTCACTGAAGGAAGTCATACTGACACAATAATACAGTCTTAATGAACAGGAGTGTGAGATCAAGGGTCACATCCCAATTGGACAATATGCAAAGTATGTGTAAAATATTCAGGCAAACATAAGAGAGTATTTTTAAACCAAACAATGGAGCAAAGTTAAGGTTGAGTGACTGTATCAGATACCTGCTCATTATAGATAATGTGTTTTACAGAATTACTTTCATCCTGGCAGCGGCGAGTACCCAGCCAACACATGCGGACACTGAGATATGAATGGCCAGAATCCAAAAAATGTATGTGTTTGCATTTCCTTAACACTGTAGACCCCAAGGCCCATGGATGGATAACACTTCAATCGGAATAAATAAAAACTTGTAAAGCTTGCATGGACCAGCTGTGTGATGCCTACATCCTCAAAGCTAACCCTAATCCTGTACTGTCAAAGCTAACCCTAATCCTGTACTGTCAAAGCTAACCCTAATCTTGCATTCTAAAAGCTAACCCTAGCCGTGCACTCTCAAGGCTAACCCTAATCCCGCACTCTCAAAACTAACCCTAAACCTGTACTGTCAAAGCTAACCCTAATCCTGCACTCTCAAAGCTAAACCTAACCCTGCACTCTCAAAGCTAACCCTAATCCTGTGCTGTCAAAGCTAACCCTAATCCCGCACTCTCAAAGATAACCCTAATCCCGTACTGGCAAAACTATCCCTAATCCCGCACTCTCAAAGATAACCCTAATCTCGCACTCTAAAAGCTAATCCTAGCCGTGCACCCTCAAGGATAACCCTAGCCGTGCACCCTCAAGGCTAACCCTAACCTTGCGTTCCCCAGCACAGCACTAAAACATAGCTGTCTCTGTTTCATTTAAAAATGATAATCACAAAGACAAAAAGCAGACAGAAAGAAGCGAAAATGGATAGAGTGTTCAATGAAATTTGAACATTCACCTGTTCCTTCTAAGATGTGTTTCATTTTGCAGTGGACTGTTTTTCTCAAAATCTACCATGTAATTTTGCAAATTAGTTTCAGAGCACAGTACGCTGAAAATGACACCAACAGAATTAAATTTAATTGGTGCCTATAGTTGTATTTAATTAGAATGTTAAGCGTGATGTAACCATAATTTGGTTTGTGACTGAACCTAACCATGCGATCTGGCCCTGGGGCTCTGGGCTGGGCCTCTCACAGGAATACCTCAAACGACAGCTACGTGGAACACTCCAGAAAGAATGCCATGCCGCATGGGCGTGTTTGCCAATGTCAGTGTGTCTTCTGAAAGACAGAAAAATGCGATACAGTGGAACAGAGCTGTTTGAAAGATATTAAAGCCCAACTTGAGAAAGGCTTACTTAGAACAATGACAATTAAATTAAGCTCTAAATCTATTATCATTGTAATTGATTAAATATAAATATCATATCATCAGATAAAAGAACTCATGATCACGCAAGATTCATTTTAAAAATATGTTATCTTTAGGAGAAAGAGAGCAGAGACCAAATTGCAATTCACCGAGTACAGCAACAGCTAGCTGTGCATTATTACTAAAACATCACAATTGCTGATAAAAAATACAATTTCGCAACCCAGTGATAAAAATTCACTCAGCTCTGAGTTTGCTATGCTTATCCACTGCTCCTGACAAGCGTTTGATCAGCTTGCATAAGCTAGCAAATTATTCATTCACAATTACAATCACAATTGTAATCAACCAATGAAATGAAGCAATGGCCATCATGGCGTGTCAAGCGTGTTACGGATCACACGGCGAGCCCACCCTAGCCCCCCCCCCCTTTACAGCTGAGCTCTCAATAAGCACACCACGCAGAGTGCTTTGATCAACAGCGCTGTGTCTGCAAAGATCTGCACTAGGGTTTTTGATTAGGCTCAAGGCTTCGGGGCACTGGCCCAGCTACTCTGCTTGGTAACACGGAATCTGAGCTCTGAAGACTCTAGGGTGCGAGTAAATTTGCATACCAAACACTTCAGATCACTGGAAATGCGGAGATTAGGAATCAAAAATTTCCATCCATCCATCCATCCATCCATCCATCCATCCATGTCTGGCAATTAAAAGGTATTCATATTCAATCTGAAGATATTCATTCAGTTATAAATGACATCATACAGCATTCACATTTCTTTTAAGTTGAGGGCATCATTAGGGCCATGAAGTGAATGGAATTAGCCTCCTCATGAACAAAGAGGGTCATGGTTTTCTCTTGATGCTTACTGGGAATAGACTCCGGGATCTAGAGAGCCGCACCAATCGTGCATGCACAGGGGGACGGGTCGCAGCAAGACAAGCCTAAAGTACCTCCAGGTAAGTGCCGTGCGACAAGGAATACTGGGTCTCCCCACCGGCGTGTTAGGACAAGGTGATGCTATAGTCTTAGATGTACCACTGTGGACAGGGCTTTTGGGGTCAGGAGCCCCCTAGAGGACAGGGAGGCCTTCTGCAAGCAACTGACAAACAGGTGGCTGGCCAAGTTAATCCTGTAGACATGCCAAAGATAACAACCTAGCGGGAATGTGAACTGCTGTTGTGGTTCAGCTTAAACACAAAAGAGAATAAAAACCTCACTGCATCCACAGTGCTGGGTGTTAAACACAAAATCACGTAGACATTCCTTGTTTGTAACACTTGCTTTTTATTCTGGAAACGTTGATTACAACAGCTTGAACAAATCAAAATGATTCGCAATTAAAAATTAACGTTTGCCCGAGATTCAGAACTTTTAAAGCAGGGCTGATTTGAAAACAGATCAACTGCAATATTTGCTTTTTGATCCGGAAATGTTGGTAATGACAGCAATAAGCGATTAAGCAAACAGCTTCTGTTTAATGAATAATATTATCAGTGTTTTCGGCTCTATAATTAATATCCATGTCAAAGACAGCAGTTGTTGCTCTTGCAATATGACAGGATGAGGATTAAAGTTATTGAAGTTCATTCTTCTCCTGCCTGTTTTATTGGTATTATAACACAGAAACTGCTGCTCTCCTCGGCACTGCAGAGAAGCTGGAGGAGAAGATGACATGAAGGTCCAGTGTGGAGAACATCAGGCTCCCCTGGTGCTCCAGCTCCCCCGGCCCCCAAAAAGGACCTCTGTCAAAGCTCAGCGCCTCTTTCCCAATGCCTCCAGTCCCCATTGAATGCTTCTATCTCAGTAGCATCCACTTCAAAACCAGCTCTCCCGCCCGCTGGGCGGGGGGGCGCGGCCCCGGGGGCCCCCAGCCGAGACACAAACAACAAACACACAAAAACAAGAAAAGAACACAAACACACAAAC
>JAODLD010000088.1:14565274-14581589 GCA_026781065.1 Mormyrops boulengeri | reverse complement strand
ACATTAAAATAAAGATGAGTGTAATGGCAAAACAAATACATAAGAAATAATTTATTTGCCATGAATTAAGTTTATGACGTTTGAAGAAATGTGTGATCATGCCCCAGTCAGTGAAAGTGTGTTTTCTACCCTCAGGGCTCAGAGGGTTAAGGAATAAATAGGGCAGCAAAATCTAAGAAGTGCCACAGATCTTCAGGGAATGTTCTCTTTGTGACTTTTTAAATGCTTTGATTTTATCAACATACATCTCCTAAGTAACTACGTAGCCATACTTGCAGGTTCTAATTTTGTGTTTTCATCTAAGCTCACCTTCAGAAACTCATGTCAGACAAGAAATGTTCTGCAGCGAAGAAGGCTGAAATGGATGAAGTCATCACTAAGGTCAGGGTCTTGGTGTTGTCGATCTCCATAGCAACACAGTTATCTTACCTCTGTCCCATACACTGACACCCGTTCTTGTTCCCCAGATGGACAATTACACTCAGCCGGAGCTAGCGGACCTCTTTGTGAAATATAACGTCAAGTCCCCCATCACGGGGAATGACCTTACCGCTCCCATCTCTTTCAACCTGATGTTCCAGACCTCCATCGGGCCGGGGGGGAATGTGACAGGGTAGGAACCATCATCTTACGTTGGATGATGCAGGAGAACAGGACAGCACCTAGGGCATGTCTGTAAGGAGATGTCCAGTAACTACAAACTGAAATATGATGTAAAGCAGGGGAGGGGAACCTGATCCATGGAGAGCCGGTGCGGGATTTTAGGGTGGCCTCTCCGTCAGCCAATAATAAAGCAGTGGTTCTCAACTCCAGTCCTGGGGACCCACTGTTATTGGCTGATGGAGAGGCCATCCCAAAAAGCCCGCACCGGCTCTCCATGGATCAGGTTCGTCAACCCCTGCTGTATGGTATTGCATACATTTGGCCAAAGATTACCAACGTCCGTGTTTTTTCATTTTACCTGTAAACAAACTCTTTGATATGGTAGTAAAATATGACCGTTATCATAGTCTTGGTAAATGGTGATGTCTGGAGACCTTGTGGTTTTCCGGAAGGGTCCGGTGGGTGCCTCCCTAGTGAGACCTTCCTCCTTTCCTCCCCTGTAGCTACCTAAGGCCTGAGACGGCTCAGGGAATTTTCCTGAACTTCAAGCGCTTGCTGGAGTTCAACCAGGGCAAGCTGCCCTTCGCTGCCGCCCAGATCGGGAATTCCTTCCGGAATGAGATCTCGCCCCGCTCAGGCCTCATCCGGGTCAGGTGAGCCTGGGGGCTACATTCCTGGGGTGGTGATGGAAGAGAGCAGATTTAGTGAAGAGACATGTGGCAGCCACCACACTGTGTACAGGGGAAGGACACGTATAATCGGGTATTTACACAAGCTTGCGATTGCAGAGACTCCAGTAGGGACTGTATGCTAAATATTATTTCCCAAGGACATGAGTGAATTTCAGCTGTATTAAATGTATAAACTAGAACTTCAGTCTGGATCAGAACGTTAAGTCTTTTTTTGAGATTCCAAGTCAGTATTTTTCAATCTGGTTCTCGGGGACCCCAGTGGGGATTTGGGAGGGAGCAAAAATGAACTGTCTGGCAGGGAGCTGGGAGGGAACTAAAACGTGGACTATCTGAGGGTCTCCGAGGACCAGGTTGAGAAACACTTGTTTTTGTTACCTTTAACATATTGGATATCTACAAGGTGAATTCTGTGGATAATAATTATAAAATAGCTTATCTATATTAAAAGATTGTCACTGGTGATTTATTTGCTGTCAGCATCTTTTAATGAAGTAACTGAAAAGCAGGATTGTGGTTGTGGATTTTCACCATGCCCATTTCCAACACGCAGGGAGTTCACCATGGCAGAAATCGAGCACTTTGTTGACCCCAACGAGAAGGTCCACCCCAAGTTCCAGAACGTGGCCGATCTGGACGTTATGCTGTATTCATCCAAAGCACAGACCAGTGGCCAGTCGGCCCAACTGATGAGGCTAGGGGATGCAGTGGAGCAGGTAAGGGGGCCTGGAGGGCTGGGTTAGTACCACAGGAAGCAGGAAGTCAGGCCGTATTGGAGGAGAAGGGTACGTCTGTTATGAATGAACGTGCTCCTGAGATTCTACAGAGGTGAAACTGAGCCAGAACCCATCTGTGCCTTAGGGGGTCATCAACAACTCCGTCCTGGGATACTTCATCGGAAGGATCTACCTATACCTGATCAAAGTGGGCGTGGCCAAAGACAAGCTACGATTCCGGCAGCACATGGACAATGAGATGGCCCACTACGCCTGCGACTGCTGGGATGCTGAGACCAAAACCTCCTACGTAGGTCCCCCCTGAGCCCGAGGCTAGTCAGATGACTGGCAGAACCTCCTAATGTGGAGCCAAAAGCTTGTGGCGTTGATTCTAAGGAAAATGTGATCTTAAGGCTTCACTATACCTCTTGTTTTGGGGCAGGGCTGGATTGAAATCGTAGGGTGTGCCGACCGCTCCTGCTATGACCTGAAGTGCCACGCCCGGGCCACCAAAGTACCCCTTGTTGCCGAGAAGCCCCTCAAAGAACCTATATCCTTCCCAAAACTGACCTGTTAAGGCGCGAGTGCTGCTCTCCTTAGGCCATATCTCAGCCGTCTTGACTTGGGGCATTGACCTTAACGGCGCCGCACAAAACTGTAAACGTGGTCCAGTTCGAGCCCAACAAGGGTGCCATCGGCAAGGCCTACAAGAAGGACGCCAAGCTGGTGATGGAGTACCTGGCCGTGTGTGACGAGTGCTACATCACGGAGCAGGAGAACATGCTTAATGAGGAGGGGTGAGCCTCGCCGAAGGGCCCGACAGTCGCACTTCTCTATTCTGGTCTCTGGCCATATAAACAATTGCTCTGTTCACAGTGAATTCACCATCGAGACTGAAGGAAAAACGTTCAAGCTGACTAATGACATGGTTAGTGTGAAGAGGTTCCAAAAAACTCTGCATGGTAAGGGAACAAGTCTTTTTCTAGCTGTTAGTAAAGGTCGCACGTCTTGGCAAAGCCCCTTCCCTACTGAATTAGTGAGTCTGGGGCTCTGACATTGCGATGAGTCATTTTCCGTATCTAATAAGCATCAGTAGGGCCAATCTGCTTATCATACACTCGTACAATAATGAACTTTCACTTCACATATCCAGTGTTATTCAGTCCTTTATACCAGTAACACACATTTTAATAGCGGAACAACTTTATATGCACTTGTGAAGATCTTTTTAAGTGGTCACTGACTTTCACTTACAGTGGAGGAAATCGTACCCAATGTCATCGAACCTTCCTTTGGCATCGGAAGAATTATGTACTCTATTTTTGAACACACGTTCTGCGTCCGAGAAGGTGACGAGCAAAGGACGGTAAGTATCCTTGGAGAAACAGAATCTATTCATGTTCTCCATCCATACACGCACGTCTGACAACACTGGTATCGTGAGAGTAAATGTTCCTGTCAGTTAATTTAACATCATGTAGGCTTGCAGTAATTAAGAGTTATAAAATATCTTCCCTTGGCTCTGGGATCCTGAAGATGATCAGTTGAGTCAGCATTAATCTTGGTCCACATTGTACTTGAGCTGATGGTCTTCCCACCACGGTCTTCGTCTTCTTGGTCATGCCCGCTGTGACGGCCGGCCTCTCTCTCTCTCCTGCAGTTCTTCAGCTTCCCTGCCACCGTCGCCCCCTACAAATGCTCCGTCCTCCCACTCAGCCAGAACCAGGAGTTCATGCCTTTCGTCCGAGAGTTGTGTAAGAGCGTGTCTCACGGCTGCCTGTTGCACGAACGCCATACATGTTTCTGGTTTCAACGATGAAAATCGGCAAACTGATTACATTATCTTGTTCATTTTTTTTTATTTTATTTTTTTTTGGTGCCATCTTGTCACAGCTGATGCTCTGACCAAAAACGGAGTGTCTCACAAGGTGGACGACTCCTCGGGCTCCATCGGGAGACGCTACGCCAGGACGGATGAGATCGGCGTCGCGTTCGGCATCACGATTGACTTTGACACGGTTAACAAGACGCCACACACAGCCACTCTGAGGGACCGCGACTCCATGCGGCAGATCAGGGCAGAGGTATGACATCAGGGCTTTTTTCATGTGGTATCCAGCAGTCACCATGGACACTGTAAAAGCCTTTATCCATCCATCCATCCATCAATCATCTTCTAACTGCTTATCTGCTGTCATGCTTTGTTTTTTGATGTATTTTTTAATTTTTTTTTTAAGTTTGATTTTGTGACCCAAACAGTCATTCCATCTAGGCTTTCAGATCTTATCTGTACAAAATTCCTTCTCCTCTCGTCTCTGCAGGTGTCCGAACTGCCAGGGATCATACGGGACCTCGCCAATGGGGTCACCACGTGGGCCGACGTCGAGAACAGTTACCCCATCTTTGAGGGCCAGGAGACGGGCAAAAAGGACAGCGAGGAGTAAAACCGCCAACTGTGGGGGGGGGGCCTGTCGTTTTAGGGCCCCCACTGCAAGCGGTCGATGTTTATATTCGTATCAAAGGGAACAATCTTATCCCAGCTGTGAAGGCCAGCCTTTCCCTGCCTCATCTCATGCCTGCCCTCACCGCTGTCAGAATAAAATGAATCATTGATATGTAATTGTGCTTTGTATCTAATAAACTCCCCCCCCGTCTATGAATGAATGGAAATCGGGAGTTGTTAAGATGCTTTTTTTAAACCTTAAATTAGTTCAAGGCATCGAGGTTGATAAGGGTACAGGGGTGTTCCAATTCCAGCACTTCAGCTCCTCCATACAACTGGATATTTTCGGTGAAGTGAGTCAGAACCCTCAGCCAATAATGGTATCTCCTTACCCTAAGTGCTAACTTAATGACTCTAAATGTACATGCTATGACTCACATTTCACCTCTACTGATCAATTAGTGACTCATTAATTTAGGCAGTTTATCCCGTACTGATTGTGTCACTTAGTGGGTATCATGCCTATTATTTCTCCTGCAGTGGTTTACTGTAAGTTTCACTGCAGCTTTACATAATAAATCATAAAATATTGGTGTTTTTACCTCTACCACCAAATACACTGTGTTGTGTCCTTGGTCTGTTCTGTGATGGGCTGACTGCCGCTGCTGTAATGAACAGTGACAGAGGACATAACCAAACCAAATAATGACAAATACACCACATAATTAAAAATATTATGGAGTCTAACTGCACCATCTTATTCTGAAAGATACCACAGACCTGTGCTCACTGGGATCTTTTGGTGGGGCGGAGATTGAGGTCCGTCAATCCAACTTCCAATCCTGGACAAGTGGGCGGGGCCTGAATTCTCTCCCAGGACGAGGCATGAGGCTGGTGTACAACCTGGCCAAGATGCAACTCAGTGACCTGCAGATGCACACTCACATGATGAAATAGTTTAGTATTTATTAGGTACTGTCAGGGGGCAGTGTGGTGGCGCAGTGGTTAGCACTGTCGCTTCACACCTCTGGGACCTGCAGATGCACACTCACATGCTGAAATAGTTTAGTATTTATTAGGTAGTTAGGGGGCAGTGTGGTGGCGCAGCGGTTAGCACTGTCGCTTCACACCTTTGGGACCTGCGTTCAGTTCACTGCCAGGGCTCCATGTGTGTGGAGTTTGTATGTTTTCCCTGTGTGGTGGTTGCTGAATTGTGTGCATGCACACTGGGTTGCTCCTTCCCTGGTGCCCATAGGTTCTGGGATAGGCTCCAGACCCATGCATAGGACAAATGGGTATAGGAAATGGATGGGTGGATTAGCTACTGTGAGGTCGATGTCCTGGCAACCATAAATAAAGCATTCCTCCAGAATGCTACATCTTCAGTCTGGATTTACATAAGCCACTTAAGTATGTTGTAGATGGCTACAATCGGCTTGATGATCGGGAGCCTTTGTCGCCCTCTACTGGCTGACTCGAGTTAACTCAAGCACAGGGGCACCATGGGAGATTTTGGGCCCCATGAAGGCATATCATACTGGGCCCCAACCAAGACCAATACAATTATATTAGAATTTTCTGAAATAGTTCTAACAACCCCCCCCCCCTTTACAACACCCCTGGTAAAATGTCTCTGAGTACGAAACCTGCAGGTAGACTACGGCTGTTAACATGATGAGAATAATGACAAATATTATGATTAAAGAAACTAATTAAAAGATGATTTAAACAATTAAACACAATAAGCTTGAATTAAAGATTCTTATCTTGCAGAACGCGCAATGCCAGTAAAAAAGAATCAGTTCAAACAACCAATTCAAAAGCAGTTTGGTTAGTTGACTAACCAAAATAATATACAGTTTCAGCTATTAAAACACTCCTATTACTAAAAAAAATACTGATAACATTATACGAATCAATAAAAGCAGATTTCTTCTAAACAAATTTGCAATTTGGGCTCACATTGTGTCCTTTTGAGTTGTCCTATCTTGTTAAAATTTTCTACCCAAAACAAATCTAACTGTGCTAACCCTATTGCATCAAATAAAAACCTACTATTAACATAAAACCATAGGGTCATATCTGATTTCACGCACCGCATGGACAATAGCATGTTTTTATACTCTAAAGTACCTTCACAGAAAATTCCATTCTATTAACCTGTACCAGTAGCTACACCTGGCAGTCTCGTAATGAGCAATGCAAACCAGTTCACGCCGGTTGAGACCAATCCATAATGAGTAATCGTTTCAAATGGATGTCTGCTGGGGTCAGTACTGGAAACAGTGTGTCTATCGATTGCACCAGTACAGTTACCGATCGTTATCTCTGCTTTGAAATAACATTTTGATACTATCATTTTAAGTATTTATGCAGCACTTTACCTACAAATGCATCCATCCCTCATCTTGGACAGGGTTGACTGGCAGGTCTGCTCGGGTGGGGTTAGACCTGGGTGGTCTGACTGTGCTTCAGTCATCCATGTATGTTTCAAGTGAATGCTCTCGGGTTCGGACGCCTCCCCGTGTGGTCGTGGTTTCCCTACATAGTCCAAAAACATGCTAAGGTGGGTGTGCGTAAATCCTGCGCGTGCCCTGTGATGGATTGGCGCCCCATCCGGGGATATTCCCATGCTATTTTTTATCAGTCCACCGGATCATAAATCCGGACCCAAGTTGGCCTAAGTATAAATAAGTATGAATTAATGTGACTGTGTCCGTCTTAAATGTGGTCAGTCCGTCTGCATATAGACGCGACAACTTGTTTCAATGAATTTGCACAAGGGGGTTGCATGGTAGAGGTATTGATACGATCCATATAAAGACATACCTTATATAAATATTGCATATTTAAAACTGCAACATATTTTGTTGCAGTTTGGTTCGGTGTTTAATCAATAACAGTATTATGAAACGAATGAACGTATTATCTCTCCAAGGATGAACAGAAAGCTTTCTTTATATTGATCCCGTCCAGAATTAATCGGTGGCTCCAAATAATCTCCCTATTTTATTTATATATATATATATATATATATATATGTATTTTAAAAAGCCTTCCATCTCAAAGCGCTTTGCTGCCGGCGCTGGTTTTGACTGACAGTTTCGGAACCACCCCTCACTGCAGTGCTGGTCAAAATATAAAAATATCCCTTGTAACACCCGCTCCTCAGTGCATTCAACATCCTCACCGGCGCCCGGTGTCTTTCACGACGTACACCATCGGCACGGCATTGAAAACAACGGGACGGATGCTTTAGACACAGCTTTGTTTTGTTTTTTATTTTTTTTTTCTATTTTTTTTTTTTAATTAGGGGCGCACATATAAACTGCTCTGCTGTGCTCCAAGACATCTTCACTGCTGATTCAAGGTCAGTATAAGAAGTGCCGCTCATCTACTGTATTTTACAGTATATCAACATCCATCGAATAAATCACATGCAACAAAAACATTCCGGAAGGTACCGCTAAGCAGCACCATTTGCATTTCAAATCAGTCCTACTTAGCATGTATCACACTTCAGCTGGCACCATTGATCTCTCGGGGTGCTGACGGAAAGCCTGCCAGCATACTCTTAATTTTCTTAACCCCTTTTTTGCACTCCGCGCAGCTCGGAGCATAGATCGCATCAAAAGTGAACGGAGCCTGGCGTGTTTCCTTGGCATTTTGCGACGGTGCCGCCGCTTCTCCCTACCAAGCCATCCCCTCATGCATCCCGGATCACATAGCGCTGCAGCAGCTGTACTTCGGAGGGCAACTGCGAAGTCTAAAATAGGAAGAGGTGGTACTGCGCAGCTGACTTGGCGATTTCTGGGGGGGTCGGAGGTGTCGCGGTCCTATTTAAGTAACCGTACAAGTATCCTGTCGTTCCCGGTGGCAGACATTGAAATGCCACATCGAAAAGTAAATACCGAGCTGCAGTATAGGATTTTACGGATTCTCCTTGCTTATAGCAGTTTTTAGATGATGGCTGTGATGATGGAGATTCGTAGGATGGGAAATTAGTCTCAATGCTTGTTTTCACACGCATGTCGCATGGACAAATGTGACATTTGTAACTTGTGGAGTTAGCAGAACACGTTACAGTTATTAGTAAAAATCTGTAATAAGTAGATAAAGAGAAAAGTTATTTGACTGTTTCATTATTAACAATGTGCTTTTTAGTTATTTCACCTTTTTCCCCATTTAGGAATTTAAATTAATACTTTCGGCTACAACTCGGAGTGTGAAGTTGCGCAGCTATAAAGGGGTAATATTTATAGAACAAAAATGACTTGGAGTTCATAATAACACAGAATGTTGATACTGGTGCTGCTGATTCAGTAACAGAGCCAGATCCAGAACTAAAAGCGGAGCCCTGAGCTATGGTCTCCCTTACTTTCCTTTCCTTGAGTCTTCGGTTTGGGTCCGGTACAGAACGGCAAAAATACAGCTGCAAAATTAATCTCACTTGTAAGTTTGTAACAAGTACATGGCAGCCCTGCAGACTGTGCCGGGGGTAATGGGACATTAATTACGTTCAGTATTTCGTCAGACGATCAGATGCGATAGAACAGAAACGCCTGCGGATTCAGTGGACTGTGAACACATTCTAAGCACTTGAAAGGTCCTGCGAGAATCACTCAGCCCTTATATACCTCAAGCTGCAATCATACAGCATAAACTCCTGCTAAAACTCCTTTGCGCCTGACTTGTGACAGGAAGTCTCGCAGGCGCCTGCCTTATGGGCAAAAACAAAAAGAACATTAAACTTTATTTTCCTTTTGTGATACATTCACAGTGATGCATCACTGAGCGCGCGGCTCTAGGAAGTTTGTCACTGCCCCCGGAGAGCTCTGGTGATTTCGGGAACATGATCGAACTGTACTGTATATGGAAAAGAAACTCCCACCGAACACCGTTAGAGAGGAAATTAGCGAGTACGGATAGGGATTGGTTTTGCTAATGGACTTAAAATCACAACAAATAGAGAAATGTCAAAATCATGCTGTTAATAAAGTATTCGTACTTCTGCTGCCCTTTCAGGTGCAATGGCTAAATTAGGCGATTTATAAAGGAAACAATGATAACTAGGGGTGCTGTAAAGAGAGATAAAGTCAGGACAATTCTTAGTGACAGGGGCCCTAAAAATTCTGGCACATTATTGAATTGGTCTGGGTTGGGGCCAGAATGATATGCCATGGCAGTGTGGGGCCTAAAATCTCTAGTGGCTCCCCTGATCATAACATCGAACTGTAATTTCAAGTAAAAGAGCAGCATATCTTGCATACTACGGCAGCGGAAACGACAATATGTTTATTGGAAAAAAAAGTCAAATTTCAGAAAGTCTCAGGGTTTGTAGAATGGGGTCCTTTTAAATGTAAAGTGGTAACACTTTACTTAAAGCAGTCATATAAATGCATTATACATACCTTAATAATACATTATGATGCATTCATAAAACATTTTAAACATGGCTATGAATATTATAAAAAGGCATAACACATTATAGCCATGTATAGCCATTATGCTTTATGAATGCTCGATGAAGCTATCATCTATAATGCACTAAAAATACCTTCATAATGCATTTTAATGTTCAATATAAGCATTAATGATGCTTTGTACGGCATTATGAATGTATTTCTAATACATTATAGATGAGAGCTTCATAGAGCATTTGTAATGCATAATAAACATGGCTATAATGTGTTATGCCTTTTTATAAATAGGTATAGCCGTGTTTATGAATGCATTATGAAGTTATCTATAATGCATTATACATGAGTGTTTTAAATAAAGTGTTACCTGCAAGTTAAATGCATGTAAATTCTCATGGTGATTTCCCACTGGCCATGCATTCACAGGTTCCCACAGCGCCCCTGGTGATAAAACTTCAGAATGGGGATCAAGGCTGCACTCCCCAAGTATGAGCTGTACCTGTACACCGCTGTGCTCTACATGGCCTTGTTCTGGGCTGCCAGCTGGATCCTGGAGGCGTCCAGCGGTGAGTGGTCCCAAGCACCTGGTGGATGACAAGGCACCTGACAGGATGGGCGTGTCCATCCAAGGGTGACCAATTGGAATGGTTTATTTAAATACAACACTATTTTCACTATACATGCAGTGGCCAGTTTATAGGGTACACTTTCAAACTGCTCCGCCAAGTACAGAATCATGTGACTGCATCTAAACACATACAGACAGAGTCAAGAAGAATAGGGTGGGTGTTCCAGTGACTACGATGCCTTATCTAAGCCAGTGTTTCCCAACCCAGTCCTCGGGGAACCCTGGACAGTCCACATTTTTGCTCCCTCCCAGCTCCCAGCCAATCAGGAACACCGAATACTTGGTACAGGCCGCTGGGAGCTGAGAGGAAGCAAAAACGTGGACTGTCTGGGGTTCCCCGAGGACAGGGTTGGGAAACACTGACCCAAGCTGTTTTGAATTTTGATTGTTGAGACCGGATGTGGTTGTTAGAACATCTCAGGAACAGCCACTCTCCGAATTTCGCACACTGGGTCTGGAGATACAGAGAATAGTGTGATGAACAAACAAATAGCATCCAGTTAGCTCTGTGGGTGAAAGAATCATGTTAATGAGGAGAATGAACAGACTTGTTAAAACTAACAGGAAGGCCACACCTGGGAAAATAACATTCATCCATTCATTTTCCAAACCGCTTATCCTTCTGGGTTGCGGAGGGGGGTTCGGAGCCCATCCCGGAAGCTATGGGCATGAGGCGGGGAACAACCCAGGATGGGGGGCCAGCCCATTGCAGGGCACACTCACACACCATTCACTACACATGCACACCAAGGCTTATATTCAAAATAGTTTGGTAACTCCAACTAGCCTCAGCATGTCTTTGGATTGTGGGGGGAAACTGGAGTACCTGGAGGAAACCCCATGACGACATGGGCAGAACATGCAAACTCCACACACACGTAACCCAGGCGGAGACTCGAACCCTGGTCCCAGAGGTGTGAGGCAACAATGCTAACCACTGCACCACCAAAATATACAGCAAAATAACAGCGAAGCCCAATGGTGGTGTGCAGAAAGGCTTCTCTGAATGGCCAATTCAGCTACTAGCTTTGGAAGCAAAAAGGGGCCCGATCCGGTATTAGCTAGACGTACTTAATAAAGTGGACGCAGAGTTTATATGATTATATACAAATAAATAAAATGGTCTTGCAAGAGTTGACTGAGAGCCTTGGTTAGTCAGACAGCAGGATGCATTTGGTATGAAAATAAAATGATTAGCACGGCTCATATCAACCGAAGTGTGTGCAGGGATTACTGACTGCAGAGCTCATTGCAGTGTGACAGGAGAGGATGTTTGCGAAGGACCAGGCACCACTCCGCTAGGGCCAGGATATCATCTGGAAGGGACTGAAATACAAAGCACTGACAGTTTCTTTCTGATCTTATAATTACTTGAGAAAAATAATGTAATGCGTGACCTGCTTGTGACACTGTGAGCTCAGTTGAGATTCCTGGCTGCACCTTACTGGAGTTAATGGGAATGGAGTGTTGCTGTATGAATGGGATCTTTGCAAGTATTTTTACATTTTATGTTAGGGCTCCATGGTGAGCCAGCAGTCAGACAGGCACTGGCAGATCTTATCAATGTAGGGTGACCTTGTATTCAGGCTGATTTCTCGAGGGACGTTAGTTTCGGATTTAACTACTGTGCCACTTTGGTTCACTTCCACATCAGGGACATGTTTCTAGCTTGCCAGTGCTGCTCTTAACAGAACGTCCTCAGAAAACATTCAGCACTTGCATGAACCACACTGGACACTCTTGTCTTTCAAAAGTATATCCTGTCAAACCTGGTTCTTAGTTTGCATTAGAATTGGGTATGGTAATCTCAAGCAAAAAGGCAATTACAGCATTTGAAAGAGCACCATGTTACATTTAACAGTTTTAATGGCCACATGTTGAGGATATATAAGACTGTTCGAGTTTTTGTGTCACTGGCAAAAAGGCCCTCGACAATGTAAACAGATTAACAAGCTCAGTACTCCGCATCTGGTCTAACTATTTTGTTATGTTTCTTAAAGAAGTTCCTAATTTTTAAGATATTTTCAGAAGTTCTGAAAGTCTTGTCTGTAGAAAACAGCACTCAAAAAATATAGTACTTCTTTTTCAGTGTGTGAAAAGTTGTGTTTTGAACTATTTTTGTAGTTGTGCAGTTTTTCTACTCATCAAGTATATGCTTACTATTGGTTAATGTTTTCCAATAACTATACTGACTTTTATGTTAGGAAACCATTATATTTAAGTATGTATCACGCAGTGATTTTCTCTTTAGAGCCTGAAATGGGTGAATTTTCCCAGAATGCTTTGCAGCACATAAGGGAAAAGCTAGAGTAGGTGTAAGAGGCATGTGAGAAATGCAGCAGAGATCGGGTGTCCGTATTAATAAACTTGGCTGGCGGGGGGTGGGACAGGGTGGGGGACCAAATGTAAAAGGCTCCCGTCTACTTCATAAAAATGTATACCCTGCCATACAGAGACAGATACGGTTGAAAATAAATGCTGTATATTAAGACTCCCTCTGTTAACTTTCAGAAAACGTGAACAGGAAGTCCTTCCGGGAGAATGTGAAACCAGGATGGCATTACTTTGGCAGGAAGATGGTGAGCCGAGAGCAGCAGTGGGCGGGACCATGCACTGTCAATCACTGCCTGGGAATGAGAAGCAGCTTACACCAAACGGGGACTGACGGCACGCGATGACCCTGCCCACCGCCTGCCGATTAGCTACTCTTCTCCCATTACTGACCTCTAATCATGATGACATCACTATGCATAGCAGGCATTACTGTACAGGACATATTTAACAGGTTCCTTAAAAGACCTATAAAAATCCTTTCCTTTTTTTGGTAAATCTCAGATTTTATTACCACAGGACTGATTTTACACAAGAGTCTGATTAAAGAAATGAACATGGGAAAGAAGGGGGACAATGGATTATCGGAGTTTCTAAATTGAGCTGGTATCTCATTCTTTGTTCCACTTCACACGCATTTGCACACAAGGGCCTGGTGAAGCTCAGGGGTTTTTAATGATTTAACTTTCTTTTATAGCTGTGGGATTTTTCAAATCAATTTCGTTATTACAGTCAAAAACTATGCAATTACCTTTTTTTCCCTTTTATCGCAGTCTAACTCTGTCAATTCTATTTCACCGTAGGACGCCGCAGATTTTGAATGGGTAATGTGGTTCACCAAGTTTCGCAACTACATCCTCTTTGCCTTGTCCGGTCATGTCATCTTCGCAAAGATCTGCTCTATGCTGTCACCAAAGGTGGGTGCAAGGGTACTTCTGAGGTGACACCGTTAGACTGATGAGTCACGGTCACGATGTGCGGGAAGTGGCTCTGTGCAATACAGCTGCGTATGTGTTATATACCATTAAAAACCTCCGAAATTCCCCCAATGTTACACATAAAGAACGGAAACTCATGTGGGACGGCGGCATCTTTGCTTGTTTGTGTTAAAGGCATCTTTATGTATTTTTATCTTGCTGTCGAGGAAGATTGGTATTGATGGACGGAAGGTAACCTCCTAATCACACCTATATTCATTTAGAAATACGCCGGTGTAATGAAATTTAATTTCGAAATATTTCTCCAAATAAGAATGTCATTATTTCAAAAAATGTCTGTCATTTTCGATACCATGAGGAAAGTTCCAATAATCAAAAATCATAACAATATCGTCAGCTTTTTATTACATTTATGTGACACATTGGGTCTCTTTCCTATTTCCATTTACATTAAAAATGTCCAGATTATGATTAGCATGATGTTCAAGAAATGCAATAATTAGTGATGGATGGATGGATGGTTGGATGCATGGATGGATGGATTAGTGTAAACAGAAGCTACATTGTTTCCACAATAAAGCAGCTAATTAGCATGGCAGTGAGTAACATGGTGATAATGACGTCGCCCCTCCCCCCACAGCGCAGATCGCTAATTTACATGATCTATGGAGTCTGTGCTGTATTTGTAACCATGGGCTGGAGCTACGTCACCCTGGTTGTGTCCCACTGCGTGCTGCTCTACACGGTGTCCCTCGTCAAGCGCAAGTGGCTCTGCTTTGTGGCGGGTCTCACCAGCCTGGCCACCTTCAAGATGGAGCCTCTCGTGACCTGGCAGGTTGGTCACATGCGCACGGCCGCCTGACTCGCTGTGAGCTTTGGCCTTTTGGAATCTGGGCAGGGCCGCGGGAGGGAGGTAGGTCCTATGACAGAAACATCACTCTGATGTTCCCAGCTTTCCAGACAAGAGAGACAGACCTCATACGATGTCACACTGATATCATACTGATTTTTCGCACTTTCTGAAACCTGGCTTGCGTACCAACCCATTGCCTCTGATGTGCTCGATGTTCTACAGTCCGGATTCGTCACGGGGACTTTCGAGCTTCAGGATATCCTCTTCTACGGCGGTTGTGGGTTCAGCATCATGCGATGCATGAGCTTCGGCTTGGAGAACTGTGAGAGGAAGAACGGGAACTACAGCTTCCTGGACCTGCTCAAGTATAACTTCTACCTCCCTTTCTTCTACTTTGGACCTATCATGACCTTTGATAAATTCCACCTTCAGGTGAATCTCCAGCCCACGGGCATCTTTTCCATTAAAACTCGCCATAATGCCTACACTAAACCAGCGTCACAAAGAGTCTTGGATATAATTTACAAAAAGTATAGCAATTTTTTTAAATAAAACATTACATGTACAGGCAGTCCCCAGGTTATGAACAAGATCCGTTCCCTAAGTCTGTCTAAGTCGGATTTTTAAATGAAGTGAAAATGATTAGTGGTCATTGTTGACACACCACAGCGGACAACAACAAAATGCATCCCCTGCATGTAACCCATGTGTGACATAGCAGCTGGCAGCTGTTACTTAGCACCCAGGGAGCAGTGCTTGGGGATGGCATCTTGCTCAGGGTACCTCAGTGGTACCTTGCCGGTCAGGGATTCGAACCAGCAACCTTTCGATCCCAAACACACTGCCCTAACCATCAGGCCACCACCGCCCTGCATTTCCGGCTAACTCAGACTAATAATAATAATATTGTACATAATAATAACAATAATAATACATGCGGTACTGTACTGTACCTCGAGCCGACAGACCACTGAAGCCGTGCAATGTTTTCACGAGCGTCACAAAGTAGTGCATGTGTTCACTATTATGATCCATTTATCCAATCTATTTAACTCAAATTTTTTATATAATATTCTTTATGGCAATATATGCTCGTAAGTACAAGCTGTCCGTATGTCAGATGTTCTTAACCTAGGGACTACCCATATAGCAAATTTAATTTTTGATCAAAATACTCACAAATACAATAGGCTGTTGTCGTCACCCTGCTGTTGTCTTGTCTGCATGTGATTCCTGCAGGCTAACAGTCCTGACCTGACCCGTAAGCAGTGGGAGATGTGGAACATCACCAAGCAGGCTCTGGTGCACTTGGGGGTCATTGTGGTGGTGGACGTCTTCTTCCACTTCCTGTACATCTTGACCATACCTTCTGACGTGAAGCTGGTGAAGCAGCTGTCAGACTGGTCCCTTGGTCAGTCACGGTCGCGGTCGCGGTCGCAGCCTACGCGCGGGTATACGATTCTGGTGGCCTTCCTATCGCACAAAGAAAAGATAAAAGCCACAAACTGCAACTGTGAATAACTGAATTACCACAATATTGAAAAATAAAGCAGTATAATTACTACATTGTGGAGAAAAATGATTACCCATAAACCACAAGCAGACTCAACTTCTTATGCCATAAGTGGAAATTAGTGGGAGAACATTTTAAAATGAACTTGAGGAAGCACTTCTTCACACAGCGTGTAGTTGGA
>JAODLD010000088.1:14534601-14565174 GCA_026781065.1 Mormyrops boulengeri | reverse complement strand
AGGTTCTCCCCAAACGAGCTTGATGGGCCGAATGGCCTCCTCTCGTTTGTAAATTTCTTATGTTCTTATGTTCTAACAATTACACAAAATTCATTCTATCAGTGATGTTTATGCAAGGATTTATTGACACAATATTGATTAAACAGTGACCAGCTCACTTTCTAATTTTGTTCTCCTTAAATGCCTAGCTGGCTTGGCGTACTCTAACCTGGTGTACGACTGGGTGAAAGCGGCTGTGATGTTCGGCGTTATAAACACGGTGTCTAGGCTTGATCATCTTGACCCTCCCCAGCCGCCCAAATGCATCACGATGCTATACGTTTTTGCTGAAACGTAAGTAAATACCAACAAGTTTGAGCCAAGCTGATTGTTTAGGAAGGTCATTATAGTTTAACTACGCAAAAAACAACGGAATTATCACTTGTGGTGCATTTCTAACTCATTTTGAGTCATCTGCACTATGTCTGTAGAATTCAACACAATCCAGAGAAATACAAATTAACTAGGAATTATAAGAGAAAATTGATCCCATCTCAGACATTTCCATCCATCCATCCATCCATCCATCCCAGGCAGCACAGGTACACCCAGTATGTGATACCAATCTTTTGCAGGACATAGACACACAAACAGCAATTTAGAGATTGTGGGGGTCACTGGGCCAATTGCAGTCCCACTTATATTTAAAGAATTTGGTTTAAGACTAAAAGTTTTCTCTGTGCAATGTGATGAAAGCAGAACTAATTCTCTGTTTTGTTTACAGGCATTTTGACAGAGGAATAAATGACTGGCTTTGCAAGTGAGTGCTCAAGATTGCCCTGATCTGATCCCTCTCCACACAGTCTAAAGCCCACAAACGCACTCTGTAGTAAATGTAGTAAATGTCTAATGCGATATAAGGAGTATATATATATATAAAATGGAGCTGCAGATTGAGTGACGGCCTTATCCCCAACCACAGATACGTCTACGACTACCTGGGCAAGAACCACGACAGCATCTTCAGAGAGCTCCTGGCCACAGTCAGCACCTTCGCCATTACCACCCTGTGGCTGGGACCCTGCGAGATTGTCTATATCTGGTCTTTCTTCAACTGCTTCGGCCTCAACTTTGAGCTGTGGGTGGCCAAGTTCTTCTCGCTTAGGCCCTTTTCCACCATAGAGGTAAGGTGGCCAACCTCAAGGTCCATAGACATATTCTTCTTCTTCAAGAACAATTGTGAATATAAACCATAAAGACTGATGATGCAGTACATTTATTTGTTCTACAGCATAGAGTGTAACCTTCAGGGCCATCACTCTGTACCATTGTAATGGCTACCTTTGGGAGAGAGTCTAGAGACTCATGGTGGAATTCTTCTGCTCACAGGGTGCTATGTCTGAGGCCATGTCTCGCAGGATCAGGGGCATCTTCAATGCTGCTAACTTCTGGCAGATCATCCTGTACAACGTCCTGTCCCTTAACAGTCTGGAGTTCGCCAAGCTTGTGGGCACAAGACTGGTCCTCAAAGGTTAGGCCGCAGTGCGATAAAGCCTCGTTTGCTTGCTGGCCGGGTGGAGGGGCACGGAAAGCAGGTGGGGCTACCTGAACTACTGTACATGGGCCTTTTTAAAAGGTAAGGAAGGGCAACTTACAGCCTTGCTGTTCCCATCAGGCTTCCCAGTGTCCACCCTGTCTGTGCTGTTTGTCACCTACTGCGGGATACAGCTGATTAAGGAGCGAGAGCGGAAGCTCGCCTTGGAGGAGGAAGCCGCGCAGGCCGACACCCTGAAGAAGGAGGAAGCCAAGGAGAAAACCGAGTAGAAAAGCCCCCTCAGGTGTGGACTCCCTTGCACCTCCTCATGGGAGCTCCACCCAAAGCCTCCGCCTCTGCTCATGGTATTACTTTCGAGAGGCGAACGACCCCAAGGTGCACTTGCTGTAGATAAACGCCACGGGCTCATCTGACACACCTGTTTACTGATTTAAATATACCCCCACCCCCCCAACATGGATATCAAACTCTGGTTGGTTTTATATACCTACCAAGTTCTATTTAAATATATTATGTACATGAGAGAATAACACAGATTAATATATTAAAGACTGAAAAAAATGTCCAGCTGTGTCTATATTTTGTTTGCCGTCAATGCTTAAACTCAAAAATCCTGAAAAAAGCCTTGGGATATTTTTAGCTGCTTAGGTAAGACACACACTACCCCCCAGTGCATCCAGTAACAGTTTATTATAGCTAATTCCTACATTTGTAAGGCTTCCTACAGTGTTATCCGTAATTAGCAAGTCCTCAGTCCTCCATCACGCTGTCTGACCTTTAATCTAAGTGACGTGAGCATGCAGCCTGGGGAGGATCAGCCCGCAGCTAAACACTGTGTGATCAGATCTGATTACCACACAGGTCAACAGATACGTTCATAGTCTCCCCATCATCCTTTGCCGCTTCACCGCACGCGGTAAGTAATGCCAACACTCTGACCCGGTGGTCTGCATTTGCCCCAGAACAGTGACAGGCCTGACTAAACACTACAAGAGTGGGCTTTGTATCAGCCGTAGGACCTGGAGTCTGTATCGCAAAGCTGTTTTTTTGGGTTAGTAGGATAGCATGTTAGATTTAAGGTAGTCTGGACTAAATGTAAGTGAATGAAGATGAAGTCCATTTAATCTGGGCTGCCTTAAATCTGACAAGTTGCCCAACAGGTTTTGTTTCTGATACAGACCCCTGGTATTGGGAAACAGGCAGAAGTACACAGACCATTTTGTCTAAGTTAAAGGGTTGCTTCCATGTTTGATCGGGGCATGGACATGATCTGGCGGGAAAGTTCATTATATAGTCAACATCTTCAATCGCCAAAATGCACCAAATTAATGGACCCAATGGATCGTGCAATGTATGCCTCATTGAATCACACCTGAGACACTGTATCACAAAATAAGAACAAATCACATCCATGTAGAAAAAACATTCTGTCAGCTATAACTATGAACAAATATGTAATCAGCTGACCAAATATCAGAATCACTACATGTATATTTACCTCGAAATACCAGATAAGTCATGGCAGCGAACTTAAATGGACAAATACGCATAAAATTCCTTGATAAATTCCTTTTCCTTTCACAAAGAACAATATGGCTTTTACACACAAAGAAAAAAGAATCCTTCTGCTAATTTATAAATGAGAATAATCGATTTGGTCCATCGTGAATCCTTTCTCATTTAGCTTCACATTAAATTCTGCAGTGCTAATTGCATCGCTCACGCTTTCATATAACGTATTTTCAAATATCCAGTCACATCATTATTTTACACTGAGTCACATCCTGCAGAATATCGGGCCAATTAATACACCCCCACACGTGGAGGGTGGTCATTAGTGCATAGAGGGGGACACCAGAATTAGATTGTGATGTCATGGGCTCCCCACAGGAGGCCCCCTTTGTGTGGATGATCTCAGTGAAGCGACTGAGAGAGGAGCAGGGGGGAGGTGATCTTTCTGAAGACAAGAGCACCCCAATGGGCGGGGAGCTGGGGTGTCATGTTTCACATGCACCAATATGGATGTCACTGACTTTTTTTTTTTTTTTAACTGAAGGTCTATAAATAAAACCCCTGTTGGAGTTTGAAAGGTTGAAACAGCTGATGAGATTAGGCTCTCTGGGCTCGGAGGGGCAAAATCCCGCTTAAGCCTTCTTCTTCTTTCTGCGTAGGGCTTTGACTGGGCTACTGCTGTACTGTGGAGAGCTATCGGGAGGTCCACCATTAAATCAACTGAATTAAAATCAGCTTAATTTTTTAAATGGCACTGACGATAAACCCAATGGAGGAACCACGGATGTACCAGCAGACGCTGCTTCAGGATGGGCTCTGTGACCTTTTGGAGAATGATAAGTTTGTGGATTGTGTTCTGAAGATCAAGGACAGAGAGTTTCCTTGTCACCGGTTGGTACTGGCGGCCTGCAGCCCTTACTTCAAGGCCATGTTCCTGTCAGACCTAGAAGAGAGCAAGAAGCGGGAGATTGTTCTGGAGGATGTAGAACCGAGCATCATGGGAATGGTTCTCAGATACATCTACACCTCGGACATCAACCTCACGGAAGAAAACGTGCAGGACATCTTCAGCGTGGCCAATATGTTCCAAATTCCATCACTGTTTACTGTCTGCATCTCCTTCCTTAAGCAGAGACTGGGCCTGAGTAACTGCCTGGCCATATTCCGACTGGGTTTGCTCCTAGACTGCCCCCAGCTGGCCATTGATGCCCGGGACTTCATTTGCGATCGCTATCAACTGATAGTTCGGGACGATGACTTCCACCAGCTGGGCCCAGTTGAGCTGGCCGCTATCATTACCTGTGACTCCGTCAACGTGGATAAAGAGGAGGTGGTCTTTGAGTCAATACTGAGTTGGGTGGGCCATGATAAGGAGGACAGGCTTAAGGACCTGCCAGACCTCCTTGAGTGCGTACGCTTTCGTTTGATACCCCTCGACTACTTCTCCAAAAAAGTGGAGAAGCACGAGTGGATAAAGTCCAGCCCAGAGATCATCAAGAAGTTGGAGCTAGTCAAGGATGCGTACAAGGGAAAACTTCCCGAGGTGAAAGTCTCCAAGGGCAAAACGTCTGACGCTAGTGGAGGTGAGAGAGGAGATGATGAGGAGGGCCTGCTCCCAGGGATCCTCAACGACAACCTACGATTCGGCATGTTCCTCAAAAACTTGATGCTGATGATCAGCGACACAGGAGCGGTGGCCTACGACCCAGCAGGGAACGAATGTTACGTCGCCTCTACATCTACAAAGATACCAAAGAACCACTGCAGCCTGATGACTAAGGAAAACCAGATCTTCGTGGCTGGGGGGCTTTTTTACAATGAGGGAGACAAAGACGAGCCAATCAGCTCCTATTTCTTACAGGTATGCCATCATTAGAGACATACATGTATTCCATGTGTGTAGACCGAGTCTGCTTAGATTTATAATCCCCACAAACAGAAGCGCATTTTTGCTTTTATCATGCTAACTAATCTTTTCTTTTTAAATCCAAGCCTTTGTTTTGGTGAGTGAGTGTGCAAGTTTTCCTGCCAACTCAAATGATAACTTCATAACTTCACTGAGTTTCATTGTAACTTGTTACAATGATAATAAAGACATTCTAATTTTAATTCTAATTTCTTGCAGAATTCTGATTAAGGCAAGTCTAAATTTTAAGGTATTCTAAACACCTGCCAGTGGTTGACAATGCTACATTCGCTTGATAGAATAACAGGAGTTATATTCGGGAGTTTTTTTTGCTATTAATCATTAAAAAGTATATTCCATACCAAAGATAAATGACAATTGCAACACAACAAGGATCAATAATTGGCTCCTGATGCCCCCATCATCCTGACTGGGAAGAAGAGTTAGCCCTGATCAGGATTACAACTCTGTTGTATTTTCTTGTTATGGTAGAATATTGTAAAAGGCTACATACAGCACATTGACAGGATGCTTACAAGTCGTACCCTTCTTAGGGGAACAATCATAACCCCATGACATGTGACCTGACCCTGTTGTCGCACAGTTTGACCCCGTGAGCTCCGAATGGTTGGGGATGCCCTCTCTTCCCTCCCCCCGCTGCCTCTTCGGAATGGCCGAGGCAGAGAACTCCATCTTCGTTGTTGGTGGCAAGGAGCTGAAGGAGGGAGAGCACAGCCTGGACTCGGTCATGATCTACGACCGACAGTGAGCGGACCTGCCGTAGCCCTGCACTCAAAGCCCTGCACTGATTGGCCGGTGATGAATCAGAATGACGAATCAGAACAACGACCTCAATCAATGTAAACTGGAGCTATTCTGATGTTTACTTCCAGGATTCTGCTCCTTAACACAGCTAATAAAAAGCATGTAGCAGTACAGAGAATTCCTCAAACATCAACATGTCAATAGTTTAAAGGGGAAAGCACACAATTAGACACATATAATTAGCACTTTGACATTTATTTTTACCAGGGCTAAAATAACATCTATGAACAAAGATCAAACATTAAAGTAATGAGGTCAATATCATTTCACAATGCTGCCACTGACCTTTTTTATGGATTTCCTGCTTTCAGGTCCTTCAAGTGGGGGGATTCGGACCCACTTCCATACTCAGTGTACGGTCATGGTACTGTGTCACATGACGGGCTAGTCTATGTCATCGGAGGAAAAGGAGAAGGGAAGTAAGTCTGGTTATGATTCTAACTAGCACAAGGGGCAGAAATGAAAACTTTTCCTGCATGATAATGTAAAAATGTTACAATATTGTTTTGGATTAAAATTCAAAAATCTAAAAGCTTCAAACACACCCATCATTTGAGAATCTCTCTCTTGACCCTTGAACTAATGACTTTACTCATCTCACCAATGCGTAGAAAATGCATGAGAAGGGTGTGCGTCTACAATCCAATGAAGTTTGAGTGGAAGGATCTGCCCCCCCTGAAGACTGCCCGCTCATTGTTCGGTGTAACGGTGCATCAGGGCAAGATCTATGTGGCAGCTGGAGTCACGGACTCAGGCCTGACAAGCACAGTGGAAGTCTATGACATCGCCAAAAACAAGTGAGTCAAGATGTTTTGGGGCAGGTGAAAAGCAGCTTGGGTCAAAGATCTAACATAATTACCGTGTCCTGAAGCAAGACTTCCAGGGTGTACCTAAGGTGCATGAGGGCATCGTGTCATCTGGGAGTAGAGGGCAACTCTGAGTCTGATGGCTCAAGCACCAAACCGGAAAGAAGCTCTGATGACCAAGAGCTACATGTGTTCCAGGTGGTCCGACTTCACAGAGTTCCCGCAGGAACGCAGCTCCCTGAACCTGGTCTCCTTGGACGGCTCTCTCTATGCGGTGGGTGGCTTTGCCCTGATGCCCACCGAGAACAACGAGGAATACAAACCCACCGAAATGAACGACATCTGGAAGTGAGTCACATGGTCATTCAAGAAGTGTCCCCATTGGCTGTAGGATTAACCTGTATTTACCACATCACCTGGCTTGGCTGTTACAGGTTTGCTTGAATAGGGTATAGATTTGTTTTGATGGATTTAGGCGAGACATGGCTTCATGGGATCGTTTCGCTTATTTTTTAACTCTACCCCCATCTCTCTGCATGTGGAACTGCATCTTCAAACTGGCAATTATTACCTAGAACAGTGTTTCCCAATCCAGTCTTCAGGGACCCGCAGACAGTCCACGATTTTACTCCGGGAGCTGGGAGGGAGCAAAAATGTGGACTGTCTGGCAGGGAGCTGGGAGGAAGCAAAAACTTGGACTGTCTGCGGGTCCCCGTAGACTGGGTTGGGAAACACCGATCTACAGCTTTCATCCCGTCGTCCATTGTCGAGTCATGTAAGTCATACCAATATCTACCATGATAGTCAATTCAGAGTCTTAAAGAAAAACATTCTGGACTGGACATTTTATAAGAATTCTCTCTGGAACTGTGGTAAAAACAAAAAAATTATAGTCCTTGTTTTAGCAGAGATTTCTCCAACAGGACAGAGTTTTGTCCATATAAAATTAAAATTGCTTAGTCTTTGCAGGTCAAATTCGGTCAGGTTCCACATCTCTCAGTCTAATGGTACCGTCACCACATAATACCCCTTATAGCATCTTGCATACCCTGGTTCCCACGTGTAATGGAACAACAAGCGAATCAAACCTCATTCCCACTTGGCACAAATGTGTAAAAGGGAATATGGCCCAGTCCCACAAAGGAAGACTCACTTTTCATGCGCAACCCGGGAACATGATTAGCTCTGCTAATTACTAGGCTTATAGCAGTTGCTGCAGGAGGACAAACACTCATTCAGAGAAAAAAAATTACAAGGAAAATCTTACTTTGGATTTACAAACCTTCCAGTCAACACAGCAAAAGCCACAGCTGGGTGAAATGTATTATTCTCAAAGGGGGCATTACTGCTTTGCCCTGATCCATATAAATTTCACGATACGCTATTTAGTTACATTGTGCATAACTGGAATGAGAGGGCAGAATGCATTTTAATTACAAATCCATCATTTCATAGTAATTTAGGCCGACTTTTATGTTTGCATTGATACTCAAGTTCACGTTAATGTTTATTTTTCTGAACTAAAACACTGCATAAGTGCTAATTATACTATAACGAATGAAATATTACAGATATGATGAAGAGGAGGAGAACTGGAATGGGATTCTGAGAGAAATTCAGTTTGCGTCAGGTGCAACCGTACTGGGAGTTCGTCTCAACACCCGACGCCTCACAAAGATGTAATCACCACAGCGCCCCCTGCTGTCAGACTAAAGTGCTCTCTTAAAACCCAGACCAGTGGAGTGCCTTTAATTGGCCATGGGATCGATCAGAATCCATCCCCATCGGCTTTCACTGGGTACCACAGACGAGGGAGTGTGACAATGTCACTCCTTGGAAGTCTGACTCCAGCACCGCCAATAATTTCTGAACAAAATCCCAGCAACATCACCCAATGTCACCGGACCTTCTGCGGCGTGCCGCGGCCTCATTCTGGTACAGGCTGCTGTAATCACCTGTGACCCCCACCCCCCCTTCCAGACATGCTTTGAGATTCACCTGTCTACGGATTTAAAAAGCAGAACGGTGCCAGAGGAATAAATGGGAATGATAGACCACAGAGGTGAGGAAGGGAACAGTCCTACTGAGGGTTATGGGTAAAAATAAAGTGTCCAAAAAGCCCTTTTAATAAACCAGGCCGCTAACTGCCTGATAGCGGCGTGTGCTACACAACAACATACTAATCCAATTCACAGAGTTGCAGTATTTTAGTATGTAGTCAAACAATGATGAAAGCAGGGCTTTCAGTGTGTTGCACCTATCGAAGTAATATTTCTCAAACAGTTAAACGGGTGACAGTTTCTCACAGCAACTATGGGTGGCAAAATTTCTGTCAATGATGTTCTGATCAGACATCATTTGGTGTTAAACGTGACTCTACCTGACTCTCTCCCTTTGGTAAAAGTACAAGGCAGACAGTAAAGAAAGATTAGCATTTTTTTATCCCATTTTATCAGTGAATTATATTATAAAGGGTCATAATTAAATGACACAAACCAACAGAAGTGAACGTTTCCAAATTAGCCAGCAGAGGGAGCCACAATATACTGCATGAGTGACTTTAGGAGTTTTTTTTCCCCATATAAAGAAGCACTATTATCACATACTTTTCCATCTAGATTTCATTAAAAAAAAATGTTGTTTTTTTTTATACTTTTTTACCCTTAGTAAATCTTTCACAATGTGTATATGGATTGCATATGTTTGTTAATTTCGCATTGCAGCAGTCTGAGCAATATATCCTGTGGAGGAGGGACAGGACAGGCAAGGCAGGCGATTGCCTGGGCCCCCCCGCGCTGGGCCGATTACATTTTACACTGCAACGACAAATATGCCTCATTTGTGTATTTCTGTTTTTCCACACTAAAGTGAAAATAAATGAGTCGTGTTTATTGAATTCTCTTTGTTGACACTATTAATTTAGACCTCACACTAAAATAATGGTCATAAATTTTACCATGTCGGGTGGGGTGCGTTGGAGGGCCCCATGGAGTTTTTTTCCCTGGGGCCCCCAGCGTCCCAAGAATCGCCTCTGAGTTTATCAGTGTAATATCAGGGACGTAGCTAAGAGGAGCTGCTTTGCTTACTGGTTGTAACAGATATTTTCAGGCAGACACTCTCAGGTTAAACCTTCAGTGCTACAGCTGAAAAGAATCTTTAAACTCACACTCCGATCCTTACAGTTTCATTATCTACAATCGCACAAAGCAATCAGTCATAACGCTGTAAACCACTCGTATGCTTCACAGTATTTCTGCACTATATGTAATTAAAATTCATCGGGCGATGCTTACGTGTTTCGTCCCGAAACCCCCGTTACCTGCCAATGCTAATCCTTGCCCGTTAGCAGTTGTGTGAGACAACAGGACTGAATGCCAAGCCTCCATAACAGGATGCCTGCTAATGGACTCGACAAGGCTAATCAATTCAGGAGCAAAGACCTGTTGCTTAATGACAGCACATATAACTCACATCACAGTCCCCTTCAAGGGGATGCCCATCAGCCAATGAGAATTAGACACGCTTACCTGCACAGTTCCCGAGGAAGACCTGCTGGCTAGGAGCTGGCTTTGAACACCTTGACGGCAGGAGAGAACCAGAGAGACACATGGGGGGGCTGGGGGGAGAGAGAAGATGGGGAGAGTATGCTTCTGATTGGATAACTCAAGAGGGCGAAGATCCGGTGAGTGACCAATCACAAGCAGTGCAGGAAGATTCCAACAAGCTTGCATGGTTCATTACACCAGAGCTGCGATTTTCATAACACGCGACCGGAAAGTTCATATCTCAGATGTATGGTTCTCCTGCATGAATACAGGGCGGAGGTGTGCACTACAGGTCAGACACATCCTAACACATCGTGCATGCCTTCAAACGTAAATATCTCCAATTTATTTGGTATTTATGCACAATCGGTTTGATTTCTGCCTTTTCCCCACATTAAATCACCACAGGACAAATTCAGCTTGGAATAATATATATCTATATTGTTTAATATTGAAATGATCCGTTTCTCTCTTTCCATGTTACAGACAATATATACTAGCCAATACAAGAGATGACATAGAATACAGACTAATAATAGCACCCCTAGACACGATTGTCCTTGTATTGGTTTTTAACTTTCAGCTTATATAACCACAACAGTTACAGTCTACGTGTATGCTATGTACAACAGCGTTAACTAAGACATTGGGCTTACATAGTAAAGTATAGAATCAGCAATACAGATGAGTCACACACATATGATTGGCTTAATAGATCGAGACAGAAAGATGAGAGGCCATTAGAGGTTATCTTTGAAACCCATTAGTGCTACAAAACAAGATGTTTTATCTGCAGTCTGGATTAAAAAATGAAGAACACTGGAAAAAAATAACAATATACAGAAGACGCTTTTCCCTCCTCAGAGGAAGACTAAACAGGAAGGAATTGGAATTCAGGCCTAACTTAGAAGTACCGAAAGTGGTGTAGCGCCTAGCGCGCGGTTTAGCGTACATAGTCTTGCAGCACTCCAGTGCTCCGTAGTCACAGCTCCGCATCCATAGTCCAGGAGATTTATAAACAGTACATTAAACCAACACAACGACAAGGCCCAGACGCTTTTAAGTACCTGGCTCGACCGCCCTCTTGAAAACTCATCATTCATAATCTTAAATATGCGATACTTGTGGTAATTTTTCCAATGACATTTGTGCAAAAAAATGTATATCAGATACACAAGTATTTTAACTGCTTGAAAAGAAAGGAAGACAGTTAATTTTTTAACCAATCCTTTTCACTCTCCGAAGACAATTCTACATCGCGTCATGTTTATAGATATCAAAAACACTGCCTACACAAAGATACATGTTATATAAAGTGCCTAGAAATTATTTAAATAGTGCTCTAGCTGAACCTTTTTGGTCTTCATCTTATTGTACCAATTGCTCAGTGTCAATATTTCCAGAACAATCTCACTCTTTCAAGTGTAATGTGGGCAAGACAGAGTGTGAATTTTAATGATATTCCCTACAGCCGTTGCTCAGCAGGAGGAGAGATTAGGCCGGCACTGACTCTCACATCCACATCACCCCGCGCACATCACTGCGGATGGCAGCTGCTTAGTGTATCTGCGAAATGGCTCAGAGCAGCCCCCGCCACCAACGACTGTAAGGGGTCACTTTCAGTACAAGACAGGAATATGTACTGTAACGGCTTTCTGAGACGATTTTAAGCGATTAAGACGAAATGCTTCACGATGGGGGAAAACACAAACCAAAGGGGACACCCCCCCCCCCTCCCAAATCACTGTAACAGCAGCAATACTCCTCCATGCACAATGAGTAACAGTAAAGATCGCTTAAGCTACATCTTCTCGATACAGAAATGGGTACGGTTTAGAGCGGATCTCCCAGTGGACGCTCCCGCAGCCCTTTGCGGACAAGACATTCGCATCCTCCACTCAGCCAAAACACTTCAGACTGGCAAGACACAGACACCCATAGCACCATCTCAGAAGAGCTTAATTAGCTGTTTCTTTATGCAAAACACCTACCAGCATCCCTTATGGTACACTTGTATGAATACCTTGTCTTCAGCTGTACAAGGTAGCGATTTAAAATGCATAAATCTTTGATAAAGAACAACATGGATATTCTTTTAAATTATGCATATCACGAGGGGTTCACTAATTGGGAAATGAAAAAATCTCTGTAAACCTTATGGTATATTAAAAATGGAAGAGAACTGCTTTTACAACATCGTATATAAAAAAGCTCAGCGGATCCGAAAAGCTGGGCTACCAATATAGGTTTAAACGTTCTTTTTGAAAGGCATTGCCACGATAGAATTAAAACTTAGTAAATATAAAGCGTAACTTTCCTGACAAGCAAAAGAACAAACGATGCCACGATACATTTTGTCTTCGATACTGAAAATTGTCTGTCCAGTATGAGACAACTACGCTGTATTAATGTAGCAATTCGGGGGTCTGAACACAGCAAAGAGATACTATTTAATACAAGTGCGTTTTTAAAAACTCAGCCGTGCCAAGCAACAGAAACGCAGCTTTCTGCAGTTACCACTCCTGAGCCCGAGTTGTGCTGACATCGTGAACCACTAGGGGGCAGAGTTGCTCCGTGGGTTAAAGTGCGGATGCTCCCCTCCGGACCGGACTGTAATGGAGCGGAACCGGCGGTGCTCCGCCCGCTGACCCCGAGTGACAGCAGCAAATCGCCGCCGGAGACCGCAGACTTAACAGGCTTATAAAAAGGCATCAAAGACCGAGTCACCATCACAGCAGTGCTGAACTCCAGGCCTGTCCTTCCCAGCCTGAAACACGCATGAGAGCAGCTAACGAACAAGCTATCCAACACTGAAAATCACGTGAAAAACAGACAGAAAGAGGGAAGCTAAAAGAAAAAAAAAACTTTTGGTTTCAGTACACAACAAAGTCACTGCTATCTCACGCAACTGTTATCGTACTTCACATGTAAGTCCCCATCACTAACACGCAATTATTACTAGGGAATAAGGTGCTTATGCAAATTGTGTAACTAATACAACAGCTTATCCGAATACAAAAAAAGCTTATCTACTATTCCCATAAATTTTAAAGTTTCATTACTACCTTTAAACAAACGGAATACAGACACACACAAGTTCTCAGGCGCGCGCGCGCACGCGCCCACACACACTGCAGCCGAGACACTAAAAATACTGCATCAAAACTACAGAAAGGCTCGCTTTTCAACGCATTTAAACGTTTTCCGATTTCTAATGCGCCCTCTCAATATAGTCCCAAACTTGGCGTTAAGTTTGAATCATAATCCCCAAAATCTTTAAACATCGACTATCACGGTGTCCTAAAAGTGCCTGTATCAATTCCACCGTACAACAAAAAAATTGCACTTAAATACATGTGTTATACATGTGTTAATAGTAAGTATTTGAGTATTATAACACGTGAGACAAACAATATACAAAAATACAAATTTCACAAGATTGCTGGGCAGTACAACTTTTCTGACCGGTTTTCAGATGCAGTGACACCCCAAAATAACAAATCAATTTCTAAATGCCATTTTTAATATTTACGGGAATCATTTATATTGACAATCACTGACACGATATGACTCACGCATACCATGGAAATTCGGCTCATAGTTGTGTCCTGTTGTCCTTAAGTATCAAAATGTAATTAATTCTTGGTAGTAAGGAGTCAAAATCAAAAGAAAACCTATAGTCATTTGAAATCCACATCCAGTGATAATGTATATATACATTCTTCATATATAAAATTTCTCATATATAATTATAAATTCTTTCACATTTAGGTGACGGACAGCTAACATTTCCTAGAGAAAGTGAATTTCTCATGGGTATGAAAGAAAAAAAATGAGACTGGAATGACACAAAACTTTATAAGTTTTAGTGGAATACTCACAGCTGTGATTTAATTACATATTACTTTTAATAACATGTCATATTCATTTCTGTATAAACTTACAAATTTCTGCACTTATGGCCACTGATGATAATAACCAATTTCAGGGCCAAATATAGCAAAAATATATTAGCTTTTACAAGCTTTAATACGAATAACCTTACACTGTCCCTGAACCACCTGGCTGTTAGTTTATCACTAATGGGTGATATCTCCCAAACCGCAGGGACGAAAGTACACAGACCACAACCAAAATCCATTAAGAAGCAGTAATCCCACACCGACACGAACGGTGCATTAAGTGCTCTCCTCTTCACAGAATATCATAGTGTTTTCATAAATTTAAAGTTGGTCTTATTTCATATTAAGCTTTGTTATGATATAGATTATAATATAAATTCCAAACAGCAGCTAAAGACATCTTGGAAACACAGATCAACAGCAGAATCATTTTTACTTACAAAGCCGACAGGGCAAATATAAGAAATGAATGTAAGCTTGGATTTAGTCATTCGTGGAAATTTCTGGTTTCTACAGACCTGTCTTAAGGGAAGGGCAATCTCCTATATTTAATAGTGTGGTTTATAAAGCAATTCACACAAAATATGATCCATTCTAAACTTTAGAATCTAAAGAAATGTATTACTTTATGGCAGAGGGTGGGTAGTTCCGGACCAGAGAGTAAAAGTCCAGGCCAAGATTTTGTTTCAACCAACCCAGTTGAGTCTCTGTGACTGTGACTCTTTATGCTCAACTGGTTGGTTGAAACAAAATCCTGGTCTGGATTTTTACTTTCTGGACCTGAATTTCCCACCTTTGCTTTATGGATATTAAAAACAAAATGCATATTTTTTTCTACGCGACTAAAATGTTAAGCGATGCTAAATTAAGAACACTTTATAAACAAGAAGCCATGCAACATCTTTAGGACTTAAGACATGATCTTGGGAAACAAAATATGTAACAGAATAGATCAGGGCTATTGAAATCACGGCCCTCATGGTCCGAGTCCTGCCGATTTTCCAGCTTTCCTTTTCATGCAAGCCAGGTGTGAAGCCTCTGGCCAATCAGAATCAGTAATTATTAAACTAACTACCTGGGAGAACTGAAAACAAGACATGGATTTGGAATCGAGGGCCAGACTTGAAGAGCCCTGGAACAGATAATACATCCGCCCCCCCTTATCCTGCGGCAAAAGTAATAGGCCTACTAATTAACCCCAGGGATTTCGTATCTTTGCCAGCTGGCTAAAGTGCCGTTAAACTTCACTGCATCGACATACAAATTTCAAAAGTAAGAGAAGCACACATGTTACGCTTGTAAGAGCATAAGATGTCAGGGTCAATGTTACTTATTTCTTACTTATAACTTCAAGGTTAAATAAGAACCGATTATCCTAGAGACACTGGCGCCTTTATTGTCCGATTTAAATAAAAGGGTATCGAGCCCTTTAGGAAATAAAACTCTCTTTAAGTGTTACAGCCACGTAAAGGTTTTAAAAAGTGCCAAGTTGATTAACAAATAAAAAAAAAGGAACAACTGCTTAACATAAGCCAAGAAAAAAAGAGAAACGTCAGCCTGGCTATGGTTGAAAGCTCGACTAGCTTGGCGCGGTTCAGCTTCAGCTACCAAAGACAGCTGAGTTTAAGTGGCTGCAGTAAATAACTGCTTTTTACGAACCCCCATGGATCATAGTGCTACACCGAACCGGTCCCAAACACAATTCTGTCCTCTGTTCTCTTTCCCGGATACTTACACTATGATACCCCGAAAAAATGTCAAGCCTACAAGGAAGAAACAGTCCTACAGCCAACAAATCAGACCTAAAGTAAAAAAAAATACGCCAAATAAGTGACGTGTCAGTACAGGGTACTTAAAGGGTACTGAATAATAATTAATAAAAACTGTACTGTCCAGCAAAGTAAGCACATATTATCTAGTTATTGCAATTCAATACAAAATACACTGCAAAGTACTGCTTTTTTTTGATAACTGGAGCAAAAGATTAGGTGATATAGTTTCAGTACCAAAACTGCATTTGAATGCATTTGTTTCACATTGATGCTGCTGCACTTCGACTGTTTGCGTACACGGCTGGCTGAACCACAAATGACAAGTTGAGTGTTTCTGTCCATTAGGAAAAACATTTACCCAAAAACAACCAGAACACATTTTTTTGGCAGAAACCAATCAGACCAAACGGGGGGAAGAGGAAGACGTATCTTTGCGGGCTTGTGTGCTGGAGGCCAAGGCTTGCGTAGGCGTCAACAGGAAGGAAACACAAACGAAAACTCAAAAAATATGGTCTCCATCTCGTTTTCCATTCATTCAAGGAAAAATCCCTGTGAGCAGGATGACTGACACAAAAGAACCACAAGGTGACCAGAGAATGGCATTAAACTATAGCTTATGAAGACTGATATTTGTGGGTTAAAAAAGAAAAGGGACGATGCTGAAAAAAGGATTAAAGGTCTGATTACTTCAATATATTTTCTATAAAAGTCGGTATGTATATATTTGTATATGTGTTATATTCTCAGGGCAGGTGTCACAAATGCAAGTGGGACCCCTGATGGGGAAAATGTCATTTGATGGTTTTCAGTTTGTGTTTCATGTTTTTCACAATCCCTTAATGCAAATAATCAAAGAGAAGATCCAGATTTGAATTAGTGAGAAAAGCATTAAGAAAAAAATGGATTTATTAATTGTCGTTTGAGTTAATCCTTCCTGCAGGGAACAGGGGTGGCAAAGGGGGCAAGTTAGACGGAGGGGGGAGGCCTGCCATAGGGTGGAAGGGGAGGGAGAGAGGGGTTGTGTGGCGGGCCTCCCCAGTCGTCATGGGCGAGATGACCGGCACCACCTGATTGGCCACCACGTCGGAGCTGGAGACCGGGGAGGTGGGGCCCAGGCCCAGCAGGCCCGCCTCCGAGGTGGGGGGGTTGCTGACCCGGAAGCATTTCTCCTTGTGGGCCTTGAGCATGTTGGAGAAGCGGAAGCGCTGGCCACACACGTCACAGGGGTATGGCTTCTCGCCCGTGTGGGTCCGCCGGTGCCGCTTCATGTTGGGCCGGCTGGTGAAGCTCTTCCCACAGATCTCGCAGATGTAAGGCTTCTCGCCTACAGTGGAGAGGGAGGGGTGGGGTGAGCGACGGCGAGGTGGGCCCTGATGAAGTCCCCCCCCGCACGCGGGACACCCAGCATCTTACCCGTGTGGGTCTTCATGTGCTCGTCGAAGTACTGTTTCATGTTGAAGTCCTTGCCGCACCACTGGCACATGAACTGCTTGTGTCCGATGTGGATGCTCATGTGGGACCGCAGCTGGTACTTGTACTGGAAGCGCTCGCTGCAGTTCTGGGCGGGGGGGGGGTGGAGAGACAGATGCTGAATTGAGAAGCTCCGGGGGGAAGTGGGGGCAATCGGACACCCTGAGACAGCACGGGGCCTTCGGGGGATGGGGATGTCATTAAAACGACCCCTTCCACATTCTGGAGGCCCAATGATGCTGTCATCCAAGTGCGAAGTAGTTAAGGATTTACAGTTTTAATGAATTTTTACGTAGAAGCAAGAGTTTATATAAAATATACATGAGGAATGGGGTTTACAAAACCATATTAAAAATTGCCTGATCTGATCAGTAGTACCCAGGGCCAGATTTAGGGGGGTGGGGGCCCCTGGGCTCAAGTCATTATTGAGGCCCTACTTGCAGTATAACATACTGCTATAGAACCAGGAAAATAAAATGTTGGGGCCCTGTACAATTCGGGGCCTGGGCTACACCCCAGGTTATCTTGTGCGCCAGTCTGGCTTTGACAGCTGATGTAGGAGACGTCCATATACTCAGTGAAGTCACAGAAATTATATGGGAGGGGGTTTTCTTTGTGTATGTGTGTGGGGGCGGAGGCCTCACCTCGCATTTAAAGGGCTTCTCCCCCGAGTGCTGCAGCGAGTGCACCTTCAGGGACATGCTGCGCTTGAAGGACTTCCCACACGTCTCGCACGTGAACGGCATGTCCTTGGTGTGAGCTGGGAACACAGAAACGGCATTTAGTGATGCGCTAGCGGACCAAGGGGACCAAGCGCTGGTGGGGTAACGTTTGTAGACCACGTTCTGTAACTGGAAACACAGTGTGAAGAACTTCATGTGGACCGATATGCAGCCATGTTGAACTGATCCCAGAACAGAGTCAGTACCGTTTACATCTCCCATCATCTTCAGAAGGTGTTATAATAACAATGATTAAAATATGTTATTGTATTGACAGTCTGTCTTGTTTTGTTTGTCGGGAGCCTGTTTGGGTCCTGCATTTCACCATTGACAAATGATACAATGAGGGACCACTTTAAACATCCATTTAAAAATTAACCATACAGTTAATACAATATAATTAAAAATCAAAAATCTCAACATGGCCTACTACACACCCAAGGCAAATGTGGGCATTTTAATTTGATAGTCTAATTCAGTCAGGGTGTCTGATTAAACACACATTCTTTACTTTATATTCATACTATTTACATAAAACATAATTTGCAGATAACATAAATATATGAAATTGTTTTAAAAATGAAATCCGTAAAATAATCGCATAATTATAATAATGGAAATTGCACATAAATATTAAATAATTTACAAAAAAATAAACCAATGTGATTTCCTAACCCCTTACCCTGCAGTGCCCCTGATACTGGATATTTCCGAAACATGCTCACTCGTTCAATTAATTAAATTTATTCATGCGAAATATGCAGACTGAAGGCAGTGGTGGGCGGGGGGGGGGGGGCGTAGGGTTGCGGGAAATATGGGAGAAGGATAAAGACGACGCTCGAGTTAAACGAAAAACATGACCAGCAATACATTAGGCCTCACGGCAAAGAGGAAGTGTGCTTCAACATGTTGGTGTCGAAGGAGAGCTGATGTAACTGATTGGTTGGTTAGCAGTGAAGGTTTTAGACCAACTGGGGGGCCAGACTGGGGCCAGTTGTTCTGTTAGGGGGGAGCAGATGCATTTCATCTGAATGTCCTTTAGTATTACTTACAATAGACTGCCAGCATTAAGAAGCAGAAGACGATTTTGAAAACCGATAAGTCATTTATTCAATGCTTTGCAGTTACATTTGACAGTTTTTACAAATATGTATCTCACTCTGATTTTTTGTTTAGACTGTCTTGCTTCCACAAGCTTGATAATTTTTTTTCTGTCGTTAACTTTGCGTTTCGCCAACTGAAGCAACTGGGCCACCTGGCGCACCAGAGAATCCGTCAAGAAAATGTGCTTACGTTAGTGTTTCACCTGTTCCCAGCGCACAACATTTTAGCCCACATATATAAATGTAAATAATAATAATAACAATAGTAATAATAATACATTTATTTCAGACCCAAGTAGCTTACGTATTTTGGGGGGCCACGGGGTGGGGGGGCATGCATGTTGTCATAGAGGCACTGCCCCCCCCCCCCAGAACCTCCCCTGTTGGTTAGGAATAAACCCATTTGCGGCCGTAGGCAGTTCCTTCCGTGCAGCGCGCAGATATTTAATTACCATATTAATGTCAAAACCGCTGCAGCGACGGTAAGACGAAATGGCTTATTAGGAGTGAAAAGAAAACCAGCCGGGACTCACTTAGTGTGGCAGCGATACAAGACATTTACAACGAGCCCACCAAATGGAGTCCAAAGGAAGAGCTCTAATTTGACAGGGATGCCTCTTAAACACATATACATTCAGAGAGCGTTATAGCAGTGCTGGAACTGGGCTGACGTCGGCCAGCCTGCTGCCATCTAGTGGCAGTAAGCTGCTAAAGCAGGCCTTCACGCTCCCGGGCAACCGCGTGGGAGATATCAGTCCGGTGGTGACCCCGGAGTGGCCAGGCCCAGAAACACGGTCCAAAGAACATCAAGCTGGCCATTTTGTAGAAGGGTGGGACAGACCCTGTGCGACAATTATGGGCTGAAAATAAAGTCCGGTCAGTTTGGTTCTCTCATCAGCGACGGGAACGCTAGGCAGCTGCAGATAACCAAATCACAGAGCTTGTTTCGTATCCAACCGCAATATCATTCCTCTGAGGTGTTTTCTCCCATTGCTACTGCACAGTCAAGTACAAATCTGTGATTAATTAAATCATTTGAATTTCTAATGAGCGAGTAGAGAGAAAACAAAGCTATTTGTCGTCCCTCTGGCTTGACTGAAGACAGCAAAAAACCAAGGGGTGGCGGGGGGGAGGGGGGGTGCGAGTGAGCGTGTTCATCTATCTGCCTGCAAAAGGAAGCGTATTGCTGCTCATACTGATGAACATGGTAGCGCTACACAACAGATATATACCAGTGATTCAGAAGGCATGGGGGAGCCAGGTTACCAAGTGGCTGATCCTTAGCGGAGCGGAGCAGGATGACGGAATGGCACCGCACTCCCCCAAGACATTTGTTTTCTCTGAACATTCAGGGCCCATGCAGCCCGGGTATTAATTTTGCGTAACCTATTTCTGTCACAGGCGCTGCTCTCCGTGCAGAATCCGCCTCGAGACGAGCCGGCTACCGAGCCAGTAATACACCAAACATCCGTATTTGCAGGTTCACCGGCAAATACGACCTCAGATAAAACCCCGCAGGACACGGAGGAGCTGATTTGCGATTAGGACGGGCCGCACGTACAGAGAGGATTACTGTAGCAATCAAAGCAAACGCAGATGTCCTTTTTTGTGCCAAGACGGCGAATCACCTGATGATTAAGAAACATCTTCATATTACAGAAATCTAAGCGAACCTGATTAATACATTGGAAAAAATTAGACAAGGCAAGGACGTGCTAAAAATTGACCTTTATAAAACGCTTTATTATTCAGTTGTTTGAGAAATATAGAGAGTCCAGAAGGAACCCATTAAACATACCCTGTAGTGAAAGCTATTGATGACGATAAGAGGACAAAGCTGGACGAATATGTCCATCCTAGTCAATGTAAAGACACACCTCTTCAGTTTTAAGGACCATACTCACCAACCATGTGCTTCCTGACATGTGCCATGGTGTAGAACTTCTTCTCGCAGATCTCACAGGAGAACTTTTTTTCTGCATAGCCGTGGACGATCTTGTTGTGCTCGTGGAGAGACCACAGCTTCTTAAAGGCCTTGCCACAGGTAACACACTGAAGGCACCAAGAGAAGCAGCGTGAGCCACAGAAAAGCCACATATCGTATTCACCACACCTGATCTATGATGTCTGACTTTTGGGGGCTCATCACTGAAAATAACTATACCTTCCAAATCAATGCCTTCCCCTTTAAGCATTTGGTAATTAAACTCACATTACAGCATTTCAAAACCGGTACCAATTAACAGCAGAGGCTCAGGTTCCAAACACAAGCCACTTGGTGACATTAATGCAGAAGAAAGACAACCAGTGATACAGCAACTTTCTAATTAGTCATACTAATTTCAGTGAATGATGTTTGCTTTAAGCTTTCTTAAATCAAGGAATTCATGAAGGCTTGAGGTACCAGACCCCAGAGAAACCCATTCACTTCTGGGAGTTTCACTTACACAAAAATGTTCTGAGGGCAGAATGAAAAATGATTGGTTCAGAGAGATAACCAGTTAGATTGTAGAGGAGGTGGGTCCAAGCAACTAGAGGAGGCGGGAATAAGACATCTGGTTGGTTGGTCCTGCCTCCTCTAGGTGCTTGGATCTCAGAGAGATAACCAGTTAGATTGTAGAGGAGGTGGGTCCAAGCAACTAGAGGAGGTGGGACTAAGACATCTGGTTGGTTGGTCCTGCCTCCTCTAGGTGCTTGGATCCACCTTCTTTACAATCTGATTGGTTATCTCTCACTCCCATGAGCAACCCATGCCCACAATGATAGTTGAAGCTTTTGCATCTGCTATGAGAGACTTGTGACTAACTGCATCTAGCACCAAGACAAAAAATATCTAAACCTGCCTACGGCTTGTGAGAAATCCCATTAACAGAGCCCAGCTCTCCCCCGATCCAGACATCTGTCTCATTCGGGGTACCTGTATAGTCTTTTCGCAGTCGGTCTGACGGTGGAGTAGCAGCTCACTCTCCAGGAGGAAGCGTTTGCCACACTTGTCACAGATCTGCATGCGGTTGTGTGTGACATTCATGTGCTTCTCCAGGTACCAGCGGTTGTTGAAGACACGTGGGCACTTCATGCAGGGGAAGTGCTGCTTCTCTTCCAGCTTGACCTTCTGGCCCAGACCCTCCTGGTCTTTCTTTCTCTTGCGCCCCCGGCCTTTGCTTGCCCTCATGGTTATGCTCAGAGTCTGCTGAGAGGAGACGGTCGCCGTGGTGTCTCTAGAGGCCCTGGTCTGTCGCCGAGGCCTCTCGATCTTCGCCTCTGGAATGTTGTGGCCATCTTCCTCTGGCTCCTCCTCATCCTCCTCCTCGCTCGAGTCACCCAGGTCGTCTTCCTCGCTCTGATACTCCTCATCTTCCTCCTCCTCCAGTTCTGCATCTTCATCCTCCTCCTCGTTCTCTTCCTCCTCATTGCCCTCCTCCTCCTCCTCATCTCCTTCCATTTCCTGCTCCTTGCCACAACTTTGGCCTAGTATGGCAGCAGACTCTTTTGAGGCAGTCTTGCTCTCGGTGCCCTTGGAAACATTCAGCGTTTGATTGTTAAGGTTGACTTCCACAATGATCTGCTCCCGATTGAAGGAGGAATGGCTGTCAGAGTCCTCCAAGTCCTGCACAACACTCTCGATCTTGCAAAGGCGCCCAGCACCCTCACCACCCTCCTCCTTCTTGAAGTATTGCTTAGCTTGAATGGGGTGTGGCTTCCCAGTGCAGTCTTCTACACGTATAGAGTAAGGGTTGTTACCCTCTCGGGCATAGAGTTTGGTGTGGAGGGGGTCCAACTCTTGCTTGATCTCCCGATAGAACTGGGAGGGGGTATTTCCACGCCCATCATGCTTGGCCATGTCAGCACTGAGGGCCAAGGAGCGACTGCTGATGAGATCTTGGCAGGAAGTGGCGATGTCACTCATCTGGAGCACGGCGGCAGCGTTGAGCACGTCCTGCACGTTGCAGGCGTTGACCAACAGCTTGGAGGTGTAGATGAAGTTAAGGATCTGCTGCAGGCCCTGTGAGGTGAGGGCCTCTAATGACAGCTCCACCCTCTGGAGCTGCTTGTTCTGGGTGAAGAGCGAATGGAAGAACTGGCTGTACGCTGCCAACACGCCCTTGTGGGCCTGGAAGGTGTTCTTCTGACGCACCAGCACTATGTCCACATCACACAGGTTGGGCTGAAACAGACGCTGCTCGTTCAATCTGTCCATCAAACACGTGAAATGGAGGGCAACATCCTCCACCAGTGAGAACTCTGTGGAAGGGTAGTCAGTCGTCTTTTCCACTATCAGCTGCAAGAGGAAGGGAGAGACTATCAGGAAAATACTAAAATACATAGTGGGCATGGCCCTCAACCCCATCTGCAAACACCACCCAGTTAACACACTGTAGACGATGGTTACGCAACCCTGATCCTGGAGTGCTGATATCCAGCAAAGTTTCTATCCCACCAGGTCTCTGATGAACCTCACCTGATCTCAGGCAGATAGTAACTCATCAGGTAGGATAGAAAACCTGCTGGATACCAGGACACCAGGATCAGGGTTGTCTACCCCTGCTGTAGACATTAGTACTCGTCAACAGTGAAATCCCGGTCATGACATCAAATCAAAGTGGGCACCTCCCATACCAGAGTTTATTCTTCCGACGGGAGGCACATTCTCCTCCGAAAGAAGCTGACCAAGCAAAGGCTTCAAGTGACAGCATGATCAGCACATTCCCAAACTCGACATCGCCAAAGCGCTGCGCTGTCCTTTCTAACGAACACCTAAGGTGCTCTAACAATCCGGTTTATGATATAATACCAAAATGAATATTAATCTAAATCTTAAAATGCCTGGTCTATAACCTGAGAAGGACAATTGAGTAATAAAAAAAAGCTGTGAAGCTCCCCTGCAGCTGAATGCTCGTCATCCGCGGTGTAGCGGCGCACGTTAGCATATTGCTAAATAGCTAAAACAGCTTAAAACATCAAAACTACAAAACCAAGCTGCCCCCAATTGACAACTTCGAATGATGTAACCTTTTAATATTTTAATCTCTTGAAATAATTCATGAACACATGTCCTTCATGAATATAGAGCGCGCGGGCCAGAGGTTTCCGAGCTCCAAACACCAGTCACCCTGAGAATAACTTTTTCTTTGTTTTACCTTAAGGCTTCAGTTTAATTATGCAACTTATTACCAACGTCGTCTGCATATCGTTTGCTGCGGCACTGCAGCTCTGCCCGAGTGAGACGGTTATTAATGCGAGTCACTTTCTCCTGTCATTCAATACAGCGCAAGCCAGGGACATCGACTCGCAGACTAGCCTAAAACGCACACAAGGAGAGGGAGAATTTATAAGTTCCGTAACCAAGGAAACTAAAGAAAGCAAGCTTAACACTTGGGATTGTAACGGCAGGGCCTGATTCTCAAGATCATTTCCCTACCTGAATGTAAATGTCAGAATCTCTGCTTGTCTGGAGCGTGGAGATGAATGCCCTGGAGCGATGCACTCAATCAGGAGACCGTGCATTTATTTACAATGGCGGCAGCAAACAAGCCGCCGGGAGATTAAGCAACATGCCTGTAATAAAAGGTGCCATTTTCCAAAACGCCAAATCAGTCGGCGATTCTCTTCAAGTGTCGTAATCTTTTAAATTCATATTAATCTGTACAAAATGGAGGGTCTGTTCCAAGGCTGTTGACGCAGGTCTCTAGAAAGTCCTTTTTTGTGTTAAGGACAGATTAGAACAAGATGGTAAGATATCCGTCTCACTTCTGCAGCATTGATTATATTTTGAGAAGCTAATCTGACAAGGTGTAGATTTTCGTATATTATCGCTGATCTTAAATCGACACAGAGGACACATTTGAATGTTTGCCCCAAGCAGTATTTGTGAAAAGCGAGCATAGCTGTGCTTGAAAACAGGTCACATCCGTTAAATATAGTTAATATCAGAATTAATATCATCACCTTTGAACTCCAGTAAGATACGATAAAAAAACTGAAACGAACTCCAATAACCCCAATGAAAAAAATATTCCTTTGTGTCAACTCATCAACACCCTTTATGAAACATTTATTCCTGAGACAATGAGACACCCCTCAGACATCTCTAAACCAGGGGACATAAGAGGCTCTGCCCCCCCTCCCCCCCCCCCAAAATCTGCTCATTGCTTTCTGCTCTGCGTAAACGTCCCGTGCCTAGCTTAATGTTCTCCGCTGCTTAATCCTTTCGGGATGACCGCTTCAACCAGTTCCCCTCTAATGCTCCTTCCTGCTCTCTCTTCGAGGTGTCACTCCCAGTCTCTGTCACATGACCCACAATGGCACCTTCATATTATATGTCAGATTCCCAACAGCTTGTCTCCCTGGGCCATGCAAATTTAAGCTACATGTACAGTACCAGTCAAAAGTCTGGACACATCTACTGAAAAACATTTGTTTCTCAATTAGATAACAACCCGAAGCACACGTTGCGGTTATGTAGTAAATATTATCTTTTTAAATAATGAGAGTGCTGTGACAGATGACCTGGCCCCCAATCTCTCGACCTAAACCCTACAGAGCTGGCTTGGGATGAGCTGGACCTAACAGTAAGAGCAAGGTAGTCAACTTGTGCCCAGAGCTTGTGGAATCTCCTTCAGGACTGTAGGAGAAGCATTCCAGGTGGCTACATCTGGAAGCTGGTTGAAGGAACGCCAAGGGTCTGCAGTGCTTTCAACGAAGCAAAAGGTGGCTGTTCTGAAGAGCCTAACACTGGAGAACACTTTTGAGATATTGAACACTTCTCTGGGTCATTGCAATATATGATATGCATTACTTCACTGCTTCGAGGCATTTTACTATAAGATGAATAACCAAACTGTAATAAAGATAAGCACAGTGTCCAGACATTTGTCTGGTGCTGTATGTGAAATACTGCATTAAGCTTACATGTGCATGCACACACACACACAAGAAAAACAACCTATTTCCTTTTATTAACTTCCACTACTCTAGTGACAAAACATAGGGTATTTCCATAACTCTCTAATAGATGATCCAGCCAAAGTCTTACCACAACAAAAGAATTGTAATCTCCAGAACGACACATCCTTACAATGCAGGATGAGCCGTGCTCTGATTTTAAGTCATTTTATGGTCCTACTTACCAAGGGGCTTTAATTTTAAGTCCAGAGCAAAGCATTACGGTGCTGGAGCCTCGGTGCCTAGCTAAATGAAAATCCACTACGGAGGAAGACAAATCTGTAGCAAAAGTTGGGCTCATCCTACTGCACGGAAACAGATCTTTACACCAAACATCGGAACGGCCTGTGGAAAGCAGAGGAGGCACAGGGGTCCAATCGGCACAGCCTCTCACCGGGTACGACATCTGCTCACCAGCCCAGAAGCACGGAGACTGGGGTTTCACAGGGGAACGCCACGCTGAACTGTCAAGTTAGTCATCAAACATGGAACCAAGGCTTCCAGCTCCCTGGTAGCACTTCATAGAAAATGCAGGAAAAAAAACATATGAACTGCACTTTGATGCCTGACAAAAAAATAAAAAGATGGAAAAGACCTCCGCTTCCCTCGCCTGGGTTTGAATCTACAGCCCCAATACTCTGCTTCTTAGGATGGCTTTAAAAAACGTAGAGGATGCCAGACGACCTTTGGAAAAGCAGGGAAAAATAGATACCAGACTTCACAGCATAATAAACACACAGACTGTTTGGATAGCTGGAGCACACGGAGAATTGGACCATGGGATTTAAATGCAAGAGTGACCGTGAAGTCCAGACAGAAAAGCTTCATCCCATTCAGAAGGACCCTTTTATCTACACTGGCCAGCTTGGCACCATCTCGGCGACGCTACGTCAAGAACATACTGCTTTTGGCCTCTGTTTTTATGTGGCGCTTGGACGGGACTTTGAGGAAGACGTAGGCCGTAAAAAGTCACCGTGTCTGAGACGGGCGACTCCAGCAGAGTGCATCCTGGGGCGCAGATATGCGGAAAGCAGGCAGGGCTCCCGCGTGAATCGAGGAACATGAAAAATGAACAGTACAGCGTCTACATTTCAAACTCGACCAGCTGCGGGGAGTGCATTGTCAACCATGTGACTGCGAAAAATGATTAACAGGCCGACAACCGTCTAGGTCATAAACTGGGACTGGACTACAGGTACTGAAAGTCTAATGATACCGCAGCCGGTCCAAGACACACGGACCTCAAGAAAACAGGAGGGTTAGGGAATGTGTCCGATTTTTGCGCGCCAGAACCTTGCTCAACAACAGTAAGTTCGCAAGAAGGATCAGGATGAGGATTAGCAACAGCAATGTGTTAGCAGAGAGCAAAACGTAATGGAAAAAGGATGTACTTATAGGAAGTTAATTTAATATGCCATTTTTAATATGCTTTGGCGGCAATGAAAAAAAACCAATATTACTTAAATCACCTTAATGTAAAAACATTGTCGGCTGCACTAACATTATGTGCTATCTGGACGTTCTTTTCAACATCTAATTTTTTTGTACTGTCCCATATATGAAAAATCTGTCACTATGGTTGCACGGGCAAGAAGGTAGTGCTTCCCTCTCCTTGGTTCAGTGGTGCGAGGCCAAAAAGGCTCTCTTTCGCAGCCACAGAAACAGGATGGTGCCGAATGAAGACACACTGCGTCGATGGTGATTCAGAGATCTCGGATTCACACAGAGTTCCTATAAACTCCGTCCAACGACGTGTGCGTACCAAACAGAGGGAATCAAAGGAAGTATTCAGATCAATCCTCCCCAGCCAAATAGATGTACTATCTGTTATTTCTTCCTGTTCTCCGCTGCAAATCTCTCCACCAGAGAGAGAGAGAGAGAGAGAGAGAGATGTTTACACATCTTCCCCAGTGAAATGAAAAGTTCCTTTACCTGTAACTTATAACAACGGCTAATCTTCATATTTTATTTAACATGACAGGATCAGCACTTGCTCCCACATGCGACCACATAAATTTGGAATAATAAAGTACAGATGCCAAAAAAAATAAACATATAATGAGAAAAAAGGAGAACTTCTCCTCATTTTATACAGCTGGGTGACACCTGAACACCTACACACTTGAGGCCATGTGGAAAGGAGAGTGAGATGTCATGTCAGGAGGCTCTGAACCATATTTATAAATGAAGCCACGTGTAGGTAACAGTGACCGAAAACGTTTTACTTGTTCAGTGCTCCCACAACTTTGAAGTTTGAAAAAAAAGAAATGTGTACAGGGCTAATTAATGTGGCTACAAAAGCGTCGGTGACTTGAGACTAGACATGTACTTCGGCGCTGATGACTCAACCACAAAATTGGATTGTGGTTCTCCCCGAAAACCACAAACACATGCGCCGTCACCATACAACAGGTTTATTTATACTAAAGTAGCAGTCATGACTAAAACCGGATTATGTTTTGAATTGACTAAAAGCTTCTGGTGCATGCTGACAGATCTGATGTGATATAAAATGACGTTATCCAGGTTCTCACTGATACTCACAGAAAGAAAGTGATAGTCTATGGCAAGGGTGGGTGGTCTTATCCAGGATGGGCTGCTGTATATCCAGGTTGCCCCTGCAAGTTTGCCCTCATGCAATCTATCAGACGGGTTGTAGATTCTATGGCAATACTTTAGGCCCCCTGTCCGCAGTGTAGTTACTGTCTGAGGCCAACAGGGGGCCCCTAAACCTCAGAGCCTCCATGCAAATGTGTGGTTTGTGCGGCGCTAAACATTGCCGCGACCCTCAGATGGGATCACAGAGCAACCACGGTACAGCAGAGCACACCTAAGACGCCAGCGTGCGACACTAACATCACCCATTAATAGTGCGATAGCGTGGAGTCTGACGAATTCCAGTGGACGTGCTTTTGCAGCCCTTCTCAATGAGAACAAAGCGCTTCCTTTACATGGATAACAAACAGAGAGCGAGCTCCATTTTCTTTGTTCCAGCTAATTCTGCTGCTTGCAATAATGGAGGGGAATTTTAAAAGCCCCCGACAAGAGAAACCCTTAAAAGTCGATCCTTGTTCAAGTGCAGCCCACGAGGCGAGCCACCTAAAACCACTATAACAGCACCGTCACTTTAAGGGACCAATTTCCCGGGCCGGCATATTGCTAATGAGCAAGGCAATCAGCCCGACCCTGCATCCATAAGCAATGAAGGGAACTGCAAACCAAATGCATTTCATATTAACGAAAAAAAACCCATGTAGATTGAAATTTAATCAGAATAACATTTATAACCAATCAGAGCAGCAGACCTTCCTAATTCCTCCCGTCCTTGTCCCAACGGGTCCCGGAAGGTAGGTGCATTGATTTGAGAAAAGACAGGCCCAAAACGGTTCAGGTTTAACTTATTATGTTGGAAAATACACATTTAATTATTTTTTCATGAAAATAAAGTATATTTCTTTTTACCAACCTTTGCTATGTCTTTATTTCTTTCAAAGGGACCTCAATCAAAGTATTTGTTGAAATGCAATGTGATTTTTCAGCATTCCTCAACTCAAAAATTGGTCAATTTTGCCCTGAATTTTCTCACACAAGCCCACAAAAGTACAGCGTGAAAAACCCCAACAGCCATATCCGAAAAACCCTTAAAGATAATAACTGGAAAATGTTAGAGGTCTTTATTTGGCATCAGAAAAAAACCTGGGTATGTAGTTTCAAGCAGGCTGCTCCAGTCCTCAACATTAGAAGGACAACAGCATTATTAAGGACTTTACATTCCTTGATTGAAAACACAGGAATGCAAGAACAAGTAACGTGTGGATGAGACACTGAGCGGAGTGCGGTTGTGCTCTGGGTGTCACTAAGAGGATATTCATCATATGCGCCGTTTGTGTGTAGCAGGTGTACCATTTCTGCTTTGGAAACATCAAATCCTGTTACACACACACACACACACACACACACACACACACACACACACACACACACACACACACAGCACCCCACCGATCCCCTGAATCAGCAGTAACCTTCAGGAGGGACCTTGAGGTGTGCCCCCCCGCGCTTTTCCAGAACATGTGCTGGGATCGCGGAACCGTCATGCCGTGGGTCCGAAAGGCAGCCATCGGGCCCAGGATCCGGCCGTCCACGATCCAGAGCAGGGAGTATCAGGAGCGGCGGGATACCGCTGTGTCATATCCAGGGGAATTCGACAGCGCCAAGAACACTCGCTAACAGCTATGCACAAATAGGGAATCGCCACAGCTTCACCGTGAGGTTTGTCGCGGCAGGCTGGAGGCACGTCTATCCGACCAAAACCAAATACAAAATACAGAAGTATTTACCAATACATCACCGCAAGTGAAGGCACAGAATGAAGCCAAATGGATAATCACAGAAAAATCTTTTCGTGAACAAGCCCAGCTGAGCGGGGGGGGGGGGGGGGGGGGTTAAAAAAAAAAGCGCGGGCAGTGGCCCCGTAGGGGGGGGGGAAAGATAGGGTTATTACGTGGGCCCCCGGTGTTTAGGGACCCAAAAA